>CM069147.1:14277449-15477449 GCA_035221665.1 Okamejei kenojei
GAGTATAATAATGGGTGAGAATGCATTTTTGTGGAGTACTGGTGTTGATAATTACCATTTTTGAGGCTGTTTTGTCACTTATCCTTATTGATTATGCAAGTCAGGAGGTCAAGAATGTAATTATGATGTTGAAGGTGTAGCCATTGTCAATAAGTAGGAATCTGACATAGGTGTCCATCTCCCTGGCCTTACACTCATCCCTGGAACATATGTCGATATGTGCCAGGGATGATTGTAAGGCAGGGAGATAGCACCTGCCATGGACTGTTGGGACGTTGGCTAATTTCAGTGGATGAAGACTGGAATTGATGTGCACCATGACTAGCCTCTCAATGCATTTCATGATGGTGGATGAGCCGCTGGATGGTAGTCGTTAAGACACACTATCTTATTTTTCCTTACCATCAGAATTATAGTGGTTTTCTTAAAGCAGATTGGAATCTCAGAATGAAGGAGAGAGGTGCTAATTCATACACTAAAGTTCATAACCAATTTTTTAACTGTTTTAATTAGAGTAAATCAAATACCAAAAAATAACATTTTAGCTAATTGATTTTAGTTAATTAAGTGTTTAATTATTTTAATGCTTGTTTTTATTTTATATGTTTATAAACTAATAGTTTAATTTATTAATGCAATAATTTAATGTTTCTGAATATATGGGAATATAGTCTAGCTGCTCTCCAAAGTTTTTCCAGGAGTTTTGTTTCTGCAGTTTGTACTGCTCCTCTCTCCCTACCCTTCCCCAAAACCACGTCAGCAGTAACATAGGCAGGGCCTTGCACTGAAGCTTTCAGAATAAAGCTTTCAAAGGGGATCCAACAAGGTAGGTGCAGGAAGCACACAAAGCTGCTTTAAGTAATACTGGCACAAATAGAATTTTGAATACCAAGGAATCAAGGCATATTGGGCAACATAATGTAGAGACTCATTTATGATCTGTTAAATTGTACTGCAAATCTACTCCTGCTTCTGTTTTGCATTATGTCATACGGGTGGCCACTTTGGAGGCCTGTAAGGTTTGTTCTTACAGATTCAATGAAATGAGAGGAACAAAAACTGCTACAGTCCATCAGTGGGAACAAAAAGCAAATATTAGAACAAAAAGTCAACATTGAATATAATACTGTGCACTACATTTTTTTAAAATTGCATCAGCAATTTGCAACATTCCATTGAGTGTATGTTTCACTCATACATCTGCCATCTATTCACTGGAGTGAGACGAGCTGTCGTATTATTATAGGGAAATCTTAAGTAGAGAATGTAGGTTTCTGCCACTTGTAAAATATATCAACAGTCAAGTGTGCCTGGAGTTCCCCACTGCACATTTTTCAAATTAATGCTGTGCTCTTAATAATACGCATAGAACACAACTTCTATTTTTATCCTGCAAAAATGTTCAACCATATTCAATGTTAATATAAGAAATATCAAACTCTTAATTGTTACAATCTTAGTATTTATAAATTCAATTTTCAATTACATTATCAGTATAAGGAAATACAATAAAACATTAATCCTGTAGTAACTTAATTATCGTGCAGCAAATGTGCTCAGTATCTCAAACACTAAAGGCTCAATGCTTACCTACTATAATGACATTTTAGTAGATTAAACTCTGCATGCAATCAGTTTGTCTTTCTTATTAAGAAGTATTTTTTGGACTATATCAATCTTCAACTGTTCCCAAAATAATTTCAGAATATACAATATATTTCAAAACGCTCAAAAGGTTGAGAGTCATTCGCTGGGTTCTTCCACTGTAACCTATGAGTATATTATAATTTTTTCAAGGGCTTTTACAACTCTGCATGAAACTTGCGAACAAACTGACATAAATTAATCCAGCAGCTTCTCTAACTGGCCTCTGCTACTGTAAGCCACAGAATAATAGCACATCTTATTTGGATTAGCTGCATACAACCTTTCAATTTTGCCGAATGCAAAGTTTAAAAAGGAAGAACTATTTAACTATTAATATGATTTCAATGTTTTATTTAATCTGTTTTTTTGACCTTGAGAGAATAAGTAGATTAATTAGCTTTTTTCCCCATTGTTTCCTTTTAAGGCAGGTTAAGTATAGCAGGATTCTTAAGTCATTTAAGGTGGTTCACTGAGATGGGGGCCAGTCACCACATTTTCTTCCACCTCTGGAAAATGGAACATTGTACTTGGGACAATTTTTCCACCAATTATTCTAACTAGATATCCTATATAGAGGTATAGTCAAATTTAAATATCGAGTCAGAAGGTGTAACACCAAACTTTGCATTTATACAGCTTGACTGATGTGAAAAGAATGTATTGAAGTGCTTAAAGAGGCTATAGCATTCAAAACTTGATCAGAACAGATAGTTAAATATAAATCATACAGATAGGTTTAATGTTTTATAAAAGACCTGGTATAATGAGATTTATATGAATTACGCAGTTTAGAATCTAAATGGCTAGGTTAGCGGGCCTGTTCCACTTAGCCCCATAAAGGAACTGGGAGCTATATAGTGAAATTTAGAAGAATGAGATTTCTCAGAGGGTCTTGCATAAAGGAGTTTATAGAGATGTAGCTATGGATAAGATTGAATGAAAATTAAAAAAATAGAGAGTTGTGAACTGAGAGATGGCACAAGTCAACAAGCAGGAGGAAGATGGATGAATAGGCAAATTGGAATAACAGCAGCAGTTTGGAATGAATGCAAGTTAATAGAGGCTGAAAGTCAGGAGGGCAGCTAGAAAATCATTTGAATAGAGAAATTTGGAGGTAAGAAAAACTTGTTAAAGCCTTCAATAGTTTGCAAAGGCAGAGATGGAGACAAATCCTATTCAGATGTGAAATTAGACTGGCCTTGTGATGAAAAGTATTCGGTACAAAAACTCAGCTCAGAATCAAGTGAGGCATACAGTGCAAATCATCCTTATCTAAGATGAGAGAGTAACCAGTAAGGGAAATGGAATCTGTGCCCAGAGAAATGAAGTTAAAGTGGCAAGTCATTTTATAAGATTGCCGAAAAATATAACCATTAACACAAAACTTTGTAAAATAAACTGTTCATATGTCATTGCATAAAAATAAAGTCTAAATTCATTGAAGTATCCTCAATACATATAAGCTTAAATAAAATTAAATTAAAGTCACTTCACAAATGACAAAGACACACGTCACTTGTGGCAGGGATTTCATACCATCACTGACTATAAGCCCCCCCCCCCCACTGCAGATATTCCAAAACGACCCCTCTCTACCAGATGAACTGAACGAGTTCTACGCACGGTTTGAGGTTAAAAACAGCACCCAGACACGTGCACTACTGCCATCCCCCAGTGACCAGTCGCTCAGACTGTCCGCAGCCGGAGTAAAAAAGGCCTTTGCCAGCATCAACCCACGCAAAGCTACAGGCCCGGACAACATTCCTGGGTGCGTGCTAAGAGACTGAGCCGAGCATCTGAAAGATGTCTTCACAGATATTTTTAACACCTCGCTCAGCCAGGCAGTAGTGCCCAACTGTCTTAAGAGTGCCACCATCGTTCCTGTCCCGAAGAAACCAAACCCAGCCTGCCATAATGATTTTCGACCAGTGGCTCTAACACCCATAGTAATGAAGTGTTTTGAGCGACTGGTTATGCAGCATATCAAAAATAGCCTACCTGGCGACCTAGACCCACTGCAGTTCGCCTACAGAGCCAAGCGATCCACAGAGGATGCAGTCTCAACAACACTGAACCTCGTACTGCCACACCTTGATCGGAAAAATACATGCCAGGATCCTCTTCATCGACTTCAGCTCTGCTTTTAACACAATCATTCCGCAGCAGCTGGTGGAGAAGTTGGAGTTATTGGGGGTTGATGCTGGCACATGTAACTGGGTCCTGAACTTTCTATCACAACGGCAGCAGACAGTCAGGGTGGGCAGTAAGACATCAAAAACCATAGCCATGAGCACTGGCTCGCCCCAAGGCTGTGTCCTAAGCCCCCTGCTGTTTAGTCTGCTTACACACGACTGTACTGCTAGACTCAACAACAACTTCATCAACAAGTTCGCTGATGACAACAGTGGTGGGTCTCATCAGTGACAATGATGAGTTGGCGTACAGGATGGAGGTGGAGCTGCTCACAGGATGGTGCAAATCCCACAACCTCATTCTCAACGTGGGAAAAACGAAGGAGATGGTGGTTGACTTCAGGAGGGCGGGAAAACAACGCCATACACCTCTGCACATCGATGGAGCTGATGTGGAAAAGGTCAGCAGTGTGAAGTTCCTAGGACTCCACCTGTCAGATGACCTGACGTCCACAACCAACACCACAGCACTGGTCAAGAGATCCCAACAGCGACTACACTCTCTCCGAAGACTATGGAAAGCAGGTCTCCCCACTGCACACCTACGAACTTTTTATAGGGGGACACATTAACCTACGGCATCACCTCCTGGTTCGGGAGCTGCAAGGCGTACGAATGGCACCAACTGGACAGGATTGTGAAGACCGCCAGCAGGATTATTGGTGCTCCACTCCCTTTATTGCTGGACATATACAGGAAGAGATGTATTAGCAGAGCAATCTCCATCATCAGAGACCCCTACCACCCATCGCATCACATATTCTCCATCCTGCCATCTGGGAAGAGGTACAGGAGCATCAGCTGCAAAACCAGCAGGATGCTCCTCAGCTTCTTCCCGCAGGCTATAAGACTGATAAACGGACTTTGCCCCCTGCCAAAGTATCGCACACCAAACACCAACCTGGACACACTGAAGCAGAGCCATTGTCGTACC
Organism: Okamejei kenojei; assembly: GCA_035221665.1. Lineage (NCBI taxonomy): Eukaryota > Metazoa > Chordata > Chondrichthyes > Rajiformes > Rajidae > Okamejei > Okamejei kenojei. The sequence goes on from CM069147.1 coordinate 14,282,223, forward strand.
ACTGCCGATCGGAACTCGTGATATATGTACTTTTATTCTTTATTTCTATTTATTTTTTACCACACACTGAATTTGTCACTGGTTGAGAAACGCTTTTTCGTTTTCCTCTGGGTATGTAAGTACTCAGAAAAATGATACTAAAGATATACAATACAATACAAATGAAAATAACGTTTCAAAAACATTTTACGTATTTCTCAGTCCAGACCCTGAGACATCTTCAATACAGTAACACAATTTAGTAATATGTAGATTTGTTTTGTTTGCTGAAATTTGTTTTAACATCAGGAAAATGCATGGTTAATGTGACCAATGGCTTAAATGATAAACAATTGGAGCACATTGAACTATTCAGATCGATAAAATTTCAGGCATTTTTAAACTGTGTTATTTTTTTTGATGCATGGACATCTCAAATTTTCCTTCTCCAATTTAAATGGTCATGGATCAGAGATTTTGTTTATCAGTGTGTGAATATATCTCTAATTCGATATATTGAGCTGAGCTCCACAGATTTATAGCATACTAGACCAAGTGCAGACCCATCGGGTCTGTTCCCCCAGCGTGCGGTTGCGGGGGGGGGGGGAAGGATGCGGCGTCACACACCAGCCACACCCACACACACAAACTACCCCCCGCACACATGCTAATTACCCCCCTTGATATTATATCTCAATCCCCAACTACACACCCTTTACAAATGTACCGCCAATTTTGGCACTAATTTCACCTAAAAGTTTGCAGACAACACCACTGTGTTGGGCCCAACCACAAACAATGATGAGTACAGGAAGGAGATAAAGAACTTGGTGACACAGGGCCAGGACAATTTCTCCCCCTCAATATCAGCAAGATGAAGGAGCTAGTTCAGGAAGCATGGTGGAATACATGCCCCACTCAGCATTAATGGTATGGATGTGGAAAAGGTTGAGAACTTCATGTTTGTTGATGTTGATGTTACTATTACCAATGATCTGTCGAGGACCAACTACATTGATGCAACAGCCATGGCACACCAACACTTCTACTTACTGAGGAGACTGAGACTATGTCCCAGTGACTTTTACAAACTTCTACAGATACACTATAGAAGGCATACTGTCAGGTTGCATCACAGTTTGGTTTGGGAACACTTCTTCCCAAAAAAAGCATGAAAAGCAAAGAGTTGTATATGAAACCCAGTCCATCACACAGCTCAGGCTTTCCACCGTTAACTCCATCTATATATCACATTGATGGGATTAAAAGTAACACTAGCAAATTTGCAGATGACACAAAGCTGGGTGGCAGTGTGAACTACGAAGAGGATGCTAGGTGGTTGCAGGGTGACTTGGACAGGTTGAGTGAATGGGCAGATGCATGGCAGATACTGTATAAACTAGATAAATGTGAGGATATCCACTTTGGCGGCAACAACAAGGAGGCTGATTATTATCTCAATGGTGTGTAAGAAAGAACTGCAGATGCTGGTTTAAATCGAAGGTAAAATATAACATCAATCTGAACGAAACTTGACACAAATCACCACAGGACAATTGTGAGTAAAGTGATGCAAAGAGTAAAATGCTGCAAACCCGTTTCCACCACTCACCTGTTCCCCCAATGCAACCCGTTCCCCCAAGGCAATCAATCCTTCACACGTGGGGGCCGGGGGGGGCAGTAGGCGCTTCCCGGCGCCAATGAATGGACTTGACTTTTGGGTCGGCGTTGGCGCTCCCTTGAGCCAATCAATCCTTCCCAAGGGGTGGGGGAGCAGTGGCCGCTTCCTGGTGCCAATGAATTGACTCAACTTTTGGGTCGGCGTCGGCGCTCTCTGGAGGCAATGAATCCTTCCCATGTGGGGGGGTAGTCGGCCCTTCCTGGAGCCAATGAATGGACTCAACTTTTGGGTTGGCGTTGGCGCTCCCTTGAGCCAATCAGTCCTTCCCAGTGGGGGGCAAAAATCTCACTCTCCTTAAACCCTTTGAAGCTGGTGATCCCATTACCTCTCTGTCGCTTCTTCCTCCCTCGCCTTTTCCCTACCCTCAGTCACTCCCTTCCTCACCTCTCCCCTTTCGCACACCCCCATTAAAGACAATGTTTAAATAACATTTCTTCTACTTCCATCCCCCTCTCCGTCAACTCTCATTGAATGTTCAATGCAGCGTGTGGCTGAGATCTCATTGTGATGTCATTTTCTGTTTTCAGAATCTTCACGCCAGTTTCTGTAAATTAGATCCCATTGTGATTGGTGGACTGTGAGATGCCATTGTGACATCATCACTGGAAGCTGCTAGAAAAGTCTCCCACTCACAGGCAGTTATTATTTTCAAAGTTGACTTTTTTTAAACTTTAAGAATCAATAACTTGTGAAATATAACATCAAATGTGAACAAACTTGATACTAACGACCACGGGGAAAAGTTGAATAAGATTCTGCAAAAAATGTTGCGCTGTTGTGTAGCGTTTTGTCGTAGTTCCTTGATATCATAGATAGGATGGATAGATAGACAGACTGACAGACAGATGTTGTGAAAGCAAAGGACATTAGAAATGAAATGCATTCAATTGGTAGAATCCAGCTCACTTGGAGGAGATAACATGGCCAGCAATGATGTTAGTGGCTAAAGAAAAAAAGTGATTAAAATAAAAGAGGAAATGTGTTTTGCACATCAAATTGTAAAATAATTTGTACTAATTCAAGACAGTGCCTACATTCTGTGACCCTACTATTATTTTGAAGGCATTATGGAAATAAATTAAGACAAAACACTGCCGTGGCATTACTCAATAATGGAACTATCTATAATATGATTACACATGATGTTAAAAACTACCAGGATTTCAAATTATTTCAGATATTAGTTTTTGAAAATCATAGTACAATATGCCAAAATGAAATCAGTATGGAAATGACTACAACAGTTAATATTCTTACAATGTTGTAACAATTTTCACATCAGTAAAACAAAATCTAACAAATGTGCACGATTGATCTCACCAAAGCCTTGAAATGACCTATTCAACAAATGACATAGCAGAGAAAAAATATATAAAATACTAATTCTGTTAAGATACATATGTCAAGACTATCTGGTGTTATTTGAATTTACTTTTAACTTTGCTATGAGCCACACTTAATTATTTTCTCTCTCAAAACTGCACAGCCAGGGAGTCCAACTACCACAATTTCCCTTTAGAAATATCAGCAAACAACTTCACTTTTACACCATTATCATATAAATCATAGGCACTGATTTTCCCCTCAAACAGAGCAATTGCTTAGCTTTACTTTGAGAAAATGTGTTAATCAACTAAAGCAACTTTATTGAGCTAGAATTTATTTTCTGTAATTCCTTCCTGTTGCACTTTCAAAAGTCACAGAAACAGTACCATAAGTAGTATAGATGTGTTCTACATGCTTTGCATAAAATGCATAAACTTGATTGCTTTTGTTTAACCTTAACCTACTCTTGGATGTTTTATTGCCTGAAAAATAATATTTTGCCTCTTTCCATCCCTCCACCTAAAAAAGAGATTAAGTATCAAATAAATTTAAAATGCCTTCTAAAGTACTTCTAAGAAGCTTAATTACCAGAAGTCCAACAAATACATTTCCAGATGGTGCTAAAGCAATGGGCGAAATCTTAAACATGGGACACAATAAAGTAAAGGTTCAATAACCGACATTGGTGACAATTTTATAACCATAACGCTAACCAATTCACAAATACTAACAACTACACACTAATTTCTTACTACATAAATCAATGTATCCTTTAATTGAATTTCATCAGTTAAAAAATAACTCTGTTTAAAACAAAACTCCTTTTCGTTAAGCAACACAGAATTGTGAAGAAAGAAAACAAGGACAGAAGTCCTGTACAACAGCAAAGTATATTAACCAACTGTTGTTTGAAACTTATAATTCCTAAAAGTAACTGAAACAAAGTAGCTCAGTTAATAATAACAGCAATCTGGTACAAAAAGTATTGCAGGAGAGCCATACTTACAAAAAACGTTCAAATCACACTCTGCTGATTTGACCTCTTTTCCTGGCAACAACATTTGACTAATTGAATCAGAGGCATAGCAGTGAAAACATACCATTGCGGCTCTTAATTGCACTTTGTTCTCAGCTTCTATGAGGCCGCAATGAAAGAACGTAAGCAAGATCAAGTTTACCCTCGTCGGTCTTGGTCTCTATTTGTGCTGATTTACATATGTCTGTCAAAAGATATAGGATGTGGAAATTTACTGTTGATTACAGAAATCCTTCAGCAATTAAGGTAGTTCAAATTCAAGCTAATGGAGTAATGTCTACAATTGCTATAATTAAGATCTGGATTCTCCTGGACTATTAGCACTGATCGTCAGTATACCATGAAAATGATACCAACGTGGGATTCCTGCTTAGATGTGATTTAACAAACATCCCAAATTTACTGAGAGTTCCTTAAAGGGGCTGTCCCACTTGGGCGACGTAATCTGCGAGTTTAGAAGAGTGTCTTCGACCTTCAAACTCGCAGCATGGTCGACACAAGGTCCTATGAGGTCGCTGGAACTCTACTTCATGCTCGAGGGAAGTTTCCGAATACTCATGGCCTCAGCTAGGTCGCGGAAAATTTTTCAGCATGTTGAAAATTTTTCCACGAGTAAAGTTTGGTCAGCATGGCTCTTTTTAACTCGTAGTGCAGTGGAGTGGGGTCACTATTTGGTTACAGGCAGTCGAGGGCAGCCGAAGGTAATCACCTTCACTGACCGGGCATTTTGATTGGCTCATTGCAGTTTTCAGGGCCAAGGAAGCTAGTTCCTTGGTAAAATGTCCGCTAAACTTTATTAAACTTCTTAAAAATGTCTCCCCCCCCCCCCCCCCCTGCACTCTCTAAAGGGACTTACCATCACTGTGCAGCCGTTTTACCTTCATCTTCATCGCTGGTGTGAATTTCAGACAACGCTCCCCCACTTTCCTGGCCCCCGCCTTTGCGATGTGTTTGTTGTGTGAGTGCGCGCATGGTCGGTCGATCCATCTCGCAGTTTCAACGCGGATGGTTGATCCAGCTCGAGGCATTCCAGGCGAGTGCCCTCGAGCTGGAAGGTCGAAGACACTCTTTTTAACTTGCGGATTAGGTTGCCCACGTGAGACAGCCCATTTACCTTCTTCCACTGGAAGCACTCTACCCAAAAGTACTGAAAAGAAAATCTAAAGACTGCAGATGCTGAAAATCTGAAACTAAAACAAAAAAACTGAAAATACTCAGCTGGTCAGATTGCACCCATGAGACGAAAATAGATTGAAAAAACATTTTAGGTCCAAGATCCTACAGCAGAACTCAGACCACTAGGTCATCTTTCTGAATGATAATGTACGTACAGTGAAGGTGCTTCCATATTGTTTCTCAGTTTGGAATTCTAATAGACTGAACCAACAACAATGAAGTAATGACAAATGATTTGGAGAATAACATAGATGACATGTTCATTTGTCTCCATCCTCTCATTTAGGTCAAGGAGATCACAGGTTTGGGAGATTCTGTGAAGACGCCTTGATAGGTTATATCCTGTACATTGTACAGAATGCCAGCTCAGTGAACTGGCGGGTGAGAAAATAAGCATATTCTGTATCTGAAATCGAGTTATTGGGTGTTGTTGGAGAGTATACCATTACAAACTCTGGAGATGCAGGCACGTTGGTATGTCAGCGAATATGATCTTATAAACTTCTACAGGTGTAGAGAATATATTAGCTCAGGGGTCTCCAAACTATGGCCCGCGGGCCATATCCGGCCCACCATGAGATTTTATCCGGCCCACAGCAAGCTCCCAACACGTTGCGTTCAGCGGGCTATTCAGCGGGTTCTGTGCTAGCGAGATAAAACAGCACCCCCCGCTTGCCCCGCCCCTCCCGTCTTTACTTGATTGCCGTCAAAATCTTTTTTTTCCCCTCAGGGACCCGACAGCTCCAAGGGTAAGTTTCCTTTTCCGCCCCACCCCGGGCCAGGCCATCGCCGCCCTGCGTCGGGGGGGATGAGCATCCTGGAGCCGGGGGAGGGAGAGAGGGAGGGAGAGAGAGAGAGAGAGAGAGAGAGCACGAGGGAGAGAGGGAGGGAAAGAGAGAGAGAGAGAGAGAGAGAGGGAGAGAGAGAGGGAGAGGGAGAGAGAGGGAGACAGAGAGGGAGAGGGAGAGAGAGAAAGAGAAAGAGAGGGAGGGAGAGAGAGAGACAGAGAAAGAGACATATGCACAGAGACAGAGAGAGAATCAGAGAGAGAGAGAGGGGGGGAAACAGAGAGAGAAAGAGAGAGAAAGAAAGAGAGAGAGAGAGAGACAGACAGAGAGAGAGAAAAAGAGAGAGAGAGAGAGAGAGAGAGAGAGAGAGAGAGAGAGAGAGAGAGAGGGAGAGAGAGACTGGGAAAGACAGAGAGAGAAACAGAGAGAGACAGACAGAGGCTGACAGAGAGGGAGACAGAGACAGAGAGACAGAGAGACACAGAGACAGAGAGAGAGAGAGAGAGAGAGAGAGAGAGAGAGAGAGAGCGAGAGAGGCAGACAGACAGAAACAGAGAGGGGGAGAGACAGAGAGCGACAGAGACAATAAATTTATAAAACTGACTTTTTTTTTTCCCTGCGGCATGCAAAAATGTGCCAAATATATAATGTGGCCCTCATACTGAAAGGTTTAGAGGCCCCTGTATTAACTGGTAGCATCACACCCTGGTTCGGCAACTTGAATGCCAAGGAACAAAGAAAATGGCAAAAAGTGGTGCACACTGCCCAGTCCGTATAATTTCAGTAGGACCTCTTCACTCCGGTACTCAAAGCCGCTCTTAATAAATGTGGACATATCATTTGCCCTCCTGACCGCATGCTGAATAGATAGATGTTAGCTTTCGCTGATTGGTGTACAAGGACAGCCAAGTCCGTTGGAACATCAATATTTCATAATGTCTCCATCCAAGCAGTATTTTATTTTCAATTTTATGCAAAGCAGATGACCTCACAATTTTTCTACATTACGTTCCATTACGAATATTACATCATGTTCTTGACCATTCACGTAGCTTTATATTTCCCTTTGAAACCTGGTTTTGTATCACCAGGAAATGGAAAAATAACAGCATTCAAAGAAATATGAAACATACTACTAACAAGGAGTCTGAATATGTGGTAGGTGCCTGAAATGCCTGGCCAACAGGGTGTAGGCAGATACAATAGTGGCATTTGAGAGGGTCTGACATAGACACATGGATAAGGATGGATATGAATCATGTGCAGGTTGTTGAGTATGGCGTATTGTTCAGTTTAGACACTGTGGGCTGAAGGGCCTGTTTCTGTGTTCCATCTTGCTATGTTCTAAGGTATATCTTGGACTTTTTATCATTGTAATTTTGCATCAAATCACCTGTCTAATAAACAGGAAAATATTCCTTATTTGAACAAAGATCAACATGTAAGAGTACAATTCAACACAGAAAAACAATGATAAATCCTTGGAATCATTTCAGCAACATAGGATTGTGCAATGTACATATTGTGGATTGCTACTAGATAGATAAATTGATTTTGGCTGAATGAGCTCCTGATTAATAATTATCTTGTAATCCTATACACAAGATGATCCATGACATTGGATACAGAATAAGATCTGAATTACAAACCATTGTGTTGCTTAGGATGTACAGATGATGTCATGAAGCAGTCAGCTAAAGTATTTATTTATTTCAAACTCTTGTAATACCTTCAATTCATCTTTGCTGTTGTGAGATTCTCAGAATATCAGGTTAGCAACGTAAAGCAGTTAAAAACCTCATCACAGTCCTCTTCCTTCGTTGGTTCTTCTCAGATCTACAAAGGAAACTATGTTTTTTTCTATTCTATATCTTACCATAAATACATCAACTGGTTGGGTGTGTCTTACAAAGGAGGTGCTGACAAGTTTTGCAGAATTAAAACCAAGCTCACTTTTAGTAGACACGAAATGCTGGGGTAAATCAGCGGGTCAGGCTGCATCTTAAGAGAACATGGATAGATGACATTTTGGGTCAGGGCCATCCTTCAGAGTGGAAGAGAGGAGAGGCAGGACAAAGAGTGGTAGTGATAGGTGAACACAGGTAAGAAGGGTTTTTGATAAGCAGATGACTGGACAAAGTCCAGAAATGAAAACAAATCTGAAGGTATGAGACAAAAGGATTGAAGAGTTGTGAACTGTGAAGCGAGAGAAAGGAATGTAGGTGGAGGGGAAGGAGGGCAGCATTTGTCAGAATTTGCAAGAACACATGATTAATGGTCGCTGTGGACCGAAGCACCCATTTCCATGCTATATCTTTCAATCAAACTCATGTGTGCATAAATCAGCTGGGTTCACCTTCATTTGGTGATTTCTTGAGCATGTAATAATTCCCTTCTCCCTCAATTTTCTATGAGTCTCTTTCATTACATTGTGAAAGAATATAGATTACGTTTATTAAATAATTTACATTAATTGTTTAGTTGGCATTTTTCAATTTATTTAAGATGAAAACTGGAACTGTGAAATCAATGCGAGGTGTTGCATTTTGTGATGACTAACAAGGGCAGGGACTACCTACACAGTGAATGGTCTGCCTCTGGGGAGTGTTGTAGAGCAGAAAGATATAGGAGTGCAGGTGCACGGTTCCTTGAAGGACGAGTCGCAGGTAGATAAGGTGGTCAAAAAGCCTTTTGACACATTGGCCTTCATCAGTCAGAGTATAGAAGTTGGGAAGTCATGTTGCAGTTGTATAAGATGTTGGTGAGACCACATTTAGAATATTGTGTTCAGTTCAATAACCATGTTATAGGAAATATATTGTCAAGCTTGAAAGGGTTCAGAGAAGACTAGAGGGTGTGAGGTATAGGTAGTAGTTAAGTAGGCTGTGTCTCTATTCCTTGGAGGATGAGGGGTGATCTTACAGAGGTGTACAAAATCATGAGAGGAACAGATCAGGAATAAAGTCTCTTGCCCAGAGTAGAGGAATTGAGGACCAGAGGACATAGGTTCAAGATGAAGGGGAAAATAGTTAATTTGGAATCTAAGGGGTAACTTTTTCACACAAAGGTTGGTGGGTGTCTGGAACGAGCTGCCAGATGAGGTAGTTGAGACTGGGACTATCACAATGTTTAAGAAACAGTTAGAGAGGTACATGGATAGGACAGGTTTGGAGGGATATGGACCAAGCACAGGCAGGTGGGACATGTGTAGCTGGGACGCGTTGGCCGGTGTGGGCAAGTTGGGCCAAAGGGCCTGTTTCCACACTGTATCACTCTATGACTCTATATACTTCCATTTACATTTTTCTCACAACATGCCAGCATAAAAAACAAGTGAAATAAAATCCTGTTAAATTGATCAAAATACAATCTTCTACACTCATGCAACATTTCATGAAAAACTGCATCAATATGCTTACATTCTGAAGATCAATGCATACATAGTGTACAGTAAACCATAATGAGGAGCAACTAATTTTGCAAAAAATAGGGGATTATACACTAAATGTCAGCAAAATCCAATTAAAAAGCTTTGAATCCAAATGTTGGGCCCACATACTGTACAGTACACTATTTTTGTTGTATTTGTGATAAATGTTTCATTTTACAAACTCACCTTAATATGATAAATGTTTCATTTTTCAAACTCACCTTAATATTCATTTTATATTTGAGCAATACTTTCCATATCCATTTCCAACACAATCTATAATTTCTAATTATTTATCTAAAATCCATTAATAGCCAATGTCAAAAATACAACATCTTGACATCTCCCACCCGCATAGCCTATCCTCCGCTGATTTTTAAATACCCTTTAGTAAGTAAAGCTGCCAGGAAGTGTTTCAGAATTTTGTTGACATGCCAGGAACCTTGAGTGAAGATAAATAAAACTGGGGCAGTAAAATTTGTCCAGCTCAGCAGTTAAAGTATTATTTCTGCTCTTCAGTTAAGAAATACGTTCTGAATCAGAAGCACTGGACCAACGTTCGAGGTTAATCCGAGTATGGGAGCCCGCCACATGGTGGAATGGTGCCCGATGCCGGTGCAGTGAGCAAAGGGGAGTCCGACTGGCGGGGCTGTGGCATCTTCCGAGGGAAATCTCTCCAGCTTGGAAAGTGGGTGGGTGGGGTGGCAGAAGTGGACTGGGAAGTTCCTGCTGCTTCCAAATCAAAAGGCGACCGTTTGAAGGCGAGATGCCGCGTTGATTAAGAGTGTATTAGGGGAGGCCTCACCCCGCGCTCCTTTCATCAGTTGCCAGACCATTAATTAAAACCGCCGAGTCGAGGCGTCTTCTAACGGGCGCCAGGCCGCGTGGCATCGCGCCAGGCGGGACTCGCCCCACACGAGTCTCCCCCTCCCTCCTCACCCGGCGAAAGTGAGTAACATTTCAATCGTCTTGAAAAAAAATGCTTTAAACATGCACCTACCGAAGAAATGCATCTACCGAGGACACACACACACCCGTCGTCTCGACGACGCCACACCAACGGCCCCCGCCCGCGCTCCTCGCTCCTCGCTCCCGCCGATAACCCGGCACGTGCCGAACAGGCGGGAAAGACAAGCCAGGGCCTGATCCACCTCAGTGGTGTTGTGGGTGCCCAGATCTACTTATTGAAAGTATAAGTATAAGATACAGTGGCATTTAATCAGTTTACAACCTTTACAAATAAATATTTTGATACCTTACATAACTGATTGGTGATGATAATCCAAACATTTCTCCACATTGGCAAACTTGGGAGTAGTTTTTATGATTATTATTTTAATTAAAGGAAATTGCAACATATATATGTCTGAATACTGAGGTTTACCATTTTAATGCATTAGTGCAGGTACAGCATGAGCATCTCATCAGAAAATTCTTTAGAAATTTGTAAAAAAAATGGGTAAAATAATTGATGCTGGATTCTACCCCCAAATCATGTAGATTCTTCACTTTCTTGATTCTTGGCCCCTGCTCGTCCCCCAACGCCCACAGCCTGGGAGGATGGAACTGGAGATGACAACAATGGGAGGAGCAAGGCCAGTAGGAGAGGAGAGGGAATTGAGGTTTGTCCTACTGTGAGATATAGTGTGTGCTCACAATCACTACTCAGAGACTAAATCGTGGAAACAAGAAATGCTTTATTTTCGAGTCTGCAGAATTGGGTGCCTCTCCAAGTTGAGACACACCGGTCAGGAGAGTATAGCCCCTTTATACACACAATTCTACAGGTTTCAACCTCCCCTTCTGGCTCTTCCCAATCAGAGCACTGAGGTGCACAGTCTATAGGTACGTCCCCCCAGTACATCCCACATCATACATTGCATGTTCATACATGTGCATGGTAATGAGCAGTTTCTCAACCAGGGGTATGTAAGTAATATTCATTTATTTCATTAAGCATGCTCAATTGCAATTGACCTGGCCTAGTTTCTTGTATTTTAATTGAAAAGCTAGTCTCTGGTGATTATTGCCGCATCCCTCATCCCTGCCTGCCGCTATACAATGCTATCAGTGCTGCTCAAGGACGCTGCTGGTTACCTCATTCACAACTGTGTTAGAATCCTCTTCCGGACCTTCACAACAGTGGGGGTTTAATCACTTTATCCCTCACACTACTGCGGCCTCTTGGTCGGCTGCAGGAAAGGTGGAAGGGCGAAGAGAGGAACGTTGTGGCCAAGGAAGGCAATGGCTGGAGGACTGCAGCAGTCTGGGTCTTGCCTGGATCAAGCACCGCTCCCGAGTACGAGAGTGCGGACTGGACTTTGAAAATGGCGGGCTAAGTAGATTATTTCTGTACCCTTTGCAAATTGGGAATACGCTTAGGCATAACAATAATTTCACTGTGCGTTTGCACGTGACAAATAAAAGCACCAATGGACCATTGAGGGCGGCTGACTTCCAGGTCCACCACTGCAACATAACAGTTATTTCCAGGAAGTAAGCCAAACAAAGTACAGTCCACATGTCTCCAATAATAGAATGATGTAAAAGGATGCAATGAATTGAGGAGACATAGTGCTCTCCCATGTGTGAGCTGGTCTGGTCAACCATCACTATATTGCAAGCTACAAGCTAATCTCAGTATCATATACTGGGGTGCATATATATATATATATATATATATACATATATATAGGAATGGTGTTGTTATTCTCCATGATGTCTGTGGCCACAAATACTGCAGACGAAACTGTCTGCGAAAAACAGTGGTCAAATGTTGATGGTAGACAAAAATGCTGGAGAAACTCAGCGGGTGTGGCAGCAAGGAAATAGGCAATGTTTCAGGACGAAACCCTTCTTCAGACTCAAATGTTGATTATTTGCAAGGACCGACTAATTTGCATTTCTTTGCACTCTTCAGCTTGTTCTTGATTTTACTGTGACTGAGAAAAATGCACCAAGGCCTACAAGCAAGAGTTCAAGTTTCTGTCCAGATTTAGCACTGTAGTTTGGAAAATGTTATCAAAAATTCCCGTGAATACAGAAAATATCATACAATAGCTCGAATCACAACAGGAAATATTGTGTATAAGTACACGATAAGTGGGATTTCAAAAGAAACAGTTAATTTGCATTTTACCCTGCAGAACTACTTTATGCACAATTTGGGCATAGAAATGGGTGTTCCCAAGCAGGCAGTGTTGCAGTGTTTCTAGAATCTTTACTTCAGATTACCAGTATGCAGTTTTGTTGCTTATCATAATTTAGTGTGCTCATTTTCAAAAGTTGATAAAATGTTGTAATAATGGGAACATTTAATTTCACATTTTAATATATTCCAACTGTGTACATTAATAGTAATTTTTGACCACCAATTCTATTTTTCCTTTGTTAATTCTACTTGAAAGGATGTGGGCACAGAAAGTGGCATCTTACAGATGTAATAAGCGAGTTCAGTATTGCGACTGCGCATGCCCAGGTCAAAGGTCATTATGCATAAACATCCCTGAAAAGCAGTGAAGCTGTGGACCTTAATTTCTTCCGTTTTTTCCGCTTTGATTCTTCTAAGTAAGAAAATACTGCTTTCAAACTATGAAATAGTTGTATTTATTGCTCCTTTGTTAAAAGCTAAGATTATTTTGTTGTTTTTATTGCTTTATGTTTTGTGAGTGAGCAAGATCGTGGTCATCGGTGTCGGGCCCGGGTCTGTTGAGTTGCTGCTGGGCCATCCCCGTCCCCTCCCGGGTGTCACGTCCCTGTCCGGGGCAGCCGATGGCGTCGGGCTGGGCTTGCAGCCGGCGCGGGGGTAAGATTGAGTGGTTGCAGCGCTTTGTGTGTATGGCTGGTGCTCGGCTTTCGCCTGACCAGTGGGGGGTTGCCGCTGTCGGTCCCCGGCTCGTTGGGCTAAAGTTGGCGCATCTTCTCTGCGCTGGCTGTGAGCCGCTGGTGTCGTCGGTCCGGGGCTGTCGGTCGGCCCAGCGGGAGTTGAGCTGGAGTTGCCGCTTCTTCTCCGTGCTGGCTGTGGGCCTGGGGCCGCTGGTGTCGTCGGTTCGGCGCTGTCGGTTGGCCCGGTGGGAGTTGAGCTGAGGTTGGCTGAAAAATTCCATTGCCTTGAAATTTGCAGAATAGTGAAAGGCAAAGGAATTCTTCAGCCAATCCCAGCTCAACTCCCGCTGGGCCAACTGACAGTCCCGGACCGACACCGACCACGGACGAGCACGATCACGCTCACTCACCAAAGCATAAAGCAATAAAAACGATAAAATAATCTTAGCTTTTATCAAAGGAACAATAAATACAACTATTTCAGTTTGAAAGCAGTATTTTCTTACTTCAAAGCTGGAAAAAACTGAAAAAATGAAGGTTCACTGCTCCACTGCTTTCCTAGGCTGTTTATACAGTGACCTTTGACCTGGGCATGCGCAGTCGGAATACCGAACTCGCTTATTGGCAGTGGTCCAGAAAACTATTCTTTCAACAGCCTTCAACTGCTATGCAAATACAATTTCATATGAGGCTCAAGTTATCGTGCCCAATAGAGCAGACCGTACAATTTTAGCATGTTTAGTAATTGTTTAATTTGGCATCATGTTCGGCACAGTCATCGTGGCCGAAGGGCCTGTTCCTGTGCAGTACTATTCTATGAATGTCACAAAGGCCTAGACATTTAGGAGCACAATTCATGACTTTTTCAGATCGAGGTATTGGTTGGAAATGATTGGGACTGTAAGGGTTAAGTTAGGGGTGAAATCAACAACTGGAGGAAAGACAGTTACAACTGGCTACTGGGGCAGGTGAGGAGGGACAGTTGTGACCAGGAGCAGGAGTTGTGTGTGGGGGGAGGGGTCCCAGAGGATGTAAACTAAGAACTTGTTATTGTTCACATCGTTGCCTTCCTTCTCTTCTAATTTCTAACAGTTTTTAGTTCTGTATCTCCATTGAATCTTCAACTCTACTTACTTGAGAAAACTTTATCTAAAATGTTGCTCTCTCTGTTGCCATTTCAAAATATTCATTGGAGCCTAAACTTTGACCATATTTTATGTTGTCGTAATTCTTTAATTCCGCTCCCAGTGTTGTGAAAAGATTTGAATTATTGATTATCTTAAATGTCGTCTTATCACAATAATTACAGGAGCTCTTTGACTAACTCAGTTTCCATTTCTGAGCCACAGTGCATTCCTAAAAGAGACTGATTGCACAAAGTAAATAACTCTATAAGGCATGACTGGACTTACCCAAGCCCCCCTCCCTCTGAATCATCAATTAGTTAATTATCCTAGTGTTTCCTGCATAGTTTTGAATGTCATCTATGGTTTTCAGACTGGATAAGATCTCTGTGATCGAAAAATAAAGTGCTGGAGGAAGTCATTAGTCAGGCAGCATCTATGGAGGGATGGACAGATGCCATTTTGGGTTATGACTCTTCACACAGATGGAATAGAGGAGAAAGCTGCAAAGGAGAGGCGAGGGCAGGGCAAAGGGCAGGGCAAAGCTGACACTGATAGGTGGATATAGGTGAGGGAAGGGGAGTTTATTGGCAGACAGGTGGAGTAAATTATAAGGGCTAGAGGTGCAAAGAAGACAAAAGGGTGTCAGATAAGGGGCAAAAAAATGAGGTTTAATTTAATTTAGTGATACGGTACGGAAATAGGCCCTTCGGCCCACCAAATCTGCGTCAACCAGTGACCCCAGTACACGACACACTAGGAACAATTTTTAAATTTCACGAAGCCAATTAACCTACAAACCTGTATATCTTTGGAGTGTGGGAGGGAACTGGAGTTCCCGGAGAAAACACATGGTCATATAATGTACAAATTCCGTACAGGCAGCACCCGTAGTCAAGAGCGAACCCGGGTCTCTGGCACTGTAAGGCATCAACTCTACCACTGTGCCATTGTGCAGGTGTGAAATGTAAAGCTGGAGGAAGGGATATGGATGAAGGGGAAGGGAAAGAGGGTGGATTAAAGGGATATATGGGATGCGGGGTTGGGAGATGAACGTATGGAGGAGGGGTTTCGGGTTAACCAACTGAGGTGGAGTTTCTGACCAAAAAGCCTGCAAATGTCATGCAGTCCAAACTTGGCACACATGGTGAGAACCTATAGGCTCCGTGAGGTACAAATGGTTGCCACAGAACATTTTGTTTGGTAAGATCACATACAGTGCATTCAGAGAGTATTCAGACCCTGTCACTTTTTCCATGTTTTGTTACGTTACAGTCTTACTCTAAAACGGATTAAATGTTTTTTTTAAATCATCAATCTACACACAATACCCCGTAATAAAAAAGTGAAAACAGGTGTTTAGAAATTATTGCAAAGTAATTAAAATGAAATAACTGAAATATCACATTTACATAAGTATTCAGTCCCTTTACTCAGTACTTTGTTGAGGCACCTTTGGCAGCGATTACAGCCTCAAGTCTTCTTGGATATGATGCTACACACAGCTGTATTTGGGTCATTTCTCCCATTCTTCGCTGCAGATCCTGTCAAGCTCTGTCAAGTTGGATGGGGAGTGTCAATGCACAGTTATTTTCAGGTCCCTCCAGAGATGTTCGATCGGGTTCAAGTCCGGGCTCTGACTGGGTCACTCATGGACATTCACAGACTTGTCACAAAGCCACTCCTGCGTTGTCTTGGCTGTGTGCTTAGAGTCGTTGGCTTGTTGGAAGATGACCCTCCGCCCCAATCTGAGGTCCAGAACGCTCTGGAGCAAGTTTTCATCAAGGATCTCTCTGTACTTTGTTCCGTTCATCTTACCCTCGATCCTGACTAGTCTCCCAGTTCCTGTCGCTGAAAAACATCCCCACAACATGATGCTGCCACCACCATGCTTCACCGTAGATATAGTATTGGCCAGGTGATGAGCAGTGCCTGGTTTCCTACAGATGTGACGCTTGGCATTCAGGCCAAAGAGTTCAATCTTGGTTTCTTCAGACCAGAGAATCTTGTTTCTCATGGTCTGGGAGTCCTTTAGGTGCCTTTTGGCAAACTCCAAGCAGGCTGTCATGTGCCTTTTACTAAGGAGTGGCTTCCGTCTGGCTCTCTACCATAAAGGCCTGATTGGTTGAGTGCTGCAGATAGAGTTGTCCTTCTTGAAGGATCTCCTATCTCCACAGGGGAACTCTGGAGCTGTGTCAGACTGACCATCTGGTTCTTGGTCACCTCACTGACCAAGGCCCTTCCCCCCGATTGCTCAGTTTGGCCGGGCGGCCAGCTCTATGAAGAGTCCTGGTTGTTCCAAAGTTCTTCCATTTAAGAATGACGGAGATTCGCTGTCTTCTTCGGGACCTGAAATGCTGCAAAAATTGTTTTATACCCTTCCCCAGATCTGTGTCTCGACACAATCCTGTCTCGGAGGTCTACGGACAATTCCTTCGTCTTCATGGCTTGGTTTTTGCTCTGACATGCACTGTCAACTGCGGGACCTTCTATAGACAGGCGTGTGCCTTTCCAAATCATGTCCAATCAATTTAATTTACCACTGGTGGACTCCCGGACAGATGGGGCTGATCAGCCTGGGAAGGCAGTCCATCTAGGAGAGGGAAAACTCTGATTTAAAACCTCCACTGCCTTGTGGCCATATCCAGTCATGGAAAAGTATCCAGGAGTAAACCTCAAGAAAATCCGGAGTCGGAGTCCCTAAGGCAGATCGTCGTTGTGTACAACCTCGCTCAGGCAGCTTCTGCGATGGCGCTGGTGCCAAACTGTAACCGACCTGCTGTTTCTCCTGACGGTGGGAGGAATTTCTGGATCTCACTGGACTGCTACCGCCCACCTCAAGCTGTGCTGCCCCCAGCCAATAAGGTGCTGTCCCGCCATGATCTACTATCTTCTCTAGGTGCACGGGGATTAGGAACCATCCGAACAGCAGATCGGAACCTTCGCACCTATCAACAAAAGAACACATCAAAAGAGACCAGCTCTAAAACTGGGAACTTGGAATGTCCAGACAATTATGACCGTCGTCTCTGAAAACCTACAGGACATCAGCGATTCCAGGAAAACAGCAGTCATAAACGTCAAGCTCAAGAGACTCAACGTGGACATAGCCACCCTTCAGGAAACAAGGCTGGCAGACTTCTTCTTCGTCTTCTTTCGTGTGGCGTGCACAGCCTAAAGTTGTAGGACATCTTGTTCTATTCTTCCATTTGTGCACGTCGAGTTGATTGCATTAGCCGAAACAGGGCGGACCACATGAAGGTTGCAATCTTCCACCCCAAGGCTGGCAGATGGGCACACTGAAGGAGAAGGACTACACGTTTTACTGGCAGGGGAAGGACTCTGACAAGCTCAGAGAGCACAGAGTAGGCTTCGCAGTAAGGAACAGCCTGCTGAACACGGTGGAACCAGGCAGTAATGGCTCAGAGTGACTCCTGACTCTCCACCTCAACGCCACCACAAGCCCAGTCACTCTTGTCGAGTATGCCCCGACACTGTCCTCCACATGAGACACAAAGGACGAGTT
The DNA here is from genome assembly GCA_035221665.1 of Okamejei kenojei. Lineage (NCBI taxonomy): Eukaryota > Metazoa > Chordata > Chondrichthyes > Rajiformes > Rajidae > Okamejei > Okamejei kenojei. The sequence goes on from CM069147.1 coordinate 14,300,114, forward strand.
CTATGAGAACCTCGCATTCATCACCAGCAACATCCCCAGTGAGGAAGACCTTGTTCTCCTGTGCAACTTCAACGCCAGAGGAGAACAAGTCCTCCTGCCTTGGGAAGTTTGGTGTGGGCAAAATGAATGGTAACGGACAGCGACTGCTTGATCTGTGCTCTTACCATGACCTGTTCATCGCCAACTCGTACTTGCAGACAAAGCCCCAGCACAAGATTTCCTGGAGAGACCCATGCTCAAAGCATTAGCATCAACTGGATCCTAGTCAGACATGCCGCCATCAAGCACGTTCTCCAAACATGGTCCTACCACAGTGGGGACTGCGACACAGACCACTCCTTGGTGTGTTGCAAGATCAGGCTGCAACCAAAGAGGTTTTACTGTACTAGGAAGCAGGGGAACCCCCGCATCGATGTCAGCAAGGTGCCCCGTCCAGACCTCGTGCAACAATTTGCAGAGGCTTTTGAGAGAGAACCTGTCCTGGAGACTCTGCAACACAGAAGTGGGAAATTCTGCGGGACATCATGCACTGCACTGTCTTGGCTAGCTTTGGGAAGAAGACCTCGAAGACACACGACTGATTTGAGGACAAGTCAACCGAGATGACTCCTGTCATCGAAGCCAAGAGCGCCGCCCTAGCCGAGTACAAGCGGTCACCTAACGAGAAGAACCTGCAGATCCTCAGGGCTTATCAGGAGCAAGGTTCAGCAGACTGCCAGGCGTTGCGCCAATGACTACTGGACACAGCTTAGTGAGGACATCCAGACGGCCACCATAACAAGGAACATCAGGGGAATATACGATGGCATTAAGAAGGCACTAGGACCAGTCCAGAGCAAGACAGCCCCCCTCAAATCCTCCACTGGGGAAGTTATCACAGACGAATGCCAGCAGATGGAGAGATGGGTAGAACACTACTCCGACCTCTACTCGAGAGAGAACACTGTGTCCCCCTCAGCCCTTGATGCCATCGAGTGCCTGCCGACCCTGGATGAGTTAGATGCAGAGCCGACAGTAGAAGAGCTCAGCAAGGCCATTGACAGACTGGCCTCGGGCAAAGCCCCAGGCAACGACGGGATTCCCCCTGACCTGATCAAGCATTGCAAGACTACCTTACTACTTCCTTTGTATGAAGTCCTCTGCCAGTGCTGGCAAGAAGGAGCTGTACCACAGGACATGAGGGATGCCACGATCATTACCCTCTACAAGAACAAAGGCAAGAGAAGCGACTCCTGAGGCATCTCCCTCCTCAACATCGTTGGCAAGGTCTTTGCTCGGGTCATCTTGATCCGCCTGCAGAAGCTGGCAGAACGTGTCTATCCAGAGTCACGGTGTGGTTTCCGTGCAGGGAGGTCAACAGTGGACATGGTCTTCTCCATTCGCCAGCTCCAGGAGAAGTGCAGAGAACAGCGGATGCCCCTGTATGTTGCTTTCATTGACCTCACCAAGGTGTTCGACAAAAGAGATGACCTATTTAAGGCTCTGCCAAAGATCGGCTGCCCACCAAAACTGCAGGAGCATGATAGAATCCTTTCACATCAACACGAACGGGACAGTGCAGTTCAATGGCAGCTTCTCGGAGGCGTTCGACATCTGCAGCGGCGTCAAACAAGGCAGCGTCCTCGCTCCCACACTCTTTGGAATTTTCGTTGCTCTGCTCCTGAAACATGCCTTCGGCACTGCAACAGAGGGATCTACCTACATACTAGATCGGATGGTAGGCTCTTCAACCTCACCCGCCTCAGAGCCAAGATAAAAGTACGTGAAGCTCTCATCAGAGACATGTTGTTTGCCGTTGTGTCCCACACCCAGCAGGAACTACAGTTACTGATGGACCGCTTCTATCGGGCATGCAAGGACTTTGGGTTGACCATCAGCCTGAAGAAGATGAACGTTTTGGGGCAGGATACAGAGGCGCCACCTGTCATCACCATTGATGACTACGAACTCGATGCCATCCATCAGTTTACGTACCTCGGCTCCACCAATACCAACAACCTCTCTTTGGACACAGAGATTGATAAGAGAATCGGGAAGGCAGCTACACTCTCGCTCGCCTCACAACTCTAGTGTGGACCAACCCAAAGCTGACGGTGAAGACAAAGATAGCAGTCTACAACGCCTGTGTCAACAGCACGCTGCTGTACGGCAGTGAGACATGGACTACATATGCCAGATAGGAGAGAACACTCAACACCTTCCACCTTAGCATCCGCCGTGTCCTGGGCATATTCTGGCAAGACAGTGTCCAATGCCGAGATCCAGTCTCGCGCTGGCCTTCCCAGTATGTACACTCTACTCAAACAGCGCAGACTGCGGTGGCTGGGCTATGTCCACCGCATGGAGGATGGCCGTATTCCAGAAGACATCCTCTATATGGAGAGCTGACATCTGGGAGGAGAACCATCGGCCGCCCCCAGCTACGTTACAAGGATGTCTGCAAGAGAGATATGAAGGGGCTCAACATCGACGTGGAATCCTGGGAGAGCCTTGCAGCTTACCGCACGAGGTGGAGAGGCACCCTGAACCAACATCTCAAATCAGGGGAAGGGAAACTGATGAACGCAGCGTCAGACAAGCGGGCACACAGAAAGGAGCGCAGCAACTTCAACAAACCAGAGATTACACACAAATGTGACCATTGCAACAGAGACTGTAACTCCCACATTGGTCTCTTCAGACACAAGCGAAACTGCTCTAGCCGAGGTTTGGAGCATACAGCCAAAAACTAGGATGCATCACCCATGGTCAGTCATGACCGAGGGGGGCCTACTACTGTGGTGGATTCCAATCAAGTTGTAGAAACATCTCAAGGATAATCAATGGAAACAAGATGAACCTAAGCTCAATTTTGAGCGTCATAGTAAAGGGTCTGAATACTTATGTAAATGTGATATTTCAGTTATTTCTTTTTAATTACTTCTCAAAAATTTCTGAACACCTGTTTTTGCTTCTTCATTCTGGGGTATTGTATATAGATTGATGATAAAAAAAAAGAATTTAATCCATTTTAAAATATGCTGTAATGTAACAAAATGTGGAAAAGGTGAAGGGGTCTGAATACTTTCTGAATGCACTGTACTAACATTAAATAAATAATTCTTAATTTAATGGTAGTAATTTCTCTCCCTGAGTCACACATTTATGAATTCAAGTCTCATTGTAGGACCATAACACATTGTTTGAGATATCAGTTTATTGCATAACCAGGGAGCAATAGATTGTAAGAGCATCACACTTTGATTAGAATATTAAACCAATGTTACATTTGCCTGCAGCATCCCATGAGATTGTGCCTTCAGCCTCTGAAGAAGTGACAAAGATCAAGACCTCCAAAGCAGCACTATGAAACACAATGGCTTCATGGAAAACCCAGCAGCATGCCCTGTGGAGCACTGAAGGACTGTCACCAATGCTGTCTATGAAAAATCCTATGAATCCATTTGAAAGATAAGGAAGCCAACATTAGCATCAGGCCGACATCCCCAACAGCTACACTCTAATTATATTCAGCCGATTACACTTGCACATCATTTCTGTGCCTGACACCAGACTTCTAAAAATAGACACTTTACTCTGTATTCAAGAGTTTTCAATAAGTCAAGAGTTTCAACATGGACCAAATTTTTCAAGGATGTTCTCAAAGTCACCTTGAGAAAATGTACATTACATGAATGAAGCTACTATTTCCCATATTACCTTTCTATCCCGTCAAACACTTACTTCATCTATGGTTTCCACAATGGCCTTATTAACCAACTTAAAGCCCACAGAACTAGTTTGGAACTAAATTATCCTCAAACCCAAAGAACTGAATAAGAGTGGCATAGAACAGTAGAACAGTTGGTAGCACTGCTGCCTCACAGCATCAGACACCAGGGTTCGATCTTCACTTTGGGTACTGTGTATGTGGAGTTTGCAGGTTCACCTTGTGACTGCATGAGTTTCCTCTGGATGCTCCTGTTTCCCCCACATCCCAAGCATGTGTGGGTTTGTAGATTAATTGGACTCTATAAATTGCCCCTCGTGTATTGGAAGTGAATGCAAAAGTGAAATAACATAAAACTAGTGTGAACATGGTAGTGATGGTTATCAATGGTCAGTGGGCTGAAGGGCCTGCTTCCAAGCTGTATTATCAATCAAATGTGAGAGTTCTACAAAAGGACACAAAGTGTCTCAAAGTAACCCAACAGGTCAGGCAGCCAATCTGGAGAACATGGATAGGTGATGTTTTGGGTCAAGACTCTTCTTCAGACTGACTGTGCGGGCTGGGAGGGGGGGGGAGAAGAAAGCTGGAAAAGGGGAGAGGCATGACAATGCGTGGCAAGTAATAGTTCTCCAGTTTCATTGCTGCTGCAATGATCTCCAAATACACAAATTGTCCAGTTTGTCAATATAGCATTTCAAAAGCACTTCACTGACTATGAAATTTTAAAAGTCCCAAGAACATGAAAGCTGCTATAAAAATTAGAGCATTTTTTTTCTAATCAGAAAGATAGGTTATTGGAGACCCACTGAGAGATGATAAATACAGAGATCAAACACGTACAAAGTCATTTGATTCAACATTTAAAATTGGCTGCTAGCCTACTCTGCTCTGCAGCGCAAAGAACCCTCAAAGCTACATAAAGACGAAGGGCGTTCCTGGAACCCATTGAATAAGTCAAAGATTAATAAAGCTTTCAAAGCTAATGGTTTCTGATGCAATGCTTTGCTACAATGTAGGAGTAAATGCCTGATCGTGGATATATAAAAATTAAGGAGTTACTATTATCACATTTGTAATCCCACAAAGTTACATTAGACTAAAATTCATTTAATGTTAAGAATCTAAAACATTCTTCAGGCACCTATCTACCTGTTCTTACAGTGTTGTTTTACAGGGGTATAATATTGAGACGATGAAGAGCCAAAACTCTCCCTGCTTTATGTTACCAAAGACATATCAATCAGATTAGTTATCTAATATCTTTACCTTTAAAGTCACCATCACTGAGAATGGCTCTGTTTTTAAGTAATAAAAATAATAAGTACAAGGTGGCTCAGTGGTAGAGTTGCTGCCCTACAGCACCAGGGTCCTGGGTTCGATCCTGACTTTGGGTGCTTGTCCGACAGAGTTTGTACGTTCTCCCCATGACCTGTTTGCTCCTGGATCTCCGGTTTCCTCCCACACTCCAAACACCATACAGGTTTATAGTTTAATTGACTTTGTATAATTGTAAATTGTTCCTAGTGTGTGTAATATAGTGTTAATGGTCTGCGCGGACTCGGTGGGCCGAAGGGCCTTTTTCTGCATTGTATCTCTAAAAAAAATTTGATACACTGCAGAAAAGCTTCTGACGCTTGCAAATAGTTTGTGTTTAACCAGTACAACTGGGTAGAAGATAGTCACTAGTTCCTGTATTATTTGTCATCTATTTGACATCTAATGACTGGCCTTACTTTCAAAGACTTTCTCAAACTCTGGCAATTTCTCTCAGCTGTACACGTTTACATAAAATTTCACACTGTTAATTATCTCTGCCATTCATGATGTATTATATACTTGTATACATTGTATAGGGTGGACAATATTGAGAGTAATGACTCGATGGTGATTATGTCACATGAGGTGTATCATGCCATGAACAAGCTGTCCAACAACAAAGCAAGTGGCTTGGATCATATCTCTGCTGAACATCTTAAGTATGCGAGTATGAGGATAGCTCCTCTCCTAGCTATTTGTTTTACTGGCTTTATGATAACCTTATAACCATATAACAATTACAGCACTGAAACAGGCCCTCTCGGCCCTTCCAGTCCGTGCCGACCATTTGTTTTCCCCTAGTCCCATCTACCTGCACTCAGACCATACCCCTCCATTCCCTTCACGTCCATATACCTATCCACTTTACTCTTAAATGTTAAAATCGATCCTGCCTCCACCACTTCTGCTGGAAGCTCATTCCACACAGCCACCACCCTCTGAGTAAAGAAGTTCCCCTCACGTTACCCCGAAACCTCTGTCCCTTAATTCTCATGTCATGCCCTCTTGTTTGAATCTTCCCTACCCTCAATGGGAAAAACGTATCCACGTCAACGCTGTCTATCCCTTTCATCATTTTAAAGACCTCAATCAAGTCCCCCCTTCTTCTGCGCTCCAAAGAATAAAGACCTAACTTGTTCAACCTTTCTCTGTAACATAGTTGCTGGAACCCTGGCAACATTCTAGTAAATCTCCTCTGTACTCTCTCTATTTTGTTGACATCCTTCCTATAACTAGGCGACCAAAATTGTACACCATACTCCAGAATTGGTCTTACCAATGCCTTGTACAATTTTAACATTACTTCCCTACTCCTATATTCAATGCTCTGATTTATAAAGGCCAGCACACCAAAGGCTTTCTTTACCACCCTATCTACATGCGATTCCACCTTCAGGGAACTATGCACAGTTATTCCTAGATCCCTCTGTTCCACAGCATTCATCAATTCTCTACCATTTACCATGATTCATGGCATGTTACCAGACTCAATGTTGTCTGTCCTGTTAGTGCTGGTTATTAAGGACAAAGCGGGTAAAGTAGGCAGTTTAAATAATTACAGGCCCATAGCTTTAGCCAGCATATTGTCAAAAGTCTTAGAAAGAGTTCTGCTGGATAGAATACATGAGTTTGTTAACTCCACAGATAACCAGTTTGGCTTTAAAGCTAAACATGGCACTGACTTATGCATATATGCCCTAAAGGAGATTGTAAACAAATATAGAGGCAAAAACTCTTCAATCCTTATGTGCTTTATTGATGCCTCCAAAGCCTTTGACCGTGTTAATTACAGAAAGCTGTTTGGTAAAATGCGTCAAAGAGGGGTGCCTAAATACATTGTGAGAATACTGGCCTACTGGTATGCCCACCAGACTATGCAAATAAAATGGGGCAATAGGGTCTCAGCCCCATTTGGGGTTAGCAATGGTGTTAGACAAGGGGGAATTTTATCCCCAGTACTTTTTAATCTATATATTGATGATCTGTCTAAACAATTGAAAGCCTGTAACACTGGGTGCGTGATTGGTAATATTCTAGTGAACCTTTTTATGTATGCAGATGATCTTGTGGTCTTTAGTCCATCTAGCGCTGGTCTCCAGCAGCTCCTTACTGCATGTTCCGTGTATGGTTTGGAACATGACATTAAATATAATGCTAGTAAGAGTGCTGTTATGGTCTGTAGAACCAAAGAGGATAAAAGCCTAAAATATCCTGATTTTAAATTGTCTGACAACAATCTTAGTGTCTGTAATAAGATAAAATATCTAGGGCATATTATTACAGAACAAGTGACAGATGATGAGGATATTTATAGGCAACGACGCATGCTGTATATACAGGCGAATATCCTCTTGCGTAAATTTGGTGCGTGTGCAGATGTGGTGAAGATGCCACTATTTAGAGCATACTGCACACCCCTCTACACTGCGCACCTGTGGTTGAACTATTTAAAGACAAGTATGCAGAGACTAAAGGTTGCATATAACGATGCCATGAGAACACTGCTAAGGCAACCAAGATGGTGTAGTGCCAGTAATATGTTTGTGGCTGCAGGAGTCAGTACTTTAGAAGCTATCCTAAGACACCACATGTATAAATTCATTTGCAGGATAAATGACTCTAAAAATGTGCTTATTGTGGCCTTGACAAACATAAGGGTTAGCACTACACGCTACGAATCCCAGTTGTGGAGACACTGGTATCGTTGTCTCGTTGTACGACATTGATCATTTTTTACTCTGGATTTTTAACTTAAGTATTGTGGGGTTTTTTTGAAATATATAAATTATGATGTTTTTATGTGATGTGATTTACCATGATTTTATATATATTTATGATATTTGAGATGCAATGCATTTTTTTAATGTAATGTTGCCCCCTGTCTGGACCTTGAGTCTGTAATAAAGTTATTATTATTATTATTATTATTATTATTATTATTATTATTATTATTATTATATCCATTGCAAATTGTACCCTTCTGTTGCCATTTGCATAAATCCAAATTTTACTCAGAAAATTGAGAAGACATTATTTGGTGTATCAATTTCTTCAGCAACAGTCTTATTAAGTATTTACCATAAACGTTTAAGGATTAAGTTCCAAGCACATTACACACTGCCTCTTCTCCATGTGTCACTCACCAAGTTTCACCTATCACACCATCCAGGCCAGAGGCTTGTTGTGAATGCATAACTGGACCTACTTGAAGAGATTAATGGTACTGGAACAGTATAATTAGATTGTGGCATATTTGCTGCTTTAACATTGTGCTGCATTGTTGCTAAAAAATGAAAAATCTGCAAATAGATTACTTGTTATAAATGGCAAATTCAGATTTGGATCAGTGCCTGGAGAAAATATGATTAATGGATAAGTGCAGTATTGTAGAATGTGGGTTACAATGATCTTTACCTCCTTGTCTGGAAATTAATGCAATGTGTCTAATCACCAAGATAAAAAGTTTCTATTAACTAATAACGCAAAAATTGAATGCCAACTGTATGTAACCAATGAAGGAGTTAGGAGTAATTCTTCAAAGTAATCATGAAATCTAGCAGAAATGTAATACTTTATATGCAATTAAATAAAGTGCAAGGTATCTGAGACGGAGAGCAATTCAGAAGGTAATTAAAAGTTCTTCAGATCCTATATAACATATACAAGCAAGAGTGTGAATCAGACTTAATTACAGTACTTAATTCAGTGGCAGGTATTATTTTCTAAGGTAGCGTTCACAGCACGATTTAATCATATTACTTACCTTTTTGCAGAGTTGTGTGAATTTGGCAGTGATAGTGGTGAGGTGGCACATCCTAGAAGGACGGATGTAGTTTCTAATTATATTCCAGGACCTCGAGGTATGCATCATGTGAACACTATTCATTTACAGGCACGGTGTACAGGTGTTTCACTGCATTTCATATCACTGATTTATAGGACATAGTGTTTCCAAGTAATCATTTGTATTGTTTTGCATAATAATTTGTTGGCTTCATAGGAAAAGGTCTGATGATTGATATACTATTATTGCCAGCAAATGAAGGATTGAAAACAAAATTCTGACCACACCAACTCTACAGGGTTTGGATGTGTGTACATCATGCCCCAGTAGTTTTAAAGCAAAAGTCTTACTTCTAATATCCTGTTTCCTACTTTCTCAAAACACAGGAGACCATTTGGCCCATTAAGTTTATACTGGCACTGGAGCAATCACAAAAAACCCATTTGCCCATTTACTTCCCTGCAAGCAATTCTCTTACATTAATTTGTTCTCACCTATCTACCTTGGTGGTAACGTACAGTGACCAATTAACCTATCGACCACATCTATGGGATTTGCGTGGAAACTGGAGAACCACAGGAAACCAAGGCAGTCACAGTGAAATCATGCAAACTTCACACGGCCAACAGCAGGTTTGAACCTAGATTTTTGGAGCTGCGAAGTTACAGCCCTAGCTATTATATCACTAGGTTGCCTGTTTTATCTCAGGCTTCAGATGTATTTGGACTTCACTAATCCAAATTTGTGGATGCAATCTCGCTGGCCCTCCACTCCGCTCTGGACCACTTGGACAACAAAAACTCATATGTCAGGCTGTTATTCATCGATCACAGTTCGGCATTTAATACAATCACCTCCTCCAAGCTGGTTACCAAACTCGCAGAACTGGGTCTCTGCGCATCCCTCTGCAATTGGATCCTCGACTTCCTCATTCACAGACCACAGTCTGTTCGTATTGGTGGTAATGAGTCAGACTCGATAACAATCAGCACGGGAGCACCTCAAGGCTGCGTGCTCAGACCCCTGCTGTACTCACTCTATACTCATGACTGCGTAGCCGGTCATAGTGCAAACTCCATCATCAAGTTCGCTGACGACACCACTGTTGTGGGACGTATCACTGATGGGGATGAGTCAGAGTATAGAAGAGAGATCGAGCGACTGTCCATATGGGTGCCAGCACAATAACCTGGCCCTCAACACCAGCAAAACGAAGGAACTGATTGTGGACTTTGGAAGGAGTAGGATGCGGACCCATAGTCCTGTTTATATCAACGGGTCGATGGTTGAAAGGGCCAAGAGCTTCAAATTCCTGGGCGTGCACATCTCTGAAGATCTTTCCTGGTCTGAGAACACAGATGCAATTATTAATAAAGCTCATCAGCGCCTCTACTTCCTGAAAAGATTACGGAGAGTCGGTCTGTCAAGGAGGACTCTCTCTAACTTCTACAGGTGCACAGTAGAGAGCATGCTGACCGGTTGCATCGTGGATTGGTTCGACAACTTGAGCGCCCTGGAGTGGAAAAGACTACAAAAAGTAGTAAACACAGCCCAGTCCATCATCGGCTCTAACCTTCCTTCCATCAAAGGGATCTATCACAGTCGCTGCCTCAAAAAGGCTGGCAGCATCATCAAGGACCCACACCATCCTGGCCACACACTCATCTCCCTGCTACCTTCGGGTCGAAGGTACAGGAGCCTGAGGACTGCAACGACCAGGTTCAGGAATAGCTACTTCCCCACAGCCATCCGGCTATTAAACTTGGCTCGGACAAAACTCTGAACATTAATACCCCTTTATCTGTTATTTGCACTTTATCAATTTATTCATTCATGTGTGTATTTACGAATATAATGGTATATGGACACACTGATCTGTTTTGTAGTCAATGCCTACTATGTTCTGTTGTGCTAAGCAAAGAAAGAATTTCATTGTCCTGTCAGGGACACATGACATTAAACTATTTTGACTTTGACTTGACTTTGACAAATTATGTTTTGAATTCATTTACTGTCCAGATCTATTTGCTCTGGACAAAGGTCACCTATTTGAAATGTTGTGGTTAAAATTATTACCAGAATGGCTCGGTGAGATTACTGGTTAGAAATTCCACTATGCTTCCATTATTTGACTATACAATGGAGGACCGGGCGTGGGGGAGACCACCGTGAGGGAGGTGGGGGGAGAACAATGGAGGACCGGGCGTGGGGGAGACCACTGTGAGGGAGGTGGGGGGAGAACAATGGACAATAGGGGAGGGTTGGAGAACAAAGAACAATGGGGACCCGCTGGAGGGGGCGGGGGGGGAACTGCTGGGGGGGGGGGGGAAACTGCTGGGGTGGTGGAATTGCTGGGGGGGCGAGAGGGGAGAGAACAAAAGGAGGAGCCGGCATGCTTTGCAACTTTGTCAGTACCATTGCTGGATGCTATTTGTATACATTGGGTATGCAAGCAAAGAATCTCACTGTGCCTAGTCACTTGTGACTATAAAGTATTCCATTCCAATCCAATGACTCAAAAATTCTCCAATAATAAGCTGTTTCCTCTTCCACAGACGTTGTCTGATCCAGCATATTTCGTGGTTTTATTTCAGATTTTTGTTTTATTTTAATTAAACTTATGTCACACCAATTTTTAACAGTGCAATACTATTTTTTTGGAGTTGCGTGAAATCATTTCAAGGCCAATCAGTTGAGAGTTTGAGATGACATTTTGGACTGCCCAATGAGGGCAGCAGATTTCATTTCCCAAAGGATGCGAGTGAACTAGTTTACTTTTTGCAGTGGTCTGGTAGTTTCACAGTCACCATTGCAATCACTAACTTTCTAATACCAGTTGTATTTAATTATATTTTACATTCTCCAGCTACCTTGAATGAGTACATATCTATAGATCATTGGTCAAAATGTTTAAATTACTGGTCAATTGACATAAGCACAATATCACCATATCATGCCTACATGTTTAAGAAAGAACTGCAGATGCTAGAAAAATCGAAGGTAGACAAAATGCTGGAGAAACTCAGTGGGTGAGGCAGCATCTATGGAGCGAAGGAAACTGGCTACAGTGCAGTATATGTTCATATAACTTTTGAATTATTGTTTGAATAATTAATTAAATATTCTTTTATCTTCAATGATGATATAATTTAGTCAGAAGTTGACTATGGTCAATTAAATTCCACCTTCTTCAACACCATTACTGAAAATGTTTAGCCCCATTTTGCAATGCTTGGCATTGAACTTGAATTGTCACATATTTTTCCATCGATATATTTTAATTTTTGGACCCAGAAATTTGGGGGGAAAAAGGTAATAGTAAAACAATGAGGCATTGGTTTAACATGTAATTTTTGTCTCTGAAGCCTGGGTTTAAATGCACTATCACCTTGGAATGAAATTTCCATTTTGTTTCACAATTATGAAAAGATCCTTGCTTAAACAAATCTCACATTTTTAGTGCACTGGACGCGGGTTGAGTTTAAATAGGAACTATGCAGCTCCCAGTGAGGCCTCACCCAATTTAGTGCAGCTGGAAATATTTTGCTGCACATCAATCATAGGACCTAAAAGCCGCAACACATGGTAATGACTACTAGGAAGGAGAGAGATGGTGCAGGAGAGAAAGCGCTCCACAATTCAATTGGCGGGATGCATGCATATTCCAACTCATCTGCCACCTCCCTGAAATCAAGACTCCATAGTGATGATAATGAAAAGGTTACTCAATCTCCTCTATGAGGCTGGAAGTACATCAAAGTAATGCTGCAAGGCATTAAGTAGAGATTAGGTGATTGGGACGTGCATCAAAGGGAGCCACACTAAACATTCAGGGTTGCAGTCATCAAGCAAAAGTAATCTGGAGCAGAGAATCATTAATGCTATCATGAAATTGTTCATAAAAAGAATGGCATGAAATTGCCAATGGATTGAAAACATTGCATAAGGAAGTCTGGTATAGTGCAACTTTACAAAAATACTAAAATGTTGGGGCAGATTAGTTTGCTACCCACAAACTGCTTGGTAGTTAATAGATATCCTGGGCTTGTTTATTTTAAACCACTCCTGAGAAATTTCACACAAAATAAAAATTTCACAGAACTATACATTTTCCTTTCAAGCAAGGTGTTTACTTAACCAAGGTAACCAGAAAGCCGGGCTTTGTAAGTTGTTTTGCACTTATATAAATATTTATTCTATTAATGCATAATGTACTGGGTGCTTTTATGGATGTGTTTCTGTTTGCATGGATTGGAAATACAATACATATCACATTTAAGGTTAGATCAGCTGAGGCAATATACTATTTATATTTTTTTAGTATGCTTGCATTGATTAAAATTGCTTGATACAGTTTAATAATGTTCAGATACTGATCTTTGTAAGAAGCAAAATATTGTTTAAATTCATTTATTACTGCAAATGTGTTTTATAATACTAATCGCACATATTTACTTGGTAATTATCACAAGACATCTACATGCATTGTTAACATTTAGTTTTCCATTAAAGCTGTTCATATCCATATTAATTTGCAATGGCCTTAAACTACAGTTCAATTAGATAAGCAAATATTTGCCTGAATTGAATCCAATGAGAAATTTCTGACAAAGAATCAGAGAAAACCTTGTGCTTACAGCCACATGGAATATATTCTATTAAAAGATACACAGTTACATTGGTTTGCAATAAAAATAACAGAATATCTGGAACTAATTCAAAAATAATTTTGTAATATGGTGTCTACATTCACCCGATCCCTAATAACAACCTGCAATAATTGGCAATGATGAGAAACTGCAACTGAGGTAGTTGTTATGAACCACATGGAGTACTTGAAGAGTGGATTTCATACTTGTAGCTGAAATTCTTGTTTATTGTTCCATTGTTATTTTATATTATTATTTAATAGCTGTTCCATTACATTTTCTTTCCAACACCCGTTATTGCCTGTTTTTTGCTGAAAGGATAAACCCACACAGGGTTAATGGAATGATTTGCAGAACCTCTGGACAGGGAGAGGCTGCAGGCTTGATGGTACCTTGGTGTTGGAATTGTTTACAATGTATTCAAATCTTGTCTGCACTTCAGATAAATTGGATTGGATTTTCCATTCTCTGACCCAATAACCCAGACACAACCAGCAGACAACAAGGTTTCAGGAGAGTACCTCCTCCTTAAATGTCCACTAGCCCAATGATAATCTCAGTCCAATTGAAAGTCTAAAATAGAAATATGTGGGACAAGTCGAGGAATTTAGACTATTATCCATCTTTATTCTGTATTTTGATGTTGTAGTGTACACCACTATTGAGCTTTGTAGCTTAGCAGCAATAGGCTTTCCTAAGGATCAAGATCCCCTCAGTGCCCAAGATAGACAAAAAATGCTGGAATAACTCAGCGGTTTAGCCAGCAACTCTGGAGAAAATGATACGGGTTCGGGACCCTTCTTCAGATGGATGGATTCAGAAGGCACCTCTGGAGTCCTGTTTTGCATACCAGATGAATCTCTCCTAAGAATATAGATCAGGTCATGGCAGGGAGGAAGTTCTGCCTTGAAGCTTCTCCAACACAAGACCCACCATGAAGGAAACCATAAACTATACTTTCCAGTAATCTTCACTTTCATGAAAGTATAAAATAGTACTACTTAATAATACTACTTAATAATAATACTACTTCAAGGTTACTGCACTTCAGGGTTGAGGATAATATATTGGAAATGGTAGAGGAGTAGTTAGCTAACAGAAAACAGTCAGGATGAATGGATTATTTTCATATTGCAATCAGTAACAGATAGGATGCCACATTAATTAGTGGTGGGGCCTTGAAGAATTATAATCTATATTGATGACCAGGATGAACTATACAGCAGCCAATTTGCTGATGATACACAAATAGGTGTTTAGCAAGTTGAGTGGATGCGGTGCTGGCTCGAAGGGCTGAATGGCCTCCTCCTGCACCTATTTTCTATGTTTCTATGACACAAAAAGCCTGACGACACAGAATGGAATAGATGAATTAGAACAGTGGGTGAGTAGTTGGTGAATGGAATATAATGTGGGACATTTTGAAAGTTATCTACTTTCAAATAAGGAAATGTAAAAACATTTAGTAGTAAAACTCCAGTAATTAATCACCTTTGAGACCTAGTGCCAAACTAGTAGATGTTCCAGTTTAGCTGAAATTGTTCCAATTAATATCCTCAAAACACTTTTATTTCATATTTTCACATGATACACAATATTATCACAAATTTCCAGTGTACCTGGTGAGGGAGCAGGAAATATACAAGCTCTTGAGACCCTGGCTCTGGCCACAAATGACTCTTGTTCCTCACCCCTGGAGTTCCAGACCCAATCCTGGCTTTGGCCATGCACCTGGCTCCGGATGCAGCCCATACCTCCAGCTCAGGTCACACACCTTACTTGCCACTCCAGACCTCAACTCACATTTTGGACTAATGGATAAATCAGATGCTGACCCATCAGGATTCCAACACAATTTAATGCCAAATTAATGGAGTTCTACTGTTTATTCAAATAAAGCAAGACTACAAAATGGTATTGTACATTTGATCGGGTGGAGGAGTTCCAGTAAACAAAATACTAAATGATAGTAGAAGGGGGTGGAATATAACTGCAGGGAAGATTTGATGCTGATAAGACCACACCAGGGATATTGTATACAATCCAATCTCCGTTTAAGAAAGGAGGTGTTTCTATTGAAGGCAGAATAGAGAAGGTTCATTACGTTGATTCCTGAGATAAAGTGACTGACATAGAAAGAAAGGTTAAATGGTTTTGTTTAAGATGATGAGAAAGTTTTGTAAATACTCAGGTATTCGCTGCTACAGGGAGCTTTGGAGGCTGAATCATTAAATGTGCTCAAGATGAAGCCTCCAAGAAAGCCAAGGGATATATGTATTGAGCAGGGGGTGGTGTCCAGGCCAAGAATGGACCTGCCATAATCATATTGAATAGAAACATAGAAAAATAGGTGCAGGTGTAGGCCATTCGGCCCTTTGAGCCTGCACCGCCATTCAATATGATCATGGCTGATCATCCAACTCAGTATCCCGTACCTGCCATCTCTCCATACCCCCTGATCCCCTTAGCCACAAGGGCCACATCTAACTCCCTCTTAAATATAGCCAATTAACTGACCTCAACTACCTTCTGTGGCAGAGAATTCCAGAGATTCACCACTCTCTGTGTGAAAAATGTTTTTCTCATCTCGTACCTAAAAGACTTCCCCCTTATCCTTAGACTGTGACCCCTTGTTCTGGACATCCCCAGCATCGGGAATAATCTTCCTACATCTAGCCTGTCCAACCCCTTAAGAATTTTGTACGTTTAGATAAGATCCCCACTCAATCTTCTAAATTCTAGCGAGTACCAGCCGAGTCTATCCAGTCTTTCTTCATATGAAAGTCCTGACATCCCAGGAATCAGTCTAGTGAACCTTCTCTGTACTCCCTCTATGGCAAGAATGTCTTTCCTCAGATTAGGAGCCCAAAACTGTACGCAATACTCCAGGTGTGGTCTCACCAAGACCCTGTACAATTGCAGTGGAATCTCCCTGCTCCTTTACTCAAATCCTTTTGCTATGAATGCTAACATATCATTCGCTTTCTTCACAGCCTGCTGCACCTGCATGCCTACTTTCAATGACTAGTGTACCATGACACCCAGGTCTCGTTGCATCTCCCCTTTTCCTAATCGGCCACCATTCAGATAATAGTCTACTTTCCTGTTTTTGCCACCAAAGTGGATAACCTCACATTTAGCCACATTATACTGCATCTGCCATGCATTTGCCCACTCACCCAACCTATCCAAGTCACCTTGCAGCCTCCTAGCATCCTCCTCACAGCTAACACTGCCCCCCTGCTTTGTGTCATCTGCAAACTTGCAGATGTTGCATTCAATTCCCTCGTCCAAATCATTAATATATATTGTAAATAGCTGGGGTCCCAGCACCGAGCCTTGCGGTACCCCACTAGTCACTGCCTGCCATCCTGAATAGGACCCGTTTACTCCTACTCTTTGCTTGAATGGTGAAGCTGTATCTAGGTATCAACCAACCTACTCCTGCTCCTGTTTCTTATGTTTATAGAAACAAAGGAAGTTCCAAAAATGACCGTTATCAATGCTTAATTTATTTTAAATTAATAGAACTGTATTTTGTTTCTTTTGACAGAATAAGTTCAAAGGTAGTAAATTTCACATTTAATAACTTGTCAGTAAACAGTACTGCATTATTTACGTAAATGAATAAATAAACCAAATTTACCAACAACCAAGCAAGGCAGATACTTAAAAAAATAATCAACAAAGTTAATTAATAATGCAGATTCAACAATACACATTTTGCCATTTAACACATTCAGTTTTGGAGATAATTAGAGAATTTCTTCCAAAATGAAGGCACAGGGATTTTTATATCAATATAGGTTAACAAAGTTAATTTTACACAACTGAATTACATTTAAGATTTGTGTCTGCAACACAAGAAGATTTTTCTCCAAACCTGAGCAAGATTCCCACTCCACCCTTACGAATTCCTCAAAACAGATTCACAGCTGCTTGGAGATATGGGATATCCCTAATAGCACACATGACCAGTCTTTGTGTATCTGGATGCAAACCTCATTTGTTGACTCCTCATTAATTAATCTTCCTCATGTTAGCTAAAACCTCAAAGGAATACTCACTTTCAATAGTAACATCAAATCCAAGACCAGCCAGGAATGATGTAGCATATTAATGTTAGGAAATTGATCCAAACGTTTAAATATTATACTAAAAGACAAAATTGATGAATGAATGGCACATAATGCAGAAAAGGGTAAGATAAAAACCACTTCAATCATTAAAATTCACAACATAGAAGATTCATTAACCACCTTCATGTTAACAAAAAGGTCAGTAGGGAAAAAACTTTTTTAACTCCCCTTTAGTGTTCCCACTAAACCTTGAACTATAAACCCTACTATTGACTGCTTCACTAGGACCTTTCAACCTTTTTACTAAGGGAAATGTATCCTTCTAGATAACCCCAAGTCGCATCATTTATACACCCCTATTAACTTTCCTCTCAATATTATTTGTTCCAGAGAAAACATCCTCAGCCTTGCCAATATTTTATCATACCTAAACTCCTCAAACTCAGGCAACATTGTTGGAAATCACTTTTTTTTTTGGTAGACCGTTTCATATGGAAGGTTGAGACCAGATCTGTACACGCCACTCTAGTTGCAACTTTAGTGCAAAGTTGTGTTTAGTGCAATGTTAGTATGAATTCTCCAGTGCATTCAATGCATTAAGCCAATAAAAGCAAGTATCCCATATACCCTTTCATCAATTATATATACTTTCATGGATATATGGACATTCACTCTATTCTTATACAATTCTTAGATACACAGAGTAGGGGAATTGAGGACCAGAAGACATAGGTTTAAAGTGAAGGGGAAAATATTTAATAGGAATCTGAGGGGTAACTTTTTCACTCAAAGGGTGGTGGATGTATGGATTGAGCTGCCAGAGGAGGTAGTTGAGGCAGGGACTATTGTAATGTTAGAAACTATTAGACAGGTGCATGGATAGGACAGGTTTAGAGGGATATGGGCCAAACGCAGGCATGTGGGACTAGTGCAGCTGGGACATGTTGGTTGGTGAGAGCAAGTTGGGCTGAAGACCTGTTTCTATGACTATAATTCTTAGCACAGAATGGATCAAATTATTCATTTTCCCTGTAATGCTATTAAATCTTTGTGGTACATATCTTCAATTTACAACCCTATATTTTGTAATAACAAATGGCACATCTCTCTCAATCCATGAGAAGGTATCAAAATGCCCATAAAAAAAACTTTTCCAATTGACAAAATCTTGAATAATAGAACCTTTTCCATGAATCCTTCCCTTTTATAAATGAAGGAATGTGCATATTCTAAAGCAACACATTGGAGATGCTGGAAACTGAAAAGAAAAATGCTAGAAATATTCAGTATGTCATGGCACATCTATAGAAAGAAAATAAAAAGCTAAACGTTTCAGAATGATGACCATTCTGTGGATTCCACCTTAGCTGTCCTCTCAAAATGCATTACCTCACTTTTCTTCGGATAGGATTTTATTTGCCATTTGGGCACCTAACCGCCCCCCCCCCCCCCCACTGTTGCTTTCCTGCTGTCAACAATTTTCTTCCTTCGCAGTTTATAAGGGTAGGTTTTCATCTATGGAGTTCTATTATTTTCAAACATTAAAGGGTGGCAATATCTTCTCGTGGTGCAGACTCAATTATTTACTTCCAAACTGCCCATTGCCAAAGTGGGAGTAATAAACCAGTGGAAGGAAAATTACATATTTTGTTTGAACAATCTCCTCAGATTTATTTTGATTATGCACAGATGGTTCCATCCAAAAAAATCAGACCAGTCTCCCTAGACCTCTGGCAAGACTATAATCTCTGACATCCCTACAGTTAGTCAGCAGCTCTTTCTTCTTTATCACATTCCTTGACTGTCCCATTATACAAATCCATCAGTGTGAGGCACTTATCTCGCACCTCCTCCCCCTCCCATCACCAGCAAAAATGGATCACTCAGAACCATAAACTATTCTGCTTGTGAGTAACCACATCAAGGAAATCATCCCCAGCATTCACATCTGAAGATCGAACATTTTCATTTCCATAATAGAAACATTATTAGAAAGTCTGATCACATAAATACAATATATATATATATATATTTGTTTGCTAACAGTTTACCATAATTACCAGCCCAAAAATGGCATGAGCTCTCCAGTATTTCCAAAGCACATATTCAATGGTTTATGAAACTAAAATGCAATCGTCCACTTATATTATTTTTTCTCGCATGAGAAATGTGATTAAAGTTCTGTCTGTTTATTACCAGACTTCTCAGATTGTTTCATGGTATATTGTGTTGAGGTAACCAAAGATTTCAGTGCTGAGACATAGGAAGGTCTGTAGAATGATGCAGACCATCTGGTACTCACAAACCCAGCTGATGGAACTGGTCTGTTAGCACCTTCAGCAGACATAAGTGGCTGCAGCTCTTGCTGCTGAATACACTCAATGGTGTCCTCAGCGCCGCTCTTTCCGCCTGCAGTACAAACATCAGGGAACTGGAAATGAACGCGGTGCCGTGGCAGGGCAGCTGAAGCTGTGCGTTCCTCCAACATGAAGTTCAAGGTCCTTGGCTGAAACACTACATCGGACATAGTAGGTGAGACCAGGCTCTCAACCGATGACATGCTGTGCTCCCAGGCATATTGCAAGTCGACTGGCACATTCTTGGTCGTTTCCGATGACACACAGGCTGAAAGATTACTTGCATCACCTTTCCAGGGAAACTCTTTCTCGGCAGAAGTAGGAGATAATGCGAAAACGCTTGGGCTTTGAACATATTCAGAATTACCTGAGATATACAAGTTTAAAATAGTACATTTTAACAACATTTAAAAATGTACATATATGCATCCTAAAAATGCATTTAAAAAATACATTTATTATAAAACTGCTAACAAATGCACAACAATAAGAGTAAAGGCAGCGCAAGATTAGTGAAAAAGATGCAAGCAAGTTGAAAATTAATAGTTGTAGATTTCGAGGCAACTTCGAGCAAATTAAAATTTAGTTAGCAAGAGACACTGGAGAGACCATCACCATGTTTCATGATTATCAGATGATTAAATAGTCAAGTAGTTATAGATACTACAAAGTCTCAGAAAATATACCTGAATACAGTCAACACAAAGCCTCTTGAGAAATTACGTCAATAGCAAAATATGAACAAGTGTAATGGGAGACACTAAATGCTGGAGTAACTTAGCGGGTCAAGCAGCATCCCTGGAGAACATGCATAATGGTTAAAGAAGATAGACAGAAAGTGCTGGAGTAACTCAATGGGTCAAGCAGCATCTCTAGAGAATAAGGTTAGAAACAAAAACATAGGTGACGTTTCAGGTCAGGATCCTTCTTCAGACTGAAAGTATAGGGGAAGGAACTGGGGGCAAGAAAAAGCCAGAAGAAAGCAGTGCTGGCAACAAGGAGAGATAAGAACAAAAGATGTGAGACAGGTTTCTAGAGTTGCAGATTGTGAAACTGGGGGAGGAAAGCGGGGGGAGGGGTGGGATAGAGATGACCTAAAATTAGAGAATTTAATGTTCATAAGTTGGGCTGTAAGCTACCCAAGTGGAATATGAGGTGCTGTTCCTCCAGTTTGCTTGTGGCCTCAAACCAGGACAGAAAGGTCAGTGTGGGAATGGGAACGGGAAGGGAAGTTAAAATGGTTAACAATTGGGAGAACCAGTAGGCCTTGGCAGACCAAGCGCATGTTCAGCGACAGCCTCAGCTCTTGTTCCTCAAGCGCAGCTCATATTCCTGAAGCATAATCACTCTGCCATACCTTTCCTTCTTTTTATTTGCTGATTGGCTTTACAATTAACCAGTTAAAAAGACTTCCTTGGCCTTTCTCCTAAAAGAAAGGGTTTCCCCTCTACTGTTCTGCTCCACAACCTAGCTTGAAACTTACATACATATGGTCATGTAACTTTAGCTTGTATATTAATAAAACATACATGTATAAAAGTGTTTTAAACGGAGCTAGTTTTAAAAGCATGATGAAAAGATATACATTTTCTCACTGAATCAGTGTACTCATTAGTGAACTCATTCGTGAGTCCAGAAAGATTTTAATTTTAGTAAAAAATAACTTAATTTACAATTCTGTGTATACTGAAGTATATTTGAGGAGTCTGCCTGTATAAGTCTCTGTGAATTAAGTTATAGTTTCTGTCAATAGCCAGCATGAAAGTTAGTAAACAGAAACATGCTCTATTTTTTTAAAAAGTTGATATTGGCTCAAACTATTGCACCTCACATCTTATAATTAAAAAAGGAAAGTGTAAGTATTCCAGATTGAAGAAAGGAAAGAAGGCAAAGATAATGGACGACCAGCAGAAGGAAGTATTTGATAATTCCGTTATTTACTGTTGGTTTGTTTGTTGTTGCTCTTTTGCTTCAGTGGACAATTGCGAGTCTGCTGAGTTAGTTCTGATCTCGTGGAGATGAATGTAACCGGGCCGCACTAGCTGAGCACTCTGTGAAAGGATGGGTTCATCATTTTGAAACTTCCAAGGTGGATCCTTCTTGCAAATCTCCGATTCTGTGCCATCACTGATTTGGCTGGTGACTAAAACAAGACTCGAGTTATCCTCAAACGAGCTTAACACCAGAAAAGAAAACGTGAGACCCATTGCTTGACTTAAAACAAATAATGCAACATTAATTGGTGGCGGTGGTATAAAACAGCAAAGGGAAAAATTGGAAAGTGACAGAAAACATCTGCTATCTGAAATAGAGAAGCATTAATTAATGTGTCCTTTTGATGTGACAGAATTTGAACAAAATTTGTGCTCTAAACATAATCAGGTCAGATTTGGTCAGGTTTAACTACATTAGTTATTACCTTAGCATATATCCAAGGAATGACATTTCTGAAGTGGCTAAAAGCAGCAAATAAAGATAACAAGAACTGATTAAAACCATGATTTCCACTCCTAAAAGAAAGGTGCTTTGTGGCTGTAACTAATGGGGCAAGCTGGAAACCATGGCAGATCATAGGTGTGAGGGGGCAAACTTGCCTTCACATGTAGCTCTAGAGGCCTTGGTAGAGGTGAGGGGAATGAGAAGGTTCATCTTCCTACACAAGGCTAGGAAATTCTCCTGGGTCATAGTTGAGTGGCACGAGGAAGAACAACTGAGGTCAATGTCAATAGCAAGGATCCAAGCAAATGAATGACGTGGCATCGCAGATATGGTCAATGATTGTGCAAACATTACCAATTCCCATTTTCCAAAAGCTGCACTAGTAGACTTTTAACATGCAATATACTTTCATTGGCCACCAACAATTTCTGTCCATCAAGATTTGGTCTTAAGTGGGCATCACTGACAATGCTAGTGTTTATTGTCCTTCCCTCATTGTCTCTGAAGTGTACATGGGTGGGTCTGGATTCACATACAGGCCAGACTGGGTCATATTGGTGGACCAATAGAATTGAGACCATCTATTTGTTTAAAGTTATATTTTTATGTAATTACTTCAATGTACATTTTTCACAACTACTGGGATAAAGAATATCCTGTATATTCATGCAGTCATCCGTTGGTTTGGTATAAGAGAGGTACATGGCACAGTGAACCAGGGCAAGATGATGAACATCCAACTCGGGGTCCTTCTACCCCTGCTCTTCACTCTCCCACATCAATGATCCCTTTAAATAGTTCAAGTTGAAGATTGGGGTTATTGTGGGGAAGGTGTGCTGGACCTGTGACTTCCAGTTTATGAATAGCAAGTTCACAGCACATGATGAAAAAAATGGCTCTAGGTGGATTGTTGGCATGAAGAAAGATGTCATGATCAGCCCATCTTCTATTGGCAAGTGATACTTGAGCCAACAGACTTACAGAAGTGCCACACAGAAAGAGTCACACTGGTCAAACTAGCAAAGAAAATTGGAAGCATACTCAATGGTGAAACAATAGAAATAAAGAGCCCCATTTCAAAATTACAGCACCAAAATAAACCCAACAGAATGGTAAAGAGCCAATGAATGTTCAGCCTTTACCCCCAAAGGTAACTGCAGTCAAAATTTAAGTTCAAAGTTGGGAATATTTTGATTGTACCTTATGACCAATGCTTCGGTTTTGCTTGCACACTGTAGCAAATGGATGAATCGGGAGTTTTTGAGACAGCTATTTATTGCTGTCATCACCATTTTGAAAGTTTGACTACTGTTGATTCTGCACTTTGTTTAATTTAGGAAAACTGTATTCAGAGTTGAATGAGGAAACTTAATTGCCATATGGCAGGAAACACTGCCTGAAAGATTCCATGCTACATGTTATGTACCTTATAGTACAGCTCCACATATCAAGTCTTACATAACACGATAATGAAAGAAAGTTATTTCTAAAAAAGCTGTTTTCATGTTTGGGAATGGAACACTGGGTTAAGGCAGATGTACAATGCTGAATGGGATCCTGGTGAAAATATATTCTGTGCATTTAGTTAAACAGTAATTGGAACTACTTTTGGAAAGAATAGTTTTATATTGGAATATCTAACACAATTAAAAATATCTCAAATCCAACCCCACAAGGTTTATTACATAGTCTTGCTTATGACGCAAAACATTTAATGAATAAACTAATACGCCAGTTGAGTTATTTGTTATGATTGTCTTTGACTCCCTGAGGGTAAAGATGTTCCTTTTTGTCATAAATTAGTACGTATAGCATAATAGACAACTTATGACGCAGAGGGAGACTCTTCATCCTATTGTTTCTGTGTTCATCAAGAAACATCCAGCTAACTTCATTCCATCCATTCAGCACTTGACCTGTAACTCAGCAGGCCAGAGCCCTTCAAATGTACGCCCAGCCACTCATGGAATGTGATGGAGTTTTCTGCCTTTATCACCCTTTCAGGCAAAGAGTATCAGATACCTATCACTCTCCAGGCAAAAAAAAAACCTTGCGTCCTAGCAAACCCTTCTGCCAATGACTTTAAACCATTGCTCTCAGTTTTTTTACCACTTCGCTGAGGGTAATTGGTCATTCCTATTTACTCTATCCAAATCCCTTTTAATTCCACACACCTTAAACAAGAGTTCCTATAACCTTTCCTATTCCAGATAAAACAATCCCAGTCTTTTCAAATATTACTCATAGTTACATATCTGCCACACTTAGTTTTCTGCAATGTAGCCACTTTTAAATCTAATTTACCATTCTCCATAGGATGCCATATATCTTTCCTTTAATGACCATTTGCCAAAACCCTTAGTTAAAATTTAGATGTTGAACAAATTGCCCAACCTGTGTCCACGATGTATGACCCTGTGGCTCTATGCTTTCCTCACTTCCCTTTCTCCCTTAAACTTTTTTTTTGTGAAAAACACCCTCACAGCACAGACAAATTACATTAGCTTTCCTATTCCTACTTTCAGTAGATTTACCCCTTAATCACCACCAACATTCCCTTATTAAAGGGCAAACAATGATTGGATTTATGGAGAATGGGCCTCTAACCAACCGGTATATTATGTTTGAAGTGAATAACATATTGTTAAGAGAGTGTCTTGCTCTTGAGAGGTGCATTTAAATTGGGCTCTGATACATAGATTTTCCAGGAAAGGCTCGAGGGAAATGCATGTCCTACAAATTATGTACCTTCTTTGGGCCAAGTGGAGCTTTTAGGGCTCCCTAATAATTACAGTTCACTCTCCAGCCTCATCAACTCCGAAGGCCTCTACTTCCCTTCCCACCATCTCTATCTTGATTGTTGACCCTCCCTTTCTGATGGTATTCAGCTGCACTAATTTACCTCCCAGCCACCAGCCAGGGTGTCATATGATTGCCAGCTGCATGAACCGCTGAGTCCCTTCAGCAGTTGTTTTTTTTTGCTCAAGATTCCAGCATCTGCAAGCCCTTGTGTCTCTGCGTCATTTTGATTGCCAGCTATGGAGGAGAGAGAACAACAAAGTGATAATGAGTTGCCAGGTCCTCCACACCCGACCTTGGTGGATTCTTCACCCATTCTGCTCTCCTTCAAACCCTGCTTGTAAATATCAGGGACAGTGTACAATTTGGTTCACAAGTCCGTTTTGTACCTGAAATCTTTCTTTCTTGTACATTCTCATCCACCCTGAATGCCATGAAGGTGATGCCCTCATCATCCTCTTGCTCTTTTACCTTCTTAGAGTTATTCTTTTCCTCATCGTCTGAGTCAACTTCCACAAAAACTGGAGCTATGGTGAATAGAAAGAAAACATTAGGTATTTCACTACTCTATACATTAGGGGGAATCATAATACAATCACTAACAACTGCTCTAGCTTATTATTTTATTTTAAATCACTATTTTTATGAGAACATAAACTGTGGCCCTTAATTTCTTCAACAAGTCATTACTTCAGTGATAATGCTCTTGCTGTATAGTTACATGCATGAATGTTTAACACATAGGGGGATAGAACTTCATTCTCAGTTACTTGTGTAATATATTTGCAAACAGGTTTTGGTCCTAGGTTCCAGTATTCAGTTCCAGTGACTGCTTCCATATTGTCCCTTTGATATTGCTGGCCAAGAATAACATTTGAGGTGAAAGTATGCTTGGTAAGGATCATCATTTAAGATGCTGATGAGATTTTTTTTGCACATTGCACATGTAAGATTCATTTCAGGAGATCATGGCTCTTTGAAAATGTCCACCATCGAGAGCTGGGAAGGTAGATTTATTGATTTTATTCACGGTTAAGACTCACAGACATATGAACTACAAGGGAGTCAAAGAGTATGGGGAAATAGGCAGGAAAGTGTTTTGGTCAAGTTTGTTACAGCCATCGTGGGGCAGGCTTCAAGGGCCAACTGAAGGGCCATGAAGTCTATATTCTTATATAGTAGAAACATACAGGAGTAGCCAGAACAAAAAAATGTTAGCAAATTTGCAGATGACACAAGAGTTCCAGAGACTAGTGTGGTCTTTCTCATCTCGTCTTAAAGGATGAACTGTGAAGAGGAACCCCCTTATGCTATGAGAATGCAGAGACACAAAGCTGACTTGGACAGGTTGGGTGAGTGGGCAGATGCATGGCAGATGCAGTTTAATGTAGATAAATGTGAGGTTATCCACTTTGGTAGCAAAAACAGGAAGGCAGATTGTTATCTAAATTGTGTCAAATTGGGAAAAGGGGGAGTACAACGGGATCTGAGGGTCCTTGTTCATCAGTCAATGAAAGTAAGCATGCAGGTACAGCAGGCAGTGAAGAAAGCGAATGCCATGTTGGCCTTCATAACAAGAGGAGTTGAGTATAGGAGCAAAGAGGTCATTCTGTAGTTGTATAGGGCCCTAGCAAGACCACACCTGGAGTATTGTGTGCAGTTGTGGTCCCCTAATTTGAGGAAGGACATTCTTGCTATTGAGGGAGTGCAGCGTAGGTTTACAAGGTTAATTCCCAGCATGGCGGGACTGTCATATGCTGAGAGAATGGAGCGGCTGGGCTTGTACACTCTGGAGTTTAGAAGGTTGAAAGGGGATCTTATTGAAACATACAAGATTATTAAAGGTTTGGACAAGTTAGAGGTAGGAAACATGTTCTTGATTTTGGGAGAGTCCAGAACCAGGGACCACTGTTTAAGAATAAGGGATAAGCCATTTGGAACGGAGATGAGGAACACTTTTTCACACAGAGAGTTGTGTCTGTGGAATTCTCCACCTCAGAGGATGGTGGAGGCCAGTTCTATGGATACTTTCAAGAGAGAGCTAGATTGGGCTCTTAAAGATAGCAGAGTCATGGGATATGGGGAGAAGGCAGGAACGGGGTACTGATTGGGGATGATCAGCCATGATCACATTGAATGGTGGTGCTGGCTCGAAGGGCCGAATGGTCTACTTCTGCACCCATTGTCTATGGTTTAGTATCTAATCTACAGAAAATATTGAAAGGAGTGTTAACCCCAGAAAATAAACAGGAGTGATAACATTTGGCCAAGGTCTTCATTCAATTAAACTGCCAAATGTAGCACCAATAGTTACAGAACTTGTACAGACTTATAATAGCGTCCTTGATACTATTTTAATTTTCTGCCTTGCATTTGGAAGTAATTTTACTTCAACCCAGTTTCAGATAGTTTAATTAGTAAAAGGGCATACTAGAAGTACTCAATTTGTCAACTTATTCTTACATTCTCAACTGCTGAGAATAAAATCATGGTGCTTTCTGTGTCCTGTGTTATTAATGATAGAGACTTAAATGACAAAATCTCCTTGTGAGAAACCAATCCTGCCAAAGTCCATCAATTAATAAATATTGCATAATAAATACTGTGATAACTCTGTGGGCTTAATGAGCATCAGCGTTAAATTTTCAGCTTTGCTCACACTTTCTCCTCAGGGATATAAGAGAGGAAATATAGGTTACGACTAAATTCAACTACTCTTTAGACTTTGGCTTGTTCTTCAGGCATGGATTGATTTGATCAAAGATCCTGCAGATGTTCAATAATATTTCCAAAAGGCTTTGCTGGAAAGAGGGAATACCGTGTTTATCTGCATAAACCTTTTCCTAAATGGGATACTAGAATATTTTTGTTTTTAGTTACCCAGCCTTATCCATAAGGAAATCCTGATATCCCAACAATAACCCCTATCTGCAGCAATATCTGTGTATATATTGAATTACAGAGGTCACCTCCCATTTTATTGGTGCCATGTATTGAAGGAGTTTGGGTGATCAAACTCGTTAGGGGAAATTTAAGAAAAATGCTTCAATATGTATCTTGATTTTCAAAGAAAGACACAGAAAGATCATGTGCAGGGTAAGAGCGTTCTTTTAAATTGTAAGTAAATTAATCAATCACAGACTTACTTGTATCATGCCAGCTGACATTTCGCTGTAACTTATCATTAGGAACTTGGCCATTTGCATCTTCAACAATTCTCTGTTGGAAACCACATAAAGGCACTGAATGAAGTTAGCAGTAAAACAGATGCCGGCTGATAACTGATTTTCTTGAACTCAACAATTTAACATAAAAAATGAGAACATAATTCTATTCATTATTTGTACCGCATACTTCAATGTTAGAAGAAATGAACTTCAAACTGATGTTTTATCTGTTAGTGTGTTGTGTTGTAGATTCTGCAGTGAAAGAGGTTAGTGCTGAATATTTCCATCAAATTCAAGGACCATTAATGCATTCAGTGATAACATGTTAAGGCTTCCAATGGCACAAAGTGAGAGAATAGAGTGCTAAACTTACCATGCACATTTCAGAAGACAGACTGAATGCAAGTCATTGAGATGCAATATAAATATAGTCAATTACATAAATATGAAGTCAAATAAGACTCAAGGCAACTTTAGTGTCAATTATAAAACTAATATTTTTTAGGCTCTGCCCAATTTCACTTTCTGTTGGAATCAGTATCAGGCAGTAAGTAAATCCATAGGATTGCATTAGTTTTCCATCAGTGAGTTAGGTTTAAATTATCCTTCCATATTTTCTCTCGATGACTCAAATGTGTTAAAAAATAGGCATTAGTCAGCCATGACAGAGTTAATCATTGTTCACAAAATTGAAAGGGTTAAATGGTTACCATGTTATTTTCTCTCAGACATAGTCTGACCTACCATGCATTTCCAGAATTTTCTGTTCCTGTCCTATTTTGCCCAGAGACCTTCACTAAAAGTGAGCAGAAGGAAAATGTGAACAAAGTCTTCTTAAGTTCGGTTGCTGTTTTAATCTTGGAAACAAGAATCTTGCCAGTTGAGACTATCTTGAGATTATAAAATATTCACTTTGTTATAACAATATATATTCAACCAAGAGTTGATTAGACCGTTACAGACTGCAGTGCAAAGTCTTGATTGCTTGTGGTAGATAATAAGCAAATTGAGGAGAATGTATTTGAATAAATCTGTACTTAATATATCATTTGATAGGAACTTTAAAAGATGGAAAATCCATCACCCAACAAAACTGAACTAAAACTGAATCCAATGTAAAAAGGTCTTTCAAAACTGTTTTAGCCTGGAGCACTGTCATACATGATTCAGCTTACCACTCACTGAAATAAAATATGCCTGTAGAACAGGAAAATTGAAGAATCAATCCCCTTTCATGTGGATTATTGTTCCAGTAACAACAGATGTGGAAAGAAGTTTTGCCCCTGAAAACGTTCCTTGGCCTTATAGTATAAAACCAACTTTGTGCAACTGCAAAGAAACTTGCCTTTTTCTGACATTTGTGCTCCTTTTTATGTCTGCATTTGTTCTTTGAAGGGTAGACATTATGTTTGGTGGATTTGAATGACTCGAGACGACTTCTCATGTTTCGTTGGAAAACCTCCCTTTCTTGCCTTTCTTGTTCGCCTTGAGCCATGAAGTGCCGACTGTAATTACCCTGGTACTGGTGCGGCATGGAGCAGACATCAATCATAATAAAATCAACAACCGAGGCACACACAGAGAGTGCCAACAATATAAAAAGTTATTAACTGTCAAAATGCATTAACTGTGCAGACGGGAATTGATTCAGCATGTGCTGCTTCTCCACTTACACGCTGCAGACATGTCATTATGTACATTTCATTTAATTTTATGCTATAGATAAGAGAGGGGAACTTTTCAAAAACAGCAGCATTCATTCAAGTTATGCCATGGACCGATTAAAGAATCACAGCCCGAAGTTTCAACAATCATGACATTTGAATGAATACATTTGGACACATTTACACAGTTGCGCATTGTACTCATATATGAAAGGAAACAAAAATCTCTTCAATATTTTTCAGCACAGCCTATTGGAGAGCAATCAGATGAAAGAATTTGAGCAAATTTTTCTCTTCCTAATTTTGGGACACTAAGGCCAATTATTCATCTCTGTCATTCTCTGGTTCAATCAGCCAACTGACCGTGGTTCCGATATTCTTTTAATTTTTGGTTTTAGAGATACAGCATGGCAACAGACCCTTCGGCCTACTGACTCCACACTAACCATCGCTCACCCATTCACACCAGTTCTATATTATCCCATTTTCTCATCCACTCCATACACACTAAGGGCAATTTACAACGGCCAATTAACCTACAAACCCGCAGGTATTTGGGATGTGGGCGGAAGCTGGAGCATCCAGAGGAAACCAACAGAGAGAAGGTGCAAACTCCACACAGACAGCACCCAAGGTCAGGATTGAACCCAGGTCCCTGGCGCTGTGAGGCATTCTGTACTAGTTGGGTGCTTACCTCTATCCTTGGGTAAATTGATCTGTTTTTGAACATGGTTATGAAAGTATCTTACCCTTTTCCGAGGCTTGTACAGGTTTCCTCTTAAAACATGGTGCATTACTGTGTCTTCCCGATCTCTGCCACTCCTCACTGTGTCAATTACTTGCATGTCTAGACACACTGCACTTCCACTTTCCCTCCTGATATATACAAAAACAAAATGAATGCACAAAAATTAAACTCCAATGTCCTTTTTCTTTCAATATATTGTCACTGTTCAAATATATTGTTGGCCAAGTTGGTCAGGGATTGTAATCTCTACTGGCAACTTCATGAAAGGAAGTCTGAGATCTCTGGTAGGCTGTAGACATCAGCAAACACAGAGAAGTCTAAGACCTACTTTGCCTGTCTCACAGAGAAAGCAGGAGCTATAAAACCAGAAGGAGAAAATGGAAATTGCACAAAACAAAACTATATGCACTGTAATCCAAAGTAATTTACAATAGTAATTTCATTTCGGAGTCACGTGAGTGACTTCGTGAAGACCCCGCCAGCACGCATGCGCGACATATCGTCGCTCGCAGTTGCTGTCGACGGCTGGAGGAGGAGCGCGCTCCACCACCGGCCCTTCATAAGGACCGTTCAGGTAAGGGGAACTAACCTTGAGCTGGTTAGTTTCTGTGTGGAAAACTTGTTTTGTTTCACAGGAACGATGGATAGGAGTAAGAGGATTTCTAGCAGCAGGACTTCCGATAGGAGTCAGCGGCTGCATACCCCGGAGCTGCCCGCTACAACGGCAGCACCCGCTCGTCGGGCCGGGAAAAGAGCGCGGAAGACGGGGAGTCCTACACCAACGGGACCCGACTCTCCACCACAGCTGTCTTCAGAGTAGCAGAGTGGAAGGAGCACCGCGCAGGAGTAGGGTAGGCAAGACCCTGACTCCTTGCCACTATCCCCTACACATAGGGGAAGTGTGGCCAAGGTGCGTACGCGTGTTACCCGCTCGACGGCACGTTCTCTCTCCCCAGCCACACAGGTCACCAGAGGGCGACCCAGGGGAAGAGCCGCACGCCAGTCAGTGAGCCCCGCTGTAGGAGCCGGGGTCGACTTTCCATCGGAGCAGACCGCCAGATCATGGACGGTGAGAGATCAAGACCAGCACCTGCGAGCTCCGCAGGTGGGGCCGGCATAGACTCACCACCGGGCAGCCGGCCAGATCACGGGCCGGTGTAGTCTCATCTCGGTCACCGCACCCCCCTTTAGCAGCAGGACGTGACCGAACGTCGCCTTTGTCCCTAAGGAGAATAGGCGGCAAGCCCGCGTGGACGTCGGGGCACGACGCTTCGGCGGCCGGGTCCGACTCGTCACCGCTAATGTCCTATCAGACTAGCGGGCTGCCTCCGTCTGGAAGAAGGCGGACCAGCGGCAGGTCCGCGCGGGAGTCGCGGAGCACCGCGGGCAGCGACATCCTGTCACGGCACCCATGTTATCACCTCGACGAGGTATTGGCTGATGACAGAAGCCTCAGGAATTCCCCAGCACCTGAGGAAGTCGACTTGTCGTCAGCGGATGGCGGCGGCAGTCGCACTGAACGCACGGAGAGCACGATGGAGCGTCTCCTGGAACACAATCTCCAGCAGCAGTACCGTATGTCCTCTAGTTCAAGGAGATAGGTGGCTGGGGCCCCTAGCATATCCCCATCATTGGTGGGGAGTGCCAGGGATCAGCAGCTGGGTGAAGAGGATGAAGGCTTACAGCAGGAACCTGTGGTGCCTGAACAGGCCCAGGAAGAACTTCTAGGAGTTGTCTCCAAGTTCGCCCAGCCAAACCCATCGGGTCAACCTCTTCAACCCAAATTGGCGACTAGTATTGACTTCCTCGCCACCCACCAGCTGCAAGAACAGGTCCTTAATGAAACAATGAACAGGTACAAAGCACCAAACAACTGCAATTCATTGAATGTGCCCACAGTAAACACTCCCATTTGGGGCAACATCAGCTCGGGGATCAGAGCACAGGAGCTTAAATTGCAAAAAATTCTGAAGCTGCTCACGTCGGGGATCACTGCTTTTGCCAGGTCGGTAGATGGGACGGAATTGACTACAGAGCAAGAGGATGCTCTTGCTCTATAATGCAACACTCAATACGAGATTAATGCATTCCGGAAGATCACCATAAAGCTGACCCTCAACCCGAAGTTTGCGGGGTTATGTAAAGCATCGCCGCCGAGACAGTTGTTTGGGGAAGACCTGCCCAAACAGGTCAAGGACCTGGATGACCAAGCGAAGGCAGTTGGGTTGATGAGACCGCCTCCTTCCAGCAGGCAGGCATTACGAAGGTTGCCATATTCAAGACCTAGGGGGCCGCCTGATAGGCTAGGAAGGACCTACACGCCGGCTGCACCACATCAACAACAACAACAACAACAACAGAAGCCTTTTTTAGGACTAGGCCCTCAGCGGCCGGCGTGGAAGATGCGGCAAACCGAAAACCCAGCACCTCCACGGAACACCAAAAATGTTAAGGCCCGCCTGTAACCATGGAGGTAAGGCGGCCTGGTTCTCATGCACGTTTTGAATGTGAAACCTCACAAAAGATTGTGGGAGATTGCGGGTTTTTGGGGATGCATGGAGTTCTATCACCTCAGACTTGTTTATTTTACAAAGTATTCAGGGGTACGAAATTGAGTTCATGAATGAACAACTTTCCCCGCCTCAACATGTACCAGACCATAAATTTGCTCTTTCTCATAAGGAACTAGCGGAAGGACATGTTGAAATTTTGAGGCTACAACAAAAAGGGGTGATAGAAAAAACGATTCACGAACTCTTGAGTTCGTATCCAACATCTTTACCAAAACCAAGAAAGATGGTGGATGTCGTATCATTATCGATCTAAACCATCTGAATACCTTTGTGCAATATACCCATTTTAAAATGGACACATTTGAAACAGCCAAATTACAGATTTCCAGAGGTTGCTTCATGGCATGCATCGATTTAAAAGATGCATATTATTCAGTATCCATACGGGAACATCACCGGAAGTTCTTGAAGTTTGTTTGGATGGATCAGCTGAGGCAATATAGAGCCCTACCTAATGGGCTTACTACAGCCCCTAGATTATTTACCAAATTATTGAAACCAGTGTTGGCAACACTGAGGAGACAAAACCATATAGTCATGGCCTATTTGGATGACATCCTAATAGTAGGAGATACCGTGGAATCGACTAAGTTAGCATTAACAGCTACTACATAATTGTTTCAAAAAATGGGGTTTGTAATCCATCCAGACAAATCTAAGTTCTACCCATCAGAGGTTATGGACTATCTGGGATTCATGATTGACACCAATCAAATGATTGTTTCCATCCCAGCTAACAAAGCTATGGTTATCATTGGAGCATGTAATGAACTTGTTAGCACCAGGGCGCCCACAATCAGACATGCTGCTAAGGTAATTGGGAAATTGGTAGCTACATTTCCAGCTGCCCAATTTGGACCTTTACATTATCAAAATTTACAAAAAACAAAGATTTCAGCATTAAAAATGAATGCTGGACATTTTGATAGACCTATGCAGCTGCCAATCAAGGCAAAATTTGAGTTACAATGGTGGATTGATAATATTCGTAATTCATTCAAGTCCATCATTGTGCCTAATCCGTTGGTGGTTTTACAAACTGACGCAAGCGCCCAGGGTTGGGGAGCTACCGTCACCACTTCCAGTTGTGGCGGCAGATGGGATTCACATGAATCTACCCTTCTTTTATCACAAGGGATAAATTATTTGGAGATGCTGGGAACATTTCACGGACTACGAGTTTATTGTACAAGCCTCTGTGATACGCATGTCCGTCTCTAAATAGACAATACCTATGCCAATAGACAGGACAATAGAAATATGCCACTGTGGTGGCATATTTAAATCATATGGGTGGTATCAAGTCAATATCTTGTGATGAATTGGCTAATTCAATTTGGCTCTGGTGCATAGAACAAAATATTTGGATATCAGCTACCTATCTTCCAGGTAAGCTCCATACAGTGGCGGACACCAGGTCACGAGTATTCAACGATAACATTGAATGGATGTTGAATCCCCAAATATTTGCAAAAATCACAGCCAAATTTGGTACACCAGATATCGACCTTTTTGCGTCCAGGTTGAACCATCAGATACCAACATATGTATCTTGGGAACCAGATCCTGGGGCAATAGCGATGGACACTTTCTCGCTGCACTGGGGGAAATGGTTCTTCTATGCATTTCCTCCATTTTGCCTCATCAGTCGGGTATTGCGGAAAATAAAATCAGATTCTGCAACAGGTATTTTAATAATACCCGACTGGCCTACACAACCATGGTATCCGGTGGTCCTTGGGATGATTATAGAACCTTGGGCACTTCTAAACAAGAGCCCAGATTTGGTGGCTAACCCGACTACAGGGGAATACCATCCGTGCCACAGTCATTTGAACCTGTTGGCCTGCAGGTTTTGAAGAGACCTCTGCTACAATACGGACTCACACCAAGGACAATGGACACCATCGGAGCATCGTCCAGACGGCAGTACCTGACACAAATCAGTAAATGGGAGGCCTACTGCACACGGATCAACATCACGTATGACTCTGCCACGATACCACATGTGCTGGAATTTCTCGCGGGGCTGCCCCATGACGAACGTCTCAGCTACAGCGCCATCGACAGTGCCAGGAGCGCACTGTCCTCCTACCTCTGCATAGGGGTAGGATCACACCAGCTGGTGTCGAAATTAATGAGGGGTATGTTCAATTCAAACCCTCCCCGACCACGTTACAACGTTACCTGGGACATTGGAGTGGTGCTGACCCTCCTCAGGAATTGGTCGCCCATGATTGGACTACCGCTGGACAAACTCACCCTGAAAGTGGTGATGTTGATGGCCCTAACATCAGCTCAGCGGGTTCAGACCTTACATAAGATCAATATGGATAATATGGTCTCTACCCCTGATAGAATAACCTTCTATATTGATGAGTTACTCAAGCAACATAGACCTGGGTTCACAGGGCTGCAGCTGATATTTCTGGCATACCCCGCTGATGAGAGGCTCTGCTTAGCCACCTATATCCGTCACTACATTAAAAGGACGCATACCCTCAGGGGAATGGAGAGGTACCTGCTGATTAGCCATAAGAAGCCCCATCACAGGTGCAGACGATCTCCAGGTGGCTCAGGGTGATACTGGATGCAGCAGGTATTGATATTAATATCTTTAAATCCCATTCTACCAGGGCTGCATCCACATCAGCGGCGAGGACCATGGAGGTGCCCATGGACCATATCCTCGCCACAGTGGGCTGGGCTAGCGAAGCTACATTCCAGAGGTTTTACAACAAACTTGTGACCGCTCCTGCTATGTTTGAGGAGACCATGCTGAGTGCTGGTCAGCAACATACCTTTATCCCCGAATGAGGGGTTTTTTGTTTTGTGATTAATAAACATTATTATTTTTCAGCTTGTCAAGTCTGAAATACGTTAATATACTCCATCCATCAATATTGTGGCCGTGTGTGAGCATGGACGTGATCCAGGGCATGTAATCACAGAGCTTTGAAATCTTCACGAAGTCACTCACGTGACTCCGAAATGAAATAGTAAGATTAAACGAGAACTTACCAGTTTGAAGTTTGATCTTTATTTTATGAGGAGTTGCGATGAGAGATTTTGTGCCCTCCGCTTCCAACCCTCTACTATAAGGTCAACTGGTATATAGAGTCTCTTCAATCTTACTATACTAGTCATTTCTGGATAGTTCTGTGATTCCACACCGCTCCTTTGAAGAATGTCGCGCATGCGTGCTGGCGAGGTCTTCACGAAATCCCTCATCGCAACTCCTCATAAAATAAAGATCAAACTTCAAACTGGTAAGTTCTCATTTAATCTTACTATTTTAAATGATCCGGACACACTCTACAAGTAGGCATGTAGAAACAAGGAACTGCAAATGCTGTTTTATAAAGGAAGACACAAAGTGCTGGGGTAATGCCGCCTGACCCGCAGAGTTACTCCAGCACTTTATGTCTTCTATAAGTAGACATGCTGCTTCATAATCAGTGTAATACTGTGTGTGCACAATGGTCACTTCACATTGAAGGAATTTTCACATATATCAGGCATCTTCTACTCCTCAGAACTCAATTGGCAGCAAATCAATCTCTAAAGCACCATGTAGAATAGAGTGCTGCAGTTTCTTGTGTCTAAATCGAGGCATTGAGTTTAGAGGAAGGCTGAAGATTATAAATGGAATAAAATATTTACGAAACAAAAAGGCACACATATCACTTTTTTCCAAAGTTATTTTTTTTCTTTTTAATGTTTGATTCAGTTTAAAAATGATAGAAATATTGCCACACTGAAGGCCTATCTTATAAAGATACTTCAATGAAAAACATGGGAAAGGTGTGATAACATCTATCTTTTCTTCCTTCTGTACTGAGGCATTCAAGAACATCACTTAAACATAATATCTATTGGTATTAATTTCCTGTTTATTTCAGAAACCACGATCTGGAATGTGTGATAAAAATGGTGCACAGATGGTACTGATCATTAGAATGGTCAGCACTGTATTAAACCTGTTTACTCAAAGTTATGTAAAGGCAATGTTGTGGATTTAAACAGTTTTCTTAATGATTCATTCTCTGAATCATAAAACAGCGCTTTAAGCTATTTAATCAGTGCGTGGTCATCATGAAAAAAAGTCAATAAAAGCTGATAGTGGTAAATAATATTTTCATTAACATGGTTCAATAAAAGACTGGAAACTAATCACCGAGCCTATCTGTCGATATTGCTTGTAACAGTCATTAGTAATTCAGTCCCCATATTACTCATATAGCAGATTTTTTTTTAAATGAATCTCATCGTTATGTTCTGGCTATAGAGGTCATTCACATTTAATGTTCAAAATACTTCTAGCATTGAAAACGAAAAGAAAGATCCACTTAGTCAAAAATAATAATCAGATTTAATTTAACTGAAAATCTAACGTCTTATAACTTTACAACTGTAGATGGAAATCTTTGGCACTTGATGGCTTTTTTTCAAGTTGCTGATTGTAGATGCATCTCTCTCCCCCTCTTCTCTCATCTCATGGTCAAAGGAAAAAATAACTGTAGGCTACAAGACTGAATGCCTAGAATATTTCTGAATAGAAATTGAACAATAGCGGAAATTCCAGCTCTGAAGTGCAGGATGAAATTCATGCAAACACAATGCACTGTACTCACAGGAGATTTGTTACAGACGTTTCAGAGAATGATGTTCGACTTGGCAGAGATGCGAGTGAGAATTTTCCAGTTGACATGTGACCACCCTTAAAAAAATAAATTTATATTCAACTTTAAAGTCACATTTTCTCTCAAAATAAAAAAAAATAACCAAATAATTTTCACCCTCAGAGCCATAGAGCCATTTAGTCACACAGCACGGAAACAGTCCCTTCAGCCCGACTTGCCTATGCCGATATCCCATTGTCCCATCTTCCCACATTTGGCTCATGTCCCTCTAAACCTTTCCTATCCATGTACCTGTCCAAATGTGTTTTAAATGTCTTTATACTACTTACCTCAACTACCTCCTCTGGCAGCTCATTCCATATACCCTGCGTGAAAAAATTGCCCCACGGGTTCTTATATTTTTCCCCTCTCACCTTAAACCTATATCTCCTGGATCTTGAATTCCCTACTCTGGGAAAAAAACTATGCATTCACCCTATCTATTTCCCTCATGATCTCATACACTTCTATAAGATCAGGACTGAACCTTCCCAATCTGAATGGGTCACATCTGGATTGCACACAACAAAAGCTTTTCACTGTACCTTGGTACACGTGACAATAAACTAAACCAAACTGAACAGTCAGTGCATATCCAGAGAAAGAATGGCAATTAATTTTCATTCGTTCAAAGTAACTAGATGCTGAGAATAAAGTGCTCTGGATTTGTATGTACCATAGAAGAAGTTTGATTTTGGATCATGTGTTTAAGTGAGCTTTTGAAAGTCTCATTGATACCTTGACTGTGGTTTGGCCTGGGGAGAGGAATAAATAATATAAAAATTCAGATGAAAGATATGTAACCAGAAAAGTTGTCTCTCTCTCCACATATGTTCTAGCATTTGTTTTTTATATTTATTACTGGTGTAATAAATACATAATTATAGTTCTTGATCCTGGCTCACTTTATTCTTTTTCTACTTGTAGACAAAGAGGCACAATCTGATCTCAACTATTCCAGCGACTACTTTAACTTGTCTGGTCCCACCTCATCAGAGATATTCCTTTCCGCCTACCTTCTCTGCTACCGAAAGTTAACTTGGTTTCTCTCTTCTTCAGTTCTGATGAAGGGTCTGGGGTGGCACAGTGGCATAATGGTAGAGCTGCTGCCTCACATCGCCAGAGACCTGGGTTCAATCCTGACTACTGGTGCTATTTGTACGGGGTTTGTCTGTTCTCCCTGTGACCGCGTGAGTTTTCAACGGGTAATTCGATTTCCTCCCATCAAGTCCACACTGGCTGAGTTTTTCTTAGAATGTTTCTGTTTTTGTTTTGAACATCCTGTCTTGTGGCATATTCTAAAATTGTTTTATTTACTCAATCATTTTTTTTTTTGGGGGGGGTGAGTAAGGGCAGAAGAACATTTTAAACCATAGGTAGAAATTTGTGATTAAGTAAACTCTTGTCAGTGTTTAAAAGGACACAAAGTACTGGAATAACTCAGAGAACATGGATAGGTGACCTTTTAGGTTGAGACCCTTCTTCAGACTGAGTTATGTAAAATTCTATTTTGTTATGTGTGTACTTACATTGTGGGGACAGGTAAGATGAAGCAGAGAAGCTTGTTTCTCAAGTTCCTTGTGCAAATCCTCCCTGTTATTCTAGCTCTTTCAATATGCATTACACAATTAACTACATGTAAAGCACTTTTCAGATGTGGCAAAGATGAATGCAAGTGTTTCATGTTTCCATCAGCTCAAACTTCAGCCAACATCTGCTAATAGCATTACCCGTTAGAACATGTGTGCCATGGATATGTGCCATGGCATCAATTTCAAACCTCTGTTCTTTTCTTTCGCCTCATTTTTTAACTTGCTTCTTTACCCCTCCTTCAATTGTGCTAACTGGCAGGAGGACATATTCACCAGATGTGTCATTCTATACAAAATTCTGAAAAACATCTTTTAATTATTTGTAAAATACATGTTCTTACATACTGATCTTACCATTGAGTTCAGGTAGTACAATTATGAAAGAAAACACAAATGAATTAAATTTCTGGAGTAACTCAGTGGGTGCGGCAGCCTAGAGTCAGTAAGCACGGAAACAGGCTCTTCATCCCAACATGTCCATGCTGACTAAGATGCCCCATCTAAGATCATCGCATTTGCCCTCACTTTGTCCATATCCCTCTAAATCTTTTTTATCCATGTACCTGTTTAAGTGTCTTTAAATGATGTTAGTATACCTGCCTCAACTACCTCCTCTGACAGCTCATTTCCATGTACCCACCACCAACTGAGTAAAAAAGATGCTCCAGTGGTTCCTATTAAATTTTCCCTTCTCACCTTAAAACTATGCCCTCTAGTTCATGATGCCCCTACCCTGATTAAAAGATTCTGTATATTCACCCTATCAATTGCTCTCCTGATTTTATACACCTTTATAAGAATACCCCCTTAGCCTCCTGCATTCCTGGGAATAAAGTTCCAGCATCCCCAATCTCTCCCTATAGCTTAGCCCCTTGAGACCTGGCAACATTCTCGTCAATCGTCTCTGCAGGGTGACTAAAACTGTAGACAGTATTCCAAAAAAGGCCTCACCAAACATAGAAACATAGAAAATAGGTGTAGGAGTAGGCCATTCGGCCCTTCGTGCCTGCACCGCCATTCAATATGATCATGGCTGATCAACCAACTCAGTATCCCTTACCTGCCTTCTCTCCATACCCCCTGATCCCTTTAGCCACAAGGGCCACATCTAACTCCCTCTTAAATATAGCCTATGAACTGGCCTCAACTACCTTCTGTGGCAAAGAATTCAAGAGATTCACCACTCTCTGTGTGAAAAATGTTTTTCTCATCTCGATCCTAAAAGATTTTCCCCCTTATCCTTAAAATGTGACCTCTTGTCCTGGACTTCTCCAACATCGGGAACAATCTTCCTGCATCTAGCCTGTCAAACCCCTTAAGAATTTTGTAAGTTTCTATAAGATTCCCCTTCAATCTTCTAAATTCTAGCGAGTACAAGCCGAGTCTATCCAGTCTTTCTTCATATGAAAGTCCTGACATCCCAGGAATCAGTCTGGTGAACCTTCTCTGTACTCCCTCTATGGCAAGAATGTCTTTCCTCAGATTTGGAGACCAAAACTGTACGCAATACTCCAGGTGTGGTCTCACCAAGACCCTGTACAACTGCAGTAGAACCTCCCTGCTCCTATACTCAAATCCTTTTGCTATGAATGCTAACATACCATTCCCTTTCTTCACTGACTGGTGTACCATGAGACCCAGGTCTCGTTGCATCTCCCCTTTTCTTAATCGGCCACCAAAGTCTCTTATAACTGTCACAAAACATCCCAACTTCTATACTCAATACCCTGATTGCTAACCCCCCACCCCCCATGTATCAAAAACCTTCTTTACCATCTTATCTCCCTGTGATGCTACTTTCAGGGAACTGTGTACCTGTACTCTTATATTCCTCTGTTCTACAACATTCCCAGGACCCTACCTTCAAGGTCCTGCCCTTGTTTGACTTCCCAAAATGCTATTTGACTTCACCTCACTCACACTTATCTCCATTGTACTCCATTGGCCATTCTTCAGCCATTTCCCCAGCTGACCCAGATCGTGCTGTAATTTTTGATTACCTTCTTCACTGTAATACCACCTACTTTAGTGCCTTTGCAAACCTTCTCATCATGCCTTGCACATTCTCATCTAAATAGTTAATGTAAACCACAAATAGCAATGGACCCAGTATTGCACACTATTAGTCACAGTCTGAAAAACAACTTTCCACCATCACCTTCTCCTTCCTTCCATGAAGCTAATTCTGTATCCAGGCAGTTACTCTCCCTGGATACCATGCAGTCTAACATTCCAGAACAGCCCGCGATGCGGAACTTTATCAAAGGCCTTTCTGGAATCCATACAATGTCTACGCCTTGCCCTCGTCAACCTACTTCTTCAAAGGTGTCACCTGTCCATGTTCTCCAGAGATGCTACCACTGAGTTACTTCAGCAATTTGTTTATTTGATGAATTAAACTTCCTTTGACTTTTCCTTTCATCCTGGGAAACAATTTTGGTACTCATTTTCAACAAGTTTTCCAATGTGTAAGTGTCATCAACAATAAATTAGTTTGAAAACTACAACCAGTCAATGTCATTCTGATTACCACTGCTGCATATCAAGTGAGTATCAGCCCAGTTAATACCAGATAACTCACACAGTCATGCCTTGCAATATCATGTTTCAGTACAAGGGAGAGTGTGACTATATCAGTTACAAGAATTTGCACACAAAAAGTGTATAATAATTTTTTCTCATGACCTATTAAATAAGCTTTTTAAATAGCGTCTTGAAGACATTGTGCAGGGTTCATTCCAATAAAAAGTATTTTTCATGAGAACGGCAAGGCCTCACACAGATTTTAGCAAAGGAAAGAAGATAGGGGCACTGCTTCTGAAGTTCAGCAGTTGGACTGCTTCAAACTTGTCACTGTAATGATATTTTACCATTAGTAATTTACATTAAAATAGCAAGATACTGAGATTGCTTGTCAGTTGTTAAGTATAAAGAAATTATCAGGGATTAAAGCTGTCTAAAACTACTGCAGTATCACTTTACCTCACACTGATATTCACAGATGGGCTCTGCCAACACTGCCTTATTATTTACAGTGACAAAAAAAAATTACGCTGATAACAGCTTTGAAGTATCTCTTTCCCCTTGGCAATTCCGACAATCAGCTTTGAACAATGAGATCTAAAATGGAACAACTGGCTCTCACACGGAAAGTAGGCAAAGATGTCGTTAATTCACAATACTGGATTTTTCCGAAGTCAGATTTGAAGAAAATTATTAACGACATTGCAAATTCCAGTTGACAACTAATACTAAAACTGTATTTATGAAATATGCTTTAATATTTAGCACTGAGGACATTGTTATCTTTAAATCACTGAGTAAAAGGAACTTTCTGGTGAATTATCAACTTAATCGGACTATTTAAAAAAAAGATCCTCAGCAAATTGGTTAAAAATACACCATTTAGTTTGAATTTCTAATTCAACATTTCTGGTAACGTTGTATGACCATGAATTCTAGGCGGACTGTAATCATGTTTGATTATGTTTAAAGATTTCAGTGTTAGGTTGCGCTCATTGATCTACCCCTTAGACATGGACTTCCATCTCCCTTTTACTCAGCACCAAACTCTTTTGTTGTCCATTTATTCTATCTTCCATGCCTCCCTCCTTGGGTACCCCATTGCTGCTCTCATATCCCTAATCAACATTTTAGCCTGAGTCTGAACGGAACCACTCCATTGCATAAATTCAGTTTCCAAAGGTCCCAACCAAGCATCCTTTCACAAAGAGTAATTTCATCTGTGCCATCTCCCACTCCCAACATGTATGCCAACTTTATCAATTTCCTTTCCATCTTTCTCATCCAACCCAATATACCTGCCAGCAGATGGGCCATGGACCCAGTATGTCCAGTTTTCTAGTACATCCATGCACTTACAAATAAGAGTTCTCTTACTGAATGTCACTACATTTACATCTGGATTGTTAATATAACTTGGCTTCTATATGATCACATATGAGCACTTTACAGAAACCTTCTGAAGTGGCAGCTTAGATCTTGCTTCTGAATTTCAGATCTGGTGAACTGAATTTCAGGTCTATAATACAACCTGCTCTTGCCAGAGTAACACGACTTTGGTCCAAGCAACTGAGGATAATTTTCTACCCAGTATTGTCTTTAAGTCCTCCACCTTTAGTTCATATCAGTATATTCCTGGCCCTTACTTGCATTTTTTGAAGTGTGGTAACATTTCCTGTTCTCCTGTTCAAAGAACTTAAGTAGTGGACTATTATTGGCATTATGTCTTCATTGCTTGAATGTACCCAAGGATTTTTTATGTAGATGGGAAGGTATCTAACCTAAATTTAAAAAATAACATTCTACAATATCACGTGTAACATTTGAAATCAATCTGCAATGACCTATATGGTGATTTAACACAACAGGAATATACATTGTTAATGTAACTGTGGAACAAGCAATGCTTTCTGTATATTTCATTGAAAAATAATGGATAAGACGTAAATGTTTAGAAACTGATTCCCATCAGAATATTTTTTCTAGCATAGGATGAGCGTTTGTAAGCACTGGGCCTGTACTCGCTGGAGTTTAGAAGAATGAGGGGCATCCTCTTGAAATGTACAGAATAGTGAA
The DNA here is from genome assembly GCA_035221665.1 of Okamejei kenojei. Taxonomy (NCBI): domain Eukaryota; kingdom Metazoa; phylum Chordata; class Chondrichthyes; order Rajiformes; family Rajidae; genus Okamejei; species Okamejei kenojei. Next base: position 14,344,272 of record CM069147.1, read on the forward strand.
ATGCTTGGCTAGAGGGGATGTGGAAAGGATATTTCCACTAGCGGAAGAGTCTAGGACTATAGGTCATAGCATCAGAATTAAAGGACGTTCTTTTAGGAAGGAGTGGAGGAGGAATTTCTATAGTGTGACGGTGGTGAATCTGTGCAATTCTTTGCCACAGAAGGCTGTGGAGGCCATGTCAATGGATATATTTAAGGCAGAGATTGATAGATTCTTGATTAGTACAGGTGTCAGAAATTATGGGTAGAAGGCAGGAGAATGGGGTTAGGAGGGAGAGATAGATCAGCCATGATTGAATGGCGGAGTAGACTTGATGGGCCGAATTCTGCTCCTATCACATGATCTAGCACTGTTGGAGAGCACAGGGGCTGTATATGGCTGCCGCGCCAACAGCCTGTCTTGTCTTTTGTTACTGTGTTAATGTGTTACTTGTATGTTTTAAGTGTATCTTTAGTTTTTGTATTATGTGAGGGGGGGGGGGGGGGGGGGGGGGGGGGGCGGGGGGTGTTTGGGAAAACCTTTTTTATCTCTTTCCTCGATGGAGATGCGACTTTCTCATCATATCTCCGTCTGCACTGCAGCTTTATCATCGTGGAGCTGGCGGTCCCTTTGTTAGGTTGTTAGGGATCGACTGCGGGCGCTCCAACCGTAGGAGCTTCGATTGCCCCGACTGCGGAAGTTTCGATTGCCCCGACCATGGGAGAAAAGGAGGAACGCAGGTATACGTTATTTGCCTTCCATCACAGAGGGGAATGTGCAGTCGCCGTATAAACAAGATGGACGTGCTGCCTGCACTGGTGAGGACTTGGAGGGAGTGCCATGAGTGCATTGATCATGGTGTTTTGCGGGGACATGGCTCCATGAGGACATCCCGGAGTCTAGTGCGAGTGTGGTCAGCTTCGGGTGGACAGGGACTGCAGAGAGAGTGACAGCGGTCGGTACAACTCTGGTCACATCCCGGACATTGAACTGATGGCTGTGGGTCTCCGCTTATGCTGTGTGCCCTGGGGATTCTCACACGCCGTTGTGGTGGCTGTTTAGGTCTATGTTTAATTTTATGTGGTTATGTACCTGGTTGCTTTTTTGCAAATCAAATTCCTTGTATGCTTACATACTTGGTTAATAAAATTATTACAATTACAATACGACTAATGCACCTGTCCCACTTAGGAAACCTGAACGGAAACCTCTTGCGCCCCAACCAAGGTTTCCATGAGGTTCCCGGAGGTTTTGGTCACTCTCCCTAATGGTCAAAAGTGGTTTCCGCGTAGTCGAGGCTTGTTCTATGTTCCTGCGATTATTTCAACAAAATCAAAACCGGCCTCGACAAAAAATAGGTTGCCATTTGGTCGAAGCCAGTGGAGTGGGGTCGCTGTTTACCTACAGTCGAAGGCAATCTCCTTCGCTGACCGGCCATTTTGATTAGCTCATTGCAGTTTTCAGCAAAGATCCTATAGGATCTTTGGTTTTCAGGACCTAGAAGATCCGCCGGAAGGTAAACTGCCCGCTAACTTTATTAAACTTCTTGAAACTGTCTCCACTCCTTCTCCCCCCTTCTCTCTCCCCTTCTCTCCCCCCCCCTCCCGCGCTCTCTAAAGGACTTACTGTCCTCTGTGGCAGCCGTTTACCTTCCTCTTCATCGTGCAGACAGCGCTCCTCCGCTGTCCCTGGCCCCCACCTTTGCGATGTGTGTGTGTGTGTGTGTGTGTGTGTGTGTGTGTGTGTGTGTGTGTGTGTGTGTGTGTGTGTGTGTGTGCGGTCGGTAGCAAAGATCCTGTAGGATTTTTGATCAGTAGATGCAGCTCACGCTTCGGTCGAGGCTTTCCAGGCGAGTGACCAAAACCTCTGGCGACTCATGGAAACCTTGGGTGGGGCGCAAGGTCACCAGAGGTTTCCGTTCAGGTTTCCTAAGTGGGACAGGGGCAGTAGCCCAGAATAACATTTCCCACCATTTCTGGGTTTAATCATGCCTATTGTGAATTCTGACAAACTTTAGACACCGATATAATTTCAATGTCAGCACTATATGGTTTGATATCAAAATAATTTACCAGAAGAAAACCACTACGAATCTGGGAATCGTAATTGCTGTGTTACTGAATTGAAGTGATATTTCTATCCTACTTCGTTCTGCATTTAAAATGTTGCAACTTCAAGAGACATTTACTGTCACATGCACCAATTGGTACAGTGAAATTTGGGGTCATCATACTTAACTCTAGTTAAGTTAAAGATTACATCGATATCTTCTTCTCCACATCAACTATAACTTCAGCTGAAAGCAAAGGCTCACAGCAACAAACTCTCCCAGAATTCTATAGTTTCCAGGGCTGCAAACAAGAAGAAAACTTCTGTCGGCATGGAGATGGGAGTGTGCCAGATTCCTGTCAGTCTTTCCCCAGCAGGGATTTTCTCCACCTGTGGCCAAGCTGAAAACTTCTCATGAAAACTCATTAAGCATATGGTTGACAGACTCTGGTAGTTGTACAAATTGCTTCATGGGACATGTGTGGCTTGTTGAGTAATGGTTTATAACCTGCGGGATATGACTCATTCCCGTCTCCTGGTTTACACAAACCCGGTCCCTGTGTTTGTGCATGTGCTGTACATTTTTAATTCAGTTATTTTTAGGTTTCATTATGGGTGGCCTGGATGGATTGGCAGTTAAATGCTGACCCTAAGTAACAAAAATTATGAATTACATTTGTAATGCCACAGGTCAGATGCTGTTCTGGTTCTCGGCAGGGTTATAACAGCCATCATGAAAATCGATGATTTAGCAGTGGGGTGAGGTGGAGAGGAGAAGAAAGGGACTTTGTCCAAATCAGGAAACTATATTCCTTCCTCCTGTACAATAAAGCATCAAGACAGAATTCAGTCAAAGGTAATCCACATAAAGGCTTATAGATGGCAACACAGTGGCGCAGTGGTAGAGTTGCTGTTGTAATGTGCCAGAGACCCAGGTTCGATCAGGACCTTGGGTGCTGGTCTTATTGAGTATGCACGTTCTCCTTGTGACCTCATGGGTTTTCTCCGGGTGATCCGGGTTCCTCCCAAATCCCAAAGACATGCAGGTTTGGTTAATTGGCTTCTGTAAAGTTGCCCCTTGTGTGTAGGATGCGAAACTGTGATCATTGGTCACATGGCCTTGGTGGGCTGAAGGGCCCGTTTTCACAAAGAAAAGAAAATAATTTTATCTTTAAAAAAAGGCATCACTAGCTCAGACTTTAGACTGCAAAAGACTCAAGGATAGAGCCATCTCCATAGGTGGGAAGGTTTATAAATATTTATAAGTATAGCCATCTTCTATCACACAGATTTCAGAGGAAATTATTGTGACGTGTAACTTTTAAATTAAAAAACATTCAAAATTATTTTCTTTGCACACTTACTCTCTTCTCAGCCCAGTTGCTCTCATTTCCATCAAAGGTGCATTGTTGGACTTTATATTTGTAATAATCTTATTTACCTCTTCTATATTTCGTCACAATTGGTTGAACATTTTGTGAATAGTGGTGAGGGGTGTTAGTGACCAGACGAAGCTGCTGGACATAATCCATCCCACTTTCGTCCAGCTTCACTGGAGGTTTCTTGAGCTCTGAAAAATTGAGGTGATCTCATTGAAAGGCACACATTTTTAACAGCAGATGTGTGGTCTGGCTAGAAGTGGAGCATTGTTCAACTCTGGTCACCACATCACAGGAAGGATGTAAAGGCTTTGGAGAGGGTCCAGAAAATATTGAGGAGTATTCTTGGAATGAGGGACTACAATTATAAGGATAGATTAGAGAGGCTGGAACTATTTTCGTTAAGGAAGATCATATGTCATAAGATCATAAGTAAGAGGAGTAGAATTAGGCCATTCAGCCCATCAAGTCTACTTCAACATGCAATCATGGCTGATCTAACTCTCCCTCCTAAACCCATTCTCCTGCTTTCTCCCCATAACCTCTGACACTTGTACTAATCAAGAATCAAACTATTTCTGCCTTAAATATATCCACTGACTTGGCCTCCACAGCCGTCTGTGACGAATAATTCCACAGATTCACCACACTCTGACTAAAGAAATTCCTCCTCATCTCTTTCCTAAAAGAATGTCCTTTAATTCTGAAGCTATGACCTCTAGTCCTAGACTTTCCCACTAGTGGAAATATCCTGAGGAAGGGGCTGAGGAAAGATCTAATAGAAATATATAAGATGAAGGATCTGGAGAGAGTGGATAGTAGGAGGTTGTCCCTTTTGGTGAAGGGGTTGAGAGATAAAGGGGGTGTAAAATATGAATGTAAAGGGGAAGGAAATTAAGAGTGATAAGAGACGATTGGAATGTGGAATGCACTGCTTGCAAGATGGCAGTGACAGGTTATATCGTGGACTTCAAGAGGGAAATGGGCACTTTTTAACAGTGGTGAAATAAATTGCAAAGTTATGTGGAAAGGGCCAGCTGATGGACTTAAACAGTTGCATTGACAGAGAGTCAGCATGGTTATGATGGGCTCAATGGCCTCTTTTTGCATCATGATCTTTCAATGATGAAAATTGGGGTTGGAATATCCATCATTCTGAAGCAGTCATCACTTTTGACAGATTGGTTACAGAAACACATGAGTAAACACATCGTCGCAGGCAGCTTCACAGGAACGTAACCATTCCAAATTTGGTAATGAGTTAAATAAGGAGATAGTTAATCAAATGACCAAAACTTGGATCAAAGAGAAGCTTTAAGGATCATCCAAAAATAAGAGGGCAATAAACCTAGATGGATTCCAGAGCTTGGGTATTAGTAGTCGAATGCATGGTTACCAATGGTAAAGCACAGAAGATCAGAGATGCGTGAGAAGCCAGAATTAGTGGAGTACGGGAACCTCAGAAGCAATCACAGGATTCCTGGCCTTTGAAAATGATCACTCACTGACTGTGGATGTAAAGCAGCGAGGCAAATCCTGGGAATCAGTGAAATGTACTGAGCATAGAAATTGAAGGAAAACAAATTACTTAATATTTATTCAGGGAGTAGCATGAATGTGGCTTTCTGTAATTTGTGCTAATCTGCCTCCTTGGGGAGCATACAAAAATGAGACTTGCAGGTTTGCATGCTGGGGTGAGGGAGGAAGTTATATCTTTTGCACAAGGTTTTTCATAGTTTTCTGGGCCTTCTGTTATAACGTGGAGGAAGAAACCGACATTAACAAACTGTGAATACAGAGCAAGTGTCATAGTCATGGTCAGTGAATATATACAGGGTCTTATTTAACAGTCAAAAACTTCACCAATGTGCCAAATTCCTGAGCCTAAAATAGTGCAAATACTACCCTGCGAACCCACAGTAATTTTCCAACCACAAAATCCAATATACACCAAGATGACACTGTAAATAGAGGCAAATCAAATATTTACCCGTACCCTTGGAGTGAAAAGCTATAAGGGAATACCTTCCATCCCTTATTAAAATGCTTTTTAAATCGTGATGGAATTCTTTGCTAATTACCCTTCTGAAAACCGTGCAATGCTTTTCCTGCCTTTACTTTCCAGTGTCATCAGTCACTCTGAGCTCCGGCCCATTGTTGGATATTAATGAATTGAAACTGAATTACTTCACTCAAATGACATCACCATCTGTGGAGCACTGAAGGTCACCGCCATGTCACAGGCACGCTGGTTTTCAAACAGTAAAATCCATGAGATAAGGTTTCAAAACCTTTAACAAAGGGCCAAAAGCTTAACAATCTTGTGAGAAAATGCTTTGGGAAATAAATGTTTTTCTGAATAAAAGGGCTGTGTCTCCCCTGTATTTAAGCTATAAAAACATGTGCTTTTTTACATGTTGGATCAAGTATCCAGCAAGGCTTTATTTGCAGTTTCTGCTCAACCGCTGCCCACAGAATGGTTTACTCATTCAGAAATCATGCTTTCCGACATGTGCCCTCTGTATTTGATATTCATCATATATTATGTATTCATCAACTCACAATCAGCAATGTCTTTGGAGCAATATTAGTTTCAATTCGCAGATCACGCCAATTGAAATATTTTCTCCAATTCACCATCTTTTTACCCTAAAAACAAGGATTTGATTTATAAACCCATTCTTATTTTTCAGTTTAGACAGGAGCTTCACCCAATATGTCAACTGTCCATTTCCCCCCCACCAATGCTGCCTAACCCGCTGTGTTCCTCCAGCATATAGTCCTTTGCTGCAGATTTGCAGCACTTGCATTCTCTTTTGTCTTCATTCGAATCTAGAACACAGAATGCCGAACATGGTGCAAACTCATCTAATCTACCTGCACATGATCCATATCCCTCCATTCCTTGTATATCCAGGTGCCTATTTAAAAGCCTTTTAAATGCCAATATCGTATCTGCCTACACCACCACCCCTGGCTGTGCATTCAAGGCACCCATCACCTTTGGTGTAAAAAAATTGCCCTGCACTCTAAACTTTACCCCTCTTACCTTAAAGCTATGCCCTTTAGACGTTGACATTTTCACCTTGGGGAAAAAAGGTTCTGACTCTACCCTATCTATGCCTCACATAATTTTGTATACCTCCATCAGATCTTCCCTTAACCACAAACATTCTCGAGGAAACAATCAGTTTGTCCACTCTCTCCTTGTTGCTAATACCCACTAATCCACTGACCAAACATCTTCTGCACCCTTTCCAAAGCCTCCATATCCTTCCTGTAATGCGGTGACAAGAACAGCACACAATGCTCCAAATGCGGTCTAAAAAAATCTTGTAAAGGTGACTTCCTCACTCTTATGCTCAATGCCTTGACCAATGAAGGCAAACATACCATACACCTTCTTTCAGGAAACCTTTCACTTTCAGGTGAACTTTGCACATTAATGTCTTTAAAGGTCTTGCATAACCATAAACCTTCCATAAACCATAAACCTCCCCCTTTCATTCAAACTCCTAAAGTGGAACACCCCACACTTGCTCGGGTTAAACTGCATCTGCCATGCATCCATCTATTTCTGCACTTGATCTATATCTCTCTGTATATTTTGAGAGCTGTGGTCACTGTCCGCGACTTCAGAAATCTGGGACAGGCTTCTGAAACATCAAGGAACCTCTGTACCCTACCCGAGGTGACATTCTTCAAGTGATAAAAAGTACTGTCCATCTGTGAGATGACAGCCAAATTGGACATCATCTTAAGTGAGCATCCTTTAAGCTTTATATCAATTTCTGCACAGCACACCCCTCAGTGCCCCACAGAAGGAAGAAAGCTCCAGCAGAAGATCTTTGGATCCAGTTTTTTTTTTTTTTTAAATGAGTACAGATGGGTCAGAAAGGACTTAACTCAGATCTGGGTGTGAGAATTTTCCATGTTGATTAGATTCCATATTTGCAACATAAACTCCCTTATGAAGAACTCTCCTCGACCCCACCATTATCGAATGCCACTGAGCAACACAGGAAGTGTTAACTCTGGATATCGATAAGCAAAATTCAAACATTATCTACCATTAGTCACATTGAAACATACAGGTTTTCACATTGAAATGTATGAATATCTTGGAAGGGCTAAACACAGTGGAACCAGAGATGAGTTTTGTTCATCTGCGATGCTTGGAAGCAATAGTCACAGCCTCAAAGTAAGGTTTAGGCACTTTAGGACTGAAATGAGAAATCATTTATTTGTCCAGATCCTAGTGAATCTGGACTTATCTACCCAAAAGGCCTGTGGAGGCTCACTTACTAACTGAGATGGATGGATCTATCATATCTACATACACACACACACATATGTATGTAGATATGATAGATCTACACGTGTATGTAAAGACAGAGAGACAGGGATGATTTTTGATCTTAAGGGAGTCAAGAGTTAGAAGTGGAAAGTGTTCCCAAGATAAAAGATGATCAGCTGGAATGGACTGAATGAATTCCTCCTGCTACTATTTCCAATGTTCTTAAACAGAACGCAGTATAAAGCAAGGGTTGTGGATAATGAACCAGTCTAGCACAGCTTATGTGAATGCGCACACTCACTGCCTGGACATGCACCCTCTTTTAACTACCTTGTTTGCTGACAGCTCAACAGAAAATGAGGCGTAGCCCATAGCCCAAAGGCTGCATGAACTCAGGGCTTAGTTGAATGCAGTGATATGAAATCTACCCTTAAATCTGTCAGGGCAAGCAGTGAATGTTGGAAACTATGGATACAGCGGCAACACACACCTGTGATAACAATGGACTTTAGACCTTAATTGTTCGTGTAGTTAAACAAAGTGAGCTCACATTACCCCCATAGAGAAAGAGATCAAGAGAAATTTGATTTATAAGCGACTTGAAAAATATACACCCTTTTGCAATTGTTTTGAGCTTCCCTGTCATCAAGTATGAGATGTGTTATAGTGTAATAATCTCTGTTATGTACTGAACTCATAATAAGTAAAAATGAGGTTTAACTATTTGGCATTAGAGTTCCATAAAGTTCCATGACAATCAGTGAGTGAGTGGTTGTAAATTTATTAATTCTGTATTCATACATTGTACAGTAATGTTCAAACTTTCTATTTATTGGTAATTTTTCCATAGAGTCCACTGCAAGCCAAATGATATCTTCTCACACAACAAGAATAATATTGTAAGTACAGAATTTGTCTAGGCATCATGGCTGTTCTGTCCATTCATCTTACTAGTATATGAAGTCGTTTTAATAGCTTGCACCTAGCCTTACTCTCCACGCTTGCTTGGTGTATCATTAGTGTAGACAAGCATACATGTAAAAGAAATGGCAATCAGCTCCAGCTCACCGGGGCACTATTGTTATACCCCTGGGTTTCATTAATTGCACAGAAATAATTAACATAGACCCCAACATATCCTAATGCCCTTTCCAACCAATGAAGTGATTTTGATATTACTATTATAATGCACGAAACACAGCTGCTGATTTGTGCATACAAACTTCTCCACATCATCAACTTGGTCATAAGAAGGTAATCAGGTTTGGCAGTGTTGTTTGATTGATAAATATTGGATAAATAGGGTGGTACAGTGGTGCAGCTGATATAGAGTAGCTGCCTCAGCGCCAGAGACCAAGGTCCATTTCTGACCTCAGCTGCTGTCTGTAAGACATGTGTATGTTCTCCCTGTGGGTATCTTATGGGAGCTCTGGTTTCCTCCCACATCCCAAAGACATGCAGGTTTGTAGGTTAATTGGCCTCTGTAAAAATATTGTCCCTAGTGTCGGGAGTGAATCCCTTAAGTATCGATTCCCTTAACATCCAGAAATTTATTAACTTCTGTTTGGAATAAACTCAACAACTGAGTTTCCATAGCCCACCAAAGCACAGAATTCAAAAGGTTCAAGACTCTGTGTGAAGAAATTTCCACTCAGCCTCGGCCTAAACAGCCTATCTCTTATTCTGAGGTTGGGACCACAGGTTCTAAACTCCTCAACTAGGGAAACAAAGGATCTTAATTCTCGTGAAGAAGGAAACTGCAGATGCTGGATTACACTGAAGATAGATGCAGAAAACTGGTGTCAGGCAGCATCTCTGGAGAAAAGGAATAGGACTTTTCTCTACCTTTTCTCCAGCGATGCTGCCTGACCCACTGAGTTACTCCAGTATTTTGAGTCTATCTTCAATCTTACCTTCTCCTTGGTTATCCTCTTGTTTTTAATATAGGTATAAAAAACCTTGGGATTTTCTTTAATCTAGGTCGCCAAAGTCATTTTGTGGCCTCTTTTGGCTTTTCTCACTTAAGTTCTTTCTTCCTTGCTTTATATTCCTCAAAGACCATATGTGACCCCTGCAAATATATAAAGGTCACCTACTTAATATTCCGCTCTTGGATCATTTTATGCGTGGAAATTTGCTTTCAATTGGCATATTATGTCTCCACTTCTTAATAATGTGTTCTTTCCAATATATGAACTGATCTCTTCACTGAGATTATTACTAAATTGCATATGAAAGAGATCAAAAGAAAAACTTTTTTCCTGCTCAAAGCTTTTCCGGTATAAAGTACATAATAAATTCCTAGCAGATTTGACCTATTCCACCCCTTTAATATATCAAAGATTTATTTTAATTTGCTATATTTGAAATGCTGGATTGAAGACAGCACCAAAGTTTATTAGCAAGGGAGCTGAACAAAAAAAGCTGGTGGTCGTATTTAGTAATGAACATCTCCCTCTAGAGTCCAAGATGTGATCGACAAAATCTACTCTTTTACTGGGTTAATTGGCTTTAATATTCTGGGGGCACACAAACCGTTTGCAAGCTTGCACCTTGCAGACGGTAAACATTACAGTGATTTAGGATGTTTGGAGTGGGTGGGATGCCAGCCAAGCATGCTGTTTTGACTAGATGGTATTAAGCTTCTGGACTGTCAGAACTGCACACATCCATGCTGCTGCAGAGCATTTCATCACACACTTCACTAGGGTCTTGTAAAAAGTGAAAAGGCTCTGTGAGTCAGGAAATAAATGACCTGCTAAAGAATGTGCAGGCTTTGAGCTGCTTCTGCAGTGGAAATATTTATGTGAATTAAGCAGTTTAGCATCTTGTCAACGGTGAGTTTTAGAATGATTAGGCTGCGTGGATTTGGTGGTCTGCTTATGGTTTTGTGGTGAGACATTCTCAGTGGAGGTGGTCACTACCTGACCCACAAAAATCATACACCTTATTGCCACGCCACGCCTGAATGTTGGCCTAGTTTCGCTGCATGCAGGCACACGGGCTGCTTTGTTTGTTGAGGAGTTACTAATGGAACTGAAAAATATCTAATCATCATCTATCAACCCCGCCTTATTGGTGAAGGAAACTGAAGATGGATAAGGAACATTGATTTCATGGGATCAGAAAAACAGAGATGCAACAACTATGCACCTTTCATGCGGGTCGATCCGTCATTTAATCTAATTTATTTATTCAAACCGTCCATTCTGGGGACGGAGAGGTGGCCAATGTGTCCACTTCAAAATGGATGCTGCCAAATCGGTGTAAATTAGCTATTCTTTGAAGGATCTGGCCAGGTATTTGATGAAGAGATCCGTGAAGGAGCATAATGAGCTGTGTATTCTGCTTTGGCTGGGGTTGCCAGATTAACCAAAGAGCTGTTTCCTGGCCCTCTACTTGGCTGTGCACCAATAACTCCACCATTTTTGGTGAATAATGTGGAGGCAACTCTTTGCATCAATGTGAATATATGTGCAGATTAAATATCTCATGTCTCTGGACACCCAGTGCAACTGGCTCAGTGCTTGTACCACTGCTGGCCCTTGATGAATCAAATGAGCAACATGAAGTCTGGTCTGCATGGAGAAAACACCTCACAATTTTCCCTCTTGAAAAAGGGCAGCAGGTGACAGAATCTGTACGGCAGGGTTCATGAGAGGGCCGGTTAGAGTAGATGGCAATAATGTACTGTGAATACAGTTTAGAGTTTGGTCAATTTTTAGAATAAAAAGACACAAAGGTCTGGTGTCACACAGCAGGTCAGACAGCATCTTTGGAGAACATGGATAGGTGATGTTTCAGGTCGAAGTTTCGGTCTTTAGGCTGGGTGGATTTGGTGATGCAGTGGTGAGGCAAGCCTCTTGCTGAATGTTGTCCAGGTTTTGGTGCATGTTTGTTTGCTGAGGAGTTGCAACACAGTGGTGCAGCGGTAAAGTTGCTGCCTTATTGCATCAGAGACCCGGATCCGGTCCAAACTGTGGGTGCTACCTGTAAGGAGTTTGTACGTTCTCCCTGTGACCACGTGGGTTTTCTCCGGGTGTTCCAGCTATCTCCCACAATCCAAAGATGTACAGGATTGCAGGGTAATTGGTTTTGGTAAAATTGTAAATTGTACCTAATGTGTAGGATGGTGCTAGTGCATGGGGATCACTGGTCAGCACAGACCCAGAAGGGCCTGTTTCCATGCTATATTTCTAAAGTCTAAAGTAAAGTCTAAAGAGTTACTGATAAAATGTTCCTGTGAATATTACCTGGTTGCAGCCCCATTTAAAGAACAAGCTACTGACCTGGATTTTCTGGCTGCTGTTAAGAAACCACAGGTATTCTGCAAACTGATGCTGCTTGTTCTTTATCCAGAGAATGATTAGCTTGTGGAATTCCTTTGGGCATGGAATGTCTGGGGTCAAATAGTACTAACGTATTGATGAATGGCTGAGATAAGCACATTAGGGAGAAAATGAAGGGTGCACAAAAGGTCTTGTTGAGCATAAAAGAACATTTGGGCCAAATAATCTATTTCTGAATCTATCATTATTTGTGTAACTTTGCTCTCACCTCAAAGTGCTCTGGGCCAAACTTGTTAACTAACTCCCAGCAGATGTGTTGTTTGTATCTATCAGGACCATTAATGTACTTTTCTTAAAAATAAATCTGCACCTGGTCAGCATAGCTGATGGCGTCACGGACATTCAACTTGTGGTAAACGTCCCAAATGTCATCCTTGTTCCTGTAGGCTGATTTCCGCATCAGCATCTGTCTGAGGTACTTCTTGTCAAAGTGTTCCCACCTGCAAGAATAATAAATACAGTCGTCACTCAAATAAAAGGAAGCTTGAACAAAAAATTCACACAAAGTCTATTTGCTTTGTGAAATGGACTACAGACTTGGAGGGAGGCAAATAGAGACCAGTAGGAGCCTGGGTAATTAAAGCCACAGGCTAAGTATACCGCATACTTTACATGTTTTCCTGATGCCAAGCGGCTCCAAACCAACTTTCAGGTTGTCCTGAAGTTTGTTCTTCCTCTCTCTGACACACATTGAAAGGACTGAGCCTAGTCTACCAAAGTGGTGCTGCTGGCAGAGCGGCTGCCTCAATACCAGAGACCTGGTTTCGATCCGGACCTCAGGTGCCGTCTGTGTGCAGTTTATACATTCTCCCTGTGGCCACATGGGTTTCCCCCGGATGCTCCGGTTTCCTTCTATATCGCAAAGTCGTGCAGGTTTATAGGTTAATTGGCTTCTGTAAAATTGCCCTTCATGTGCAGAGACCAGTGAGATAACATAGAACTAGTGTTAACGGGCGAGCGATAGTCAGTGTGGCTTCAGTGGGTCGAGGGATCTTTCTATGCTGCGTCTCTAAACTAAGCTAAGACGCAGTCAGAGTGGCTGATGCTAAATTCTAAATCTTTATTTGCAAGCAACAGGAAGTAGTTTTAGAATTGCATTTGTTCTAGATATTGTTAAAGTAATTGAACGTAGAAGGTTCCACGTTGATTTTTCTTCCCCATTAATCTCTATTTGTTTCGTAAGACCCCGAGGAATCTTTGCAGCAATCTTTGGGGATGGTATTGGTAATGTTATGTTTATATCACAGCAATTAAAAGTTTAATAACATTACAAGTCAGTGGCAAATTTGAACTCGTAGTGGTGTAAAAAGAGAGTTTTACTGACTAGGTGAAATGATGGAAACATCTCTTTCAGCTGTCAGTTCGTGGCTTGGAGTCCACAACACCCCCACACCCCCACCCCCAGACCCCTCCTAGTTGCTCACCCCCCCCACCCATCCCACCCCCCGACCCCTCCTAGTTGCTCACTCCACTATGCAAGATGGTGAGAGCAGAGACATTTTTTTTTTTTTTAAATATTTTTATTAGAAGCATTGCATATTATCTAAGGTACAACAGTACTTCAAATACAAATTAGACTTGTCACAAAAGTTGTACAGATGTTACGGGATAATTTATATGTGCTACTGTTTTGGGGGTTTTTTTGGGAAGGTAAGGGAGTGGAAAAAAAAGTAAAAGTATAAATCGATAATAAAGAAGTGGTGATTAAATAATAATGATTATATAAGAAAAAATAAAAAATAAAAAAGAATAAAGATAAACAAATAAAAAAATAAAAACAATTATTATATAATAAAAATTAAAAAAAAATAAGGAATACATCTTAACAATGAATGAAACAGTTTCACATAACAATATCTATAGAGACGTGTATACAGATCCCAGAATACATCTTTTCATCTAATCCTACACCAGGGTACTTATTGAGTTACGGTGCGGAGCTCAGCTACCCCTTTAAATAATTAATGAATGGAGACCATATTTGTTCAAAAAGTTCATATTTGTCCATTAGCACAAATCTAATTCTCTCCAAATGCAACATCTTCGACATTTCCACAGTCCACATTTTGATTGTGGGGGATAATGTTCCCTTCCAGAATTTTAATATTAATTTTTTTCCAATTATCAAACTGTAATCAAGAAATTTTATTTGACTTACTGTTAATATTAAGCTTGAGTCAGGAACTCCTAATATTATTAGCTTTAGATCAGGGTCCAATTTAGTTTTAAGAACTTCAGAAATGATTCCAAAAATATCAGCCCAATAACTATTAAGGTTTATGCATGTTACAAAACTATGCGTTAAGTTAGCTTCTAAATTCTGACATTTATCGCAAATAGAAGAAATATTAGGAAAAATTCTATTTAATTTAGTTTTTGAGTAGTGTAATCTATGTAATACTTTAAATTGTACCAAAGTATGTCTGGCATTTAATGAGCATCGGTGTATACGTTGTAAACTTTCTTCCCAAGTGTCTTCCATTTTAGATAGACCTATTTCATTTTCCCATATCTGTCGGTATGATTCTGTTGTTGGGACTTCCCTATCCAAAAGAGTATTATATATGCACGCTATTAATTTTTCTGTATTTGGATGCTTGTTAAGCCACTCATCCAGTAATCCTGGTTCTCTATTCTTATAGTCATGCATGTTTGACTTGATATAGTCTCTAATTTGTAAATGCCTAAACAAGTTATTTGGGTGTAATCCATAGATATCTTTTAATTCTTGGAATGATAGAAATTTTCCTTTCTTGTAAAGGTGTTCTATATTTTCCTAAATTTTTCCAGTGTCTAAACCCCTTATCCAATATGGAAGGTTTAAATAAAGGAGTATTCATAATAGGTAAACAGAGTGACATGTCATCCAAATGTAAAGTCTTAACTATTTGTTTCCAAATACGTATATTGCTATAAATTATAGGGTTTTCCCTGTATGTTTTCTTTTGTACTTCACTTAGAGCAAGAAGAATCGAACTTATATCAAACAGTAAACAGTCTTCCATTTCCATCTTTAGCCAAGCTGGTTCCTGATCCTTTTTTACCAGCCAAAAATTCATATTTTTAATCTGAACCGCCCAAAAATAATATAGGAAAATAGGTAACGCTAATCCTCCATTTATCTTGGATTTACATAAATGTTTTTTACTTATTCTGTGATTTTTATAATCCCAAATAAAGCTGTTAATAATAGAATCGATTAAAAAAAAATTTGGGAGATATAAAGGGATAGCTTGAAATTAATATAAAAATTGTGGTAAGAAGACCATTTTTATAGCATTATTCTGCCAATCATTGATATTGCTAATGTTTTCCAGTATAAAATATTCTTTTTTAGTTTATCCAATAACTGAGGATAATTTAATTTGAATAATAGATTATAAGATTTGGATACATTAATTCCTAGATATTTAAATTTATCCGTAACTATTTTAAACGGAAATTGTTGTAATATGTTTAATTTTATTCCAGTTATAGGCATAATTTCACTTTTATTCCAATTAATTCTAAATCCTGAAAATGTACCAAACTTAGTTGTAATGTTAAGTAAGTTAGGAATACTGATCTCCGGTTTTGTGATATATATTAAAACATCATTTGCATATAAAGATATTTTATTCGTTGTGGTATTAGTATTGTATCCATGTATTTCTGGATTTGATCTAATCCTTTTGGCTAATGGCTCGATTGCGAGAGCAAATAATAAAGGTGATAACGGGCATCCTTGTCTACAACCCCTAGAAAGATTAAATTTAGCTGATAACATTTGATTTGTCAGTATTCTTGCTGAAGGGTTGGAGTACAAAATTTTAACCCATTTACAAAATCTATCACCCAGTTGAAATTTCTGCATTATCTTAAATAAGTAAGGCCATTCAACCTGGTTGAATGCTTTTTCCGCATCTTTGTGAAATGACAGCTAATTTAATATCATTAATTTTTTTTGAATATATGATATTGAATAGTCGTCTCAGGTTATAAGTGGAGTAACGTTTGGGAATAAAGCCTGTTTGATCATGATGTATTAGTTTATTAAGCACTAAACTTAACCTTTGGCATAAAATTTTAGTTAATATTTTTTGATTAGTATTTAGAAGAGAAATTGCTCTATATGATCCAGGATCTTCCAGATCATTATCTACTTTAGGAATGAGTGTGATTGTAGACTCATTTAGAGTTTCTGGTAACTTTCCTTGTTCATAAGCATATTTATATATCGCTTGTAAACGTGGGGAAATCAAGTCGTGAAACTTCTTATGAAATTCAGCACTTAGGCCATCAGGGCCAGCGGCTTTTCCATTTTTCAACGATCTGATTAATTCCTCAATGTCTTTTACTGATATTTCAGCATTAACAAGTCTTTTCCTTCCTGATCTAAACCTTTGATGTGACATTCATGTAGGAATGTTTCCATTCCATCCGATTGCCCCGTCAGTTTGGTTGAATAAAGTTTTTGATAGAAATGCAGAAATCTGTCATTAATATATTTTGGCAAAGTTAATTTGCTGGAAAATCTGTTTCTTTACAGAGCCAATCCTTGACTCATTTGTGTCTATTCATCTACAAACTACATATGGCAAAATCTCTAACCACTGTGGCTTAAGCTCAACACACATATTGTAAGCATATTTACAATATTTTCTTACCTTCAGTTTAGGAAAAAATTCCTAATGGAGTGGAAAGTAAACACAAAGCTTGGAGCATTAAGGCTCCGATCTTTGTGATTCTGCACATGGTGTGATGCAAGACAACACACATACATAATCTGGGGGCGCCCCATGCCAAACGTCGAACACTCTTTCATTCACTGAAGCTCTCTTGTATATGGAAAGAGCTGACAAGAGCTTGCCTTATGAACAAGATGGGTACTTCAATCCACAGTCTCACAGCCCTGTGGTATTTAAAAAAATATTGCCCATTCCCACAGTCTGGACACTATTTCACACAATTAATTTTACACTTATCGAATGCAACTGTGACCAAAGAACATCCAAAGCACTTTACTGCCCTTTACTGTTTTTTGAAGTGTATTCACTGTTACAAAGTAAAGAATATCACACCAGAAGAACAAAAGTATTTCAAAACGATGACTCAACACCATCCTCTCAAGGGCAGTTAAGGTTGGGCAACAAATGTTGATGAAAAGCATCTCATTTTCCACGTCTGCACTCCACAACCCAATGGTCCCTCTACCCACCCAGTTCCTGTCTGTCCACACCACTTCCATTACTGCAGATGGATGTGGAGGACATGTCATTGGGTATTTTTAAAGCAGAGATTGATAGATTCTTGATTAGTACGGTTGTCAAGGGTCACGGAGAGAAGGCAGCAGAATGGGTTTGAGAGGGAAAGATAGGTCAGCCATGATTGATTGGCGGAGTAAACCCGATGGGCTGAATACCCTAATTCTGTTCTTGTGTCTTATGGGCTAATGGAAAAATCATTAGCTAACAAACTATTTCCATTGAATGTATTGAAGCTTACAAGCTGGATCAGTTTGGAAATTTATAAAGGTACGGCTCTGCAAGAAGCCACTTAAAAACATAGAAACATAGAAAATAGGTGCAGGAGTAGGCCATGCGGCCATTCAATATGATCATTGCTGATCTTCCAACTCAGTATCCTGTACCTGCCTGATCCCTCTCCATACCCCCTGATCCCTTTAGCCACAAGGGCCATATCTAACTCCCTCTTAAATATAGCCAATGAACTGGCCGCAACTACCTTCTGTGGCAGAGAATTCCACAGACTCACCACTCTCCGTGTGAAAAAAAGATCTTCTCATCTCGGTCCTAAAAGACTTCCTCCTTATCCTTAAACTGTGACCCCTTGTTCTGGAGTTCCCCAACATCAGGAACAATCTTCCTGCATCTAGCCTGTCCAACCCATTAAGAATGTTGTAAGTCTGTATAAGATCTCCCCTCAATCTCCTAAATTCCAGCGAGTACAAGCCGAGTCTATCCAGTCTTTCTTCATATGGAAGTCCTGCCATCCCAGGAATCAGTCTGGTGAACCTTCTCTGTACTCCCTCTATGGCAAGAATGTCTTTCCTCAGATTAGGAGACCAAAACTGTACGCAATACTCCAGGTGTGGCCTCACCAAGACCCTGTACAACGGCAGTAGAACCTCCCTGCTCTTGTACTCAAATCCTTTTGCTATGAATGCCAACATACCATTCGCTTTCTTCACAGCCTGCTGCACCTGCATGCCTACTTTCAATGCCTGGTGTACCATGACACCCAGGTCTCGTTGCATCTCCCCTTTTCCTAATTGGCCACCAGTCAGATAATAGTCTACCCTCCTGTTTTTGCCGCCAAAGTGGATAACCTCACATTTATCCACATTATACTGCATCTGCCATGCATTTGCCCACTCACCCAACCTATCCAAGTCACCTTGCAGCCTCCTAGCATCCTCCTCACATCTAATACTGCCCCCCAGCTTCGTGTCATCCGCAAACTTGGAGATGTTGCATTCAATTCCCTCATCTAGATCATTAATATATATTGTAAATAGCTGGGGTCCCAGCACTGAGCCTTGCGGTACCCCACTAGTCACTGCCTGCCATTCTGAAAATGACCCGTTTACTCCTACTCTTTGCTTCCTGTGTGCCAGCCAGTTCTCTATCCACATCAATACTGAACCCTCACTACCGTGTGCTTTAAGTTTGTATGCTAATCTCTTATGTGGGACCTTGTCGAAAGCCTTCTGAAAGTCCAGATAAAACACATCCACAGGTTCTCCCTTATCCACTCTACTAGTTACATCCTTGAAAAATTCTATAAGATTTGTCAGACATGATTTACCTTTCATAAATCCATGCTGACTTTGTCCAATGATTTCACCACTTTCCAAATGTGCTGCTATCCCATCTTTAATAACTAGCATTTTCCCCACTACCGATGTTAGACTAACTGGTCTGTAATTCCCCGTTTTCTCTCTACCTCCCTTTTTAAAAAGTGGGGTTACATTAGCTACCCTCCAATCCTTAGGAGCTACTTCAGAATCTAAAGAGTTTTGAAAAATTATCACTAATGCATCCATTATTTCTGGGGCTACTTCCTTACGTACTCTGGGATGTAGCCTATCTGGCCCTGGGGATTTATCGGCCTTTAATCCATTCAATTTACCTAACACCAGTTCCCGGCTAACCTGGATTTCACTCAGTTCCTCCATCTCATTTGACGCCCGGTCCCCTGCTATTTCCGGCAGATTATTTATGTCTTCCTTAGTGAAGACAGAACCAAAGTAGTTATTCAATTGGTCTGCCATGTCCTTGTTCCCCATGATCATTTCACCAGTTTCTGACTGCAAGGGACCTACATTTGTTTTAACTAACCTTTTGCTCTTCACATATCTATAAAAACTTTTGCAGTCCGCATTTTTATGTTCCCTGCCAGTTTTCTTTCATAATCTATTTTCCCTTTCCTAATTAAGCCCTTTGTCCTCCTCTGCTGGACTGACTTGTCACAAAAGATGTGGAAACCGAGCACCATATTTATGCAGATAATTATTTGTTCTCAATGTATACTTGTAAATACATAGATTCGTCTTTAAAAATTGAGATGGTGTCTGGAGCTGATGCAGCGAGTATACAAATCCATTTATGGTAAATTGGCAAGAAAAGTTATGACATTTAAAAATGACAAATTCTATTGAGATTACATCATACTCTGCCATCTCTCTGAATTTGGTTTCACACCAAGCCCACTTATGCGATTTGGCACGTTGAACCATTTATAAATCATAAAGTTTCACCATATTGAAATATAATTGTGTTCATATTTTACAACCACAGTCTTTCACCGGACCTGAAGAAACTAGCAGCTTATATTGGTCCTCTTACCCAAACACTTCACACGAGCCAATTGCCCTTAAATCTATAGGGTTACATTAGTTTAGTGACTGGGAACATCTAAATTCCGTTAAATAATTTATAGAAATATTAGGCTGGCCATGCAAATGAAACATAAAGGCACAAAATTGATCCATATTTTAATTAGCAAATATATGTAATGTAAAGCAAAATAACTATTTATGATGAAGTAAAGCTGATTAAAATCAATTAGGGTTAGGGTCCTTTAATAAAGGTGTGTAGTCAAGACCAACAGAATGTTAAGAAGCCTTTCAGCGCCATCTTCTGCTCTAAGATAGTACACTCATGTAGCCATGAACTGCTGCAGACTCACTGAAACACTGAACCACAGCATTGATTAGTTTATTATAATAATCATATGTGTACCTTTATAATAGTAAACAGACATTTGGACTCATCTATTGTATATATTAGTGAGCTGATTAATTGACAGATAGAAAACTGAGCTTATGGAGCAGTTGTTTCTTCTGCAGTGCCTGCACTGGCAAATCTGAAACTCTGCTCGCTAATAAGGTTGAGCATTTTTTAAATGATTTAATATCTGAATTAGTATAAGAAAACAGAGTCAAGAAGTAACAGGGATGGGAACTGTAAATCACGGTACAGGATACAAGATTTGAACGTATCAAGCATCCAGTGAGATCTTTAAGCTGAACAACAAACTGCAGAGGGTGGAATCTTGATCAGACATCTGTGGAGGGAAGTAGACAGACGACATATTGGGTCTTGACCGTTCTTCAGACTGAGTAAATGTGTGCTTGATGGTGGCATGGACTTTAGGGCCTATTTCCAGGTTGGATGACTTTACAATCAGTCTACAGTGAGGGCGGCACGGTGGTGCAGCGGTAGAGTTGCTGCCTTGCAGCGCCAGAGTCCCAGGTTCGATCCTGACTACGGGTGCTGTCTGTACCGAGTTTGTACGTTTTCCCTGTGACCAAGTGGGTTTTCTCCGGGTGCTCCAGTTTCCTTCCACATTCCAAAGATTTACAGGTTTGTAGGTTAATTGGCTTCTGTAAATTGCCCCTAGTGTGTGTAGGATAGTGACAGTGTGTGGGGTGATTGCTGGGCCTTGATGGGACAAAGGGCCTGTTTCCACACTGTATCTCTAAAGTCTAAGATAAACTAACGTCTAAAGTACAGTTAAAATAGCAGGATACCCTATATGAATAAGGGTCCTGACTTAAAACACGTTTGTCCATTTCCCTCCAAGGAGGCTGCCTGACCTGCTGAGTTCCTCCAGCAGATTGTTTTTTGTATATGTCCAATCAATTTGATTCTTGTTTTTTTTTCAATTTAATTTCATAAATGCACTTTATTATTTTTCAGAAAACCTTAATTATTTAGCAGTGGAGATGTTAGATAGGCCTCCCTTGAAGCCAATCAGCTGAATATACAGGAGGACTACAAAGGAGATGATTCAATTCCACTTTATCTAATTCTATTTTGTTTATATTAGTCCGGAGTATTTATGAGGACATGTAATGTAAACCCCTAATATAATTTAATAACATGACAATATAAAGACCAATTTATTTAAGCTTAGGGATTTGCAATCCCCTAATTAAGATTGATAGGAATTGTGCAAGCCAAGAACCTACATTGGGGAATATACCATCCTGGTTGCAAGTTGAAATGTAAGCTCATATTAAGCTTTAATGAACCTAAATGCATTTCCACTCCATACTGTACACTATTATATCGTATTTTTTAAATGAAATTCAGATATTGTGATATTCATAACTACCCTCCCTCCCCCTCGCAATAACACTATCCTGCACACACCAGAGACAATTTACAATTTTACTGAGCCGGTTAACCTACAAACCTGTACGTCTTTGGAGTGTGGGGAACCCAGCACCGCGGGGAAACCCATGTAGTCGCGGGGAGAATGTACAAACTCCCTACAGATGGCATCCATAGTCAGGAATGAGGCTGGGTCTCTGGTTCTGCAAGGCAGCAACTCTACCACTGCGCCACCATAACGCCCTTCTATGTTCTATGGCCTCTATTTGGGCCAAGGCTGTGAGGAGGTAATGAAGTCAACTGGCCTTGGTAAATCCCAGATTGGGCACAGTGAGTAAGTCATTGGATAGTGAATGCCACCATATAGCATTGTTGTGGCACCTTCCAACATTTTCTAACGTGGGAGAGCAGACCGATTGAACAGTGATTAGCTGTATTGCTTTTGTCGTGTGAATAGGACATTCCTTCGTGATTTTCCACATTGCAAATAAGATTTTAATGTAGTAACAATAATGGAGCATAGGTCTTCCATATGACAAACAAGGGTCTGCTCAGGCTTGGTTGTATTTAATCATTGTACCATTTCATCATATCATGTAAAGTGAATTAGCTAAACACCGGCTTCTTAATGGTGGGGATTGCAAAAGGAAGTCAAGATGGATCATTCATTTACCAATTTTTAAATCAATCTGGTTGCAAATGCATCAGTCTTTCTTTTGGCAACATTGTGGGACCCACTAATGTTAATAATATTCCTGGAGCTTCCACTTCCAATATCTATATAGTTGTTCACCTCTATCCACGACCAGATATTGCAGAAAATGCCTGTACATCTGCTAGGTATGTGATCATTTACAACTTTTGATTGCATGCTAGGGGATTTACTGTTTAGCGAGTTGGCATTATATCTTAAGTTATGCCTCATACTTGCTGTGGCATGCTCTTCTAGATGACTTATGGACCAGGGTTCGTCCCTCAGTTTATAGTAATGGCACAGTGAGGAATAAGATGGACTAGATTGCAGTAACATATATTTTTGCTGCTATTGATGATCCAATTTAAAGTTCCAGATTACTGTTTAAATTTAATCATTTGATTTAAAATGATCTGACGGAATTCTGAATCAGGCCCAGATGGTTAAATAGTTTCTTCATGTTGGCAAATTCAATGGGAAATTCATTAAGAAATTATACAAATTATATAAAAGCATGTTTTCCCTCTACCTGATTGAGCACAAATGCCTTTACCTTCAACAAATAGGATTTCTGTTAAAATATACCAATCTTTTAATAGATAGTTTCTTATAATAAACAAGTATTTTTTCCCAAGGTATTATCCATTTAATCAACAAACATTCAGTTGTACCATTCTGACAGTCATTAATAATTTTTATTTTGTTTGGCAAACTTGAAATAGAAATTAATAACTATTTTCAGTTACAAACACTTTCAAAAGCTGGTAAAACGGCAACTAGTCATTGTACAGAGATCCAATAGCAGAGAAATAGTGACGTTATGGTGAAAGAATTGAATCAAAGACAATGTATTTCCCTTACATTACAGAATTACAAGAGACTTTCACGAAAGAATAGCTTATCATAAATTACCATTTATAAGAAAAAGGTTTCATACAGCTAATCTTCTTTACTTGCACTGTCTGAATGGAAATTAATGCAAATTTAGCTTGTTACTCACTTGTCTCTCCAATAATGGTATCCATGGTGACCTACAACGTCTTCTACAGCTGCCAGAATATGGTCAAAAGCCTTTGAAAATAAGAAATAAAAAGAGGCATTAGATTTCCAAGCTTGACTAGCTGCCACGGAATAAATGACCAGAAATTGCGATTAATCCTTCATGACTGACCAAAGAAGTGAGAAAGACTGTACGAGCAGAATCCAGCTGCTATCCTCAGAAACAAGTTGTAACTGTTAATAACCCCATTAATGTTGACACATTAAACATTAACATGTAAACGTATGTGAAATATGTTCCATATTGATAGTGTTCCATATTCCACACTGTTCAGCACAGGTATTAATCATAATGGAGAAAATAGAAATGTGTGGGTATAAATGAATGAGGTTTAAAGGGAATACTTGAAGCTATTAACTATTATGACACAATTTATCTGAGACTAGTCACTGTACATGTGTCTAGCAATGAATGGCCATTACAGAACTAATATAATCAGAACTGTAATAGGACAAATCTCTGCTATATTGCATTATAGTCTTCTATTCTCTTGTTCAGATGGTTTTTGATCTTTTTGGCCATGAATAACTCTCATCTCCTTTCAAAGATTCTTATATTCATAACTCAGCCCCACGGTGTTGGTGATCAATTTTAAAGTTGTCACTTAATGGACCACAATTCTGTAAGTAGTATCTTATATTAAAACTCCAGTTAACCAATTGAGTTCCTTCAAAAGGAGGTTCTCATGTCTGTATTTGAAAGCTATCATATGCTCGTTAGGGCAATTACAGAGATCAGGAAAATGCTCAATGGATGTATCCTTCTGGATCACGTCTGTTCCCTGTGAAACACGCATAGCGAGCAGATCACCATTAAAAGAATGAGTATCCACATGCATGCTTTGGGGGTTGGTGGGTTGTGAGCCAGTATCTGTGGGACCTACAGTGGTAGGACATCAAGATCAATGGCTAACAAGAGTGTAAGCAAAAAAGGTTAATGTTAAACCAATGAATAACAAATTGAGCAGTTCTGAATACCTACACGTTCATGTAACTCTTCATTCAATGTTGGCTTGTGATGATCACGGCGCTTTACCTTCAGCCACTTAATAAGAGGTTTGATCGTCAACCCCTGAAAATAGAGAGGTGTTAGGATAAAAGTAGTTGGTCTATGCACAGATTTGATCATAATAATTAAGCAGAGGGTGGTGTAATTGTGTGAGATTGATTCAGGAAACCATGGTAGCTCATTGGATGCCTGCTGTTGACTCCTATTTGTCCCATATCCAAATTATTTAACACCCAAATCAAACCTATCATCTACATTTTAATGGTTTGCTGCCGAATGCTAATGATTAATATGCAAAAGTATCTTATGTATAGATTTTTTTGGTTGGTACTTTGTGTGAGTGACGTGTATTGTTCAGTTAACTGCAAAATAAGGAAACTCATCAGGGACAAATTTGGATGTGACGATATATATCTGATTAATACAATATGAACAAGGACCACTGATTTGAGAAGTATATATCTCATGTTACTAGTAATAAAGGATGACCATTGCTTCAGATCTGTATAATGAAGTAACATGATTGAGTATGAAGCAAATTACATAACATACAAATAAAGTGCAAAATTAGTTGCTCTAGTCCATATATTTCAATCTATTTACAGAAATGTCTTATTTGATACGAGTGTCTGGTTATAATTGAGTGGCTGAACAGTTCAGAACAACACCATAAGCATCCCTTCAACATCCAATCTCAGGGAACCAATTAATGCAGAGACACGTTTGCAGATGCTACTAATCCGCATCCTGCTGCTAAAATAACCTGTGCATTTTGCATATCTGAAGGGTCAAAGGATCTTCAACCTAAAATGTTAACTCTGTTTCTCTTTCCACAGACATCAAGCATTTTCTGTTTTTATTTTAGCATCCTACTGCTGCTGGGTTTACATGTAACTGATGAGAAGCCAGTTTTGACTACTCTTTCCTAACATTACAAGTTGAGGGGTGACATCACTCGCCGCGCGTGGAAGACGGCACGCGGAGCAGACCCATTTTGTGACGTCATCAGCGAGAGACAATAGTTTGTAAATTCAAAGTTTTGTCAGATTTTTGATCATTTTCAGTAATAACTCGAGATATAAAGCATAAAATTTTCAGATAAGCAGGTTTTGGACTCCATGGGAAAAATCTCTACTGGAATATGTAAAAATGTTACCATTACCTCGTCATTTTTTTCGCGAAGATGTGATCACACACACACACACACACACACACACACACACACACACACACACACACACACACACACACACACACACACACACACACACACACACACACCACACACACACCACACACACACACACACACACACACATCCAAGATCAGACTTTTGATAGTTAAATAGAGATCATTTTAAAACAATTAAAAATGTTTTGGCTGAGGAATAATACCTTTTTGTCAGGTAGCACCAAGATGCCTTGTGAATGAGTTGAATCAATATGGGGAAAGGATGTGTGATGTGGGAGGATCCTTGTTTGCAGCATAAACACCTAAAATGACATACTCAATAACCACGTTCTGCAAGTGTAGTACAATGATGCCCAATTATGTGAAATAACTGCCAAGGCTGATTACATAATCGATATGGAACTCTGAACTCCAAACTAGATTGGCTACAGCTATTCTACCCATTTATTTTCACTATGATGCCAAAACTATCCCTCGATAACACAAAATGGGTAACCTTTCTATTGCATTCTATTTGAAGTAGAATAGGACAAAGGTGGATGGACTACATGGATAGGACAAGTTTGGAGGTATATGGACCAAACGGCGGCAGGTGGGACTAGTGTAGCTGGGACGTTGGCTGGTGTGGGCAAGTATGGCCAAATGGCCTGTTTCCACCCTGTATCACTGTGACTAAGTGCTCAGTGTTTTTTTCCAAATGACAGACTTATTAGCCAAAATAATGATTAATTTTCCTCAAAAAGCTAAATGGTCAAATTAAATAACTAACCGTTGACTAGTAATTAAGCAAATAACATCAATGCATCATTTGCTAATTTAGTAAATTGAAACCTTGATTTTACCTTTGATTTAATAACAAAGAGTTCATGGACTCTGTGCTAGTAAAGGGTCCGTGGACTCCTTTTTATTAAATCAAAAGTAAACTCAGAGTTTCAATTTACCCAATTAATAAATGATGCATTGATGTCATTTGCTTAATTACTGGTCAATGGTCAGTTAAATGGTTTCATCCAAAACAAAGTAGGGGCTTTATAACTAGATTCAGAAGCTGAGGGCTGGTAAAGTGACAAAAAGATAAAGTAAGCAATTAGATAATTTTTCCTAACCTAACTTAAGTACAGAAGTTAGCAGGTTAGTTGTACGATATTGGTGAGGCCGCATTTATTGTGTTCAGTTAGAGTATTGTGTTCAGTTAGAGTATTACTGTTTGGTCACCCTGTTATAGGAAAGATGTTGTTAAATTGTAAAGGGTGCACAGAAGATTTACAAGGATTTTGCCAGGACTTGAATGCCTGAGCTATAGGAAGAGGTTGAACAGGCCAGGACTGTATTCGTTGGGGCATAGGAGGATGAGGGGTGATCTTATGGAGGTGTATAAGATCATGAGAGGAATAGATAAAATGCAGTTTTTTACCCTTTTTTTTAACCCAGAGTAAGGGAATTAAGAACTAGAGGACAGTTTTAAGGCAAGGGGGGAAAGATTGAATAGGAAACTGAGCGTCAACTTTTTTTACACAAAAAGGGGTGGGTGTATGGAACGGGCTGCCATAGGAGGTAGTTGAGGCAGGGACTATCACAACATTTAAGAAACATTTAGACAGGCGCATGGATAGGATAGGTTTGGAGGGATATCTGCCAAACACAGGCAGATGGGGCTAGTGGAGATGGGGCATGTTGGTCAGTGTGGGAGTTGGGCTGTAGGGCCTGTTTCCACGCTGTATGACACTATGGCTCTATGACACCCAGAAAACTACACATATGGATACTTGAAGATGATTTCTACATTTGATGCTTTATGTGGATGTACAGTCATTGCCTCCTCCTCAAATACTTCATCAAATGGCCATATCAGCAAGGTGACATTTCAATCCTCAGATGGGTCGGAGCAGGAGGAGATTCAGAATCTCAATGGTATTCAGTGCCATCACGAGTTGTGACAAGCAGAGAACAGTTCTATTAGTTTCAACTGAGTCATTCTGATGACTCATTTATATAACTGCAACATGATAGGTCCTGGATTAGGCAGCAGACACCTGACTGCTCGTTAGTACAAAGCTGGGACAAATGACGTTTTAATGTTATAAGCTTCAAATTCAATGAAGGTTAATCTTGTACAGGGTGACAGAACAGTAAACAGCAAACAGCTGCCTCTTTATCTCTCCTCTCCATCATCCAATTAATGTACTTAACTGTAATATCCAACAGACCTGTTTTTCTTTATTCATCAAAGACACAGACATTTGGAGCACGTAACTAGAAAAATTGTGTTCGGTAATCATTAGTAGCACAAAAGTCAGAAACCAGGAACATATCAAATATATACTTTCTGCCACATTGCATTAAGCGTGTTCTGTTTGTCTTTGATGTTTGACAAGACTATCTGGTTAAATATGTAAGATAATTGCTCCATGGTAATGAAATCAAAGGTCCATTTGTTGAGAAGTGTCTCTTCCCACAATCAACTAAAGAAACTACAAGACCACCCAAACTAGAGGTCCATCTCTGTTGAAACAAACTCAATGGTGAGCCACTTCCATCACATCCAACAGGAGATGATGAGGGACCGTGGGATCCAGGCAAAGTGCCAATACATGGAGCAAGTGTTGCTAGTCCCTAGCAATGACAGCATGCACTGTGCTGGCTCGGTTGCAGCCTTTTGCCTCCATCTCAGCGTTGCAAGGTCATCCTTCACAATACCAGCCCTCAGAGGCATGTCTCCTCAAGGCTGCAAAAGCATCAGAGGGGAGCAAAGATCTGCACCAGTTTCCTGCCACAGCATCGCACAGCAACAAGAAGGATAAGCGTTTGTGCCAGGCTTCGCAAGCATCAGCATCATCAGTAATGAATCTCTCCATACGTAATGCTTCAATGACACCTTTTAATGCTGATTCCATAAAAGCTCTTGATCCTGGGAAAGCATTGTGAATGCTTGGCATGGCAATAATTTAGATTGCAGTACTGAAAGGATGAGTAGGCCAGGGCATTCACATCTAGGAAAAAAAGTACTATGATGTGATTTTAACAAAGTCTTCAAATCTATAGAGGTGATGCTTTGATATCGGAATGGAAAGATATGTATAAAACAGTAACTAATCAAGGGCAGCTCAGTGGCACAGCTGGTAGAGCCATTTCCTCGTGGCGCCAGAGACCTGGGTTTGATCCTGACCTCGGGTGCTGTTGGTATGGAGTTTGAAGGTTCTCCTTGACGACTTCATTGTGTTTCCTCCAGGTGCTAAGGTTTCCTCCCACATTCCAAAGATGTTTGGATTTGAAGGTTAATCGGCCTCTGTGAATTGTTCAAGGAGTAGATGAGAAAGTGGGATAACATCGAACTAGTGTGATTGATGGTTGGCCAGGACTTGGTGGGCCGAAGGTCTTGTTTCTGTGCTCTATCTCTAAACTAAACTAAAAGCAATAGAAGACTTATTCATGTAGAAGATCATTAGTTCATGGGTACCATCATAAGATGCAGCTGATGCAAAATGGCACAGAATATGGATGAACACATAAAGAGGGGGAGCCATACGGGGACAAGTTGATGATAATAGATGAAGAACGATGGGGAAGGCTTGTGTGAAGTATAAAGACCTAATTAATAGGATTTTGATCATTACATTTCCAACATCAGTTAAAATATTATGAAATGCAGAATTATTTGATGATCAGATTGGGTTTACTTATACTTTCAATTGAATTTAGCTCAGAAGTTAAAGTGCCAACATGTTATTGACCAATTAATTCTACAAATTAATGAAAACAAGATGAGGACAAAAGGGGGTGTAAATTCTAATAAAACACTGCATGCCAATGCAAACATTAAAATGTTGCAAGAAACTGAAGGGCGGTTCTTGAAGAATATTGTGTTCTTCACCAATATAAAGCATGCGACCAAACACACATACCTGAATTATCACTGTGAAAAATATAACAGTGATTGTCGTTGCAACAAAGTAGTCCTTTGCCTTGACAACCTGGCCATTGAGCAGTATGACCAGTGCGAATGCCACTGCGCCTCGCAAGCCACCGTATGTCATAACAACCTGGTCAATTCTGTCCAAAGGGACAAGTCGGAAATGATTTACTACCCAGCTTTGCAGGATTACCCCTGTGAATGTAAAAATTGCTCACAATAAACATTTTTGAAATTAAAAAATCCCAATATGAATCATTTTACGAGCTATAAAATTCATAATTTCAAGATCATAAATGCTTCTATTTATTGTGCGCATATTAGCAATCATCTTTATTTCAAAGATTTAAATTGCTGTAATATTTAAGCTTCATTAGACATGCCATGCTTTTTGTGAATAATTTTTTTTTACATTGTCAGGTAGATGGTACTGTTGTAACAGTTGTGATAGTACTCGAATAGTTTGACCAGGAGCACAGCTAATTCTGGAGAGCGGATCTTCAGGGCTATATTTGAGATTTTTTTCTGGCCTATTACATTTGCTATATTTAGTGCTCTAACTGTATTTAGGAAACGAGAGTACTTGCCTATTGCCCTGAAGACAAATGTGAAGAGAAGTGTGAAGAGAACCAAGCCCGTGTCCCAGGTCCATTTCGATGTGTCCACAGCAGAGATTCCCAACAGCATGAAGATAATTGTTTCTGAGCTGCTGGCTAATGTCTTCATTGTATATTTGACAGTTGTGCGTGACTTCTGCGAAATGTTAGCTTCCACGTACTTTTTGCAACACAGACCGCAGAAAGTGACTCTAAATATGGACATTAAAAAATGCTTAGATATTGATTTTTAGCAATCTGATTTAATTTTAATTTTTGACTGATTTCTTTTTGGAATAATGTTGGATATCAGTTCAATTTAATTCAATTCAGATTCAAGCAATAACATTATTTAACTAACTTCCAAATCCACCGATGTCATAGAAAAGTACAGAGGGAAAGATATTTTTCTTTCATTTCAGAAGTTACAACAGAATTATGAACTACACTCAATTAACTTTTTTAGATATATACAACTTAGAGATTATGTTAAATCACATACACAAAATTACAGAACTAGAGAGCCAGAGATTCTTGATGAATGTTTGAATAAATATCCTAATACAGATGAATTAATTTCTCACATTTATAATACTCTTCTAGATAGTGAGGTCCCGTCGACGGAATTATATAGACAAGCATGGGAAAATGAATTAGACGTTAGAATAAAATGAATATATAATGAAAGATATTTGGAACGAAAGTCTACAACATATACATCAATACTCATTAAATGCCAGACACTCTTTAATACAATTTAAAGTACTACATACGCTGCATTACTCTAAAACAAAATTAAATAGAATTTTCCCACATATCTCCCCTATCTGTGATAAATGTCAACACTCAGAGGCCAATTTAACTCATACTTTTGTAAATTGTATAAAAATCAAAAATGCTTGGACGGATTTTTTTAGAATAATTTCTGAAGTTGTTGATACTCAATTGGATCCCGACTCAAAACGAATAATATTAGGAATATCATAAAAGCCTAAAACATACAACAAGCCAAAGAAACTTCCTTGATTATAGTATAATAACTGGGAAAAATTTAATATTACAATTTTAGAAAAATCCAACAACCCCCACAATTAAAATGTGGATTATGGAGACGTCAGAGACCTTAAATTTGGAAAGAACTAGACTTGTCTTAATTGACAAACAAGAATTATTTGCTAGAATATGGTCTCCAATATATGGTCTCCAATCTATGAATTTTTGAAAGGTCCGGCACGGAATTTTGACTTGGTCCGGCACGGAAGCCTGACTGATGCTTGAACCCAGGATTAGATGAATAGTTATGTTTTATAATCTATGGACCTATCTCCAAAGGTGTATTATTGGTAACTTATTCTATTCTTTTTTATCGTTTTTTTTTCCTTTCTTCCTATCTATAAAAAAAAATAAACAAATAGAAGCAGAGTTAATATGCAATTAATAAACGAGGACCCTTACTACTTTGATAGCTGGAATCCCATCTATTAACAATATGTAACTGATAAACAAAATGTGTTTTGATTATATGTATATGCTTCTAATGAAAATATTATTTAAAAAAAATTAAAAAACTACAGAGGGGGTAAGACAAATGGTCTCATCCAACTCATTCTTCCATTGAATCCTCCCGTTAAAAAAATGATTTTCTTTTTAATCATCCAGTTTTACCTGCAATACAGTACCCTGATCATGATTGCAGCACCCGTCACTCTTTTGATGTGAACAAGCGTTTCCTGCATTAACTTTCTTACTATTTATATTTAAATCCCTTGTAGCATAGATATGGTTTTAATTGATACAGAACAGATTAACATTACCTATTCACCTAATATTACATGCAATCTATATATTCTCCTCTCGCATGCTTTGTTGAATGTTTTAAAAACTCCAGAGATTTGTAATTTTTCCTCATGTCAGATATTTCATGGGAAAGATAATTGGATACAGAGCATGAGGTCGCTCCTTAAATGTACAGGTACAATCTTGTCCCATCATGTGTTAAATCCTAATTGATCTGGCAGTACAGACAAGTATTTGGTCTGCAGATAGTTATTGTTGAGTCTCCTAATACTGCGAGGTACACCTCTTTCAATGTATTTTCCCAATTCAAAATAGTTATTTTACTTATACAAAAATGAAAATGCTGGAGATCTGATTTTTAAACAGAAAAAAGGTCAGAAACATTCAAAAGTTAGTCAGCTTCCAAAACGAGATAAACAAATTAACATCTCTCTTCACCAGTCCATCAAATGACAGGTCATCAGTTGAAATACCGGTTTTATTCCTCTCACCAGAGATGCTCTCTGATCTGCTGAGTGTTTCTAGCAGTGACTGCTAAATAGGAATGAATGTAGGATTAGCGCCTGAAGCAATTATATTACATTTGGTCTGCATCTTAATTCCCATTACCCACTTCAGTCCTGGTTCTTCAATAACCTTACTTAACCAAACTCCACTAATATCAGTCTTGAATACATCAATTATCCTTGTCTCCGTGTTTAAACCATCCTCCTAATTTAACCAACCAAACCCTGCATCAATTTGCTGGAGTAACTCTGCAACTCCTCGGGTGGCATGGTGGCATAGCGGTAGAGTTGCTGCCTTACTGCGTCAGAGATCCAGGTTCAGACCTGACTATGGGTGCTGTCTGTACAGAGTCTGTACGTTCTCCCCATGACCTGCGTGGGTTTTCTCCGAGATCTTCGGTTTCCTCCCACCCTCCGAAGACATACAGGTTTGTAGGTTAATTGGCTTGGTATAAGTGTAAAATTGTCCGTAGTGTGTGTAAGTTTGTGTTGATGTCCGAGGATTGCTGGTCGGCGTGGACTCGGAGGGCCGAAGGGCCTGTTACTGCGCTATATCTCTAAACTAAACTAAACTCTTGGCGAACATGAATGGGTGACATTTTGGGTTGAGACCTTTCTTCAGACTGATTGTTTTGGCGAACCATGGAGACAAGAACAATTGATGTGTCCAACGCTTCCCAACACACCTGGAACTGGACACAGCTTTACAGAAGAGGTCCAAATCTCTGCTGCTTAGAAATTCAGTTGAGCAGCAATGTTTAATTTACCTTGCAAAAGTGAATGTATCTTAGAGAGTAGTATAATGACAGCCATTTCCAGGTCACTTCGTATCACTATGGAAATCTAACTAAGCCCTTTTCAGCATGACTTGCTTTGCATGTCTTAAGATTTTTCACATCAATTGTACATCAAATGACATTGCCCCCCATGGAAAACACCATTTAAAAAATGTTCAAGACAAATTAATCTACAATGTTCCCAGGAGAAATGTTGTTGATCATTCAGGGATAACAATTTTTTTTAATCCGTTACTGGCAGGTACGTTGTATTGTTTATCTTATATATTTGGGACCTACTCTCCACTAATCTAGTGCCAACAATCTCACTTTCGAATCGCTCCCACCCTTGAACCTGCTAATGGAACCCAACTTCCAACCGCATTCTCCCCCTTCCTGATTTTCCTCCAATGGTTGAAGCAATCTGGCCACATTGGCACCTCCCACCTCCCCATTTCTAATCATGCACGTGGATGAAGAGTACCTCTCCCTAACACTCTGAGCACTAGCCCGCCTTCAAATGGCCAAAAACATCCTAACCAAGCTCAGGCCCAAATGGGTCTCTGACTGCTGGACTACCACCCCCACCCCCACTCCATCCACTATCAGGTTGAGGAGCTTGTCAAAGAAAGACCGATTCAATAGCATTTGTACCATTGAAATTTGCAGCAGCATGCCCAAAATCAAGGTGGTTGTACAATAGCCATTTAAAGGTACACTATAACATCTGATCCTACACCTGAAATATGATTTCCTCCTTTGTGGTATCTATACCCCTTGACATGAAGATCAACAATCCACTAATCCCTATGAATCTTGTTTGTGCCTCATTACTATGCTTAACCAATTTATCCACTGTACCTCACAAATCCTTCTTCTCCTCTCCTGCCACTTGTTTTTAAAATCGGCTAGAAATGTAAGTTGTCGATCTTTGCTCCATAATGGATGATCTCACACGATTTCTTTGAAAAGTATAAGAAAACTAACAATAGATACGAAAGAGAATGCAGGAGGTTCCTGTTCACAAGACATTTATCACAACTAAATATCAGTATATTTTCAATGTAAAGTTTATTTGTCACCTATATTGTTACTGTGTATGGGAGTTAGAAACAGGTAATCAAATAGGTAATCAGAAATAGGTAAACCCTGTAAGGATTGTGGTCACATTATGCCCACAGACAACTGAGATGAATCTCCAGTGAAAAGGGCTACAAATGAGCCAAAAGCTCATTGTGCTTGGACCATCCTTTCTCATGCAGTATTAAGGAGAAGATTCCACATCCTACTCTATTAGGCCATTAGGCCTCAGCGCAGGTCAGGGGACACGACAAGAAAAGTGAGGAGGTGTTTGGTGAACTCACTGTGGTGGATGTTAATTTTGTGTTTATTGTGTGTTTTTGTTACTTTTATTATATGTATGACTGCAGGCACGAAATTTCGTTCAGACCGAAAGGTCTGAATGACAATAAAGGATTCGATTCCACATCCTACTCTCTAATGCTAACAAAGAGCCCTTCACTAACTCCTCTGGGTTTAGTGTATCCTGGCGTGTTTAAGTGAATAAGTGCGGGCTAAATCAACTTACGCCAAGATTGAGGAGAGCGAAATCATTTCAGCTGTGAGATGGGCCAGGTAAACAATCAGGAACACAAAGAGCGGCTCAATGATGCGGACCCGCTTAGTAAAACGGCTGATGAGGGCCAGCAGAAAGGCAAAGACAATTCCCACAGCAGTTCCACCCAAGCTCACCACAAAGATTGAACCTAAAAAACAAACAGGAACTTAGAGACCTACAAGAAGACTCCATCTCAGAATGTCCCCTCAGTATTCTCAACTCTAAATTCATCATCAACCTGAACATTATTTGTCCAGTGAGAAAAATGCTTAATTTCATAATAACCTAAAACATTTTTTTCATGTATAATATAAACAATGATTTACATGATCACAGGATGTATCTTTTTAGATTTTTAAAACTAGCATACAAGAGTGTGCAATGGGACTACATGTTGATACCATGGTCATTATGTCATGCTCCGGATACATTTGGAGACATGTTTGCAATCTTAAAGCCCACGTTTTTACAACTGGTCATTATGGGCAATTTGTATTTTTACTAGAAATTGTAGTTATAACGTACTGTCAGAGAGATTTTGGTTTTAAAAAACAGATTTTGAATGTTCGACTAGTTGATATGAACATCATCACATCCAATTTCCAATTTGTTGGGATAAAGTGCTTTGTAGTAATCCCTTCCATTTTGTTATCTTTAGTTCCATCACAGATCTCAATTCCAGATTCCAACCTGGTCCCAGATTTGGGATTTGGCTGTCATAGGCACATGGAAAAGTTGAATAATGACTGCCCTTTTGATTCTTTCCCCCTTCCCCTCGCACCGTCCCTCCTCCATCACGTCCATCTGTTTCTTACTAACTTTCAGGGAAGTAATTTCCTTCCGATTGCTTTTGTCTCATCCCCAAAAATGGTAAGTATGAGTAATTGTAAATTTGAAACAGCATCTTCATCAGAGCCAATTGACTATTTTGTACATAAGCACACATGCATGGCTATATTTTCTTACCTAAACCCTTGATGTAATCCACAGCCTGTATATTTTCTATGCCAATAGCCGCAAAAGAATTGAACATTTTATAGAGCACCTGTAAATATAAAATGATTAAATAAACATCAAATGCTCTGCTATATTTACAATAAAGAAATAAAGTTAATAGTGTATATAATTTTGACACCTTCCAAATGGAGTTCTCTACCAGATGTGAAGAAACCCCATTGTGGTAATTTTCATTCACCCTCCTCAAGCACGATAAGAAAACATATTATCTGTTGAGTAGTGTAGGAAGGAACTACAGATGTTGGTTTAAACCAAAGATAGACACAAAAGGCTGGAGTAACTCTGCAGGTCAGACAGCATCTCTTGAGAAAAGGAATAGGTGACATTTCGGGTCGAGACCCATCTTCACACCCAAGCGAAATATGAGATGCTGTTCCTCCACTTTGCGATTGGCCTCACTCTGACAATGAAGAAGACCTAGGACAGAGAGGTCAGTGTAGGAACGGGAAGGAGAATTAAAGTGTTTAGCAACCGGGAGATCAGGTAGGTCCAGGCGGGCTGAGCGAAGGGGTTCAGCGAAATGATCACCCAGTCTACGTTTTGTCTCACCGATGTATAAGAGTCCACAACTTGAACAGCGGGTACAGTAGATGAGGTTGGGGGAGGTGCAACTGAACCTCTGCATAACCTGAAAGGACTGTCGGGGTCCCTGGACAGTCGAGGGAATGGGGACAGGTGTTGCATATCCTGCAGTTGCAGGGGAAGGTACCTGGGGAGGGGTTGGTTAAGGGGAAGGTACCTGGGGAGGGATTGGTTAAGGGGAAGGTACCTGGGGAGGGGTTGGTTAAGGGGAAGGTACCTGGGGAGGGGTTGGTTAAGGGGAAGGTACCTGGGGAGGGATGAGTTAACCAGGGAGTTGCGGAGGGATCAGTCGCTGCGGAAGGCAGAAAGGAGTGGAAACGGGAAAATGTGTCTAATGGTGGGATCCCGTTGGAGGTGGCGAAAATGTCAGAGGGTTGTATGAGACGGCTGACGGGGTGAAAGGTGAGGACAAGGGGGGACTCTGTCCCTGTTGCCACTAAGGGGAGGGGGTGCAAGAGCGGAGCTGTGAGGTACTGAAGAAACGCATCTGAGGGCCTCATCTATGATGGGAGAGGGGAACCCCCGTTCCCTCAAGAATGATGACATCTTGGATCTCCTGCTATGGAACACCTCATCTTGGGTGCAAATGCAGTGTAGGCGGAGGAATTGGGAGTAGGGGATAGAGTCTTTGGGGAAAGCAGGGTGGGAAGAAGAGTAGTCTAGATAGCTGTGGGAGTCTGTAGGTTTATAATAGACGTCAGTTGATAGTCTATCTCCTGTGATATATCTGTTGATTTCCGTGTCCCAGATAGCATTCAATAACAATTTTTTAAAAAATGAAATCTTTGTGAAAGAAACATCAAGCTGAAAGCTTCTCTCTTTTTTTGGATTTCATGAGGTGGATTATGAGCAGTGTAATGCTCTGAACGAGCCATCTAACGAGCTACATAATAGAGCGTATCTTGTATTCACATCAAATAAATTTGTCCGAATCTGAACCCATTGAAATTCTACAACACTCATATTCTCTGTCTACTCAGGTATCGCCTACCCTTCATGGCTATTAGCTGTTTTTAAACTAAGCAATATATGTGTTAGTAGAAGTAACTCCTTACTATTACAGTCTGGTTTAAGGAAAAAATGAAAAGCCACGAAACAAGTCTTAGGAATAAAAATTCCCCTTTTAGAATTTTTCAGTCACTTTACATTCCGATTTTTCACCACTAGAGGGCATTTTTGCAATCAGACCCATCCGCAATGTCTCACGCAGTGCTTAAAAACGCCACGTAACATCCTGAAGTTTGGGGTAGATGCAACTTATTAGGGGATTGGCCTCTTTTAAATCTCTCTGAATAGGAAATGTGTCACAGCAGTAATTTTTCTGCTTTTAGAACTTTCATTATAAGTTTTTAAATGATTTTAAGGAGAAGTAGCACCCCGGTAACGGCCACCACCTCAGCGCCTTCTGCCGGCCCCCGCATCTCCCCGTCCAAAAACCTCGCTCCTGACGCTCGCTGGCCTCACTCATGTCAGCCACTTCCCGCAAATCCTTAAATTCCGACAGCGCGATTGAGGTTACTCGGCTGGGGGAATTTAAGGATTTGCGGAAAGCGGCTGACATGAGCAAAGTCGGCACGTGGCAGGTGAGAGGTGTTCAGACGGAGAGCACTGCCATAGGTGAGGGGCCCAGCAGAAGGCGCTGAAGTGGCGGCCAGTTCTGCTGTCGGGTCCTGGCGGCCGCTCACAGCTACCCGAGCTGCTCCTATCTCCGGCCACAATGCGGTGGCTCCGTGCCCGGAGCGCCGCAGCAGTGATGAATGAGTTACTGGCATTATTCCCAACCCCCTCCTTCTCAACGTTCCTGCCCCCCCCACAACTTTATCCCTGGCACAGACTCTCCACACGCTGTGAAAGGAACTGTCCCCCCAATTTGTCCCTTGAACAAATATTGTCATTCACTAAGATGACAACTGATTCAACTTTTCCCTGTGCTCCCGTGTTTCCTACCATCTCTCCACCTGCCATCACCCTTCAACCCCCCCCCCCCCCCCCCCCCATACCCCAACCCACCCATTCAGTAATTCAGAATGAAGGAGACTTGGAAGCCTTGGGCAAATTGAAATGTTACTGACTTTATTTAATTTTTTTATTTTTATGGAGAGAACAATCTGCGCATGCGCGGTTTAAGTTTTTATTTAAAAGCCAACTGACTGCCTACCCTGAGTAATTACTCACGGCACGTGCCTGGTGGTGAGTGAGATAAATTAGTGAAGATGAGATGCTGCTCCATGAAGGGGAGCTGTAAGGGCATCTCCTTGAAAAGGTGCTGTGCTTTTTGGATGGGCAAAAATAAATGTGAATTTGAAATATGGAGTGAGAAGGATGGTCAAGGGGGAACTCTCAAAAGATGAAGCTCTCGAAGATGTAGGAGGTGGCAGGAAAAAACTGTGAATGTGCGATGACACAACTGCGGCATAATATGTTCAAGGATACCCAGGCTGGGAAGCTTCATTCAGGTGGAAGATCTCATCACTTATCAGACAGGTTTGTGAAGTCCATGAGGTTCTCTTCAATCATCCACATTGTGGACATCCACACTGGATAGAATTTACCCTTTTCCTCAGCCTGACAAATATCCTCAAAGGAAATGTGGAAAGAGTGGTGATAACTGATCCAGGCAGAATCTACAGAAGGGAAAGAGGTGGACATGGACAAGAAGGAGTTTTTGCCGGCACGCTAAGTAGGAGGCGATGTGAGCAAGGAAAATGGGGCAGTTGAGTCTGATGAGTGTCTTAATAAGTCTTTTGGATGATGTCAATTGGGCACCGATAGAAGCTGTGGGCTTATCTAAGAAAATGTGGCCCTGGGAAAGGAACAGGAACATAGAAAGATTGAGGAATGCTAAAGGGTTGGAGTAGGGCAGCAAACCAAAGAGGGGAGAGACAAACTGAAGTAGGGCGATGACAAGAGACAAGGGAAGGAGAAAGAGGTAACCAAAAAGGTAACCAACAGGCAGAAACTTAATTCTATTGAATACAGGCTCCACCCCAGGTCAGGGCAGGGTTCGGCTGGAATCCTGGACAATTTGCAAGTCAGAAACATGGCTGTGAACTGTGCTCCCACATGGCAGAAGATGCCTGCAGCCCTGAGGCAACTGGCAAATCCATCCCATCTAAAGTGTATTCATATGGTGGTGAGGTGTGCCTGTATGATATTCATTTGGACCGAAAGCAAGATCCTGGCATTAAACTGGGATTCTAGGGAATACAACAGGAGGACATTTATATTATAGATGTCCCTTGGTGAGATAAAGTTGATATATGTTTGGCAAAGTCAGCTTGGACATTGACAACCTATCTTTAGATTTACATTCAGGCATGGAAAGCATGTGAGTCCAGAAGCTATTCAAAGTGTCCAACAATGATACACTGGAGTGAGCTTATCTAAATTTCAAATTGTAATATGAAAATACATGGTAACATTTACTTACAACAGTAATGGCGTCATTAAGGAGTGATTCTCCAAAAACAATGATGAACAGTGTTTCATTAACATGGACTTCCTCGAAGACAGCTATTACTGCCACAGGGTCCACTGCAGATATCAAACTACCAAAAAGCAAGAACTCAAGCAAGCCAGCTTCTACTTTTGGATCTGAGGGGAAAAAAACAAGAAATCACAGAAAATCACTGATACTCCACTGATGCCCCTTTACAGGATATTCTACATTATATTATCATCCCGTACAAGAACCCTTAGTAAATACTGGTAGAGTTTTTAATCTTTTCAATGTATCTTGTAGTTTCTTAACTGAAAACGTAAAAAGGGGATAAAATGTATTGGAGATTGGGAGAAAACGTTGTCAGTAGTCAATCGTACAGTTGTGTAACAGAAAGGTTGCTTACCTTTGATAGGATTTTTTTTAATTTCTCAACAGCATGAGAAATTGCTATGTCACGAGGCAATTATATCATCTGATCAATAGAGTGAGTACAAACAAGAGCAAGTGAAGGTGATAACCCAGAACTTATTTTCTCTGATATTTTCTCTGCTTATTGTCTTTATAATGAAGCAATTCTCGTCGACAGTATTATCTTATTACTACACAATGAGCTTTCTATCAATTTTATCCCAAATGCTATATGAACGTAAATTTAAATATACAAATTTAGTCAATTTTTAAATGCATAACTCTAATAGCCAGGTCTATAATTTTGGCTTAATTGTGGTTCACAGTAGGGGAGGAATGCTGTGCCTGTGGGCTCTCATTACCTCTGTAACCTGGTGCAGTTTCCATGGCAGTGCTTTATTGCAAACTGAGTTCCCTATTAGTCACAGTAGTTGACTGTGGAGAGAGGATTAACATCAGTAAGGGGTAATGCCAGTGCGATGCCAATCATTTAAATCAGAGAGTGACCGGAGAGAGTCCTTCATTAACAATGTTATCTATTTTTCAAGGATGGACAGTCTTCTGACAAAGTAAGTTATACAAGAGGTACATGGTTTCCCAATGCAAACATATCCATCCATAGATAAATATTCCTCATTTTGGCATAATTCAATGAACTACCTGATATTGTAGGAAAGGAGTTCAATGCTTGAGGTTGTGAAACATCAGTAGTTTGGAACAAAGACAAAATAAAACACAAGGTCTTCATGGACTGAATTTGAGGGAGTGGTTGGGCAAATTGGGACTTTATTCCTTGAAACATAAGATACTCAGGGGTGATCTTACAGAGTTGTATAAAATGATGAGGAGCATAGGTAAGGTGAATGCACACAATCTTTTTCCAAAAGGCATAGGTTTAAGGTGAGAGGTTGAAGATGTAACAGTAACATGAGGTGCAGCTTTTTCACACATGTATGGAATGAGCTGCCAGAGGATGTGGCTGAAGCAGGTCATATAACAGTTTAAAGGACATTCGGACAGGTACAAGACCAGCAAAGATTGAGGGATATGGGTCAAATACAGGCAAATTGGGTTTGGAGTAGAACATCTTGACCAATATGGATGAGTTGGGCTGAAGGGTCTGTTTCCATTCTGTATGACCCAATAAAATCAATTGAATCTTTCGGGAAATATGTTCGTGAAAATATCATGAAAGGTTGACTGTAAAATGTTTAGATATTTTTTGTGCACACTGCTACATTATACACCACCTGATAATTTTATATTGGAAATGCTAATTGGATTCAAGACCCAAGTGAGAAAAATGGAAGAATGATCTGCACATAATGAGTGAATTTGCAATTAAATTGGATTGGAGTGAGAGGGGAGAGAAAAGGGAAGAGTTTTCTCGGGAACATTAATTGATTCGAGGTATGAGAGAATATCAAACATAGGTACATGGTTCAAATATCAGGGGATGTTTATTTAACACTGAGGTTCCTAGGCCCTTTTCTTGCTGAGGATAATGAATTTCTGGAATTTTCTTCCCCAGAGGATTGATTGATTGTGGTGGCTAGATTGCTATCGGCCATTTAAAGAGGAAAGAGGTAATTTCTTTGAACAATCCGGGAAACTCCCGGCGCGCCGTGCAGAAGCCCCGGTGAGCCACGGCCATACCTCAGCAGCCGGCCTGGCGTATCCGTTGTGGAACTGGTATCCCACCTGGAGTTGCCCAAAGCTCGTCTTCTGCTTGGTACCCAAAGACCGGGAACCGGGAGGTTGGAGTTGACGACGGCGGCGGACACTGGACGAAGGGACATTTTCAAGATGGCAGCGAATGGAGGCGAGGATCAGTGCCACCAGAACAATGGGCCATGAAGGTCAAGATAAGATTGCACTCTTTAAGGGTAAGATAAGCGCGCCAGAAACATGGCACTCTTTGCGTACTGTCACCGTTTAAGAATAAGGGGTAGTCCATTTAGGACTGAGATAAGGAAAATCTTTTTCACCCAGAGAGTTGTGAATCTGTGGAATTCTCTGCCACAGAAGGCAGTGGAGGCCAATTCACTGGATGTTTTCAAGTGAGAGTTAGATACAGCTCTTAGGGCTAACGGAATCAAAGGATATGGGGAGAGAGCAGGAACGGAGTACTAATTTTTGATGATCAGCCTTGATCACATTGAATGGTGGTGTTGACTCGAAGGGTCGAATGGCCTACTTCTGCACCTATTTTCTATGTTTATGTCTCGGTGAAGTCTACTATTACACTATAATCATTGCACTTTTGTACTTACCTATGATTGTGCTTATCTAAAGTATTATTTTACTGGATTGTAGGCAAAACAAAGAATTTCACTTTACCGTAAGTATTTAGGTACATGTGACAATAAAGTATCATCATCAATTGCGGGTAATGGGGAACTGGCATATATGGGGATCAGAAGGGAAGATGATGTCTGGGCGGATCAGCAATGATTATATTGAACAGCAGGAGCTGAGAGAACTACTCTTCCCCCTACTTGTTAAGTTCTTTTGAGGCAAAGCTATCTCCAATCACTTTTATTTCCATGTTACTTTCCAATCTGGGTCATTTTTACTTTTGACAATTACTGGAGAGGAATCCGGCAAGATATGGAAGGAATTGCTCCACAGTTGTCAAATAACAGACTCCTGGCCCAAGAAATTGACACAGGGGCAGAGGCTGTGGAAGAAGAGTTCAACTTCCTATTGAAAAACCAAGTCACTGAAATAAAAGTGCATGAACTGAAGTGATTTTACACACTGCAATCATTCAACTATGATTATAAATTATGTTTTAAACTTTGCAAACTCGATTAGTGCAAATTCCCAAATACTTAACCTTGAAAAACAAAGATTTGGAACTTAAACCACTGCAAAAACTCTAAAAATGCAAAACTCTACTGTTGTCCTGTGGATAGTATCAATGTTTTTCAAGGTGTGAATTGATGTGTAACAGTAAATATTTCAAGAGAGATGCATCTTACCCATGAGGCCAGCTAACTTTATGCCCCAAAGTGCTGTTCCT
The DNA here is from genome assembly GCA_035221665.1 of Okamejei kenojei. Classification (NCBI taxonomy): domain Eukaryota; kingdom Metazoa; phylum Chordata; class Chondrichthyes; order Rajiformes; family Rajidae; genus Okamejei; species Okamejei kenojei. The sequence goes on from CM069147.1 coordinate 14,387,575, forward strand.
GTGGTAAATGAATTCCAGAGAGTGCCAATCACCGCATACATCAGAATTGCTCCAAAGTTGTCAAAGAACAGTCTGCTTGGCATGAAGTATCCAGAGTCTAATACAATCGGTGGAAGAAGAAAGAGAAAGAATGTATCGGGGTCCAGTTGGTACTCTGGTTTCTTGGCTGCTGCAAGGACAACGCCCCCGAGACCCAAACCCAGAAAAATCAGCAGACAGCTTTCTGGCACCACAGTTGTCACCTTGCTCGAGAGATGGAACACTGAAAAGGAACACACGAGGAAAGGTCAATAGGAAATCTGTTTTAATTATAGTCATTCTTGAAGAATACAAGTAGTAATTGCAGTTTCATGGTCCAAAATTAAGGTCATGTATTCTAAATCACTTTACCCAACATTATCGTTCAGGTTAAAATACATACTCTAAATGTAACAAACGGGGCAAGGTGAACCCTTAATTTGTTTCTCACAGACAGTGGAGACAATGGGATACTCCAGGCAGTAGGAGTTAAGTGTGCATGTTTACAAGGATGACAGGACAGATGGGAATGGGAAAATAGTTACATTGTGGGGGGAGAGAGAAGAGGAGTTCTATTGGAATTAAGGGTATCACAGTAGAAAGCAGAAATAAATAGAATTGAACACAAGGTCAAGGACAGTAGGAGAGAGAAGATTTGTGACTTTAAAGGCTGGAATATATAGGGTAATTTTGTATTGATATAGGGAGCAGCAGCAGGCACATGGAGTTAGGACACTGATCAAGAATGATTAATTGAATAGCAAAACAGTTTTGAGTTCTATAGAGTATCGTCCTGATCTTCAATGACCACTCAGGTGGGTGATGGCACATTTCAAATGCAATTCTCCCAGAGATAGAGCCTTCAAAAGCACACTAAAGCTGATTTGCAGTTTTGTAACTCATTGGTGTTTGTAGTTCAAGGAATGCACATTATTCCCCACATTTGTCTGCCTTGTGACAATCTTTATTGGTGATTCTTCAGTAAGTGTCCACTGTTAAGTTTCTGGAAACCCGAAAATAAAACTTAAATTTTTACAACTTTAAATGTTGTTTCACATAGATGAATATCTCTACTATGGGAAAAATATGTTTGGTGCAATCTTTTAGAGAATTTAATTTATTTTTTCCTCTTCTTTTTCCAGGTTGCCCATTGCATTCACTCATATCCATCATAATTTTAATGATGAACAATACTGCAAAATATAACTGATTTAAGAATATAATATCAAATTTATGTTGTAGTCTTTCAAATTAGAGCATCTTCTTCAAATAAACTACCAAAAAAAACTTTTTCAGTCAAACGTATTTATTTTAAACCTTCGTAACAGTTTACTGCGGAACAGAGTGGTGATTTTCGGGCTAGGGCTGGGGCTGGGGCTGGGGTTGCCGCTGGGGTTGGCGCTGGGGCTAGGGTTGGGGCTAGGGCTAGGGTTACTCACCTCCGATCTCCAGCTCTAGCTCCAGCTCCAGCCGGACACAAAGCCCTGTCACATCTGTCAATCCGATTCCCGTGACCCGATGTCTCTCTCCATGCCCGGCCCTCTTCAGCCCTTGTTCCCTGGTGGGTGGGGGGGGTGGGGGGGGGGGGGAGAACAAGGACTGAAGAGGGCCGGGCGTGGAGAAGGACATCGGGTCACGGGGCTTTGTGTCGGGCTGGAACTGGAGCTGGATGGAGATCGAGGGTTAAGTCGCGGATGTGGCCGTGACGGGTATAGTGGCCCAAGCCTTTAGCCCAGGATGGCCTCGCCAGAAGGTCATGCCTGGCCATATCGTTTCCCGAATGGCACATGGCATGATTTGTTCTCCAGAACAAATTTTTAAAAAAAGTTCTTTTTTGATTTTCTAAGAGTTCAGTACCGTTCGGGAATGGCTCTGAATAAAGGTACGTACCCATTATGCAGCAAAAACCAGAGTTTTCACCCGCTTCTCATCCCGCAAATCAGGAGAGATTCACAAGGTAGGGGCCTTCTGAATTCCACGGTCTTTTGAGATTCGCGTTTATTCTATTTATAGGCATGTGGGTTTGCTCAACAAAGCTGAGTGACAGTAATGGCTCCAATCATCGGGACAAGAACGTTTTGAAAAAAACGGTAAGATTTATAATTTTATCGATTTATAAATGTATAGATTTATAATTAAGAATATAGGAATTTTTAAAATGGTGATAAATATTTTAATTATTAATACCTACCGTTTAAAAGTATTCTCATTTCAGATAGATCCCCCATTAAATAAATATGCCGACTTGAAATTTCATCAGTAACCATGCGGTTTTCGGGGGGTGGGGTGGATATCGAACATCGGGAATTTAAAAAAAAACCCACTTTATTCATTTAGAGTTTAATCTTTATTTATGAGGATTATCTTTATTATCAATATTGAAAAAGAAGAAATGGGATAGAATTATGGATTTTCCTTATATACAGCATCAAAGAAGCGGGACACCAAAGTAGACACTTACTGAAAAATCATCCTTATAAGTTCCTAATAGTTCCATCCAGACCATTCACTGAAAATCTATACATGTATTTTATTCCATCACCTTTACATATAAATGTGGTGAATAGTTGCGGCGTCTAAACAGAATCTTGTGGAACACTTCTGGGTCACGCCCTGCTGATTGGATTATCTGCTAATTATCACAGCTCATTCTAATGGCAGCAGGCAATAAATAGAGATACACAGTCACATCGTTCTGAATAGTGATTGGCAATTAAATAACAAATGAGCGGTTACATTAAAATTCCCTTCCTTAATAAGGGCAAATTCCAGCATGCAAATTCAAAATGCAATGATGAACCATTTGCAAACCACCAGTTGGAAGTACCAAATGGATTTATCACTGCAACGCCCGCCCGTATCCCCACCATCACTGACTGGAGTGTATCCCTGGCCTGAGACTGCTCAAATAAATGGAGTACAGAATCAGAAAGCAACAAGTACTTTGGTGAGTAAGTACAAAAAGCAAAAAATATATTAAAAAATCTGAGCCATCTTTCTCAATGATTGAGATTAAGACATGGGCAACAACACTGGATATCTCAAAAGGTAAAAACCAACACAACATCCCAGCTGTTGCTGTAACATCACAAATAACTATACTTTTAACAAAGTTAGCTCAGTCTAGCTTCAACAATGATATCTATCCAGCAATGTGAAAGGTTGCAATTTACTGTTGGACTCATTTCCCTATTTTGTTGTCAGAAAGTAACTGTGCAACCTTTCACATTGCTGGATAGATATCTATATAATTAAAAGTGTAATCGTGACCACTTCCTGTCTGCGCTGTATATTGATTTTAGAAAATACGCTACCATATGTCGCTATGATTTTTGCCCATCTTACTCACAGTCCTCCACCGCTTAGCAGGCCCTGAGGATTATTCCCCATCGATGAAAAATTAAAAAAAGTTATGAGTGTTTAAAAAACCTTGAGATCCCCTCGCCTGTCAATCACCGCGATGTAGGTAATGCCCCTTCCGGAGGGGGGGGGGCATGACTCTCATTCTAAGCTGTGAATCAACTGAACTGTGAGTCTGCAATGTACTTGCAATAAATGATTTGTTAGCCCTTAAAGACAATGCCATGAGTTGTTTGGCCTGCTGCCCTGCCTGTGCTTGAAACTGCAATGCTTTATTAGGTCCGACTGTGTTTGGAAGGAATAACTGCTTTATTAGGTCCGACTATGTTTGGTTCAAAAGTCCCGCTCATTTCGTGACTTAGTGGACAGGTCGCGCTGATTGCGTAATTTCCGGTGAGTGCAGAGGTCGCACTGATTGCGTAATTTCCGGTAAGGGCAGAGGTCACACTAATTGCGGAAGTGCCGCTGACTGCGGAAGCCCCAAAGTGGAGAGGCTGCGCTCAGCCGTGTGAGTATTCAAGAACGTTTACTATCATATATATGGTGTGTGAGTCAGTGAGTGTGTGTGTATGTGTTTGTGAGTGTCTGAGTCTGTGTCTGAGTGTGAGCATTTTTATGTGTGAGTGCATGCATGTGTGTGAGTGTATGTGTGTGTGTGTGTGAGTAGTCTTTCCATTGACTGGTTAGCACGCAACAAAAACTTTTCACGGTACCTCAGTACACATGACAATAAACTAAACAAATACTTTGTTGAATCTGTTTCATGCTCATGCTTCCTTTGAATACTGAGGCACAGATTGAAGGATGGGGTAGCCACATCCTCCTACTCTACCTTATCTAACCATAGCTAACAGGGTAACCTTCTGCCACTTGCTCATCCGTGTAGCGATTTAGTGGCTCCTTAACCTTCACCATACTTGTCATCGCAATAATTCTCTTTGGAAACAATCAAGTTTTTTTTTTAAATCTGGATTTGCTTGTTATTATTATATTAATGACACTTCATTTTGAAAATCATCCTCTAAATTGAAAGACATAAAATTAATAGAAGCAGCTGAACTGCAAATGACTCTGACTACTTGCGTCCCTTCAAATCAATTAATTAGTTTCACTGTTTCTCTTTGATAATTGACTTTCAAAGCACAAAGAGGAATATGGAATAATGTAACAAACCTTGCAAAGGTAATTTATAGCAGTGCTTTTGGTTGAAAACAGCACCTATGTATCTTCTGCAGAGGCAGGAGTCTGAAATTCAACTTGTTCTTTTACCTTAGAATTTGTTATGCATGAGGGTTATCACCAAATGAGGAGTACTTCATAAGTTCATAAGTTCTTGGAGCAGAATCAGGCCATTCAGCCCATCAAGTCTACTCTGCTCAAGTTACAAAATTTTGAGATTTAAAAAATCAAGTCTGCAATTTATCCCATCAGATAAAGCATAAAAATAAGTTTAATTTGACACCTAATTCACTTTCATATCTTCAGTATTAAAAATGTTATGGCCATTTTCATACTCAGAAATTAGCATCTTGTTCACTATTGCTTTTCAATTGACTTAACACAAATGCTGTGATCAAGGACAGTCAAAAGCCCATAACTTTCTTAAAAATTAAGAGAACTGAATGACATTTTCAGTTATTATAGATTGAAGCATTCTGAAACAAATATGAAACAATCTTACTTGGATGACCTGAAATTAAAGCATATAATTAGTTAGTTACCTAATTGTAGCTAATTACAAAATTCAATTACTAGATCTAAACATCTATCCATTTCTTAAGAAAAGGTTAACATTTTTTAAAAGCCTAAGTGTCCAAATAACATTCACACAAGAATTCACAATATAACATGATTATTAAATCTCATTGTCATGAATTTATAGGCCAAATTGAAGGAATTTAGTGTTTAATTCCCGTAAATTAATGGCCATTTAAATCAACTTGCGAGTGGGTTTTTGTGGAACGCAATGGATTGGAACGTTGCAGTTTGCGGTGAATTTAACCCCCAGTCGGCAGGGAAAATACTGCCGGTTCGTATATTTTTTAAGTCACCTTTTCACAACATGAAATTTTGATTAAAGGCTTCCTAAGATGCATGTTTTTATGTAAAAATAAATTGTGTACCTTCTTTTGTCCCCTACGTAAGATGCATCCCGTTGTCGGCATTCACGGCTTTAGAAGATGATTTTTAATTCACTCTAGCAATTAAATTATTCAGCGCAGTTTAAAAATACTTCCATAAAACAAATGTTGGAGCGATTTCTCTTCAGCAACTACATCCCCTGAGATTAATTGATTTGAATGGTCTGGAGTAAACGGTATTTTAAACCCACCCCCCTCTCAAAGGCGCCAAAGTCGCGCACTTGGGCAGTGGCAGAACTGCAGCGCTGCTAAAGGTAAGTTTTGTAACATACCTACATTCTCCTGCTTTCACCCCATAAAGAGTGTGTGTGTGTGTGTGTGTGTGTGTGTGTGTGTGTGTGTGTGTGTGTGTGTGTGTGTGTGTGTGTGTGTGTGTGTGTGTGTGTGTGTGTGTGTGTGTGTGTGTGTGTGTGTGTGTGTGTGGTCTCAGTGACTGTGCTGCCAGCCCAAGAATCCATTCAGACCACAATGTCCATACTAGCCCTCTGGAAACCAGTCCCTTTGGCCCACAACCCCATGCTAGTGCTCCAGAACAGAACCCTCCCTCCCTCCACTGGCCAGCAATATTTGAATTGGTGGAGAGGTGGAATATTGCGTTGGAGGACCAGCCCTCCCGTGTGAAGCTGGGACCCAACGGGTCCCACTTAGTCTAGTCTTCAATAAAACCAGCCTTATCACCTACTGCTGACATTTATTACCACTGCTGTCACAGTATCCACCACTATCAATATTCTGGATGTATTCACTAACGAAGCTCAACAGGAGTTGTCACAGGAATACATTGAAAGCAAAATGTTGACACAATGAACTGCAGATACTGCAGGAAAAGGCACAAAGTGCTGCGCCACATCAGCGGTTGGCAATTTTGCAGCAAGTCACTTGCCGCCTGACTTCCTACATTTTTTCCATTAATAGTGATGTACAATTGGGGAATGTGACAGATACAAGTGCTGCTCCATTGACAGAGAAGCAAATGACCATCCAAGGCTAACCAGCCCACTTAGCCGACAACTCATACACCACCTTAAACCCTCATTCCCTTCACAAGAACACACCCGGGTGGCAGCATGTATAATCTACAGAATGTAATGCTGCAATTTGCTGTGGATTCTCTGAAACCACTTCAAAGACTTAAACCCCTTGTCATTTAAAAGGACAAAGGAAGCTGTTATAATGGACACATAATGGTAGTTATAATGGCACTAACTTGAGCCCATTGAGTTTGTGCTGGGCACCAAGCATCAATTTATAACAATTCCAATTTAACTTCCCACACATCCCCATCAACTACACTCGGATTCTAACACTCATCTGCACACACAAGGCAATTTTACAATGGCCATTTAGCCTACTGATCCACCCTTTCATTGGGAAACAAGCAATACAGTCACACAGAGAATGTGCAAACTACACTCAGGCAACACCAAGGGTCTGGATCTAATCCAGGTCGCTGGCTAACATTAGCTGTTAGCTGTGGCACCCTATCACCATTGGGGCAAAATCCTGGAACTTCCTTTCCAACTCCCGATTATTGGATATACCTTCACCACAATGCCTGTAATTGTTCAAGTAAATGACTTAGCACTACCTGATTAAGGACCTACAGGGATGTTCAATAAAGGCTGACTATATCAATGATGTTCATATACTACCAATAAAGTTTATACAATTGACTAAACCAGATTTTCAAAAAGACCAGCAAGTGCGCTTGCCCTGGATTGCCTTCCAAAGGAAATAATGTGTTTTTGAGGAAGTGAGGTGAAGACAAAGGTTTGGTTATCATTCCCTCGTGCAAGGTCAAGTGGAAAAATATCCATTGTTAGAGCATAGAATGCAGTTAATGTATTTAGAAAATCCATCACTGTCATAAGTTTCATAACCCAGCCAGCGTAGTAATGAATTTACACATTCTGGAGAAGGTAAAATTGGGAGGGTGCACACTTTTCATTGTTACTATGACTATTTATTTTTTGCCTACTAGAACTGATTGTCTAAATTGCACATCCAACAGTGCCTGGATCGTTCAGCGAGTCTTGTAATGTATTAGTACTGTATCTGCTTCATTCTTAAACAGGCAACTTGCAGACTTACAGTTCTAGGGATTTTCTACACGGGTTAATATTCTGGGTCCCTGCTCTATGACAATTTCTCCTTTTTCTTATTTGGATCATCTTCCATGTAATCAAGGTGACATCCATTAGTCATTATATCTCATTAATGGGACTTCATTCGTTTTTGCAAACTATTCCTTGAAGGACCTGGTAAAGGAAACAATTTTATTGTTTAAAATATGATGGCACCCAATACTTTAGGAGCAATTGAAGAGTGAAAGTCTCTCTTTCCTTAGGAAGGGCGAAGTGAACTAAGTGAACAGAGCAGAGCCTTGATTTTCCAAAGGTTAATCAGCTCCTTTGCTGACTATTTACAAAGGTAGTCTTTTAAACCATTGGAGGGGGTCACTTTAATAGAAGTTGCAACATCTCACAATACTGTTTCGCTTCAGTACCTCCTTGATACATTACCCCAGACAGCCTGTTCAAGTCTGGATAGGAGATTAGATTGGACCCAGTTCCTTCTTAGAGGTGTGAGTGCTGATTATTTATCAAAGCTGACACTATGAAGATAATTTTAACCTAAGATGCTGTGCACAAAACCAGAGGGATCAGATAAATTGTTTGTAACCAAGACAGTTACTGTTCCCCATTAACTTCATTCACCAGTAAAATTAGCCAAGGTGGAAATGACTATTGATTCCAATCTTTTTTTCCATTAGCCAGATTAAAAGGCCTTTAAATATACACTCATTAGGTTGTTTTATATATCTTAAAGTTGGAAATGCATGGTCACAGTAGATGGCAGGTCTCCTGAGACTGAAGGTGAAATACTCCCACACACCCAGCCTTGGCGACCTATTACCCAACTCCTAATAGCAGCAACATGCAGAATACAGATCGAAACAAAATGGAAATTACTGTATTATCGATTACAGCCTGCTTTCTCTCTGTGTATTAAACAAACGTACAAATTAAAGATCCCTTTATCTTTACGAAAAAGCTTTTTTGTGTTTCAATAACCACAACACATTTGCTGAATCAATAACTATGACCAACTCAATCACTGCTATAAATGACATAAAATATTTGTATAACAGAGTATTTATTACATCTACAACATGAAACATCCTCAATTTTACTGTTGCTTAATATAAAATATAGATTCGGAATCACAGGTTTCTGTTTGTTTCTGATATGAAATGTCATTTCAACTGTGCCTTTATTGTTCAATGGTGCTATTATGGTTCAGTCTGAAGAAGGGTTTTGACCCGAAACGTCACCTGTTCCTTCTCTCCAGAGATGCTGCCTGTCCTGCATGTCCTGAGTTACTCCAGCATTTTGTGTCAATCTTCACATCAAACCAACATCTACAGTTCTTTCATACACATTTTCTCAGCCAATGTAGACCCTTCCATAAAAACACCACCAGCATCTATGGAGGGAAATGGTCAGACAACATTTCAAGTTCAAAACCTGCTTCAGTCTGATGACATTTCAGACTGTATTTGACACTGACCTACACAAAGAGCTATTTTGGCAGATTACCAAAAGTTTAGTTTTGAGGAGAAGGATAAGGAAGGAGGGAGGACAGAGCACCTGAAGGACAGTTGGATTGGCATGTAAGGCCATAAGGAATAGGAGTAAAATTAGGCCATTCGGCCTATCAAGTCTACTCCACCATTCAATCATGGCTGATCTATCTCCCCCTCCTAACCCTATTCTCCTGCCTTCTCCCCATAACCTCTGACACCTGTACTAATCAAGAAAGCAGGACACAGGCAAATGGAATATGATGAAAGTTTGGAAATAGGTTCAAAGATTTGTTTGCATCTTAAACTTTCAGAAACTGCAATGAGTGAGGCTGTTCTGACATACATGGTCAAGTCCAGAGGTCACAATGGCATGGATGAAGACGTCAACAACAGACATACTGAAGCCACTTGGAGGCTGGTTATAATACAAAATGGGCTTTAGTCCTAAACTCATGTTGGGATTAGCAGCATGGCAATGCTGGTCAAATATAACAAGGTCACAATAATCTGGTTCGGTTTCTGACCACTGCCAGGGTGACTGATAGACAGTGTTTGTGACAATGACGGAAGGTAATGGCTTTGATTTTCCAGATATTGTCCAAAAATGTACTCAGTACAGGATACAGTACAAGAAGTCTGCTAAATTGAGAAACTATGCAGGTGGGATAACATTGGGCTTACTGGTGTCTGTATTTTCAGATGAGGTTGTTGAGTATTAGTAAGTGGATGGAATATAGGAGAGGTCAGGCAAATATTAGTGGGGAGTTTAAAGGGAAACGGGTAAGTGCTTCATGAAGGATCAATGATACTCGGAATGGTTAAAACTGGAACTTGGTGTGTCAGGTCACATTTGTCAGTAAAATGCTGGAATTTCACCAGAGGACGATGATGTAGACAAGTGCGTCAGAAGCTGCAGAAGCTCACGACGGACACAGGATAATGAATGACTCTGTCGCAGTCGACTGATTTGAGATGTTCCTGTAGCCTGGCAGAAGCAGGAGCCTGATGGGTGGACTACAGAGTAGAGCTTGTCAGAAAGATGGTCACATTTTTAGGAGTATAATTTTACAGTTGGAATTGAATGTCTTATTGTCTGTCTGTAACATAAAGGTCATTAAAGATGGGAAATGTTATGCGCATTGTGTAATGCCATATATACATTTTCAACAAAAACTATCAGTTTCAATGTATCACAATCTGTTAACTCTAAGCTTCATCCTGATGCGATCTTCTGCAAACAAATACAGTAACATTGTGGGCCTGTTCTGTGCTGCACTGTGCTAACATCGGGTATACAAATGGCCACTACTTACTGTGCTGGGAAAAATAAACTAATTATCTTTCACGCTGGACTATGCTGCCACTAAACCTAGAAGCATTTCTTCACATAGCTCAAACCTGTGGATGTCGCAAACGATTGTTTTAAGTCTGTAATCTTTAACCATCAATAGCAAGATGGGCTCAATAGACTGAATGGTCTGGTCATCTGCTAATATTTTTCTGTCAGTGAAAACAGTGGACCCAACTCCTGCCTTCTTTAATCAGTTTACATGTTTTATACCCATAATATTGCTGATACAAATAGATGGTTAAAATCCCTTTGGACCTGTTATCCTATTAGTTACAGCACAATTTGAGGATCGTTTCTTTACAGCATATTTGATAGAGCAGCCCAGAGCTCAGGCAATAAAGAAAGGAAGTTGCCATGACATTCCTCTGCAAAAGCACGGAAAATTAACGTCATATTAAAGGGAGTCGTTAGAAAATGAATCTTGGACCATTGGCAACATTTTTTTTTAAAACTGAACGACAGACCTCTTTAGATTGTAATTTAAAGCTTGACCTCCTGGATCAAAGACACCTTGAGAAATCAATATATTGAATAGTTAGCGAAGAAGACATTCCTGCCATTGATATATAAAGGAGGTTTCTAAGGTGCCCATGGTTATCAAAGTTATCAGTCCTTCCATTTCAAGGCAGGGCATTTTAATTTTAAAGATGTAACGAAGGTAGACTTTTTATAAAAATCTGTATATTGTTGCCATGAGACCAGATCTAATGCTCCAGTCCACTCCTAATCAGTTCTGCGCATCAGTTCGGAAAAGGATGGTGCTGAATTAATTGACTAATATCACCAAATCATACACATGCTTTTTTTAGAAAAGAACTCAACATTTCAGGAATGCAGTTCATTTAATGATCTAGAATTAGACATATGACAATAAAACAGAATACATATAATCCTATAGAAATATGGCAAAAAAAATCTAAATGCTTTATTATTTTAACTAGATTATACACTGTTGTTTTTATCAATATCCTCTCAAAAACATTCTAAAGTTTTAATTTTGTATCAAGCACAAGTAGCTCTTTTGAAGTTTAGTATATAATATTTGTATCCGTTGTTGTCCTCCAGTTGGCGTGTTAGTTGGGGTGACAGCCAAAGGTTTGCTCTAACCAAGAAATAGTATGGTTGACAATAGACCCAGAGAAAATGACCTTTCTTGCTCTGAGTGGCATTACAAAAATTCTCAAAAAGAAAGTTAATTGTGGCAGTTTTTCCATGAAACAAAGAATCCCATTCTCCCTAGTCCACTTCCAAAACCATCTTTCCATTTTGTGTTTCATACACTCTTTTGGTAAACTAGAGATTCTCAGGTACCTATTAGTATATTCCAACAAAGCAAAGATTTCTTGGATTTTACATGTGCTCAATATGTGTGTTTTGGAGTTCATGTCCAATGGTGCATCTTATATTAATAATTGGGTACAACTCCATCCAAGGACGCAGCCCAGACCATCACACAAACTAAACCTCTCACTCATTCCTTTTCTCCAGAGATGCTGCCTGTCCCGCTGAGTTACTCCAGCATTTTGGGTCTATCTCCCACCATTAACTCAATTTTCACTTCACACTGCCCCAGCAAGCCCCTCTCCCTTCAGGCAAGAGGCCTGCCCTGTGCTCCAGCCACTCCCTCTTCGCCCCTCTCCCTTCAGGCAAGAGGCACAAAAGTGAGAACATTCACACCTCCAGATTCAGGGACAGTTTCCTCCCAGATGTTATCAGGCAACCATCCTATCACTAACTAGAGTGTTAAACTACTTTCTACCTCATTGGAGACCCTCGTGACTATCTTTGATCGGACTTTATCATCTTGTGGATGACTCGATATCAATATAACTAAAAGTCTCATCTTGACCACTTCCTGTCTGCGCTGTATATTGATTTTAGAAAAAATGCTACCCTATATCACTATGATATTTGGCCATCTTACTCATAGTCCTCCTCCGCTGAGGCAGCCCTGAGGATTTTTCAGATCGATGAAAAATAAAAAAGTTACAAGTGTTTAAAAAATCTTGAGATCAGCTGATTGGTCCTCTTGCCTGTCAATCACCATGATGAAGGTAACGCCCCTTCCGGGGGGGGGGGGGGGCAGGATTATAAAACCCCGGATGCCTGGACGTGAGTCATTCTCTCTGGAAGATCGCGAGGGAGAGGCACAACTGTGATTCTAAGCTGTGAATCAACTGAACTGTGAATCTGCAATGTACTTGCAATAAATGATTTGTTAGCCTTTAATGAAAATGAAATTGTTTGGCCTGCCCTGTGCTTGAAATTGCAATGGAAATGGAAATGAAATGAAAATGCAATGAGCTGTTTGGCCTGCCCTGTGCTTGGAACGGAAATGAAATGAAAATGCAATGAGCTGTTTGGCCTGCCCTGTGCTTGAAACTGCTATGGAAATGGAAATGAAATGAAAATGCAATGAGCTGTTTGGCCTGCCCTATGCTTGAAACAGCAATGGAAATGGAAATGAAATGAAAATGCAATGAGCTGTTTGGCCTGCCCTGTGCTTGAAACTGCAATGGAAATGGAAATCAAATGAAAATGCAATGAGCAGCAATGCTATCGGCCTGCCCTGTGCTTGAAACTGCAATGAAAATGGAAATGGAAATGAAAATGCAATGAGCTGTTTGGCCTGCCCTGTGCTTGAAACTGCAATGGAAATGGAAATGAAATGAAAATGCAATCTGTTCGGCCTGCCTTGTGCTTGAATTTGAAATGGAAATTAGTTGTTTGGCCTGCCTGAAACCACTAATTTCGGCCCACAAGCCCCCTGTTAGCCAAGAAACCAGTCCCTTTTGCCCAAAATGTCAGCATTAGCCCAGGAGGAGCATTTTGGCCCAAAAGGCCTGTGTCAGGCCAGGAAAAGTGCAGAATAGGTGTATTTTTAAAAGAGCCCCTTCGGCCCATCCGGCCTGTACTAGCCCAGGAGGAGTCCCATCAGTAAATATTCCCCTTGCAAGTATTAAACCTCACCCCAGTATTTTTCTCCCTCCCTTCATTGGCTCTCTGTGTGATCCTGGCCAGGATACACTTTCCTCCTTCACTGCAGTGATCTGCAGAAAAAGAAGAAAAATGTCTAAAATTGATTCCCCACCCTCTCCCCTTCTCTCTCACATAGTCTCTCAACTGTTTTGGGCAGAATTTCTGACGTGACGAAGCTGCCAGCCCACCAGGCCTGAGTGACTGAGCTGCCAGCCCACCAGGCCTCAGTGACTGAGCTGCCAGCCCACCAACCCTGAGTTTCTGAGCTGCCAGCCCACCAGCCCGGAGTGACCGAGCTGCCAGCCCACCAGGCCCTCTGGATACCAGTCCCTTCGGCCCACAACACCCGTACTAGCGCTCCAGAAAGCGCCCCCCATTGACCACCAATATTGGAATTGGTGGAGTGGTGGAATATTGCGTTGGGGGGTCCCACTTAGTCTAAGGTAGGGTAGCCACATCCTCCCACTCTACCTTATCTAACCATAGCTATCAGGGTAACCTTCTGCCACTTACTCATCCGTGCAGTGATTTAGTGCGTCCTTAACCTTCACCATACTTGTCATCGCATTAATTCCCTTTGGAAACAATCAAGTTTTTTTTAAAGGGTACACAACTGGAGAAACTCAGCGAGCATCTAAGGAGCGAAGGAGATAGGCTTTCGGGCCGAGACCGAAACGTTATCTCCTTCGCTCCTTTATGCTGCTGCACCCGCTGAGTTTCTCCATTTTTGTGTACCCTCGATTCTCCAGCATCTGCAGTTCCTTCTTTAATCAAGTTTTTTTAAAATCTGGATTTGCTTGTTATTATTATATTAATGACACTTCATTTTGAAAATCATCCTATGAATTGAAAGACATAAAATTAATAAAAGCAGCTGAACTGCAAATGACTCAGACTACTTGCGTCGATTACAAATCAATTAATTAGTTTCACTGTTTCTCTTTGATACTTGACATTCAAAGCACAAAGAGAAATATGGAATAATGTAACATACCTTGCAAAGGTCATTTAGAGCAGGGCTTTTATTGATTTTAATCATCACCTATCTTCTGCAGAGACAGGAGTCTGAAATTCAACTTCTCCTTTTACCTTAGAATTTGTAATGCATGAGGGCTATCACCAAATGAGCAGTACTTCATAAGTGGCGGCTGTATTGCAGGGCAAAGATACTAGGTGCGTGGTGACAAAGTGTCGGAGTTAATAACGGGCCTCCAACAGCGGCAACAGCGGCCGCGACAGCGGCTTCACCGCCCCCTCCTCCCGCACCCCACCCAGCGGAAGGAGGCCTCCCTCTCTCTCCCTCCCTCCTCCCTGCTTCGGCGTGCGAGAGGGGTTGTTTTGAAAGCGCCGTTGGCGGATTTGCAAGCAGCGGCCGCTATCGCCCTGATAATGGCCGCTGCTTGCAAATCCATTAACAGCACTTTCAAAATAACCCCTCTCGCACGCCGAGGCCGGGAAGAGGGAGGAAAGGAGAGGGAGAGGGAGGTCTCCTTCCTCTATAGGATCTTAGATAGCTATAGGATCTTTGAGCTGCACCGCTCGGCCCCGCACCTTCCTGGCGGAGGGGCGGAGGCAGTTACAAGGAGATTCCAACCCGCACCACTTTGGCAGCGGCGCTTTGGCATTGGACAGCGACGGCCAGGCCAGCGGGGCGATGTTGTCTGAGGAGCGCTGACTTCCTTCCTCCCCAACTCCTCTGTCCCTCCTCTCCCCCCTCTCTCTCTCTCTCTCTCTCTCTCTCTCTCTCTCTCTCTCTCTCTCTTGTATGCCCCCCTCCACCCCTCTTATCCTAGGACCCCTCCTCTCTATCCCGCATTGATTCCCATTCCCTTCTTTATTCAGTCCTCACTGACATCCCCTGTGCTCCCCTCCCCATCTAACCCCCCCCCAATCTATTCATCACCCTACCCACCTCACATTGATTCCCCTGCCACCCCCCCCCCCATCCATCCTACACTGGTCCCACAATTCATCCTGTACTGACCCCCCTTCCCATCTATCCTGCACTTCTCCCCCCATTCATACTGCACTGATCCACCCATTCATCCCATACTGACGCACCCTCCATTTACCCTGCACCAATCCCCCCATCCATTCTGTAGTGATCTTCCCATTCATCCTGTACTGATCCCCTCATGCATCCTGTACTGATCCCCTCATTCAACCCGTACTGATATCCCATTCATCCTATACTGATCCCCTCATTCATCCTGTAATGATCCCCCATTTATCCTGCACAGACCCTCCGATCCACACTGTCCTGACCCCCCCTTAAATTTATCCTGCACTGATTCCCCCATTCATCCTGTGCTGATTCCTCCCACCATCCATCCTGCACTGATCCATTCCGCACCGATTGCTTTCTCAACCCCCCCCCTCCCCCGCCATCTATCCACCCCGCACTGATTCACACACACCCTGACCCTATTGTGCTTCATGGTCTTCAGAGCGAACATTGACTATGTTTGATAACGGAATGCAATCAATTGTGTTTTAATTCCCAATGTTATTATTTGTTTTGACACCTTTAAACATATTACCAAAAGAACATTATGTCCTTTGGCCATCTCTTGTCAGTTAGTGTAATGTTTAACCTGTCAGATGGGTATAGTCGGTTTTAACAGCTATTATCATAAAATGCCTTTAGAAATTTCCTTGCAACCTGTATATTTTGTTATGGATAAATTATATGGGAAGCCAGAGTGTTTCTGTGCCAATAGCAATAACGACCCATGCTATGGCCATGTCATGGTAATTTTCGGTCCTTCACAGAAAACATGCTTGCATCAATCTGTCGTGTGCATGGTTAAGCATATATGTTATCATGGTCCAGGATTTATTGACACAAGTTGATCATACGCTGAATAATCCAACCACATTTTTGTTTGGAAGTGGAAAGAAATAATAGAAATTGCAATGTGTAAAAAGAGTTGAGATGCTGTATTATAATTTTGCTGCATGTCATTGTGGTATATATCATGTCTTGACTGGTGAATATGTTTAGTTTGTGACTTTATTTGATGCAGAAATAATATGTGAATGCTTCATTGACCATAATTCCGACTGGCAACAACGCACTTCGTCCGAGCATATTATCGCACGTGTCATGCAAGCCATCTTAAATGACCAACTAAGCTGTCATTTGGCAACCTAAAAAGCTGCCAAGGTTGCCCGGCTGGCAACAGAGAAAAAAAGTTAAGCGAGAGCCCTGCTGCACAACTGTTTGTGGCAATGAATACCACAGATTCACTGCCTCTGACTAAAGAAAAGTGCAGCACTTAAATAATTTCCCCAACCAATTTCCAACCTGATAGTGTCTGTGTTTTTTGCCTGATAGGTTTTTGCAACCTTGTGTCAAATTGGATGAACAAACATATTTTGTTCATCCAATTTCCCCCAAACCTTGCAATAATATAGAAAATAGGAGCACAAGTGCATCATTTAATCCTTTGCACCATTCAATGTGATCATGGCTGGTCATCCAGATTCATTTTCCTGTTCAGAATTCTCTCCATGTCACTTTATCCAGCAAGCCACAAGGCATCCTGACTTATTTCTCTCTTACCACAATATATTAAACCCTCACTGCTATGGACCTCCTTATAATAAATTCTGGTTATAACGGATGGAGCATCTCTAGAGTGATCAGACACCACTGTCTCTTTAAGAAGAGGTTGCTAGAAACACGCGGATGTCATTGAAATTGACAAATCATTGAAATTGACAAGCGCCTAATATTGACAAGCCATTGCTTCAATCGACATTTAGTTCTATTGAACAATGTTGCAAATAGTCTTTAGTATTTTTAGCTTGCAGAAATAAAGGTACATTTTTAGCTGTTAAAAATAACTTTGTACACTCAGCAGGTTAGTGTCTTTGGAAGGAGAAATTGAGTTAATGTTTAAGATCAGTGTCCTTTCAACCTGACCTCTGGGCAGGAAGTTGCTCATGGAAATCTCACATAGAGCAGAACAGGGTTTCCTCATCCCACCACAACAGCCCAGAGCTCCCATTTTGCTCTCGATCTCTGAATGCATGGATCAGCAGCAGGGGCAGCGGTCATTGCCGTTCCCCGGCTACGCTGGTCTTGGTAATGTCGGGCAGGCTTCTTGGGCTGCTGTGCGGTGAGGGAGGTTCCACTGGGCTACCAGAGACAGGGCTCCAGGATTCTGACCTGTTGCTCGAGGAATGATTTTATTGGGGGAAAAAGCCTTACTCGGTTATAGTGGACAATCAGCAATCATAGACACGATTCCCCCCCACCATGCCCACCGCGACTTGGAGCTCTTCTACCGTCGCCTCCGCCTCACAGCGTTCTTCCACGGGGAGAAGTCCTCGCCCCCCACTGATGATCCCTTTTCCTGTCTCCAATGTAACCGCTCCACTTGGACCCCCCCTCGTAGCCTTCCGGCTCTAGAACTATTTATCCAGAACTGCCGTCGGGACATCAACCGCCTCGACTTCTCCACTCCCCTGTCTCACTCCAATCTCTCCGCCCCCGAACGTACTGCCATCGACTCACTCCGTCACAACCCAGACTGGGTGCCGTGGTAGTCTGGCGCGTCGATCTCTACAAAGCAGAGGCCGCGCGCCAACTATCGGACACCTCCTCCTACTTACCCCTGGACCATGACCCCACTGACGAACACCAGGCGACCATCTCGAGCACCATAACCGACTTCATCAGCTCAGGCTCCCTACCCTCCCAAGCCTCCAACCTCATCGTTTCCCAGCCCCGCACGGCCCGATTTTACCTTCTCCCCAAAATCACAAACCCGACTGCCCTGGCAGACCCATTGTCTCTGCCTGTTCATGCCCCACCAAACACATTTCCACATACCTCGACACCATCCTATCCCCCTTTGTTAAATCCCTCCCCACCTATGTTCAAGACACCTCAGACACTCTCCGTCGGCTCCGCGCATTCCATTCTCCAGGCCCCCATCCTCTCATCTTTACCATGGACGTCCAGTCACTCTATTCCCCTCTCCTCTCCCCTCCCACCTTGGGAGGGGGGAGATCACACCTCGATCATCACATCTTGAGATCGCACCTTCCCTACCCATCAATGGACCTACCAGGCAACGTCCTGCCCTAGGTCCTTTGTGGTGGCCCTGATTGGTCCCGGTCTTTTCTCACCTCCCCCACCCACCTCCCCCCCCCCCCATCCCTCCACTTTCAGTCTGATGAAGGGTCTCAGGCCTGAAACGTCACCCATCCTTTTACTCCAGAGACCAGCTGAGTTACTCCAGCACTCTGTCTATCGTTTGTTAAAAACCAGCATCTACAGTTCTTTGTCTCTACATTTTAATCTAAATGTTTAGATTATGGGTGACAGTAATAGGGATGATTCCGCTTCTTTTAAAAATTATTTACAGGAAGTGACAGGAGCTGATTTGAACAGAGGTGCTCTAAATGCATGCACACGCTGCATACCAGGTGGTCACGGGGTAGATTTGGAAATGTTGCATCTTGAGAATTATAATCAAGGTTGCCATAGTTTCCAAGTCTTAAATGTGTAAATCTTGTGTTTAGGCTGTAGGATTCTGTATATTATCCCTGCTGTGCAAACTTTATGGATTTATGTCATCCATGAGCCAAAAATACTGTTTGTAGAACTACTGCAGCTTAAAAATGGTAAGATAGAAAGAATGCATATTTTATAAAATTCCTATAAATATAAAACCAGATAGCTTTACGGGCACGATTGACCCAGGAATCGTGAGATTCGCCAATTAATCTTATAAAGAGTGACATTTTTAAGAGCATAACTGGCACAGTGGCAGAGTTGCTGCCTTACAGCGCCAGAGACCCAGGGTCTATCCTGACTATGGGTGCTGTCTGTACCGAGTTTGTACGTTCTCCCTGTGACAGCATGGGTTTTTCCAGGTGGTCCGGTTTCCTTCCACATCCCAAAGGTTTGTAGGTTAATTGGCTTTTGTAAATTGTTCCTAGTGTGTTGGATAGAACTAGTGTGTGTGGATCGCTGGTCGACCCGAACCTGGTGGGACAAAGGGCCCATTTCCACACTGTATCTCTAAATTAATATTAAACTAAACTTAAATAACTCATTCTCCACTAATTTGGTCGCTTTCACAATATGAAGATATCAATGAATGCTATCAAGACTGGAAATAAATATTCATGAGTTCAATTACTTCTTAAAAGTAAAACTATTTCCTCACCTTGCTCTGTACACAGAGATTTAAAACCCTAATTTTTATAATATAACACATTTCAACTGTTTAGCATGCATGTTGCTCTTTTAATGATAGAGGCTCTAAGAATCTATCTATTGCAAGTTTGCAACAGTGGATTTGTGGGGATAACCCATTCACCGTATCAGATCAAGGGTGCCCAGAATCCACAAAAAACAATGACATTAAAGATGTGCTACCAAAATGTGCTGGTCAGGTTACTTGCTTCACATGTAAAATCAGTTTCCCTAAATGGTCAGTCATCACACCAACTTCCTATTCCCCATCATTGACAATTGATCCCAAATCCAAGTAAAATGACCCAAAGGAGGCCAAGCACACAGAGAAGAACCAACTTTAAATGGCAGCTGCATTTAACTCAACACCAAGATGTTGCATGAACGTCTCCTTTCCATTTCATTCCAGGCATGATTTTTTTTTTTTTGTGTACGTTTCCAGCACACTGCTACCTTGCTACCTTGCAGTTTCTAACTTCAGGCCTCTTAGAGGGGCACACAAAGAAGACAACTGTGAATGGGACTAGGTTAGTTATCAGATGGGACTTGCTTAGATGGAGACATTTTAGGGACATCATTTTTATTGGCATGGACCAATAGAGTCGAATGGCCTTTTTCCATGTTGTATGACTCGAATGGGCAAGATCATGCTTGCTTATCTTAGGCCTTGTATTCAATCAAGAGGGATGCTTGTGGATCCCAGTGCTCTCAAGGCTTCACTGCCACTGTCTTTCCGTGAGGCAGAGTGGTCCACGAGTGGTGACTCCACTTCAGGTGACCCTACACCTAGACTGTGCTGAAAACTAGCTAACAGCTTGACCTGCAGGCAATTTCTGCCATTTCTAAATATCTGTGTTAATCAGGTACATTTAGAATTAGATGAAATACAGTTAAACAATTACACATTTTGGGAAAATAGTCATTAAACAATCAACTTCTGTAAACTCATTAAACAATGTTAATGGTCATTAAAATAGAAAAAATACATTCAGCTTTACTTATGTTGCTCACACAGGCACAAAATTGGAGGGTCATATATAATAGGGCCATATATAATATATGTTCAGCACCCTGCATTCTGTGCCAATAGAGAAACAACATCCTGATAGATAAATTGGCTCCTCCGTGTGGCAATATCCACCACCCAGCTAGCCAATTAGTAAACTTGCTTTACAGGCACTTTGCATCAAATAAATGTTAATATTGATGAGCATGAGGTGCGACTTGTTGGCAGGAAGAATAAAGAGGTCCACACCATAGGGGTAATGCAAATCTAATCATGGTAGAAGTACAAAAGGATTTAGCTTCTCCATTGTTCAAAACGATCATGTTAACTTCTTAGTTTTCACTTAACTGATTAACAACTGCTATTTTTTATTTTTCTTTCGCTGAACGGTACGTTCGACTGTCAACACTTCTGCATAATACTTGTTCAGCAAACCTACTACCCACAAGCAAGCCGTGAACAGCTGAAATGGGAAGACATGGCAATTAGCAGTCCTCAGAGGAAATTTGGAATGAAAACACACACACACACACACACACACACTGCTTCACAGCAATTAATCCCAATTGATATTTAATAATAGAGAAAGAAAGCAATAGAGATGCAGTGGTAACAAGTGGTTGAGCTGTCCTGCAATCCTGCAAGACCTTTATCTCCATCATGTACCCATAGAACATAGAAGATAGAAAAGTGCAGCACAGGAACAAGCCCTTCAGCTCAAAGTCTGTGCCGAATAAGATGCCCCGATAAACTAATATGAAGTCAGTCTGAAATAGGTTCCGACCTAAAATTTCACCCATCCTTTTTCTCTTGAGATGCTGCCTGACCCACTGAGTTACTCCACCACTTTGTGTCTTTCATCAAGATAAACCAGCATCTGCAGTTCCTTCTTACACATAAACTAATCTCATCTCTCTGCACATGGTCCATATCCCTCTGATTGACACAAAATGCTGGAGTAAGTCAACAAGTCAGGCAGCATCTCTGGAGAAAATGGATAGGTGACATTTTGAGTCGGAACCCTTCTTCAGACTGATTGTGGGGAGGAGGCCAAATCAGGGTCGGCAACAGATTACATCAGGCAGGGTGGTCCGACAGGCCAATTGTTGGCTACGGACGTTTTGATCCCTAGAGGGATACACCATTGTGAACTGTGGAACTGGTTAACCAATTAATGGAGGAAGGGGGGAGGGGGAGAATGGAGTGTTTATATACGTTACTTAAAATTAGAGAATTCAATGTTCATACTGCAGGGTTGTCAGATACCCAAACTAAATATGAAGGCTGTTCCTCCAATTTGCTTGTGGCAGTGGAGGAGGCCCATGACAGAAAGGTCAGTATGGGAATGGGAAGGGGAGTTAAAATGGTTAGGGACCAGGAGATCCAGCAGGCCTTGATGGACGGAGTGCAAGTGCTCAGCAAAACGGTCGGCGAGTCTATGCTTTGACCCACCGATGTACAGGAGACACATCAGGCACATCCATGTTGCCTTGCATATCTATGTGTCTATCTAAGCCTCCTAAATGAGATTATCAATCATGTCTGCCTCCACCATCATCGCCCAGCTGCATGTCCCAGGCACTCAACACCTTCTGTATGAAAAACTGCCCCACGCACCCGCTTTAAACTTTGTTTCATAGAAACATAGAAAATGGGCGCAGGAGTAGGTCATAAAGCTCTTTGAGCCAGCACCGCCATTCAATATGTTAATGGCTGATCATCCAAAATCAATATTCCATTCCTGCTTTCTTCCCATTCCCCTTGATTCCATTAGCCCTAAGACGTATATCTAACTCTCTCTTGAATACATCCAGTGAATTGGCCTCCACTGCCTTCTGTGGCAGAGAAATTCACATATTCACAACTGAGTGCAAATGTTTTTCCTCATCGCAATCCTAAATGGCCCAGCCCCCATTCTTAAACTGTGACCCCCTGGTTCTGGACTCCCCCAACATCAGGAACATTTTTCCTGCATATAGCCTGTCCAATCTCTTAAGAATTGTACGTTTCCAAACTATGCACTCCAGTCCTTGATATCGCCACCCTCGGAAAATGATTCTGACTCTCATAATTTTGCAGACTGCTATCAGGTCTCTCCTCAACCTGCGCAGTTCCAGAGATAATAAAGCTGTTGCTGTTGTTTGGAGAACAACCAGTCTTTTCAAGAGCTAGTCCGTTTTCAGTAATGAGCAAATTATCAATAATTCATTTTTTTTTAACTTTAGTGATACAGTGTGGAAACATGTCTTTCGGCCCAGAGTCTGTGCTGACGAGCGATCGCCCAATGCACCAGTACTATCCCACACACGAGGGACAATTTACAATTTTAACAAAGCCAATTAGCCCACGTCTTTAGAGTTGGGAGGAAACTGGAGCACCCAGGGAGAACCACATGGTCACAGCGGACAACGTACAACCTCTGTACAGACAGAACCTGCAGTCAGGATTGAACCCAGGTCTCTGGCGCTGAAAAGGCAGTAACTCTACCACTGCGCCGCCAAGAATCAGACTGAGTGAGATTTCAATATAAATGGTACCTGTGGAATTGTTGGGAGGTATAAATTCTGGAATTCAGAATCAAAAACATTACATAGGGAATGGAGTTTGAGATCAGAGAAAGACCTAGAATAAGCAGTGAGGAAATGGGAAAATAAATCAGCCCTCATCCTGAATATTCCAATGTTGACCGTTGCTTCACCAAGTAAAGGGCCTGTCCCACTTGGGTCATCACTTATGTGACAGGCCGATAGTGACCGTCGCGTGACGGTCCCGCGAGAGTCACGTGCGTCATCATGCGCCCGCACAGCCGTCTGGAACGCGTGACGTCATTTGAAGATAGACACAAAATGCAGGAGTAACTCAGAGGGACCGGCAGCATCTCTGGAGAGAAGGAATGGATGATGTTTCGGGTCGAGACCCTTCTTCAGTCTGAAAGAAGGGTCTCGACCCGAAACGCCACCCATTCCTTCTCTCCAGAGATGCTCCCGGTCCTGCTGAGTTATTCCTGCATTTTGTGTCTATCTTCAATCTTCTTGGCCCTGCTCTGGGAGTAGGAGTGGGGCCGGATCCGGATCCGCAACGGCCGTGAGCCCCAGGCTGAGTTCGATGATCGTTTGCCTGCTTCTGCTGGAGGTGAGATGCTGCCAGGGTCTTGCACCTGTCCCACTTTGCCCTTCAGTTACGCGACAGGCCGGTGGCGCGCGAAGATTTCGTGCAGGACGAAGTCCACACTCCTCCACACCACTCCATGCGCCCATCCCCGCGCTACCTACACGCTACCCACGCGTTACCCACACGCTAGCAGCTCGCGTAAATGGCGCGCGAGAGACAGCCAAGTGGGACAGGCCCTTAACTTGCTCAAATGTGTTCACTGAGGTTTTTCAGAATATTTCCAGAAGTAGGTGCGATATAAATGCAAATTTTTGATCTTAGTTCCCCGAGGATGATTGGTAGACTTCTCTACAATTCAGAATATTCATTCAAAAGAAACAAACCTATGAGATCACAGAGATCAACCATCCCATCTCCAAACAAAGGCTGCATCTGATAATCATCAGGAGAACGTTGTGTACACTCACAATATCACACCGAGTAATGCACTAGCTGCTGTGACCATAGCAACTGTCTATTAATAATACAGGAGACATAATAAAGAGGGAATGGTAGCTCTTCTCTACTGATGCATGGTGTATATAAATGCCTATTTAATATGAAAGAAATGGACACTGAACGTTGTTCAAATTTATGTAAAACAAATAAATGTGAATTCCTGGTAAGCTTTGCATTGGTGTTCTGGCAGGTATTGAGTGAGGACATTATAACTTGTGAAAAAAAGGTTAAAGTGAAGTAAAACTACCCCTAGTTGTCGCTGCTTCCTAGAAACCATATAGTCGGCAGATCCAGACCTTAGGTGGAAACAAAATGCTGAAGTAACTCAGCGGGACAGGCAGCCTCTCGATTCAAACCTTTGATTTTAACCAGCATCTGCAGTTCTACACGGATCCAGACCTTAGACTGCCTTTTTTTTAAACATATATTTAATGTATCTGAGGTTATGTTTTATCTGTATGTTTCTAGTTATAAATATACAGTATTCTGTTTTCACTGTTGGTTTATGTTCAGAAGTGTGGCTTAATTTCCCTATAAGAGATTATAAAGTAGTATATCTTGGGGAATGACAGCAGTACCACCATGTAACATAAAATCAATCCCCCCCCCCCCCCCCCCCCACACATATGGGAAACAAGGAACTGCAGATGTGGGCAATATACACAAAGTGCTGGAGTAACTCAGCAGCATCACTGGAAAAAAAGGATGGGTAATGTTTTGGGTCGGAACCCTGTTTTCGACTGATCTTGAACAAAACACAAAGTTCCAGGGTAACTCAGCAGGTCTGGTAGCATCAGTGAAAGACATGGTCTCATATGGGAAGTATCAACAATGGCAGATATCTGTTCAGCTGGAATGTCTGTTTCTCTGGATCAGTCTGAAGAAGGATCACCCCAAAACGTCGTCTGTCTATTTGTTCCAGATGCTTGTGGTCCCACTGGATTCCTCCAGCACTTTGTTCAAGATTGCAGCATCTGCAGTTCCTTGTGCCTCCAACTGTGTTTCACTGCTGCCTGTTTAGCTGTTTCACCACATCATGGTGAAAAGCATTCCTCGTGAAATAGAAAATACACGATCATGCTGCCTTGGCCTGAGTTAAAAAGATGAGTATAGCTTGCTATTATCAGTCAAGCATTGAAGCACATGAAATGTCACCTGCACATTTTAACCAGTACTACTTTTAATTAATTGCCCATGTCATTCATTCAGAAGAGCATCCTGACCAACCAAGCACATTTTATGCGTCTTTTTTTCCTTCTATTTTGCAGGAAAATGCAGGTAGATTGCTCCTTTGACCTCTTTCTGAATCAGCAGTTCAACATGAAGCCTGTTAATTAAATTGGATGCGTCACCTTTTCCAGAAAGTGGGCTTCAGCAGATCTGCACAAGGACACAATGAATTGTTGATCCTAATGGCAGTAGCTGGTTATAGAAAGCCTGCAATGAGGATGCTAGTTAGGTAGTGTCTCCAGTTGTCATGGAACACATCTGAAATGTCAATCCCATTAGTATACAAAATTCAACCGTTGCTGCAACAAGTGATTCTGAGAATCTTAAACCGTGTGAAGCCACCTCAACTTGAAACGGCACCGTGTAAATGAAACACCTTTCCAAACTATTTCTATTTTCATGATCAAAATGTAAGAACTATCTTTAGTATTTTACATCATGATTCCCTGGATGCATTGTGAAGGACATACAACACAGATCTCCATGAGAATATTTAGTTTTTTAGGGGGTGTACTATACAGATTCAGATTAGTTTCTTGTCATATACACCAGGGCATAGCTGTCCGGGGTCGGGGGGTGTGATGGGTGCAGTCGCACCCCCCTTTTTTTCCTTGGGGCGCAATATTTTAAAATTTGATACCCCCAACAAGAAACTACTAGTTATCCGGGATGCGCGAGCAAGGAGAGGTAAGTGTCGAGAAACTATCTCTTAACACAAATCAACAATCACAGAACGCCTGTTGTGGACAGGGAATGTGTATAAACTATAAGTGGAGAGGGAATTAATCAAGGAACACGGTGTACCCGTTGATTGGTGTAAAACTGGATTTTGAGGGGGGGGGGGGGGGGGGGGGGGGGGCATATCTCATAGATTTGGCTATTGTTCTGGGGGGGGGGGGGAGTTATTGTATTTTGCATTTTACTGAATAGGTTGTTGGTTATATCAGCCCATGAAATGGACGGTGATGATCACAGAATCAGTTTTGTACATTGCAAGATGCTAAAGGAACCCTAATAGATTTGCAGTCTGGTTTGTTGGGCTGTTTGTTCCCCGATTCACTGCCACTCCACCTCCCCACTTAGCTGTTTATTTTCAAGTATAAGTGGTGCTGTCTGAAGAAGGGTCTCCACCGAAATGTCACCTATTCCTTCTCTCCAGAGATGCTGTCTGGCCCGCCGAGTTACTCCAGCAATTTGTGTCTTCTGCAGAATACCGTCCTCTCCAAACACCGATAGAATTCTGACCTCAAAAGTTATCCCAGAGCTTCTGTGACCCGAGGACGAGATCACATTATATTGAACTCAGTGTGTGGAAATGAACCGCAGATACTCGTTTACAAACCGAAGATTAACGCAGAGTAACTCGGCGGGTCAGGCTGTATCTCTGGAGAAAAAGGATGGGTGACGTTTCGCGTCGGGTCTGAAGAAGAGTACCGACCAGAAACGACGCCTATCCTTTATCTCCAGCGATATTACCTGACCTGCCGAGTTACTCCAGCACTTTATGTCCATCTTTTACATCAAACTAAAGTTGTCTTGCACAACTTGCCCCCACCCCCCCGCAATTATATTGGATTTCGGACTCCACGGAAAAAATCTCTACCGGAATATGTAAAAATGTTACCGTTCCGGCGTCGTGTTTTTGAGAAGATGTGATTATACATACACACACACCCAAGATCAGAGTTTTATAGGTATAGAGATGTTATTATATATTTTTATATGTTATTGAATCAAAATCAAGAATTATAAATTCACATTTTAAAAATGGTTTCACAATTCAGTAGTACTGATTTTCAGTATTCCATACAGATATTTGAGAATACATGAGGTTTCATGCAAAATACTGATTTTCAAAAATCCAGTTTCTGTGTAGTACGTTCTATTTTATATATGTGAGAAATACCGATTTCCCCAACACAATACTGATTTTCAGCCATCAAAATACGGAAATGCGCGGTGAAACTTGGCAGCTCTGCAATTGTTCACAATCACATTGTGTTTGAGAATTCAAAATGTGATTTGTGATCTTGTTTATGGTGACCGTGTTTGTCAACATGGTACTAGAATTTGTTATAATAGTATGACAGTAAAATAGGTTAGTTTGACAGCGATCATAGTACAGCGATAATGTAAATGGACCATTTAGTTTGACTTCAATTTTCATGATGGAAATGTTGTATTCACATCACTATTCCATGTTGAAATTGATGTGATGTGAAGTTGTTAGGTCAGGAGGACCATTAAAGGTGCACTGCACACACTAACAGTTTAACAGTAACAGGCAATCAAATCAACACAAAACATTTTCTAAAAAAAAGTTTTATTTACTGCAAAAACTTACAGTATTTTACTTGCAGTTTTTGCATGCTCCTTTATAACAATTTGCACAACATTTTACAACAGTACAACTTGATTATTAAAACAAGGACAACTTCAATTCTTGAATTTTTTTAAATGTATACAACAATGTATACAATAAATGTATACAACAAAAATGGATACAACAAATCATCCCATTCCACCCACTCATTACTCTGGACTCAACCAAAATTATTTCTGAAATATTGGTCATAAATTTGGTGCAAAATGCTCCAAAATAAGGCTCAGAATGCACCAGAGAGCATCTAAAACTCCAGAGCTTCCAGGGTCGCAAGGGACTTCGCGCTGTGCACACATTATTTCACATAACATTTTTGTAATCCTGTCATACCACCCCCCTTTTTGAAAAGCTTCGTACGGGCCTGCAGGGTGTAATTAATTTCTTGTTTAGAGGAAGCTTATAGGATACATAGTATAGATGGTAATAATAGATGCAATAAATACAGTGATGAATGCAAAAAAGTGTAATAGTGCAAAGATTGTAGCTCAATTTGAAACAGTGCAAAAAATACAATAATAGAATAACCAAATGAGGCAGTGTTAAGAGTACATGATAGCACTTATGGGATGAGTGTGTGAAAGAGGTAATTGGCTCAATAGTTTGATAGCAACAAGGAAAAAGCTATTGGAGTTTCAAGGTTCTGTATCTTCTCCCAGAATGCAGAAAAGTGGAAAGAAAATGGCCAGGGTGGCAGGCGACCTTGATGATACTTTCAACCATCCCGATGCAACATGCCATGACGATGGATGGAAGCGACGATTCTGCGATTGACTCTTAATTCAGGATTATATATGGAAAATGGAAGAGATAGTTTTTCACTGTGGCACCTGAATTTGTGTTTCAGTTGTGATGAAGCCTTGGTGTGTTTCTCCAGTGCCTTTTGATTATTTTGATTAAGAACCACAGCAGCCAGGAATCCGTCAGGAATCTTGGCGACTGCACAGGACTGGCAGCTTTCTGTAGACCTGGTAAAACAGCTGAAGTTCCCAGAGCACATTGCCACGACCACCCTGAGGCCAGATATCCTCCTGGTCTCAGAGGCGACCAAAAACATTGTCTTGTTGGAACTGACAGTGCGGTGGGAGGACCGTCTGGAGGAGGCCCACGAGAGGAAGTTGACCAAGTATGAAGAGCTGGTCGTGAGCCTGCCATAGACTGCCGTAAGCAGGGTTGGAAGGCAAGGTGTATGCCCATCGAGGTTGGCTGCAGAGGTTTTGCAGGGCAATCTCTCTGCAAAGCCTTGAGTGCGTTGGGCATCAACAGAGTGACGAGGAGAAGAGCCATCAAGAACACCACAGAGGCAGTGGAGAAGGCCTCGAGATGGCTCTGGATCAGGAGAGAAGGTCCATGGGGAGGAGCGAATGCCACCTGAACACAAGTCGTGGTCTGATCAACCACGGCTGGGTCGCCTGGGCGAGATGTTGAAAGACCCGAAACACCCAATGACCCCAGGTTACATCACTGATGATGTGTTCAGGAGCATCAATAGATGTATTTTTTATCAATGGTGTCGGTGTACACTGCAGCTACTGTGTGCTGATGGTGCATGGAATGATAGTTGTGATGATCAAGCAAGCTGCTTTTTTCTCAAACGCAACTGAGTTTGGAGCATATTTGGAGCTGCACTCATATTGGCAAGTAGGGATCTTCCATTACACTCCAGACACGTGTCTTGGAGATGATGGAATGAGTTCAATGATGCAGAGCTGAACCATTTGCTGCGGAATGTCTGTCCTCTGATCTGGTATTGATGTCAAAGTTTGTATTTGTACCAGTTTGAGTCTGATATATTACAGTATCAATACCACAAAGGTCTCCCATACTTTTGACCGAGTATTGGAATGAAAGTCACAATGGAAACTGAAGACGATGGAGGAATTCCTGCAGCTATTCATAAATTCATAAGACATAGGAGCGGAATTAGGCCATTCGGCCCATCGAGTCTGCTCTGCCATTCGATCATGTCCGATTCCTAAGGGTGTCGGGTTATGGGAGAAGGCAGAAGAATGGTGTTAGGAGGGAGTGATATTTCAGCCATAATTGAATGGCGGAGGAGACTTGTTGGGCCGAATGGCCTAATTCTGCTCCTTTCAGTAATGACCTTATGGACCTGATCTATCTTTCCTTCTCAATCCTATTCTCCTGCCTTCTCCCCATAACCTTTGACACCCTTACTAAACAGGAAGCCATCAATTTCTTTAGACTTAGAGATACAGTGCAGAATTTCCTGGACCCAATTCAAAAGGCACAGTAGGCGATTAACTGGACAAGTTTGAAACGCGAGGAATCTACAATTTTACTAATTTAATCACTGTGACTGCGATCGTACCTACAACTGTTCACTAGCAAATCGGCAAAGCTGCGACCAACCCCTGTGGAAATTATAGATCAATAAGTCATAAAACCATCGCCAGCATCAGTGTGCATAGGTTTTGGATTAAAATAATAATCATCACTTGGACATCAAATCAAAATCTGGAATTACCATATAACCATATAACAATTACAGCACGGAGACAGGCCTTCTCGGCACTTCCAGTC
Source organism: Okamejei kenojei (assembly GCA_035221665.1). Taxonomy (NCBI): domain Eukaryota; kingdom Metazoa; phylum Chordata; class Chondrichthyes; order Rajiformes; family Rajidae; genus Okamejei; species Okamejei kenojei. Next base: position 14,417,993 of record CM069147.1, read on the forward strand.
CGTGCCGACCATTTGTTTTCCCCTAGTCCCATCTACCTGCACTCAGACCATACCCCTCCATTCCCTTCATGTCCATATACCTATCCACTTTACTTTTAAATGTTAAAATCGATCCTGCCTCCACCACCTCTGCTGGAAGCTCATTCCACACAGCCACCACCCTCTGAGTAAAGACGTTCCCCCTCACGTTACCCCTAAACTTCTGTCCCTTAATTCTCATGTCCAAATTAAGAAATTCAATTAAGAAAAATCAAATAATTTTAATTTAAATTGTTATACATATACCAGCCTGGGGTATATCAAAAGAAACACCACTATTATAAGTTATATTCAGTCATTATTGGTGAAATGAAAAAAAAGTGTGACTTTCAGTCATAATATGATAGTGTAAAGATCTCAACTACTCAATGTTATAATTATATAACAAGCAAAATCATCAGATTACGTCACAAACTGGTGATTGTCATCTTGCATTAACGAGCAGCTGTGGTTGGTTTAACTACTTGATGACTAACAGCAAGTTACATAACCTCAGAATACAAGTAAATTATATTGTTGAAAGCTATTTTTGCGGATTTAAAGCCTGAAACCACAACAGTTATTTCTTGGTTTGTTTGCCCAGCTTTCTTTGAATTATCTCCAGACATCTCCATCTCCCGAATCCCGTCTCCAACTATTCCCCTGTAGGTATAGAGCCACATTAAACCGCAAAAACCAGTACAAATTTCTTGATCAACCCTAGATCTGACAAGGAGTGTTTAGAAACAAGGAACTGCAAATGCTGGTTTACCAAGGATCCACACAAAATGCTGGAGTAACTCAGTATGTTGGGCAACAACATTCTGAGTTGGGCAACAACATACTAACGCAATAGAAAGGAAGGACATTAGCTTGGTGGATGTGGAATCGATATGGGTAGAGCTGCAAAACACTAAGGGGCAGAAAACGCTAGTGGGAGTTGTATACAGGCCACCTAACAGTAGTAGTGGAGTTGGGGATGGCATCAAACATGAAATTAGAAATGCGTGCAACAAAGGTAAAACAGTTATAATGGGTGACTTCAATCTACATATAGATTGGGTGAATCAAATTGGCAGGGGTGCTGAGGAAGAGGATTTTTTGGAATGTATGCGGGATAGTTTTCTAAACAAACATGTAGAGGAACCAACGAGAGAGCAGGCTATTCTAGACTGGGTACTGAGTAATGAGGAAGGGTTAGTTAGCAGCCTTGTTGTACGTGGCCCCTTGGGCAAGAGTGACCATAATATGGTTGAGTTCTTCATTAGGATGGAGAGTGACATTGTTAATTCAGAAATAAGGGATCTTAACTTAAAGAAAGGTAACTTTGAGGGTATGAGACGTGAATTGGCCAAGATAGACTGGCAAGTGATTCTTAAAGGGTTGACGGTGCATATGCAATGGAAGGCATTTAAAGATTGCATGGATGAACTACAACAATTGTTCATCCCAGTTTGGCAAAAGAATAAATCAGGGAAGGTAGTGCATCCGTGGATAACAAGGGAAATCAGGGATAGCATCAAAACTAAAGAGGAAGCATACAAATTAGCCAAAAAAAGCAGCCTACCAGAGGACTGGGAGAAACTCAGAGTCCAGCAGAGGAGCACAAAGTGCTTAATTAGGAAAGGGAAAATTGAAGAAAACTGAAATTATGAAAGAAAACTGGCAGGGAACATAAAAACGGACTGCAAAAGTTGTTATAGATATGTGAAGAGAAAAAGGTTAGTTAAAACAAATGTAGGTCCCTTGCAGTCAGAAACTGGTGAATTAATCATGGGGAACAAGGACATGGCAGACCAATTGAATAACTACTTTGGTTCTGTCTTCACTAAGGAAGACAAATAATCTGCCGGAAATAGCAGGGGACCGGGGGTCAAATGAGATGGAGGAACTGAGTGAAATCCAGATTAGCCGGGAAGTGGTGTTAAGTAAATTGAATGGATTAAAGGCCGATAAATCCCCAGGGCCAGATAGGCTGCATCCCAGAGTACTAAAGGAAGTATCCCCAGAAATAGTGGATGCATTAGTGATAATTTTTCAAAACTCTTTAGTTTCTGGAGCAGTTCCTGAGGATGGGAGGGTAGCTAATGTAACCACACTTTTTAAAAAGGGAGGGAGAGAGAAAACGGGGAATTACAGACCAGTTAGTCTAACATTGATAGTGGGGAAAATGCTAGAGTCAGTTATTAAAGATGGGATAGCAGCACATTTGGAAAGTGGTGAAATCATTGGACAAAGTCAGCATGGATTTATGAAAGGTAAATCATGTCTGACGAATCTTATAGAATTTTTTGAGGATGTAACTAGTAGAGTGGATAAGGGAGAACCTGTGGATGTGTTATATCTGGACTTTCAGAAGGCTTTCGACAAGATCCCACATAAGAGATTAGTATACAAACTTAAAGCACATGGTATTGGGGGTTCAGTATTGATGTGGATAGAGAACTGGCTGGCAGACAGGAAGCAAAGAGTAGGAGTAAACGGGTCCTTTTCACAATGGCAGGCAGTGACTAGTGGGGTACCGCAAGGCTCAGTCCTGCGACCCCAGCTATTTACAATTTATATTAATGATCTGGATGAGGGAATTGAATGCAACATCTCCAAGTTTGCGGATGACACGAAGCTGGGGGGCAGTGTTAGCTGTGAGGAGGATGCTAGGAGGCTGTAAGGTGACTTGGATTGATTGGGTGAGTGGGCAAATGCATGGCAGATGCAGTATAATGTGGATAAATGTGAGGTTATCCGCTTTGGCGGCAAAAACAGGAGGGTAGACTATTATCTGAATGGTGGCCGATTAAGAAAAGGGCAGATGCAAGGAGACCTGGATGTCATGATACACCAGTCATTGAAAGTAGGCATGCAGGTCCAGCTGGCTGGGAAGAAAGCGAATGGTATGTTGGCATTCATAGCAAAAGGATTTGAGCACAAGAGCAGGGAGGTTCTACTGCAGTTGTACAGGGTCTTGGTGGGGCAACACCTAGAGTATTGCGTACAGTTTTGGTCTACTAATCTGAGGAATGACAGTTTTGGTCTCCGAATCTGAGGAAAGAGTACAGAGAAGGTTCACCAGACTGATTCCTGGGATGGCCGGACTTCCATATGAAGAAAGACTGGATAGACTCGGCTTGTACTCGCTGGAATTTAGGAGATTGAGGGGGGATCTTATAGAGACTTACAAAATTCTTAAGGGGTTGGACAGGCTAGATGCAGGAAGATTGTTCCCGATGTTGGGGAACTCCAGAACAAGGGGTCACAGTTTAAGGATAAGGGGGAAGTCTTTTAGGACCGAGATGAGAAAATCATTTTTCACACAGAGAGTGGTGAATCTGTGAAATTCTCTGCCACAGAAGGTTGTTGAGGCTAGTTCATTGGCTATATTTAAGAGGGAGTTAGACGTGGCCCTTGTGGCTAAAGGGATCAGGGGCTATGGAGAGAAGGCAGGTACAGGATACCGAGTTGGATGATCAGCCATGATCATATTGAATGGCGGTGCAGGCTCGAAGGGCCGATTGGCCTACTCCTGCACCTATTTTCTATGATTCTATGAACATCTCCGGAGGACATGGATTGATGGGTCGGGACCCTTTTTCGAACTCATTGCAGGGGGGGGGAGGGGAAAAAAGGCAGGAAAAATGCTTTCCGACCCCCACCCTTGCGTTCAGTCGGAAGAAGGGGCCCAACCTTAAACGTCACCTACCCATGACCTCCAGGGATGCTGCCTGACCTGCTGAGTTACTCCAGCATTTTGTCCTTCCAAGGAGTGTTTAGACCTCCCCTTCTCCAGGTTTTCCAATTTTCCATGATGTGAAATCCCTATAGACTAGCACATGCCCACCCGTATTGACTTATCTTGATGCCAATGAACATTTCCGCTGGGGCCAACAGGGACATCTAGTTGCCAAATTTGCAGAGCTCCTAATCTGTTCCCACTTTCTGCCCATTACAGTAGGTTGCTGATAAGCAGTGGATATGCGAGAAGCATGGAGCACATGGGTGTATGTCAAGTAATGGCATAGATGATGTTCGTGATCCTGTGCTCACCAGAGAACGGAAGCTGCACTGCAGAAGCTCCAATTGTTTGTTATCCCCTTACTCTGTGACTGAGCTGCTGCCACTCCTGCCCGTATTATTTTTTGCTCAGGCTGATACCATGAATTAGAAATAAGGAACAAGCGTTAATTAAATTTCATTCTGTGTTGTCATCAGTGCATAAATCCAACCACCCACCCAATTTGGTTCCCGACAGAGAATCCAATTACTTACTCAGACATTTCGGCTCTAGTCATGTCTATTATCACTCTAGAATGGATTTTAAAGGCAACAAACGGTGCACAGGAGCTAAAATAAGTCAGAGGAATTCAACAGGTCAGGCAGCATCTGTGGAAGCAAAGGGACAGTTGCATTTCCTGATACTGTTCCTTGACCTGAAATGTCGACCATTTCTTTCACTCTACAGATGCAATTTATTTTTTACTCCAGATTACAGCATCTGCAGTCGCCAATTGACAGGAAATCATTGCTATCATTCGGTATTCATAATAGACTTACAAAAGTATTTTTCAAATACATATGCGAGTTCCAGTTCAATGGCGGCAGTACCTGTACTACACTGACCAATGCAGGCAAGCGGCCAAATGCCATCTTCACTAGTCCACAGTCTCAACACTTTCAGGGAACTGTGTACCTGCAACTCTAGGTCTCTCTGTTCTACGACAGACATATTTCTGAAATTGCCAAACCCAGATGGAATGCTATTCTTGAAGATGGTCTCCATTATAGTTTCTTTGAGATCCCTTGGCAAGCTCTCTTGTTTCCCATCTCGAACGATGAAGCCATAAATTTATAGTAGAAGTGCTTCTTAATATGGTCAAGGACTTCAACAGAGATTCTGACTATTCCAGAGGTCTTGATGTTCTTGATCTGCAATTCCTTATTTCTAAATCTTTTCATCATTTGTTCCACTGAGTAATTTATCTATTGGCATTCTGCATCTCAGTCTCATAGACTTCCTACATTTCTGCTTTAGCAACTCTAGAAGTAAAATGGCTTAGTCCTGTCTTAACAGCTCCCCTTTACACAACCCCCGAAAAGAACAACATTCTTCAAGTCAATCTTTACGTGCAATCTGCCAAATTATTTATCACGCATCAAAAGAAATGGATTACATTTAAAAATTGCAATGCATTTAACGTAAAAAAATAATTTACAGCCAGAAAGGCTGTGAAGGAATTCTGCATTATTCATGCGTATTTTCTCAAAGCAGCCAGTGCAATGTTCTGACATTTTATTTCTTTCTTGCATCATAATAGACTCATAATTCATACAGCTCCAATATAAGTCTTGGCTAACCAACAAAGTTATTTACATGTTATTGTTCAGGAAAATTATTAGTTACAAATGATATTGGATCAAACATTTCAATTATGAGTGAGAGGGGGGAACTTGAAAGCTAAATACCACATTTACCCTGCCTTATGCAGGTAGAAAAAAAACTGGAGCCATCGGATGCTTCCTGGTTACAAATTTTACAATATGCAGATGACAGGATAAATCAACAAATGGGCAGTCTCCACAGCCAAAGGAAATGTACTTTCAGCCGAGCAATGATTGGTTATCTGACATTTAGTTGCCAATGGAGATACCATGTTAGAATCCTCCCTGACATTCATTGGTCACTGACCTAGGCTATTTGTGTCTTCTGGAGATGCTGCCTGACTCGCTGACTTACTCCATTACTGTGGTAGTTGCAGTTAATGGGGTTATGAAAGTCACAACGACAACATCTGCAAACTCTCTTCACATAGAATCAACTATCTTGGTTTGGATATCCTATCCTCACTAGTCTGAAGAAGAGTCTCGACTCGAAACATCACCCATTCCTTCTCTCCAGAGATGCTGCCTGTCCTGCTGTGTTACTCCAGCATTTTGTGTCCATCCTCACTAACTACTTGTTGATTCCTTCTACTCCTAGCTTCATATGGTAATATCATATCAGTGAATCAATTTGCCATTTCTGAGATGGCTCCTTTTTTTAAAGAATTTTTCAAGATTATTAATGTGTGAAGAGTCATTCTGGAAATTTCAAATCATTCATTGTCTGCCAAGATTATCATTGCCTGATCATAGATATTTATGACCACATTGAGTATATGATAGTACAATCCAATCTCCTTACTATGTTAATAATAAACTGATGAATGTTAAATAAGCTCATTAAGGCCTAAAGTTCTTTAAGGACTGGCTTTGCTCTATCAATGCCACAAATTTAAATTATATGTGAAAGAAATTATCCACAAGTCAAAAAGGGATTCTTGGAAAATAAAAACAATGACATTTTTTTCAAGCAATTCCAAGCAATACTGAAAATTTACATTTTAAACACAAAAGTCGTGGAATAAAAATACAGGTGAAATTACCCAGGATGAGGTGGTCCACACCAGGGCATCGGAGATGTCCTCATTCTTCAGGGAATGGGGGTTCCCCTCTTCTACTATAGATGAGGCTCTCACCATGGGTCTCTTCTATACCCCGTAACTCTGCACTTAATCCCCACCCCCCCCACTCGTAACAAGGGCAGAGTCCCCCTTGTCCTCACCTTCCACCCTACCAGCTATCACATATAACAAATAATCCTCCGACATTTTCGCCACCTCCAACGGGATCCCAACACTGGCCACATCTTCCCATCTCCTCCCCTGTCTGCTTTCTGCAGAGACCGCTCCCTCCGTAACTCCCTGGTCAATTCGTCCCTTCCCACCCAAACCACCCCCTCTCCTGGTACTTTCCCTTGCAACCGCAGGAAATGCTACACTTGTCGCTTTACCTCCCCCCTTGACTCCATTCAGTCTTTCCAGGTGCGGCACAGGTTCACCTGCATCTCCTCCAACCTCATCTATTGCATCCGTTGCTCTAGGTGTCAGCTGCTCTACATCGGTGAGACCAAGCGTAGGCTTGGCGATCGCTTCGCCCAACACCTCCGTTTGTTTCGCAATAACCAACCTGATCTCCCGGTGGCACAGTACTTCAGCTCCATTGTGCAAAAAACAATCATTTTGATTACATTTTGAGTGGATGTTTCTGGATTAATTTATGGGAGTTAAACATTAAATTCCTTCCACCTGTCATATAAATTCATGACAGTGAGATTAAAAAATCATATTATATTGTTAATTCTTGTGTGAATGGGAATAGTTTGTAATTTGGATACTTAGGCTCTTTAAAAAATATATCCTTTTCTTAAGAAATGGAATTTCAAGGCAGTCTGGATGCTTGTGTATGGGTGGATTCCTAACGTTCTTTCCCAGTTATCGTTCATGCCAGTTTCATACAACGTCCTTGCATGTTTAATGCATCCTGGAGCAGTGCTACAATCCATAATGTATTGTATTTCAAGGCCAAAATAAGTTGTAATTTAACTCGCAACACAATCCTTTGGCCAAAATCAACTTCTACCTGCACTACATCCTTCGATATAACTTCACATTTCAATGTTCAAGACTCAGTATACAGTTTGACCCCAACTTAATTTATTTCAACCAATTCAGCAATAAAATTATCCAGTTGATTCCACAGTTGGGCAATCCTGCTACAATTATAATACCCAGGACAGGAAACAAAAAACATTTGAGCCGTAATGAGCTTGTAAACAAAAACAATGTTATCAGCTTGCATGCAGAGGTGATTTATTTATCCAGCTAATATGCCTCTCTACCACTGCTCTTTCTAACTCACTGAATATTCTTCCAGGGTTTATTAGTAGTAAACTCATCCTTGAATTTGAAATTAAGGGGCTTAAGACCCCTCTTCAGAAACTTGACCTCAGAATCTGGATGACATTTACAGTGGAGTTCATGTGGATTGTGGTCAGGCTAGATATCATCTTCAATTATTTCAGACCAAGCCCCAACTACTGACTTCTTAGTTCAAAAGAGGATCTGCCCCTGAAGGCACATTGGCCAATTAATTCTTTTAAATGAGACTTGGGGGAAACACAGCAATGGAAGAGAGCTGAATTCTCAGAGGCCCACAGGAGCCGTTGGAAGAGAAGGAGGGGGAGGAGCGACACCCGACCGGTAAGGTTTAAAATCAAGCACGGGGCTTGTTTTTGCCTAAATCCATAACGTTCCATTTGGAGAAGTGTTTTTTTTTTGAGGAAGCCGCTGATTGGTGGGAAGTGGACTAGGGTAAGCAGCTGATTGGTGGGAAGTGGACTAGGGAAAGCAGCTGATTGGCAGTCAGATTCCAGCAGTTTGTTGTGTACTTTGTATTGTGTTGATATTGTATCCTGTGTAAGGGGGGAGTATGAAGGCCAGGGCAGTGTACTGTTCTGGATGTCAGCTGTGGGAGGTCAGGGAATCTGATAGCCATCCAGACGTCCACATCTGTGCCAGGTGTGTCGAGATGGGGCTCCTAAAGGACTGTGTTAGGAACCTGGAGCAGCAGCTCGATGACCTCTGTCTGGTCAGGGAGAGTGAGGAGGTCATAGAGAGGAGAAGGGTAGCAAAAAGAGGAGGGCAATTGTAATAGGGGACTCTATAGTTAGGGGGTCGGATGGGCGATTCTGTGGACGCAGTCGGGAGACCCGGATGGTAGTTTGCCTCCCTGGTGCCAGGGTCTCGCATGTGTCGGAACGTGTCCAAAAGATTCTGAAAAGGGAGGGAGAGGAGCCTGATGTTGTGGTACACATAGGTACCAATGACATAGGCAGAAAAAGAGACGAGGTCCTGAAGGGAGAATTTAGGGAGTTGGGGGGAAAGTTTAGGAGAAGGACCAAAAGGGTAACGATTTCAGGATTACTGCCTGTGCCGCGTGACAGTGAGAGTAGGAATGGAATGAGGTGGAGGATAAATGCGTGGCTGAGGGACTGGTGCAGCGGGCAGGGATTCAAGTTTCTTGATCACTGGGAACTCTTATGGGGCAGGCATGATCTGTACAAAAAGTACGGGTTGCACTTGAACCCGAGGGGGACCAATATCCTGGCAGGGAGATTTGCAAAGGCTACTGGGGAGACTAAACTAGAAAGGCTGGGGGGAGGGACTCGGGTAGAGGGGGCTAAGGGACAGGGTGTGGGGCAAGAGGCAGAGAAGGGAAGCACTCAGACACAAAATGTAGGCGAGAAAGAGGAAAAAGATAATAGACAGAGAATAAGGGATGGTGGGTTTCTAAAATATGTATATTTTAATGCTAGGAGCATTGTAAGAAAGGTGGATGAACTTAGAGCCTGGATTGACACCTGGAAATATGATGTTGTGGCAATCAGTGAAACATGGTTGCAGGAGGGCTGTGATTGGAAACTAAATATTCCAGGATTTTATTGCTTCAGGTGTGATAGAATTGGAGGGACCAGAGGTGGAGGTGATGCATTGCTTGTCAGAGAGGATATTACAGCAGTGCTTTAGCAGGATAGATTAGAGGGCTAGTCTAGGGAGGCTATTTGGGTGGAACTAAGTGGGAACGGTGTAGAAACACTTTTAGGGGTGTATTATAGACCGCCAAATGGGGAGCGAGAATTGGAAGAGCAAATATGCAAGGAGATAGCAGATATTAGTAGTAAGCACAAGGTAGTGATTGTGGGAGATTTCAATTTTCCAAAAATAGACTGGGAAACACATTCTGTAAATGGGCTGGATGGTTTGGAGTTTGTAAAATGTGTGCAAGATAGTTTTTTGCAGCAGTGCATAGAGGTATCGACCAGAGAAGGGGCAGTGCTGGACCTCCTGTTAGGAAATGAGGCAGGTCAGGTGACGGAGGTATGCGTTGGTGAGCACTTCGGGACCAGTGATCACATTACCATTAGTTTCAATATAATTATGGAGAGAGTCAGAACTGGACCTACAGTGGAGATTTTTGATTGGAGAAAGGCTAACTTTGAGGGAAAGAGTATGGATTTAAAAGGAGTGAATTGGGACACTTTGTTTTATGGGAAGAGAAATGGAGGACATTTAAAGGGGAAATTGTAAGAGTACAGAATCTTTATGTCCCTGTTAGGTTGAAAGGAAATAGTAAAAATTGGAAAGAGCCATGGTTTTCAAGGGAAATTGGACACTTGTTTCGAAAAAAGAGAGATATCTACAATAATTATAGAAGGCATGGAGTAAATGAGGTGCTAGAGGAGTATAAAGAATGTAAAAAGAATCTTAAGAAAGACATTAGGAAGGCTAAAAGAAGATATGTTAATAGCAAAAGGATAACGAGGGATAAAATTGGACCATTAGAGCGCCAGAATGGACAGCTATCTGCAGAACCAAAAGAGATGGGGAGATATTGAACAATTTCTTTTCTTCAGTCTTCACCAAGGAGAAGGATATTGAACTCTGTGAGGTAAGGGAAAAAAGTAGAGTAGCTATGGAAACTATGAGATTCAAAGAGGAGGAAGTACTGACACTTTTGAAAAATATAAAAGTGGATAAGTCTCCAGGTCCTGACAGGATATTCCCTAGGAGATTGAGGAATGTTAGTGTAGAAATAGCAGGAGCTATGACAGAAATATTTCAAATGTCATTAGAAACGGGAATAGTGCCAGAGGATTGGCGTACTGCGCATGTTGTTCCATTGTTTAAAAAGGGTTCAAAGAATAAACCTAGCAATTATAGACCTGTTAGTTTGACGTCAGTGGTGGGCAAATTAATGGAAAGGATACTTAGAGATAATATATATAAGCATCTGGATAAACAGGGTCTGATCAGGAACAGTCAACATGGATTTGTGCCTGGAAGGTCATGTTTGACAAACCTTCTTGAATTTTTTTGAAGCGGTTACTAATGAAATTGATGAGCGCAAAGCAGTGGATGTTGTCTATATGGATTTCAGTAAGGCCTTTGACAAGGTTCCCCATGGAAGGTTGGTTAAGAAGGTTCAATCTTTGGGTGTTAATGGCGGAGTAGCAAGATGGATTCAACAGTGGCTGAATGGGAGATGTCAGAGAGTAATGGTGGATGGCTGTTTGTCAGGTTGGAAGCCGGTGACCAGTGGGATACCTCAGGGATCTGTGTTGGGTCCACTGTTGTTTGTCATGTACATCAATGATCTGGATGATGGGGTGGAAAATTGGATAAGTAAGTATGCAGATGATACTAAGGTGGTGTTGTGGATAATGAAGTAGATTTTCAAAGTCTACAGAGAGATTTGGGCCATTTGGAAAAGTGGGCAGAAAGATGGCAGATGGAGTTTAATGCTGATAAGTGTGAAGTGCTACATCTTCGCAGGACAAATCAAAATAGGACATACATGGTAAATGGTAGGGAATTGAGGAATGCTGTGGAACAGAGAGATCTAGGAATAACTGCATAGTTCCCTGAAGGTGGAACTGCATGTAGATAGGGTGGTAAAGAAAGCCTTTGGTGTGCTGGCCTTTATAAATCAGAGCATTGAATATAGGAGTAGGGAAGTAATGTTAAAATTGTACAAGGCATTGGTAAGACCAATTCTGGAGTATGGTGTACAATTTTGGTCGCCTAATTATAGGAATGATGTCAACAAAATAGAGAGAGTACAGAGGAGATTTACTAGAATGTTGCCTGGGTTCCAGCAACTATGTTACAGAGAAAGGTTGAACAAGTTAGGTCTTTATTCTTTGGATCGCAGAAGGTTAAGTGGGGACTTGATTGAGGTCTTTAAAATGATGAAAGGGATAGACAGAGTTGACGTGGATAAGCTTTTCCTATTGAGGGTAGGGAAGATTCAAACAAGAGGGCATGACATGAGAATTAAGGGACAGAAGTTTAGGGGTAACGTGAGGGGGAACTTCTTTACTCAGAGGGTGGTGGCTGTGTGGAATGAGCTTCCAGCAGAAGTGGTGGAGGCAGGATCGATTTTAACATTTAAAAGTAAAGTGGATAGGTATATGGACGGGAAGGGAATGGAGGGCTATGGTCTGAGTGCAGGTAGATGGGACTAGGGGAAAACAAATGGTCGGCACGGACTGGAAGGGCCGAGAGGGCCTGTTTCCGCGCTGTAATTGTTATATGGTTATATGGTTATATGGAATTCTGGGGTTTACTCCCAAGAATTTTTTTAATAAAATTAAATCTATAATTCAAAAGACACCCTGTAATGCCATATAAATTCTCCTACAATGCAAAATTCCCTTGGACTGCAATGTAATGGGAAATGAACCAACCACATATCTTTCAGAAAAACATTGGCAGCACTGCAAAGATGGTTGAACATTGTAGCATCTCCGTGAAAGGCCATTACTACAAGAATTGTCAGATCTCAATTGATTTAACTGAAGGCACCAATTTTCTACTTCTGAACAAAGGTTTATAGAAGACCAGCAATCCATAGTCACCACGGAACCACAAATAACATGCCTCGTGCCCGTTCAGTTCAATTGTTTGGGAAAAGATAATACAGCTCAGCCACCACTGCTTTCTCCCATCCACCGCACAATGGAAAGTTCATATCTCACCACTAACAAACAGCCTATCAATGTGTGAGTGTGACCCACAACACTAATTACAACAGCAGGACAAATAGTGAAAATAAACCTGCAGCTAAACCCTGCATGGTTACAGCCGAGGCAGCACGAGGTGTAAATGGATTTAATACAAGGGAGGTTGGTTTCTGTGATGGTCTGGGCTGCATCCACAATTTGCTGCAATTTCTTGATGGAGCTGTTCTCAAACCAGGCTGTGATACCTCCTGATGCTCTCTGTTCTTGGTTTAAGGGTTCATTACGGTCTCCAGACAACCATTTCAAGTTCAAGTTCACATGCACCAATTAAGGTACAGTGATATTTGAATTACTATATAGCCATACTAGTAAAAAGATCACAATGCACGATAGAGTTTAACATAAACATAAGTGGAATCAACATTCCTCACTGTGATGGAAGACGACAAAGTTCAGTCAATCTTCCTCTATTTGTTCATCTGTGGTAGGGGCCTTGAACCCTCCACAGCCGCCGCAACGGACGGCCCGATGTACAAGCCCTCTCATCAGGATGATCGAAACTCCGACGTTGGGATGGATCAGAACACATGCTTGGAGTTGCCGAATCGGCCGCTCCTTACCAGAGACCGCGGCTTCACCATGTTAAAAGACCACGGACCAGCGGTCGGAGGACTTCTTCTGGTGATCCCCGGCAGGCCCCCGCCGTCGGAGCTCCAACACTGGCGACCCTCGGCAGAGGAACCCAGACTCCGCGATGGTAAATTCGCAGTGCGCCTGCCGCTGAAGCTCTGGGCCGGTCTCCGGTCTGGAGAGGCCGCACCAAACCAGTTGTTAGGCTGCGAGGGGGGGCGGAGATGCGACGTGGATAAAAGTCACATCTACATCGAGGTAAGTAACTGAAAAAGGTTTCCCCCTATCCACCCCCATCACCCCCCACATCAGACATACCGAGAAATATTAAAACATACATTTAGACACACTAAAAATAACAAAAAAGTCGAAAGGACAGACGGGCTGCTGGCGAGGCTGCTGTTTGCGGCGTCACCCAATTTCAATGCAAAACCGAGGGAATCGGTGTTAGTTTGATTGATTAATACAGGTGTCAGGGGTTATGGGGAGAAGGCAGGAGAATGGGGTTGAGAGGGAAAGATAGATCAGCGATGATTGAATGGCAGAGTAGACTTGAAGGGCTTAATGGTCTAATTCTGCCACAAAGTCAAATAGTCAATGTTTTCCTAGTTGACTGGTTTCCTAAATTATGTTTTGCCAATTATAATCTATGCCCATTTCATCTAATATCCTTGCATCCTTCAAACATAATATGAATTGGAGGTCTTGATTGCCATAAAAGGAATTAATTTAAAAAAATATATTATTAAGGAGCAAGTTCAGATTAATGGGCCGAAGAGGTTTCTCATATCATGGCTTTATTACATGATTAAAGAACTATATAAACACCATTTTAAATTTCATACAGCTAGTTGATGGAATTAGTCTCATAGGAGACAGAGAGTAATTGTACTGTTGAAGGAAAATTGTGTTTAGGACTAATTCAAGCAATAAATCTTCCACACTAGGGAAACTGGACAGATTGGATAACCACTTTGCACAGCATCTTCCTTCCATTCGCAGAGGTGACCTAGTGCTTCCAATCATCACTTTAATTCTCCGTACAATTTATCTGTCAGAGAGTCCTGCACTATTCCAACAATACCAAATGCAAGTTTGAGACAGCAACTCATCTTCAGTCCAGACATGTAGCAATTTATCAGATCAGGTATCAAATTTAACGATTTACGCTGTCTGTATGGACTTTGGATGGTCTTCCTGTGACCACGTGGGTTTTCTCCGGGTGCTCCGGTTTCCTCCCACATCCCAGAGGTACAGGTTCTAGGTTAAAGAAGGAACTGCAGATGCTGGAAAATCGAGGGTACACAAAATGCTGGGGAAACTCAGCGGGTGCAGCAGCATCTATAGAGCGAAGGAGATGGGCAACGTTTCGGGCCGAAACCGTTCTTCAGACTGATGGGGAGTGGGGGGAGGCAGGGGGGAAGAAAGGAAAAAGGATGAGGAGGAGCCCGAGGGCTGAGGGAGAGGTAGGAAGGGAAGGAAACGACAAGGGTTAACAGAATTTAGAGAATTCAATGTTCATGCCAAGAGGATGCAGACTCCCCAAGCGGAATATGAGGTGCTGTTCCTCCAATTTGCGGTGTTGCTCACTCTGGCCGTGAAGGAGGCCCAGGACAGAGAGGTCGGATACGGAATGGGAGGGGGAGTTGAAGTGCTGAGCCACTGGGAGGTCGGGTTGGTTAATGCCTCATAATGAGGGTAAAATGCAGTTCAAGAGTCAGGTGGTGCGTGGTTTCAAGCCTCTAGCTTCTGTCACTGATCTATCTATGGGTGCTGGAAACAGCAGGGTTATAATGCCCAACATGAAAACGGCTCAACTTGATATGTTTAAATTTCATCTAATTTTTATTTTTCCATTTGAACTCTTCTACATGCTTTGAATCATAAAATTTGCACTGGAAAACAATATTGTTAATTCTTTGTAGGAAAGAACTGCAGATGCTGGTTTAAATCGAAGGTGGAGATAAAATGCTGGAGTAACTTAGCAGGACAGGCAGCATCTCTGAAGAGAAGAAATGGGTGACGTTTCGGGTCGAGACCCTTCTTCAGACTGATATTATTATTAATTGGACTATCCCTTGTGCTCAGTTTGCTGATTCGCTGACTCCATAGTAAATCCCTCCGTTTGATTTGTTTGTAGATTAATTGACATGTTTGTTAACCAATGACTTTGCTGCTGCCTATTGGAGTCCGGTTTTAAAAATGCACCGTACCTGTGACTATCCAATCAAATTTACAACCTTTCTTTCCTATGATGCGATTTTTGTATTCTCTGTAGCATTAATTATATGATATAGTTGTGTGTTGGTTTCTCAGTGTTCAGTTTTCCTGCTAAACAGTAGTTTAAGATAATCTGCTGCCCATTATTTTACCATGTATTGCCGTCATGTTGTTTGGGAGCATGGAGATATATTCCCCAATATCTGTTGGATCTCTCTGTACAACCGATTAAACATGCATGCTTACACTGAAAAGTTAAACAATTGGTTGTAAATATTGACAGGTTTAAACTATTATAGGCTTACAGCCAAGTTTATACTTGAGAGCAGGCTAAGAAACAGAGCAGTGTATGCTGTTCTTTTTATTTTCACTTAATATTTCAAATGTAACTATCTTGCGTGTTAATGAATGCTTACAAATGTCAAAGGTATTCACAAACAATGCTGTTCACACTAATATCTTTGACAGCCCATAGGTTCCCATTGTCAAAGCTGTTGCTGGTGCAATGGGACATCTGCGGTGAGATAACCCCACTGGGCTGGTTCATGCTGAAGTGCTGGGAGCCAGCACTTATACTGAGTTAATGTTAGAAGAGTATGGTTTTGAATAGAGAAGAGAGCAGGACAACTGTTCAATTTTTATTGAAAAGAGAAATACGAGCAGGTTTACACCATAAATCTGATCTTCCACTCTATCTCTCAACTGACTTTACTATCTGGAAACAGGCCCTTTGGCTCACTGAGTCCATGCAGACCAGTATATTTGTTCTATCCTACACACAGGGGACAATTTACAGACGCCATTTAACCTACAAATCTTTGGAATGCGGGAAGAAACCAGAGCACCCGGAGAAAACCCACGCAGTCACAGGGTGAACTTACAAACTTGAGGGCAGCACATTGGCGCAGCGGTAGCGTTGCTGCCTGACAGTGTCAGAGACCCAGGTTCGATCCTCATTATAGGTGTACAGAGTTTGTACGTTCTCCTTGTGACCATGTGAGTTTTCTCAGGGTTCCTCCCACATTCCAAACTGGTTAATTGGCTTCTGTAAATTGACCCGAGTGTGGAGGATAGTGCTAGTGTACGAGATGAACGTTGTTGGCGCGGACTTGGTGGGCCGAATGGCCCATTTCCTCGCTGTATTTCTAAAGGCTGAAACTCCATGCCGACAGCACCCTGTAGTCAGGATCAAACCAAGGTCTCTGGCGCTGTAAGGCCATGCCTCAAGACGACAGAAGGCTTGTCCCACTATTCTTGTATGAGTACGCCTCCCAATTATGACCTCATTACTATTCAGCACAGTCATGCCTTTAAATCCTCCAACTCAGAAATCAATGCACTGATTAACAAAGAGACAAACTATGGACATTGCTGCAGAATTCTGCTTGGGTTCTTCTATTCCTAGTGCATTTTACCTAACTGACAAAGATTGTTCAGCTGAAAATGAGAAAATGAGTCAACAACCTAAGAGGGGAGGAAAAAAACGTCACACTCTTTCAAAAGAATGGACATGCAGTAGTGGCAGAATAACAGCAGTTGTGTGTACTGGAGACAATGTTCCCGCTGCCTGCAAAACAGGATAATTAATTTGGTAAAAGCTAGCTTCTTCCAGCTTCGCACGACAGCTAAAATCAAACCATTCCTCCAATTCGACGACCTTGAAAAGATCATCCATGCATTTATCTCCTCCCGCCTTGATTACTGCAACTCCCGATACACTGGCATCAGCCAATCATCCCTGTCCCGCCTGCAATTCGTCCAAAACGTCACAGCGAGACTTCTGACGGGTACCCGTAAAAGGGACCACATCATCCCGATTCTGGCCTCTATCCACTGGCTCCCGTTACGGTACAGAATCAATTTCAAGCTCCTCCTATATGAATACAAAGACCTTAACGGGCTTGCCCCCACCTATATCAAAAATCTACCAACCCACCATTCTAGCTCCAGGTCCCTCAGGTCGGCCGACTTGACTATTCCGTGGTCCAGGTTTCAGCTCAGGGGCGACCGTGCTTTTGCAGTTGCAGCACCTAGACTGTGGAACAGCATCCCTCTTCTCGTCAGAACTGCCCCCTCCATCAACTCCTTTAAGTCTAGACTTAAAACCTATTTCTACTCACAAGCATTTCTTGAGGTCCTCTGAGGGAGCGCTGTATGTATGTATTTATGGATGTATTGTTAAATCTATGTACCATTGTATGTAGCATGTTAGTACCTGCACTGATGTAAGGCACTTTGGTCAATGAGAAGTTTTAAAGAAGGAACTGCAGATGCTGGAGAATCGAGGGTACACAAAAAGCTGGAGAAACTCAGCGGGTGCAGCAGCATCTAAGGAGCGAAGGAGATAGGCGACGTTTCGGGTCGAGATCTGAAGAAGGGTCTCGACCCGAAACGTCGCCTATCTCCTTCGCTCCTTAGATGCTGCTGCACCCGCTGAGTTTCTCCAGCTTTTTGTGTACCCTTGGTCAATGAGAGTTGTTTTTAAATGTGCTATAGAAATAAAATTGACTTGACTTGATAATTTGAACAGTAAAATTACTCTAAGACTCACCTCTGAGAGGGCGCACACAATAAACAAAACACTGCATGATTCATTACACAATGGGTTCTGCTGCACCATCATAATTAAACTGGGGATAATGTCTCAATCTATTTGTCTCACTGTCACTTTTCCTTCTATTGCCATTTCTCATCCACAATTTTACAGGCTATTTCAAGCTGTTGTTCTCAGTACCCTTTCCAATAAAGGCAGGCATCCCAAATGCCTTTCTCACCTCACTGCCTGGCTAACTGGACATTTTTAGTGAACGATGCACCTGTACTCCCAGATCTCTTGTTTCTGCAACACTTTGAGACTCTACCATTTACTATGCAAGTCATGCCGTGGTTTGACATACCTGGTACAACACCTCCGTGTTAAATTCCATTTGACTGTACTTGGCCCACCTTCCCAACTGACCTAGATTTCTTGCTAACATAAATATCCTTTCTCACTGTCCACTCTACCACTAATTTGGGTGTCATCTGCAAATTTGCTAACATGGTTAACTATACCATGACCCAAATCATTAATGTGGGATACAAACAGCAGTTAATCCAGCATCGATCCTTGTGGCACACCACTAGCGACAGGCCTGAACTCGGAAAAACAATGCCCAACTACCCTTTGATTCCTTCCTCAAGCTTACCTTGAATTAAATGCAATCTAATGCAAATTATGTTGATCTTTATTTGTAAATTATATGCTTATTTTGCACATTTATTAAAATACATTATAATTGAGTAACATCCTTCTATGTTGACTACCACTGGCAATTTGGTATCGTTCACATCCAGAAATCGTATTTTTCTTTCTAGGAGGTCACCTTTCAGTATCCATTCTGTTTCAGTACTGACAAAATGCTGAACCCTAGTTTTTTACAAAAGAGCTGACAGTATTGTGAAATGGAAAGTTTAAAAAATGATCAATAACTAGCTTGTTAAAAATGACAAATTTCTCTGAGTAACCAGACAATACCTATAGCACTCGCCCACACATGGCAAGGGGACAAAGCTGCATCAACAAGATCAAAGCTAAGCACTCTGTACCTTATGCCAGAAGTTCTTTCTCAGAGGGAATTCAAGATAACCTGGAGTGTCATTGCACAGATTAAGTGGCAGAAAAGAAATAACATCTAACAAAAGAAATAGAATCTGGAGCAGGTCATTTGGCTTCTTCCACCTATTCTGTCAATTGTCAGAAACACTTTTGTGTACTAGCCCTATATTCCTTCATTTCCTGACAAAAGAAAAACTGTAGGAGGAAAATGTTTTAATAATAGAGGAAGACAAATGCAAAAGAAAAGAAAAAGAAGACACTTTCACATAATACATCTATTTCAGAAAAATAATGAAGTCACAATCATTTCATAATTTGAATGGTGTACCTGGCACCGTTGCTGCTACTAGATTCAATGCTCACTAACTGTACAAGGTATCTGTAGCTTTCTAAACAATTCCATTAATCAAAGAATGGAATACCTTGTATGCATTATGATAACCTCCCGCAGCGAGCTTAAGTAAATCTGTGCCCGAACAAAAATCACTTGGTGCGATCAGATTGTAAAGATCTAATTTGCTGTCTTCATATAATTTGCCAACTCCTGCCCAAGTATTGTGCAAGTTTAACCTGGGGAAATGTAATTCTATGATTGAAAAGGACTTCTTATCTGCAACCATCCTGCCTGCATGTTTCTAGCATTGGTCTCCCCATTCACCAGTGAGTGCAACACAGCCCTAAACCCCACCAAATGAAAAACTGAACAGTAAATCAATAATTATCCAAGCACATTGCACTTTTCTCCCATGTAAAATGCTGAACATCTTTTGCAAAAATGTTTCACCCTCTGGTTATACAATTGGCATCTCCATTACAATGACGAAAATAAGCTTCCAATTCTATCTGATGAGGTTCTGTCTCCCTCATTCTAAAAATACAATGAATCTGATGTAAAAATGTTTCACAAGTTCTTTATTCCATGACAGTTGGAATAAGAGTCTCTAAGATTACTTTGGCTACAAGAAGATAGTGATACTATCTCTACCAAATTCATTTTCAGTTCCACTCTTATTTTTTTTACTAGATACTTTAAACCTATGTCCTCTAGTTATTGCAAAGTTCATAAGTCATAGGAGCAGAATTAGACCATTCAGCCCAACAAGTCTACTCCACCATTCAATCAAGACTGATCTACCTTTCCCTCCCAACCCCATTCTCCTGACTTCTCCCCATAACCCATGGCAAGGGAAGTTATCCTACCTGTTCACCTTTCCTTTGTTTCTCCGTGTTATACAAAAACCTCATTAGTTCTTCCTTCTTTTTCAAACCAAACAACCCTAGTTTTTTCACTTTCTTTTTATAGACATCATTTTACAGCTCTGACAATGTCCTCGGAAATCTGGGAACCCACTCCATTCACATTCGTCCTTTTAGACGAGACTAGAACTCTATGTTATACTCCAGCTGCCTGTTAAGTGGTTCAATGCATCCTACAAGTCTGTAAATTAAATGTCCACCAGTGCCATTTCTTCTTGTCCTCTTACATCAAACCACCTTCATCTCTCGTTCTCTTGCATTAAAGCACTTTGAACTAGAGTCCAACATTACTGCTGCCTCAGAATAAAATATTAGACATCTTTTAATAGAAAAAATGCACATTGATTTGTTACATTCAAAGCTGCCAATACAAATTAATTTTATGACTTGTTTGTATAGGACTCATTTCCCACTTTAAATAATTAAACCTTGCCATTATTTTGACAATTCTAGTTCTGCTCAAATAAACCATTTACTAAGATAACTTCAGAATTTATAACCCAACAGCAACTAATACTGGGGTCTGATATTCAAGGACATTTTACCATCAATCAACTATCCAAGCAGAATGACAAGCCAGTGCTCACATTACTGTTTATTCAAAGCATTAAAATCGAGCAGTAACTTCATACACATGGTGCTATTGGAACAAGAATGGGTTAAACTTTTTTCTACTGATCTACCCTTTTCACCTTCAAAGTATTCTGTAGTAGACGCAAAGTGCTGGAGTAACTCAGCGGGTCAGGTAGCATCGTTAGACACAAAAATGCTGGAGTAACTCAGCGGGACAGTCAGCATTTCTGGATAGAAAGAATGGGTGATGTTTCGGTTCGAGACCCGTCTCAGGCAGCACCTCTGGAGAAAAAGGAAAGGAAAGTATTCTGTGGTGTTGGCTATGGCTCTATGATCTGAATGCCCAAATGGTTAAAAAAAAAAGCAAATATATAACAAATACAATCAAAATGTATTCACCAACTTTCAAATAGATTGTCAAAAAGTAAAAGAAGTGACAGGCATTTCCAATTGCCTATACAGTGATTATAGTTAAATGGATCTCGTCTACTCCCCCATAAACTCACAGATCATGAAAGCACTGTCACTTTCCAAATAGGCCAGGCACTCAACTCTAGTTCATGCCGAGTTAGATAAGCTCGATTAGCATATTCTGAGGAGGAGGAAGGAAACATATTTTGTAGCCATGTCTATCTTTTACAAAAAATAGTCTTGCACTCTGCATTTCTCTTGTTGGTTACTTATTTATTCAAATGTGAGTTGGAAAACACGGCATCGCATTTGCAGTGGGCGTTGAAATGCCAAACAATCAGGAATTATCTGACACAGCGGGCCCTTCTCATCACTGGTCAAGCGAGGCCTTAGTGTATATTGGCACGTTCAGGTGATGAGACTTTCTGCCAGATGTTTTGAATAATCTGCTCAGGGAGCAACTCCACAAGCTCCATTGTGTCTTTATAACACAGTGGGCAGGATGTTCCATGCTGACCGCTGCCTGATGAAATTGTCATCCAAGGTGTTTCCACCAAGTACAAGTGCTTGGTCAACATGGTGGTGCAGTGGGAGAGCTGCTGCCTCACAGCCCTTGCAGCGCCGGAGACCCGGATTCGATCCCGACGACGGGTGTTGTCTGTATGGAGTTTGCACATTCTCCCAGTGACCGTGTCGGTTTTCTCAGAGATCTTCGGCTTCCTCCCACACTCCAAAGATGTACATGTATGTAGGCTTGGTGTATGTGTAAATTGTCCCTAGTGTGTGTAAGATAGTTTTATGGTGCAGGGATCACAGGTCGGCACAGACTCGGTGGGCTAAAGGGCCTGTTTCCACACTATCTCTAGACTAAACTAAAGTGATTAGCAACTGGTGCGCGTAATTCAGTTCCCAGCACAACCTGATGCAGCCATACATGAAAGCGGCTATGAGGATGAGGGTGATGTTGGATGTACTTATATTATTTCTAATTTCCAGGGACTTGTGCATTATGACTCATTCCATCTTGCATCCCCAGATAAATCCGAACATGACTTGGGTAACAGAGTGACACAATATTGAATTCTACAATTTCAGACAACTCACTTTCCTGTCTAGATCAGAACTGGTCATTTATGTGGCAAGTCATCCATCTGTGAAATCGGGCTTTTCTCTCCCCATCGACACCTGTCTCACAGCCCTATATTTCACAAATTATTTTGCACTCTTTTGTTTGTACTCTCCCTCTTAATTGTCACCATTAACCCATGGACCAACTGACAACCACATCCTATCTCCATGGCAACCCTGGCTTCAACCCACCACCAATATTCTCTTTGTTTTAATATCCCTCCCCACCCTCCCACTTCTAATGAAGAGGCCTCAACATTAAATGTTAGCCGTTTCCCTTTCCACGTCTGCCGTCTGATCTGCTGAGTTGCTCTAGTATTTTTCAATTTTTACTTCTCTAATGTCACTTTGTTTTATTAAATAATAAAAATTTAATGCGAGTCATTTTAAAATAATAGAACTTTCAATGTTGCAGACCGGCCAAAACACACAATAAAAGGAGTGAGCAAATTATTAACTACGCATTTCGCAGCTCATATTTTGGCCAAATTTCATTTTTCTTCCCTCTGGATACAAAGTGCTGATATCAGATTAAGCTTTCTAAATCATTTACCAGAAAATATTGAGGATCACGCTGATCACAATAAGTGGCTCACTCAAGCGTTAATCTGGTATGCTAGCTGAAGTAAGAACTATTGTCCTTTCATTTATACCCCAGACAACAGGAATGGCCTTTCAAAGAGCTAGTCTAGTAGACTGCAGCTTTGCCATTGTCCAATTTGTCACATCACTTCATTATGTACGAACACTAAAATATAGGGTAGCAAGGTTAACTTATTATAATGATATAAAATTGGCAATTTGGCCCATCAGGTCCATGCCAGCTCCCAGCAGTGCAATCCCACAGGTCTTATTACCCCTCATATTTCCTCTCTCTCATATGCCTAGCTATGGATCCCTCTTATTTCCTCTCTCTCATATGCCTAGCTATATCAGTATATTTTAAAAATGGATGAAGTGCATGCATGAGGAAGAACTTGGAAACTGACGATTTTCACCCCCTTTTGATTCTTTTTGGCACTGACCTAAACAAGGGTTTATTTACAGTAACCAGTTTGGAGGGAAACTCACACGGTGAGATATCATACAAATTCTACACAGACAGCATCGGGGGTCACAGGAGCCATGAGACAGCAGCACCAACTGCTGAGTCACCAGTGCCCAAATGTGTACAGATAAAACTGGTAACATAGCGGAGACTGCTATTTAATACTGAATTAGAAATCCTGAAGTTTTCAACGATTTGATTTCTTAGTCTTTCCAGCCACATTACAAAATTCTATCAAAACATAGATCTGGTATTGAAAGCAGCATGATCGGTTAGTCAGCTAATGGAATAATATGGGCAGCACCAGGCTAAGTAAGTGTAAAACCAACATATTTAATTCATATTCACCTCCACAACCAATTGTCATTTTCGCTGCTTTGGGAAAAAATTCGTCTTCCGTTGAGGAATGTTCTTTGGAGGGGGGGGGGGGCAAGAGGCGGCGGGAATAACTACCGAGCCGAGCCCCGCACCGCTAGTACAGCCTGAGCAGCGGGCTGGAGGTACCTGCAGCCAGAACCGGGCGGTAGTATCCGACGATTCGGATGAAGATGCCTCACCACTCGAGAGCGGCACAGGCAGCCGCCTAAGCCGAATGGAACGGCTTGTGGAGCAATTGCTCCAGCGAGACCTGTTAAGAGAGCAGCAGCAGACTCGCCTAGGGAGCTCAGGCACTCCCGCAGTGCCCATTACAGCACTGACCATTGCTTCACCTTCTTTCAAAGGCAGCATTGGCGACCAAGTCTGGGCTGGTCAAGAAGAGGGGTTGCTGGCTGAAGATGTCCGGAGTACGCAGGATGTACAGGATCAGGAAGAGCTGCTGGGTGTGGTCAACCGCTACGTGGCCATTCCACGAGCAGGTCGGCCTTTAGAGCCGAAACTTGCAGCCAGCATTGACCACCTGTCCTCAAAACCCCTACAAGAATGGGTGGTCAATGAGGCTCTTGAACTATATACAGCCCCAGAAAATTGTACATCATTGAATGTACCAGCTGTAAACAGCCAAATTTGGGGATATTTGGGGCAGAACATCAGGAACCTGGAGTTGAAGCTCCAGAAAATCTTTAAACTCCTGACTACAGGAATCACATCATATGCTCGGCTCATTGATGGCGTGGACATATCCACAAATCAGCAAGATACATTAGCTCTGCTGTGCACCACTCAATATGAGATAAACAATTTACGGGAGGAAATCATCAAGCCTGCCCTCAACCCAAAGTTTGCGGGACTTTGCAAAACACCGGATTCAGAACCTCCAATTCTGCTCTATGGAAAGGACCTTCCGAAAAAGGTGAAAGACCTAGAGGAAGAATCCAAGACCTTTGGTCTCGTGAGGGCAGGTTTGGGACCGAGCAAACCTAACAAACCCAGGTGGCAGTACCCCTCGGTGTCCACCAGTCGTCGACCACCATATGGGACTGGTGAAAGCTCGGGGTCCGCAACCATTCCCCGTAAGCCTTTTTAAGGCCAGGGCCCAGAGCGGACCCCATGGAAAATGCGCCACCCCCATCAACATCAACATCAACAGCAGCCCTCTACAGCCCAGCAGACACCTCATCGTCCAGCAAAGAGGCAGAAGAAGCACCAGTATCCATGGAGGTAGGTGGGTCTGGTTCCTCTCAACATATGAGCAGTAGGGGCATGGGATACATGGGAATCTATCACTAATGACAAGTATATACTTGGCAGCATTCATGGCTATAAAATTGACTTTGTTCATGAAAACATGCTGCCAGTTCAGCATATACCAAAGGGTATTCACCCTCTCAGTCAAAAAGAAACAAGAGGGTCAAGCTGAACTGATGAGGCTACTAGAAAAGGTGTCATTGAAAGAACTAAACATGATCCTTTGGAATTTGTGTCTAATATTTTCACTATAACTAAAAAAAGATGGTGGATGTCGCATCATCATTGACTTAACTACTTTAAACAAGTCTGTTAAGTATATACATTTCAAGATGGAAACTTTTGAAACAGCCAGACTATTGGTTTCTAGAGGGTACTTTCTAGCAAGCATTGATTTAAAAGATGCCTACTACTCAGTACCCATACATAAGGAGCATCGTAAATACTTAAAGTTTATCTGGATGAAACAGCTATGGCAATTTAAAGCCTTACCAAATGAACTAACCTCCGCTCCAAGGTTATTCACTAAAATCTTAAAACCTGCTTAGGCATTATTGAAGAAACAAAAGCATATAGTCATGGCGTACTTAGATGACATTTTAATAGTAGGAAAAACCTTGGAGACAGCTATTTTGGCAGTAGCAGCCACCAAACGTTTGTTTGAAACATTGGGGTTTGTCACACATCAGATAAATCCAATTTAACACCGTCCACTACCATGGACTATCTTGGATTTACGATTGACACTGTTCGCATGATTGTAACTCTGCCGAAGGATGCCAGTGCTTTGGGCTGGGGAGCAACTAACATGCAATCCAGCACAGGGGGCAGATGGACTAACTCTGAATCATCTTGCCTACAGACACGGGGTATCAACTACTTAGAAATGTTGGGTGTGTTTTATGGTTAAAAGCATATTCATCTAATACGCATCATGCACATGTCCGGTTGCAATTAGATAATACCACGGTGGTGGCTTATATCAACCACATGGGTGGTGTAAAGTCGATATTGTGTGACAATTTGGTCAACCTAATCTGGCAATGGTGTGTCGAAAGATATTTGGTTATCAGCAACTTACCTACCAGGTAAGCAAAATACAGTGGCAGACACCAGGTCACGCAAATTTTACGATAACATCGAATGGATGTTAAATCCCAAAGTGTTTGCTGAAATTACAAAGCAATATGGCACACCAGATATCGATCTATTTGCATCCAGGCTGAATCACCAGGTACCAACGTATGTCGCTTGGGAACCAGACCCTGAGGCAGCAGCAGTTGATGCATTCACGATGCATTGGGGGAAAATGTTCTTTTATGCTTTTCCTCCCTTCTGCCTCATCAGTCGCAAGATTCAATTGGATTCCGCTACAGGAATCTTGATAATACCCGACTGGCCTACACAGCATTGGTTCCCAGTGGCCCTCGACATGGCTGTTGAAACACCATTGGAATTCCCCAGCAGTCCAGAATTATTAATCCACCCAGTGTCAGGCATTAGTCACCCATGCCATGACAGAGCCAATCTCCTGGCTTGCAGATTCTAAAAATACTGGGGCTGGGACTGTCTGAGGATGCCATCAACATGATGACCGCATCCCACCGGGAGTCCACCAGGAGACAATACCTGACCAACATAAGGAAATGGGAACGGTATTGCTCCAAAACAGGAACTACCTACACTACAGCTACAGCCACCAGTGTTGTGGAGTTCCTGGTTGGATTACATCGGGAAGGACTCAGCTACAGCGCCATCAATACAGCCAGGAGTGCGTTGTCAGCTTATTTGGTTCCAGCAGCAGGACAACTAGCTTTGGGGTCCCATCCACTAGTGGTCAAAATCATGAGGGGCATTTTTAACACTAATTCCCCCAGACCTAGGTACACACAGATCTGGGATGTCAGCATTGTGCTGACGTACCTTAGGGGATGGCCACCACCCAGGGCACTCACGCTGGAACAACTTACTCTGAAATCCGTCATCCTCATGGCACTAGTGTCAGCTCAAAGGGTACAGTCCCTCCACCTTCTGAGGCTGGACAGCATGACAGAGTCATTGGACTGTTTCACATTTCATATTCAGGGACTGGTCAAATAAACTAGACCAGGTACCACGCCTCCAGTCATGGAGTTCCGGGCATATTCATCTGACCCACGGCTGTGTGCCAAGACCCATCTCGCCAATTACATAGGCACAACATACAACTTAAGAGGGAGAGAAAAAGCCTTATGGATAAGCCACAAGAAGCCTCATGGTCAGGTGACGAGCCAAACCATTTTGAGGTAGCTCAAGCAGGTGCTTAAGTCCGAGGGAGTCAATACTAATGTTTTCAAATCTCACTCCACCAGGGCTGCATCTACGTTGGCGGCTAGGCGAATGAACGTGCCTATGGACCATATTCAGGCAAGAGCAGGATGGTCCTCGGAAAGAACTTTCCAAAGGTTTTATAATAAGCCGTTGGCGGAACCTGCTACATTTGCAGACAGAATTTTAGAGTCTGCAGATAATGTTTAATTTAAGCCCGGGGGAGCTCTCTGTTTTTTGTTGTCATTAATAAACCTTTTTTGTTCACAAACAGGTTATTGTTGATTGTGATAACATACTTCCTCCCTCTGAGGTTTTCAGACAGTGAGTGAAGCATGAGCTGGTACACGGTTCGGATTCACAGAGCTTTGAAGTCTTCACATAGTCACTCACGTGACTCCGAAATAAAATAGTAAGATTAAATGAGAACTTACCAGTTCGAAGTTTGATCTGTATTTTATGAGGAGTTATGATGAGGGATTACGTGCCCTCCGTTCCCACCCTCTATTATACAGATCAACTGGTAATTTAGTTCTTATTTTTTCTTTACTATATTTATTTCAATTGTTGTGTTTTTTCTGTGAATCCACACCGCTGCTTTGAAGAATGTCGCGCATGCATGTTGGACGGGGTCTTCACGTAATCCCTTGTCGTAACTCCTCATAAAATACAGATCAAACTTCGAACTGGTAAGTTCTCATTTAATCTTACTATTATAACTATTAACAGATTTTTCCTTTGTTATTTTCTTTTACACTGGGGAGCTATGGGTCAAGTAATCTGGCTGGATTGCCTAGTTTAACAGGTTATACATTTTTTTAAATAATAGCAGTGAGGAATTTCAGAAGGATATTTGGATATTTTTGTGAATACTGCTGAATGTGCCCCTTTACTAAGGGATAGAAGTTAGAAATATATATCCCTTTGGCCTATACATAGCAGGATTTGAACCAGGAAATGTTAGTTCACACTCACCCAACCGTGCAAATTTACTCTCTTCGGCTTCCGCACTCCTATCTTTTTAACTTGGGTGTTCCTTTTGATCCATTGGAACTTTGCTCCCTTCTGCTGTAGGACAAATCAAATCCTTTACTCCATCTTTATATAGGGTTCATTTATCGGCCTGTGCATTGCTAAATCTAGATGAAGCTCTCCTACATTTCAACATTTTCGTGGGTTTTTCTTGTCTTCAATGGAAACATTGAAAATTCTCTTCCAAAAGGTTTCCATAAGCAAATGTTTCCACATTACATTGCATTTATTCAGCTTAACATTTCATAAGTTCATGAGCTTTGCTCTTTGGATTCCCAATTAATGTAAAATTTGGGTAATTCATTTCCTATACATTGCAAGGGTCATGAACTAAAATAGGTCACAGAGAACAGCGTGTTTCGCACACAAAGACAAGCAGTCATTTATAACCCAAATCTAAGATGGTGTAATATAAATAACATAAATAAATGATGGGTCTTTGTCTCAAACATTATGGAGGGCACTGTATCACAAAGCACAAACATATATTTCAAATTCAAATAAGTGTGATTGTTTAAAAAAGGATTACACCTAGAAAATGGTGCACTGTTTTTCTTTGTTAGGAAACAATGTTTGATCAATCAACATATTTGGCCGCGTAGAACTGTTGACATTTCCACTGTTAAAAATGATCCAATTGGTTTATTCATATTGCAATCATCTGAAAAGGTCATGCATTATTCATCAAAGAAGAGGGGGTAATGACAAGAGGAGGTCTTATTTGATCCATAAGAAAGCAAGATGTCCAAAGCTATACTAGTCGAACAAAACTCACAAAAATCAAATTGTTGGAGATATTAACTTGCATCTGCTTTTGCCCAATGAAACATTGAGCAGTTGGATCTTATAAATGTAGATAGGTTTTTGACAAGTCAAGCAGGTTTGTCATTCCTCCACCACAATTGCAGAATCGTTAGGGACTCTTTACATGTCAGCACCATCTCTAGAGATGGAAAGTAAGCATGACTTTGCCAAAAGAGGGAGATTCAATTGTTGATTAAAGAATGAAGCTGAATGTTTACATGATTATAGATTTTCGAGGTAAACTTGGGAGAAAATATAGCTAAGTAGCATCAGGTACAAAATGCTTGACATAAGGTTCTAAATTCATCAGGTGTTTAGTGAGACGACAACTTGAAAGGCAGAGAGAAAGATTAAATACATGGCTTATTATTTGCAACCACACTCACAGTGGCTTGCAAAAGTATTCATACCCCTTGAACTTTTCCACATTTTGTCACGTTACAACCACAAATTTAAATGTATTTTATTGGGATTTTATGTGATAGACCAACACAAAGTGGTGCATAATTGTGAAGTGGAAGGAAAATGATACATGGTTTCCAAATTTTATTACAAATAAAAAACTGAAAAGTGTGGCATGCAAAAGTATTCAGCCCCCCTGAGTCAATACTTTGTAGAACCACCTTTCGCTGCAATTACAGCTGCAAGTCTTTTGGGGTATGTCTCTACCAGCTTTGCACATCTAGAGACTGACATTTTTGCCCATTCTTCTTTGCAAAATAGCTCAAGCTCAGTCAGAATGGATGGATAGCGTCTGTGAACAGCAATTTTCAAGTCTTGCCAGAGATTCTCAATTGGATTTAGGTCTGGACTTTGACTGGGCCATTCTAACACATGAATATGCTTTGATCTAAACCATTCCATTGTTGCTCTGGCTGTATGTTTAGGGTCGTTGTCCTGCTGGAAGGTGAACCTCTGCCCCAGTCTCAAGTCTTTTGCAGACTCTAACAGGTTTTTCTTCCAAGATTGCCCTGTATTTGGCTCCATCCATCTTCCCATCAACTCTGACCAGCTTCCCTGTCCCTGCTGAAGAAAAGCATCCCCACAGCATGATGCTGCCACCACCATGTTTCACAGTGGGGATGGTGTGTTCAGGGTGATGTGCAGTGTTAGTTTT
The DNA here is from genome assembly GCA_035221665.1 of Okamejei kenojei. Classification (NCBI taxonomy): domain Eukaryota; kingdom Metazoa; phylum Chordata; class Chondrichthyes; order Rajiformes; family Rajidae; genus Okamejei; species Okamejei kenojei. Next base: position 14,448,156 of record CM069147.1, read on the forward strand.
CCGCCACACACAGCGTTTTACATTTAGGCCAAAAACTTCAATTTTGGTCTCATCAGACCAGAGCACCTTCCTCCACATGTTTGCTGTGTCCCCCACATGGCATGTGGCAAACTGCAAACGGGACTTCTTATGGCTTTGTTTCAACAATGGCCTTCTTCTTGCCACTCTTCCATAAAGGACCGATTTGTGGAATACACGACTAATGGTTGTCCTGTGGACAGATTCTCCCACCTGAGCTGTGGATCACTGCAGCTCCTCCAGAGTTACCATGGGCCTCTTGGCTGCTTCTCTGATCAATGCTCTCCTTGCCCGGCTGCCAGTTTAGGTGGACGGCCATGTCTTGGTAGGTTTGCAGTTGTGCCATACTCTTTCCATTTTCGGATGATGGATTGAACAGTGCTCCGAGAGATGTTCAAAGCTTGGGATATTTTTTTATAACCTAACCCTGCTTCAAACTGAAGGAGCGGAGAGAACTTTTAAGAAGCCAGAGATACACGGCTGTGAAGCTCGGCGGCCATTTAACATTACCGGTCGGTTATCCTTGGTTTTGAAAACTACTGCTTATGTTTTTTTTCCCAGTGAGCCAATGAAATTCACCGGTCAGCACCAGCTACAACCTACGAGAACCTTCGACCTCCTGGCAACCCACTAGGACCTCCTGGCGACCCACCTACGGCACGAGAATTCTCGCTACTCTTCATGGCATCTTCATTCTAGTTGCCGCAAATTTTTCAACATATTGAAAAATTCACGGCGACCATAATGAGGCCGCGACTAGTTCCCAGAATGCGGGAACTCCTCACGACCATGAAGGCAACTCCCAGGCAACCACCCGCGAACATGTGGCGATTGCATAGTCTCCTGCAGTCGCCTAAAAAGTTGCCTAAGTGGGACAGGCCCATTATACTCAAGTGTCATGATACATTCAGACTGGAGAAAGGTTCCCACCCAAAACGTCACCTATCTGTTTTCTCCAGAGATGCTGCCTGACCCGCTAGGTTACTGGATAATTCTGTGTCCATCCAAGTTTATGAACTTGGACTCTGCCATGAAGAGGGATAACTGTTAGGGAAAAGTTCAAGTATAAACTTATGATACAAGATCAATGAAGGCAAATGAGAACCAGAATAGATGAACTATTACAAAACGTAAACTACAAGCAGTAATGAGTTTTGAGATTAGAAGGATAGCTGCATAAACTGATAGCTGCCTGCACAGCACAATCTACTGGCTCCTGGCTCACAGCAGGAGGTCGCATAGGAGATACGATCTGTAAATTGACATAATTGTGAGCCATTCTTGTGTGCATTGGCCAAATGCGCAACAATGGGGCAACATCTAACTAGACATCGGACATTTGTACGCAAGGCATTTTGGAACATTATATAAAAGAACAAGGTTGGTTCCAAACTTGCTACGTTGTCACTCAACACATCAAGCAGGGCCACTGCATATTTGTTCTGTCAATCAATAAATGGGGCTTCTGGAAGAAGTAATGAATACAAAGGCAGCATCAGCAAACCTAATATCATATATATATATAATATTATTCCAAATGCAGAAATACCAACAACAGATGGTATCAGGAGAGACTGGGAAAAATAATTAAGTATAAAAATTCCCAAAGAAAGGTAGGAAGAATATTTATTAAATGTGCATAAATGTTCAATTAATGTAAGACACACCTTAATACAATTTAAAATCTTACACAGATTATACTATTCAAAAACTAAAATAATTAAACTTTTTCCCAACGTCTCACCTATATGTGATAAATGTCAAATGTCAAGAAGCTAATATAGCGCACTCATTCGTCTTTTGCACAAAAATTCAAACATTTTGGACTGAAATTTTTGACATTTTCACAAAAATATAAAAAATTAAACCGATTCCAAAAGCAGACTGGATTATCTTTGGGATATCGGAAGATAGCCCTGAATTAAATGTGTTTCAAAAGACTCTATTTGAATATGGCTTAATAACTGGAAAAAGCTGATCATAAAATCCTGGAAAAATTCTCCTATACCAACAGTTAATATGTGGATTTCTACTATGTTCGAAACACTACACTTGGAAGATATGAGACTCCGACTAGCAGGAAAATCAGACTGTTTCTATAAGACGTGGTCTGCATTTATAAATCTATTACAAGGATGAGGTGCAACAATACCTCAAAAAAATACCGGTGTCGGGTCTTGGTAAAGAGGGAAGAAAAACTGTCGAGTTGGTAGATTCCTTTTGCTAGATGTTTATAACAAAGTAACTGGCTTTTCTTCTTTCTTTCTCTATCTTTCCCTTTTTCTTTTTTTTCCCCCTCTCCAGGGTCTATCTCTTAATTCCCGTTTCTAACTCTTCAAGGGTTTTCTTTCCCTCTGTCACACTTTTGCACTTTCACATCTCTTTTTCACTTTTCTACTTTTCTAAAGCCTTTAAAAAAATTAAGGGGTACAATGACTGTAATACTATATAAGGGATGTACACTGATGTAACTTACGGTACTTCTAATAAAGATATTTTTAAAAAATGTAAATCAATAAATGGGGTATTTGCATACCCAGTGACTCAATCATTACCTTACGGACATTGAGTGTCCGGGGTTTCTGTCCAAAACTGCTTGAACATCCATGTGAATTATTTTGTCCCAAAAGGCATTTAATGAAATTATCAGTCAAGATGTGCTCCAATTCTCAATGGAACCATTTGACTGCACTAAAAATATTGAAGTAAACTATGTAAGACCACTTCTTTCCTGCTGCTGTCAGACTCCCGAATGGACCTTTCATGTGCTTATGATGAATTCCCAATCTACCTCAATGCAGCCTTTGCATTTTCTCTGCAGCTGCAACACTGTATTCTCCTTCACATCCATCCAGGGACACCAGCAGCTCTTCGAGGCGAGACAGAGGCTCCTCCTCAAACCTCAATCCATGCTCCCAATGTGACAACCTTTACATCAAGCGTAAACAACCATTTTGCCAAGCACCTGCACTCGGTCTGTGTAGGCCTGCTGTATCTCCCAGTTGCTAACTATCCCTCAATCCGTCTGAAACAGAAAATAGGTGCAGGAGGAGGCCATTCGGTCCTTTGAGGCAGCATCGCCACTCATTGTGATCATGGCTGATCGTCCCCTATCAATAACCCGTGCCTGCCTTCTCCCCATATCCCTTGACTCCACTAGCTCCTAGAGCTCTATCTAACTCTCTCGTAAATCCATCCAGTGACTTGGCCTCAGTGTGGCAGGGAATTCCACAAATTCACAACTCTCTGGGTGAAAAGGTGTTTTCTCACCTCAGTCTTAAATGACCTCCCCTTTATTCTAAGACTGTGGCCCCTGGTTCTGGACTCGCACAACATTGGGAACATTTTTCCTGCATCTAGCTTGTCCAGTCCTTTTATAATTTTATATGTTTCTATAAGTTCCCCCCTCATCCTTCTAAACTCCAGTGAATACATGCCTAGTCTTTTCAATCTTTCCTCATCTGACAGTCCCGCCATCCCAGGGATCAATCTCGTGAACCTACGCTGCACTGCCTCAATCACAAGGATTGAGTAGTGTCTCACATGGATTGAAGTAGTGTCTCATCCCAAAACATTGCCTATCACTGTCCTCCAGGGATGCTGCCTGACCCGCTGTGTTACTCCAACACATTATGCGTTTGGTTTTGTTAACCTGCATCTTGTTTCTACTCTATACTCTGCACTCTGCTTCCTTTATCTTTTGCACTCCCTATTGCACTCGCGTATGGTTTGATTATGCTCATGTACAGCATGATTTGCCTGGATAGTATGCAAAATAAAGTTTTCCCCCTCAATCTCTGTACACGGGACAATAATAAGCCAACACAAATTGCAACTATTAAAACTGTACTTAAACACCTGCTGTTATATTTGCTCTTAAGAGTATAAAAACTCAAACACGTTGAGTTCAGAGTGATTCTAATGAGCAATTATCCTGAGAGATTATCCCACCAGGTCTCCTCCTTAATGTCTACTTGTGCTAAATAAAGACCTGTTACATCTACAGCTCTGGTCTCCTTGTGGCTGTGGGAATTGCACTTGGCTAATTGTTTGGAGGCACCAAACTAATTTATTTGTAAGTTTCCAAGTTATTATTAGGATAACCCCCTCCCTCCACACAAACCATTTTTTTTAATCTTACAGATTTTCTTGACTCCATGTACCTTCAAAAGGGGGGGGGGGGGGGGGTGAGGGGAAGAATCGTTTTCTACATGTTCCATTCAACATTAACTCAGTGGAGTATCCATTGATATTGCAGAATAGATTTTCGCGGGGAACTGTTTTAGTTTTAAGATGCTAAATGTTATTCAATGTGACTAATTTAAGCTAAGCTTGAAATTGATTTTAATGACAACTATATGCGTGCAACCTTTACACAAGTCAAAATCTTTCCTCATGACAATTTCTGAACTGGACAACCTACAGTAACTTTGCACCCACAGCTGCTGCAAAATGTCAGAGTTACATATAATGCAATTCTTTGCCAGCTCCACAAAAATTGACACCAATATTTTGAAAAAAAGTTTGCAATTAAAAGTGTTCTAAACTGTGAGATCCGTCCAAGTCTTTACAATGAATTTCAGTTGCACCGTGATTTAGACCGTGAAAGGGAAGAAGGGATTCTTCAGACACCAAAGAGTTTATCAAACACCTCACCTCCTCATGTGGATAAATATAGAGTTTTTTAATTACATGGCCCTCTATTTTGCCTATTGTGGGACCGTAACATAACACTGTTTTGATTTCCGCAAGTCTGCTCAGGACAAATAATGAACAGCAGGAGGATAGATAGGACTCAACTATCAAAATGGAGATCTGTGCAAGGAGGTAAAAAGCATGGCAGAGGTTTCTGGCAGCAACATCTTGATAACACAACGACATTAGCTGCTAATCTAATATTCTCCTTTGCCCTTCAAAAATAACGTCCCAGCTCAACTTTTAATAATGCCTAACAGGAAAGAACTGACACCCTTCTTACCTGCTTAAACAAGTAGAGTCACCATGTCTATCATTGACTCTTAATGTCATTTAAAATGTCCATCAACAATAGGTCAAGGGAAAGAAATTTGGATAGACTTAATAATAGTCAAGGCAACCGTGCGAAGACGTCAACAGCATTTGGGGAATGATGTCCAAGTTGGGATAAGTCACCCACAAAACAATGCTATGTAACATTTGGATGTCCAAGACTATATCAGCCTTATCCTCTCTGGATTTTTACAATAACCTGTGAAATATAACAACATTTTCTTCTGACCTGATAATCCAATTTATCAGATGCATGCTATGACAACATAAATGAAAGTTGTACCCAATTGTAATCAACCGAACACAAAGTCTTTAAGAGAATAGTTGATTAAAACAAAACAGGGTGCAGTCAACATACCTCAACAGGTAACATTCACAAGGCTCTCATAATCAATGGGTCAGATCAAAACTCCCGAAATATACCACATCCAATCATGAATGGCGAAGGACAATGAAATAGCCAACTGGAGGAGAATCACCTCCCTCCTCAATGATGGCGTGGCCCAATACGTGAGTTGTAAAGAAAAAGCTGAAGGAATCACAAGATGTTCAGTCAGAATTACCAATGAGATCACAAATACCATGGCAGGAGTGCCGAATGAATGATTCATCTCAGTGATATAGAAATGGCTGTGAGTAATTCTGAGACCAGACAACATCTCACTTGTAGTACTGATGATTCACACTCCAGACATTGTTATGGGGAGAAGGCAGGAGAATGGGGTTTGAGAAGGAAAGATATATCAGCCATGATTGAATGGCGTAGTAGACTTGATGGGCCATATGGCCTAATTCTGCTCCTAGAACTTATGAACCACACATTCATGAATTGATAAGTGGCAAGTAATATTTTTGCCAATGTGGAAGATTATCCACAAATGTCTTTATTTACTTCAGAGATACAGCACCGAAACAGGCCCATCGACCCAACAAATCCACACCGACTAGCGATCCCCATACGCTAGCACTATCCTACACACAAGGGACATTTTACAATTTTTATCAAGGACAATTAACCTACAAACCTGCAAGTCTTTGGAATGTTGGAGGAAACCACCCAGGAGAAACCCACGCGGTCATGGGGAAAATGCTCAAAACTCCATGCAGACAGCACCTGAAATCAGGATCGAACGGTAAGGCAGCAACTCTACCACCGTGCCGTCCTGTTCACAAGAAGCAGGATAAATCCAACTCATTTAATTACCAGGAATAGGTGACGTTTCGGGTCCCCTATTCCTTTTCTCCAGAGATGCTGCCTGACCCGCTGAGTTACTCCAGCATTTTGTGTCTGTCTTCGGTGTAAACCAGCATCTGCAGTTCATTCCTACTTATTTAATTACCACCCCGTCTGCAAAGTCAGTGTTAGCAAAGTACTGAAAGGTCTTACTGACAGCGGTATCAGAGCAGCACTTCCACAATAAAGATGCACTCACAGTAGCCCACTCAGTGGGTTTATCAAGATCACTCATTTTCAGATCCTTGATATCAAGGCAGCTTTTGACCAAGTGTGACATCCATGAACCTGATTAAATGAGCAGACGAAGGAAAAAACACATGCCTTAGTGGATGGAGTCATGCCTTACACAAAAGGAAGATGGTTCTGCTTGTCAGAACTCAATCACACTCTAGCCCCAGATAACTGTTGCGGGGAGTACCCCAGGAGTGGTTCTCGACGCAACTATTTTCAGCTGCTCCATCAATGAGTTTCCTTTCATCAGAAGTGGAGGTGTTCACCAATGATTCCACAACACTCAGTTATAGTTGCAGCTCCTTAGTAAGAGAAGCAGCCTATTCTCCCATGCAGAAAAACCAAGACACCATTTGGGCTCCGACTGATAAGTGGCAAGTAATATTTAATGTGATGTATCAGGCAATAACCACTCAACAAGAGAGTCAAACCACCCACCTTTGATATTCGATGGTATAATCAGCATGGAATCACATTTTCTTGTGGTCACCCTTGACTAGAAACTCAACTTGACCATCACAAAAATGCTATGGCCACAAGAGCAAGACAGATATTGGAGAGTCTAAGGTTAAGTCACTCACCTCCTGCAAACCAAATGCATTAAAAAAACAACTACAGACAAGGTACAAGTCAAGAACTTGATGGAATCCACATTCTGCAAAGTGGCACAATTAAACCTCATCAGATCTAACGTGGATCTGCCTTCGTCATAAGATATGGAGTAAACCTACAACAATGTTTAATCGTAGTCCAGTGCGATGCATTGAACGAATTACACCATTACTAATATCCCAGAGCTCTATTCCTGAATTGGACTTTAAGACTCAAATCTGTAGTTAAGACTCAAATCATGTCAGACTAGATGCAGTAGGTTGCCAACAGAGGTAACCTGTGCTTTCTACACAGAATACACTTGTGAATGGTGTGCTACAGCCACAAATAGCATACTAAGCCAATAATAATATATTCTCTAGTCATTCTTAAGGCATCACCCACAACATTGCTCTATAAGGAAGATGTCAATTCACATTTTGTGGACTTGGCTGTTGTCATCCGCCTGCAGTGAGTTGATACATTTTGTCATGTGGTGCCCATATTTCCTCTAGTTGAAATCACACACTGTTGCTGCTGAGACTCTGCTTTCAGTTCTTGTAGCCTTCTACTTTGACAAAGTCTGAGCAGAATTAAATTCCAATCTTGAGGTGGATTTCAATTACCAAATTAAGGCGAGGTCTGAAATCTCAAGACTAACTATTGCAATCTTGCTAGCAGTCCATATAGGCTTTACTTCTATATTTGCTGTAGAATGGTTAGTGATCACTTTACACCACTAATTTCCTTCTGTAGACCCAAGTGTGGACCTTCCTTCTTGCACATACAACTGTTAAATTGCAGACACTAAAAAAACTACCGATGCTGGAACCTGGAGCAAAGATTATTTGGAGGAACTCTGGAGGTCAGGTGGAAAGAAATGGACAGTTGACATTTTGGGTTGAAACTCTCTGGTCTGAAAGAGTGTGGGGAGATCGACAATATAAATAGGTGATGGGGGGGGGGGGGGGGAGGCAGTGTGGAAGAAGAGCAATGGGAGGATCCAACCGAGAAGGGATAAATTGGAGTTGTGAGGGAGAGAGGGACGTGATAATGGCAGAGTTTGTGATTGGTAAAGGGGACGCAGATGATGGAATTGGATAGGAAAGGAAGGTGGAATATGGGAGCAAATAAGGGAGGTGGGATAGGGTGGGCAGATGGAAACAGTGAGGAGATGTGGACCAGGTTTGTTCCCCACCCACGCCATCTGCCCATCACTCACACACTCCTCTTGTTCAAGCCCCTTCCCCCCCACTATTTCTATCTGTTCACCCCACCTTCGTTATTTGCTTCCATACTCCATCTGCCTTTTCCATTAGATGGAACCCTGGTTTCCTCCACAAATCGTGTCCTAGTCTCTGTTGCCATCTCTATGCCTTTCTTTTCACCTGATTCCATCCACCACCCTACCCATCCTCACTCAAATGCAGCCCACTCTTCTTTGTACCAGCTATCTCCCCTCTGCTCTTTCAGTCCAGAGGAAGGGTCTCCACCCAAAATGTTGATTGTCCTTTCCGCTCCACTAGATGCTACCTGACCGTCTGAGTTCTCTCAGCAGTTTGTTTATTGGTCGAACTGTTAGATTGTCTTCTGTGCTTCAGCATCCACTTGTGTCTCACTTAACACTTGGGATGCGTTTCTGACACAAAGGGCTTATTAGATCATCACGCATGTAGAGGTGCATTACCAATACTGTAATCTTTCAACCTATGAGAGATAAATGAGGGCTTCATTGAGTATTACAGTATCGGTGGACATATAATGGGACTTAATATACAATCTAACAAACTGTCAAAAACTCTTGTGAACAGAGCAGCAGGTGGAGGAGAAGGGGGCTACATTTAGATAGCAGTGGAGACTTTTCTCTGCCTTTTCTCAGTATTTCTCTGCAGCTAATGATACTGCCGAGTGCAATTCCTTTCACTGAGGAGCAGTGCATCCACTCGAGAGCCACCGAGTTAGTTCCTGCTCTCTTTACACTGATCAGTGTCCTTTTCACATTCTTCCTTTAAATTTTTGAGATTAACTGGGAAATTATAATACTGTGATAGCATCTAAGAAAGTATTGATATATTGATAGGAACAACATCTAAGAGTTTTGGAAAATCTGCTAGCTTTTTACACCAAAATTCTGAGCATGCCAGATTATCAGTTTCACTGTGGCTATTGATGCTGCACATTTGGTACAAGTGTACAAATGCTTGCACATTCTCATTCCTGCAAACAAAGAACACAATTCATTAGAGTTACAAGTTATATGCAGTAGGGTGACCTGCTGTGAGTGAGACTGAATCAGTAATTTACACTGAAAATTACGTTAATTCCTGAAAAGTTGTACCCTGTAACATTTTACACAATTTCCAATAGCAATTAGGCATAATTAAAAAAAAACAACTGGCGTAATTACAAGGTGAAGAGGGACAAACATTTACATGTCATTGTAAATATGGAAGCACGATCTTACACCGAGTGTTCCCATGCTAAAGGGAGATATCTTGTGCTCCTGTTTTTCATACTGGAAGTCTGGAACAGATGGTGTGCCATAGCGAATATTACTGAGTCCAATTAAACTGCTAGTGCAGCGGATCGTAAAGAAGGTTATCTAAGATTACAACGGCATCTTGATCAACTGGGCCAATGGGCTGACGCAAGGCAAATGGAGTTTAAGTCAGATAAACACAAAAAGATGCATTTTGTACAAGTCAAGCCAGTGTTGGACTTGCATAGTACATTGTGGTGTCCTGGGTGGTGTTGTAGAACAGAGAGGCCGAGTGATACAGGTACATAGTTCCTTGAAAGAGGTGGTGCAGCAAGGCAGGGTGGCGAAGAGATTTTGCACAGTTGTCCTTATCTGTCAATGTTGTTGAGTACAAGAGATGTGTTGCAGCTGAACAGATCTTGGGCAGATACATGCAGAGATGCCAACCCTAAATTTAGTTCACAGTAACATTCAACCCATTTGTCAGTAACAAATGGGGGTAAATGCATTTCTCTCAGTAACATGTTGCGGCACCAGAAATATGTATGGCAACGACCCAAAATCTGCAACGCGCGTTGAATCCAACCTTCCTTTTTTCAACTAGTACTATATACAAACTCATTAAACACACATAAACATCCTTTAGTATACACATACACATAAACTCAATTGTCTAAATGACAATGCCGATGTTGGGGAGTTCAGAACCAGGGCCACAGTCTTAGAATAAGGAGTAAGCCATTTAGAACGGAGACGAGGAAACACTTTTTCTCACAGAGAGTGGCGAGTCTGTGGAATTCTCTGCCTCATAGGGCGGTGGAGGCCGGTTCTCTGGGTGCTTTCAACAGAGAACTAGATAGGGCTCTTAAAGATAGCGGAGTCAGGGGATATGGGGAGAAGGCAGGAACGGGGTACTGATTGGGGATGATCAGCCGTGATCACAGTGAATGGTGGTGCTGGCTCAAAGGGCCGAATGGCCTCCTCCTGCACCTATTGTCTATTGAAACATACAACACAGGCAATGGGCCCTTAGCCCCACAATGCTAATGTTACCTCTGTCCCTTGCACATGAATGTCTTAACAGCCTTTTGACCATCTCTGTCTGTAGCATCATCCTGTACCCACCATCGCTCGTTCCCGTTCTCGCTCGTTCCCGTTCCCGCCCTTCCCGCTGCACGTGTCCAACCGCTGCTCGTTCCCGCTCCCGCTCCCGCTCTTCCCGCTGCACGTGTCCAACCGCCGCTCGTTCCCGCTCCCGCCCTTCCCGCTGCAGTGTCCGACCGCCGCTCGTTCCCGCTCCCGCCCTTCCCGCTGCACGTGTCCGACCGCCGCTCGTTCCCGCTCCCGCCCTTCCCGCTGCACGTGTCCGACCGCCGCTCGTTCCCGCTGCACGTGTCCCACCGCCGCTCGTTCCCGCTCCCGCCCTTCCCGCTGCACGTGTCCAACCGCCGCTCATTCCCGCTCCCGCCCCCCGCCCTTCCCGTTTATTGTTTTGATTATTTTTTCGTTCCCGCCCTTCTCCGTAACGACATGTTTGCCTGCCGGAACACCGTATTTAGGTTGTTTCGCCGGACAAAATACGGCGAATCCGGGACAGTTGGTAAGCAGATACATGCATAGGAGAGGTTTGGAGGGAGATGGACCAGATGCAGTCAAAGGGTCTAGTTTGGTTAGGTGACTTGGTCAGCAGAGGTGGGTTGCACCAAGGGGCCCATTTCCATGCTGTATAGCTCTGAGTTTGAAATTCCAACTTTAATTCCAACCTACTAGATTTAAAACTTGTAACTTCCATCTAATCGCGCCACGAATTTCCAATTTAACAGCCCTATTCTTATATATAATAATCCTATCTCTGAAAAAGCTATCACTTACAGTTTTTGATGAGCTAGTGCAACCTGGTCTTAGTATTGGTGACATTACCTTGTTAATAATCTCAATTCCAACATCGCCTCAATCACAATAGATGCATGCCACATGGATTCTATTATTTTCAAACTGTTTCTTTCCACTGCCTGGGCCCTTAATTGTTCCACTACATCGAGAACTGGGTCAACGTTCGAATTCTTGTTCCTCAAGAAGGTACATCTGGTTCTCACTATATTTCAGCTCACTCCTTCCAGGATGACACCCATCTAGGAACACATCGGTCACTTCCACTTGCTTTAGGATGTTCTTCCTAAAGAATAATTTATAATTCCCCAAGTCTAAGCCCAAGCAATTGTGGACAAATGGGAAAGTGGAAACTGGAATTTGAAACCCTTTAGGAGCTCTGAGAAAGAAAATTCGGGTATCCAATAGATCATTTGAATTAATGATGAAGGAAGATCAAGATATCTGTGCAACAGAGTCAGTGACTAATCTCACATTATGCAAAGATAATACTTACTTAAAGTGATTAATGTTTACAAGCAGATGATCATTGACCAGTAAGATATTTGGAGGTAAGCCATTCATCACTTTTTGAGACACTGGGTCCTCATTCTGTGGCAGCCAAACATTCACGGGTTATTCTTATTAAATGAATTGCACTAGTTGTTAGCATTTTGCAGAATAATTTATTACATGTTGTTAACTTGAAGCAGCTTCTGTCAGCCACATATTACATTACAAAATTGGGTTTTAAATGGAGGTGGCTCCTTAAATTCTAGGAAGATACCCAAAAAATTGGAAAAACAGATAATTTTAAAAAAGTTTGGAAGACAGAAGGCTGGGACTGTGGTTTGACATCTATTGTTGCAAAATGCAGGAGTCAATAATCAAAGATAAAATGACCATCTAGAACTGTTGAACACCAAATCTAAACCAACATGTTTTTGTTGAAAGACAAATTATTTTTGACACATTTGCTCAAATTCTTTGAGGATGCATCAGTGAGAGTTGATAAAGGGTAACATGTAGATGTCATGTACTGAGATTGCCATGAGACAGTTGACAAGATGCCACACAAGAAGCTGGTACATAAATGAATAGTCTATGATATTGGAGGAATTCTGTGAACATGGATTGGAAACGAGTTAAAAAATAAACAGCTGGAATAAATGGGTCCTTTAAGATGGAGGAATGTGACTAGTCAAGTGCGCCAGAGATCAGTTCCTGATTCTCGTGGTTTACCAATTAAATTAATGACCTGGAGGATGGAACAAAAAGCAATGTTTCTAAATTTGCTGTTGATATGAAAATAGAGGAAAGGGTTCATCATGACTGCAAAGGGGTATAGATAAGATTGAGCAAAAACCTGGCAAATAGAGTTTAATTTAGAAAATTGAGAAGTTATGCACTTAGGATAAAATGATGATTATCTAAATGGAGAGGGAGCTTGAAAGAATGAAGTTCAGAGAGAAAGCAAGGACTATCTGAAGGTAGAGAAGTCAATGTTCATACCGTTGGGGTGTAAACTACCCAAGCGAAATATGAGGTGCCGTTCCTCCAATTTGCGCAGGGCCCAGCTTTTAGATAGACCTTGCTTTCTCTCTCCATCCCCTTCCCCTTCCAAGTTCTCCCACTAGTCTTACTGTCTCCGACTACATTCTATCTATGTCCCGCCCCCTCCTCAAACATCAGACTGAAGAAGGGTCTCGACTCAAAACGCCACCCATTCCTTCTCTCCAGAGATGCTGCCTCACCAGCTGAGTTGCCCCAGCATTTTGTGTTTAGCCATGATTGAAAGGCAGAGTAGACTCGAGGGGTGGAAGGTATAATTCTGCTCCGATGTCTTTTGGGTTTGTGACAGTTGTGTAGCGTCTTGGTAAGAACACACCTGGAATACTGTGCAGTTTGGTCCTCTTAACAATAAAAGAGACAGCATCATTGGAGGCAGTCTAAGAGAGGTTCACCAGGCTAATTCCTGTGCTGAGAGGACTTCTATCAAAAGAGGCTTGACATTTTGGGTATATACTCTGTGGAGTTTAGAAGCACAAGAGAGACCTTATTCAAAGATGTGAGGTTCTAACTGGGCACGACAGGGTAGAGGTTAATGGGCTTTCACTTGTGAAAATGTGACAAACAAGGGGGACAAAGCTGCAAGGGCCAGTCATTTAATTTCTGGAATTCTGTGCCCTGGAGGATGATGAAGGCCAGATGAGTAGATATATTTAAGGTGGAGATAGATAAGTATTTGGTAAATTGAAGAATGGAAAATTATAAGGAACTGACACAGAAGAGGAATATCATACTAAATGTCAGGGCAGGCCTGATGGTCTACTCCTACTCCTATTTTATTATGTTTTTGAATACTAATCATTTTTGTTCGACAATTTTGAATTTGAAGAGATCAAAAGGAGGAAATTCAGATTTTGCAGAGGCACAAGGCAAATTGCAAATTGTCTATTTGTTATATAACCACCATCGCCCACCCTCACCTCCCACGTTTGGCATTCAAATAGATGATAGAATTGAAATTGTGAATAAGTGCTAAATTGCCAACTTGATTCATGACAGGTATTTTGCATCTGCCATTTATGTCTGAATCTTGACACAACTTTTCGGTGCTTAGCACATTTATGTCTCTCTCACACATCTTTGAGTTGCATTGTCTAAAGAAATGACCATCTGCCACATGAAATCACAGATTGACTGCACAAAATAGCAAAAGCATCAACTTCTTATTAAAATGCACGCCACCACTCAAGATCAATTTGTTCTGTGGGTCCAACAAATTAATAATTTGGACCAACAGATTTATTTCAATCTCTTAAATGCTAACTCAAATGTAAAAAAAAAATTTGTTGTATGAAATTGAAATTAATGTTTCAAAACAATTAAGTTCTTTGCTAAAATTATTGAACTTAGTTGTGAGTAGTCACACTAACATTAAGTGCAATAACTTGATTTATACACCTAAAATTGCTGACCATTAAATTATCACATCTTGGTGGCAATATTATAAATTGAAATATCACCTCAGACATCAATATTTAACAAGTATCCCAGTCTTATACTGGCAAGTTGTAAATGTCAATTCAATCTTGGGTAATATTTAGCTTTTATGTGAAGACTAATGCATTAATATTCCCTCAGATGGCAGGACAGATATCATAAAAGATGAAACGGGCAGGAGTATTTTTTTTGCATCAATATGTAAATTTTCATATTTTAAAAGATCAACAACAAAGAGTCATAGCGTGATACAGTGTGGAAACAGGCCCTTCAGCCCAACTCGCCCACACCGGCCAACAATGTCCCAGCTACACTAGACCCACTTGCCTGTACTTGGTACATACAAGACAAATATTTGGGAATGATCAGGTCTACATTCTGTTTACTATTTGTAGAAACAAATAACTGCAGATCCTAGTCTACACAAAAGAACACAATGTGCTGGAGTAACTCAGCGGGTCAGACAGCATCCCAGGAAAACATGGACAGTTGGTTTTTTGGGTCATAACCCTTTTTCAGAATTTGAAACAAGGAAACACAGTCTGAAGAAGGGTCCCAACCCGAAACATCCCCTATCCACGTTCTCCAGAGATGCTACCGGACCCATTGTGTTCCTGTAGCATTGTTCTTTTCTGTTTAATATTTCTCACCTGCGACAGATCAACTTGTACAACCTAGTCCTTGCTGGTTTGTGGAAGTCAACATTTTATCCAGTTCACATTTGCCTTTTAAATAAAATCACTCCTCTTTGTCTTTCCTTATGGATTACTGAAAGGATCTTGGTACCCCTCCCTCTAACCATTCCCTGGTTCTCAGACTGTGGATCATTTATAATTTCTTGCTACCACTGCTGCACATTTCCATATGTTCTGTACATTTATAAATTTATCATCCAAAAGATTTTCAATCTGATAGTTCTCCACAAAGTCTTTCCAACTTTGAAAACAACCTTGATAATATCTTTGGCAGTATTTTTGTTCTCTTTTTCTAATCGCACCCACACCCAGAACATATGTATTTTGTAAAGCTATGGTTGACTGGTGCTCTGGAGATTTCAGTTACTGAAAAGGAGCTTCAGTAAGAGATTACCTTTACAGTGTGCAGAATAATCACAATGCAGATATTGGGTTACAATCTGACAAATTTTCACAGTATCAGCTGAGTTTTATAGTCTGCTAAATGAGTGAAATGCATCACTCACTCTCATGACAAAGTGCACTGCTTCAAAGCTGCAACTGTATTTATGAGAAAAAGGCACTCTGTACAACCTCATGTCGTGAAATTATATTTTCGACTCACTTGCTACAAACATTTCAGAAATATTACAGGACCGTTTGAACTTTGGAAATATCTTGTACTATTGATCATTTAAATGGACTATCACCGTTCAATATGAAAAAGCCACACAGATTGTTATCAAACAAATGGGGTGGCACAGAACCGCAGCTGGTGGAGCCACTGTCTCACAGAGCTAGAGACCCAGGTTTGATCCCGACCTTGGATACCACCTGTGTGGAGTTTGCATGTTCCCCGTGACCATGTGGGTTCCCTCCTACATCCTAAGGTTGTGTGGGTCGCCTGGTTAATTGGCCTTTGTAAATTTTTCCCTACTGTGCAAGTAAGTGCTAGAATCTTGGAGCAGTTGATGAGATTGAAGAGAGATTTTAGAAGAAAAAAACATTCCAAATGATATAGAATACCAAGACCATAGAGTGGAGCACACAGAATCCATGTGTACCACCCCTCAAACCACCCACTTGTTAATCACCTCAAGCCCCATCTGTGGAAGAGACTACATTGACCCCCACTGGCAACCTCAGAACCCACAAATCCAAAGGGGAAATAAGTTCTCCTTAATTCTAAGGCACTGTCCATGGAGAATTGAGTTGCCCTACACTATAGAAAAGCAAAGTCTGAAATAACTCTGGAACGTGCAGAATAACCCTGTAGTATTGTATCAATTCCAAATTATTTGTCGTTATGTTAAGTGTGGCACCTTAACTTAATGTGTAACAGCCGCTTCCAAAAACTGTGGCTTCTATTCAGAGACCCTGGCTTGAGCTCAAAATGTTTGCCAATACTACTACAGGGAAAGGCTAAGGGAATTCTGCATTACTGGGTTCATTTTCAATAATCTGCCCAATCTGGTGACTCAGGAAGATTTCAACACTTTGACAAAGAATTTCACCTGATCAACAATAAAGGCATTTGCTTTACACTACACATCCTCTAAACGTAATTCACTGAAGTGGAAATCTTTCAGCATAGCACAATATTAAAGGAACTCAAGTACAACCAACGAAGGTCATAATGTCCAGTACAGCACCTTCCAGAAGATTTCAGCTTTCACTCTACAATGGCTTCAACTTTAAGAGCCAATTCAAATCAAGATTTTAATTTCTGATCAATCCCTCGTGATACCAGTTTTAAAATGAGCAAATCTTGGCAAGAGAGGTTTCAGCCTTGATCCCCACTGCTGCACACAGATATTTACTGTTGAGGTATACTAATTACAGAGTGAGCATCGCAAGAAGAGTGTTACAGTGGTACAGGAGAAAATTGTATAAATAAATGTCAATTAAACACAAGAAGAGTGAATGAAACGTCATATTTCTCACAGATGCTTCAGCAAAGGTGACCATGAAACTGACTGGTCGCCCTAAGAAACTAACAGGTTACTGATTTTTTAGGGTAAGACCAGCCATTTTTGTCCAGTCATAATTGCTTCTGCTGTCTATAGTTGCATCTACTGTCTATAGTTGCATCTACAGTCTATAGCTCCAGAGTAGCTTTGTAAACCAGCACATACCTGAACATCACCTTTTCCTTTCATCTTCTCGCTTACCTGGCAAGGTGGGAGTAGCTCGGAGATGAGATTTCCTACTCAGCCTTCCCTTGGAACCCACTTTGTAAAATCCCACCTTAATTGATCTTTTCTTTAAACACATCAGCATTTCTGGGACTTGCGCTGGATCATTGGTCCAGTTCCTTAGATTACAAGGTCAGTAAGGCTACCACCATTTCACTATTCCAACTATATCTAAACTTTCAACAAACTTCTCAAACACGTCATTGGGGCCATCTGTTTATCCATGTTTCTTAAATACTCCTTTAATAGCCTCCTCTGATCTGCCTGATTAGAGCCAAGTAATCCACTGCTGTAATCACAGCATGCTGTCACCTTTTAAGGAACCATGATCTTCAATACAGTCAGTCATCCATTCCTCTTCTACCTTTCACCTGAAGCACTAGTCTTGGATATACTGCTTCCTCACCGAAGACAGAAATTACTTGTCAACACAATACCTTGTTCCCCTCAATCAGGGTGGATGAATAGGAGGCAGCCAATGTCCCTGCTTTCAATATCATGCTCATTCTCCAACAGATTAAATCTGGTCCTTACTGCCTACAAATCCTCTCGCAGTTTCACCATTACTTTACTACGTCCTCCTGCCACAAGTCAATTTTCCAGACACACAGGATTTCCCAAAGCTCATGTGTCCCAGATTCAGATGCTTATGTTGGGCTAGGCTTTGACCCTGGTTGACAAACCCCTGTGGGGCCAGTTTTTGGAGTACAGTTGTGCTACAGGGTGATATAGTCATCCTCATTCCAAGTTTAGAACAAGTACTCTATGCGAAAGAGTTACTGCACATAGAATGACCTGACATTAGATCAATGAGATTATGCCTTTAAAAGGAATTTACTGCCAGTGCAGTGCCCTTGAACTCGTTATTATTGGTAAGGTACCAAATTAGAACATCTATTATGTAATACCCTTCATCCACAACTCCCTTTCCAAGCGAGTCAAATCTATAATCTCCCTTACCCACAGGTCAGGTAAACTAGACTACAAACAATTCAGTGAAAACCAGCATCTGCAGTTCCTTCCTACACTAAAAGTCAAATAACCAGAAAACCTGAATTGATATTTATGGATTGGTTCATGTTGGCACTGCCTTAAATATCCAGCAGAGAAAATTTACAGCAACTGGACCAAACAAATGACATTTGAAACCCCTTGACATTTATATTAAATCTAATTTAATCTCTCCTAGCCAAGAAAAAAAAACCCTGATAATTTTCACTTGTGCAGCTCGTCTCAATTGCTCCATCACCCAAGATGCAGCTGCATAATTTACAGGCTTTAAGACGCATCCAGTTCGTACTCTGTCATGCTCTGGGCTGCAAATTAATTACGCTAACCGGTACTCCAGAAATAAAACACATTTAATTGGGTGCACTGGCAGAGGAAGAACAAAATGCTAACAAAATAAGAAGTGACGGAAAGCCAAAAACTCGTTGGTCTAATCTCCGAACACTCTGCGGGCTTTGATAGAGAACAGTCTCTGATAGAGAACTCGATCTAAACACGGAATGTGGATGTATATATCTCCTCCTGCAGCACTTCACTGCAACTCGTGCCCCCGCATTCTCTGAGATGTTCGCCAACCAGGCTCAAGAGCTCGCCCAACATGAACACCTGGACATGAGCTTTGGCACTGGCAGCAACCCTTCAGGTCATTTGTGTGGAGATCTGCTCTCTCTCTCTCAATTCAATTCAAATTTAATGTCATTGCACAGATACAAGTATGGGTACAACGAAATGCAGTTTAGTGTCAGTACGTAGTGATAGCAATGTTTAGATAAATACAGATAAATAAATACAGATGTGGGAATCTCTCACCCTCTCCCAGCTACGCAGGTGACTTGAACACAGACCACTGTGTACACACTGCAAACCAAACTATACTAATAGAGTCATGGAGTCACAAAGTCTTACAGCATGGAAACAAGACCTTCGGTCCAAACTGCCCCATCTACGCTAGTCCCACCTACCTGCGTTTGGCCCATATCCCTCTAAACCTGTCCTATCCATGTACCTGTCTAAATGTTTCTTAAACGTTGCGACAGTCCCTTTTCCGGCAGCTCGTTCCATACACCCACCACCCTAGGTGTGAAAAAAGTTACCCCTCGGGTTCCTATTAAATCTTTCCCCTCCTCTCATCTTAAACCTGCGTCCTCTGGTCCTTGACAGTTTGATGGTCATGTTTGTATCAAGAGTTGATCAGCTTGGGAATAAGGGGCATGAAACTTAGGGATCAGAAAACGGAGCATTTGTTTAGCATATTCTATCCCAGGGAGCTTGGTGAAGTACTCACGGATTTTGGCCAAGCTGGCGACCAGGATCCACACCGCCACCAGGTAGGGTCCTTGCACATGTACCCACTCCCACCTGACCATCTCGAAGCTCGCCGTGCCGTAGGTGTGCGGGTCTCCTTCCTCGACGGCGTTCCGCATTCTGGCCGTGTGGCTGACAGCCAGCGGGGAGAAGCCGGCTTCTTGCAGCAGCTGTGCCATGGAGGTGGGGGGGGGGTGCGGCTTGGAGGGAGGGGGAGAGAGGCGCAGACAAGACGCCTCGCCTCGCCTCGCCTCGCCTCGGGCAGAGGACAAGCGGCGCCCAGAACGCGCCCTTCACCTCACCCCGGACCAAACTCCCCGCCTCGTCCCGCCCCCGCTCGCCTCCCATTGGTGGAGCACACGTGACAGACGCGTCCCCAGCCAATAGCGACGCCGACCGCACTGTATCCACCCCGCGGCAGATTGATACATCGCGCCCCGGGCACAAGATGCTGGAGCAACTCAGCGGGACGGGCAGCGTCTCCGGACAGAAGGAATGGGCGATGGATGATACACCGGGCGCTCGCTGCACGCCTCCGTCCGCACCTTCACAATAATAAGCAGCAGAACTTGACATCATTTTAAAATGTTAATTTGCAACCCCCTTGTTGTCATTGTAAAAAAACAAACTAAAATAAGAATTGTCAAATATAGCAGTTAAATAGAAAGTTCCTTTCTCCTGCTGAGAGACATGGACATAACTGACAACGCACGCAGTCGTTGTCCCGTGCTAATTGGTCCTACTCTTTCTAAGGTAGACACAAAATGCTGGAGTAACTAACTCAGTGGGTAGACTAAAATGCTGGAGAATTGAAGGTAGACAAAAATGCTGGCGTTTCTCCGGCAATTTTTGTCTACCTTCGATTTTCCAGTATCTGCAGTTCCTTTTTAAACACGGAGTAACTCAGCAAGTCCGGCAGCGTCTCTGGAGGCTGCCTGACTTGCAATCCGCTGAGTTACTCCGGTATTTTGTGTCTACCTTCGATTTAAACCAGCATCTGTAGTTCTTTCCCACACATTTTGCAGGCTCTTTCTATATAGGTAACCGCTCCAACCTTTAACCTTAAGCTTTAACCGCTCTAACCTTTATAAAACATCTGCGAGTGCAGAAGTATAGGTGCGTGAAAAGGTGATCGTTGCGAACTCTTAGCCCGGGAACAATCACTTCCTATCCACTAAAATGTAAACGGGAAAGTGGTTTTGTTTCTTAAAGAAAAAAAACCGTTTGCGAGAAATGCGAGAAAGTAAATTCTGCGATACATTTCCTCCCATCATTTCAAACCTATGGAACTTCTTACTTCTTATTAGTTTTTCACAAACTATATGCTCCAGAACCCTGTCACGTTAACTATGGGTTAACTTTCCCTCTATCAAATGCGCTGGTATTCTTCTGCTCTCTGCGATTTCTCCCATCACATGGATTTCGCGATTTGCATTAGAGGGGAAGCCAATATTCATAGATCCCAATGATCACAAAACATTGGACTAGGAGGATTATGTAACGTTTTCCTTTCCTCACATTATCGAACTTATGGAATATTTGATCTTGCATCGTTCGTTCGTCCCAATCTTGTTCCCAACCAGCTAGTCTGTGTTTAATTAATTCATTAATTAATGAAGTAAAAACTATTTTGCATTATAACCATATAACCATATAACAATTACAGCACGGAAACAGGCCCTCTCGGCACTTCCAGTCCGTGCCGACCATTTGTTTTCCCCTAGTCCCATCTACCTGCACTCAGACCATACCCCTCCATTCCCTTCACGTCCATATACCTATCCACTTTACTCTTAAATGTTAAAATCGATCCTGCCTCCACCACTTCTGCTGGAAGCTGATTCCACACAGCCACCACCCTCTGAGTAAAGAAGTTCCCCCTCACGTTACCCCGAAACCTCTGTCCCTTAATTCTCATGTCATGCCCTCTTGTTTGAATCTTCCCTACCCTCAATGGGAAAAACATATCTACGTCAACTCTGTCTATCCTCTGTCCATCATTGAGTTTGTAAATTGTATCCAGAAGAATAGGAGCTGGGAAATTAATTTAGGTAACCTTCAGTCTATCTTGCTCACTTTAAATCTCTCTCTTTTTATAATGTCATCAAAACACTTTTCAATTTTCAATAACTGAAATGATTGCTAAACAAAAATACAATATTACCAAAACTTAGAAATACAAAATTCCTTAAATAAAATAAGCACTATAGAGCAATATGCTGTACTCAAATTGAAATCTGAAGCACTGGTAAATACTGCAGATGTGGATATGCATATCTAGATCTTTCCTTTAATTGTTTTTGCTTTTGACCATGTTGATCCATCTATATATTTCAATCTCTGGCTCCATTGAAGTTGTTGGATCCATGTGCAGAAATTCACCCAAATGTTCAAAACTAAATACTGGAATTAATAAAAATTTGTGTAATACATCAAAGATAAGCTGATTGTTAACTTCAGTAGAAGAAAGGTGGGGCACAACAAACTCACCTTCATCGACGAGATGGGGGTGGAGAGAGTTAATGACTTCAACTTCCTGGACGTGCACATCTCTGAAGATCAGTCCTGAGCCCAGCACATTGGTGCAATCACAGAGAAAGCTCATCAACACATCTACATCCTGAGAACATTGAGAAAATTCAATATATTGACAAATACTCTTTTGAACTTTTACCGGTGTACAGTAGCGAGCATACTGACTGGTATCATTATGACCTGGTCGGACAACACGGACCGGCCTTGAACAAAGGAGCCAACAGAGAACAGGGATCTATAGGAGGCACTGACTCAAAAAGGCAGCCAATATCAACAAAGACCACACCACCCTGGCAACCCTATCTTACCGCTAAGATTGGGGAAAATAGCATCGGCCCATGAAAACTGACTCCCGATTCAAGAACAACTTCTTCCAACCAACCATGAGACTATGGACCGTGTCTTTGGTTGCACTATGAATGTTGGTTTTGCCCTATTATTGTTACCTACTATTATGGTTATTAATTTATCGTATTAATTGATTATTAAATATTTATTTGTGTGTTATCTAGACTTTCAGAAAGCCTTTGATAAGGTCCCACACGGGAGACTGGTGACTACAATTAGAGCACATGGTATTGGGGGTAGGGTGTTGACGTGGTTAGAAAATTGGTTGACAGACAGGAAGCAAAGAGTAGGAGTGAACGGGTCCTTTTCAGAATGGCAGGCAATGGCAAGTGGAGTGCCGCAAGGCCGGTGTTGGGGCCACAACTTTTTACCATATATATTAATGATTTGGAAGAGGGAATTATGAGCAACACTAGCAAGTTTGCGGATGACACAAAGCTGGGTGGCAGTGTGAACTGTGAAGAGGATGTGAGGAGGTTGCAGGGTGGCCTGGACAGGTTGAGTGAGTGGGCAGATGCGTGGCAGATGCAATATAATATAGATAAATGTGAGGTTATCCACTTTGGTGGCAAAAACAAGGGGCAGATTATTATCTCAATGGTTAGGTTAGGTAAGGGGGAGGTACAGCGAGACCTGGGCGTCCTTGTACACCAGTCACTGAAAGCTGCCGTGCAGGTACAGCAGGCAGTGAAGAAAGCTAATGGAATGTTGGCCTTCATAACAAGAGGATTTCAGTATAGGAGTAGAGAGGTTCTTCTGCAGTTGTATAGGGCTCTGGTGAAACATCTGGGTTATTGCGTACAGTTTTGGTCTTCTAATTTGAGGAAGGACATCCTTGTAATTGAGGCAGTGCAGTGTAGGTTCACAAGATTGATCCCTGAGATGGCGGGACTGTCATATGAAGAAAGACTGAAAAGACTAGGCTTGTATTCACTTGAGTTTAGAAAGATGAGGGAGAATCTTATAGAAACAGATAAAATTATAAAAGGACTGGACAAGCTAGATGCCGAAAAAATATTCCCAATGTTGGGCGAGTCCAGAACCAGGGGCCACAGTCTTAGAATAAAGGGGAAGACATTTAAGACTGAGGTGAGAAAAAACTTTTTCACCCAGAGAGTTGTGAATTTGTGGAATTGCCTGCCACAGAGGGCAGTGGAAGCCAAATCACTGGATGGATTTAAGAGAGAGTTAGATAGAGCTCTAGGGGCTAGTGGAATTAAGGGATATGGGGAGAAGGCAGGCACGGGTTATTGATTGGGGTTGATCAGCCATGATCACAATGAATGGCGGTGCTGGCTCGAAGGGCCGAATGGCCTCCTCCTGCACCTATTTTCTATGTTTCTATGTTTCTATTGTATTTATGGACCTGTTAAATTGCAGCAAGTAAGAATGGCATTGTTCTGTTTCTGGTACATATGACTATTAAATACACTTGAATCTTAATACAAAACTTAATGATCCATTAGATTTAGCCAACATGAGAGAAATGCAAATTGTATAAATCCTTTGCCAAATGGGGTTTTGAAATGCATTTAGAAAAGTTAATTTGACTGCACAAAGCCACTTTTTCAATTTTCACAATAGCTTGATCTTTAATAAATACCTATTAATTCCAGTTTGCTTTACCCAGCATTTTCAATTTGATAAAATATCTTCCAAGCATGGACAAATGTGCCTTTAAGAGCACATTGAACTCTGAGGCAGCTTCATCGAACTTCAAACTTGTATCCAAACAAATGCTCAACATATTGTAATATAAAAGAAGCCTTGCAGCATTAACCTTGGGCTTTGAGGAGAGATTGAGTATAGCAGAGCTAGTTTCTCAAATCTACAAAGATAAATTGTCATCTCAATGAATATATAAAATTCTTAAGAAGGCTTTACAAGGTAGGAGAACGTTGTCCCTGCCTGAGAGGCTGGAACAACGTGTCAAAGAAGGTAATCTCTTCACTCTAGAGATTATGAATCAATACATTTTCCACCCCAAGAAGCCAGTACATGCACTGTTGTTGAATATATTGATGGGAGTTATCAATATCAAAGATATCAAAGGGATGTGTAGAGTACAGAAAGATAAAGTTCAGGAAGATAATTTTGCCCCAACAATAACTGCTCAAGGGCTCAACAACCGTGAACGTACATGCGCTGGAGATAAATTGGACTACTGTGGATAGGGTGAGCAGCTTTAAATACCTGGGGGTCCACATCACAGAGGATTTGACATGGACAACACACACTGCCGCACTGGTGAGAAAGGCAAGGCAGTGCCTTTACCACCTCAGGCAGCTGAGGAAATTCAGAGTCTCTCTGAGCATCCTTCAGTCCTTCTACTCTGGGTCTGCAGAAAGCATCTTGTCCGGTAACATCTCGATCTGGTTTGGGAACAGCTCTGTCCAGGACAGGAAGGCTCTGCAGAGAGTAGTGTGTTCGACCGAACGCACTATGGAAACTACACTCGCCCCCCTGCAGGACCTATACACCAGGAGGTGCAGATCCAGAGCCAGCAGGATAATGAAGAACCCCTACCACCCCAGCAACGGACTGTTCCAGCTGCTACGGTCAGGCAAGCGCCTCCACTGTCACGCTGTGAAATCAGAGAGGATGAGACGGAGTTTCTTTCCACAGGCCGTTAGGACTGTAAACTCTAATCTCTCCAGGGACTAATTTACTGTTGTGTCTTTTTTTTTAACTAAAATGTAAATACAGGTTCTGTTCTGTTCTGTTGTTTTGCACAATCCACAGGCATTGCCACTTTCATTTCACTGCACATCTTGTATGTGTATGTGACAAATAAAGTTGACTTGACTGATGGTGCATTGTCTAAGGGCAAATTGCTTTCTCTTATTTCTCCAGTTCTTTTTACAAAATACAAAGTATAATTCTCTCAACAAATCTCACAAGCATCAACTACAAAAGTAATAGATGCTCTTTCTTGTGGGCTCAGCACCTTTGCCATGATACAAATCTCATGTCCATTGTAAATCACAGGAAATGAAAAATAGCCAGTTGAATTGAAAGAAAAGTAACAACTTAAAACGACCCGAAACGTCACCCATTCCTTCGCTCCGTATATACTGCCTCACCCGCTGAGTTTTTCCATCATTTTTGTCTACCTTCGATTGTTCCAGCATCTGCAGTTCCTTCTTAAGCTTAAAGCAATAATCATTGACAATAAAAGTGATCTGTTGATTCAACCCATGACTGTAACTTATTTTAAATTTGATCTAATTTTATTATTTTCAACATACATTTGATGCATGACAAGCTCACACCCTGTTCTTGCATACATGAAGTATGCAGAAAAATTATGTTTTGCAATATTATATTTACTGTGTATCATTAATACATATTCTTCTTAGTAAACTTTTGTGATTAAAATCAGACAATTGATGTCGTTATTTCTTGGTAGGACATCTTTTCAATGAGTTGCAATACACAGGGATCTTTTAAAAATGTATTCAGAATGGTATTTCCAGCTTAACAAATGTCATGATTTGTTTCATCACCTTCGAGATTGCAGTAATGACCCATTATATAATGAAATAAAAATGCATTGTCATTTGCTCAGGTACATCAATGTTTTGCATTTACTTTTAATTTTACACTTTTAGTAAATTCACCTGAAGTTCTCCATGGGAAATGCGAGAGCCAATTAATATGGAACATTCAGCTATATATATATATATATATATATATGGATTAATTATTAGTTATTAAACTGCACATTCATCATGTTTGTATGCATCTTCAACACAGTATTCTTGAAGTAAAGTTTTAAAGCCAGTTGATTGTTATGATATTTGTACACTCTCAGAAGGTAGATAGATGTTATAAACAAATAAAATTAGAATAGACTTTTCTTATTTGTAATCCTGGTATCTCCCAGGCATACGAGGAATTCATAGCAAGTAAAGTTATTCTCAGTCATAGCTAGTAATTTGTCTATAACAGTAAAATAAAAACAGAAACTAGACAACTCAGAATCTAGGACAGAAAAGATCCTCAGGAATGGAGAACACTCGGATATAGGATAGCTCTATTTCCTTCATATCTTTTTGCAGTATTCCATCCAGCGATTTTTTTAGGGATTTTTTCTCTAACTAGTAAATCTCCTATCTTTAATTAATTGTCACAATATGTCTCGGTCATTATCATATATTCCAAATAAAAGTAAAGGTCCATCACTACACTGTTACTGATCTCATTAATAATTGGTAATATTCCCAGTCTCATTAATAATTTATATACCATTATTTCACTTTTTTTTGAGAGATTAACTACCCAATCAAATATATTATCTGAAGATAACTAATTAAAAGGAGGATAAATTGTCACTTAAATCGAAAATACATTGAGGACAATTATTGCTTTAAGGTATAAAGCAGGAAAAGATGGAAATTCTTAGCAGGTTTAGTAGCACTGAGCTGAAACATTAATCCTATTGTCCTTACACACACAGATGCCACTATTTCCAGCATTTTCTTATTTCAAATTGCTAATATCTGCAGTATTATATTTCCGGATTATTGTTCCTTTAAGACAATTTTAACCCCACATAAAAACTAGACAATGAAATAATCTCTCTGTGAAACACAGTTAATTTTCTCAGCAAGATCAAGCTAGAGCCCTGCACACTGAATGCATTCAAAGTGAAGGGAGAGATCTGAAAACATAGTAGTTGTCTACTTCAGGGGATTAGACAGCCTTTGATTTGATAAAGGCACATCCAATATATAGTGCTATAGTCACCATAACTAATAGTCATCAAAATAAATTTCCTGAGCTAGATTTTCAGAGAACCTTATCTGTGGCTGGGACTAAGAAAATAAACAAATATCGTGAGCACCCTAAAATGCTGGAAACATTGCAATAAAACTATAATTGGAGAATCAAAAATTAGTAAAAAAAAAGGTGAGACAGAAAAGAACCATTCCATTGGTTCCAAACATGCATTGATTAAGATTGTATAATTTACAAGTAGTAAATATACAGCTAATAT
Source organism: Okamejei kenojei (assembly GCA_035221665.1). Lineage (NCBI taxonomy): Eukaryota > Metazoa > Chordata > Chondrichthyes > Rajiformes > Rajidae > Okamejei > Okamejei kenojei. Next base: position 14,475,679 of record CM069147.1, read on the forward strand.
TTAGCAGCAAGTATTATCCTACCTTTAATGCAAGGTGATTAGCTGCAAAGATAAAAGATCTTGGTGTCACCACATTTACAGTAATATGTAGTTCAGATCTCCTCTTATAGTAGTTCTTATGTGTCCACTATTTCTTATAATATTTTGATGATATTGTTGATCAATTTATATTGGAAGTATTTGGATTTTGAAAAAATGAATTAATTGGGTTGAAATGGTGTAGATACTTATTAGTATGATGGGTGACTCATACTTGTCACAATCAGGCAATATCCTTATTGTGATGTTGTCACATTGGATCCAAATGACATAGAAACATAGGAAAATAGTTGCAGGAGTAGGCCATTCGGCCCTTCAAGCCAGCACTGCCATTCAAAATGATCATAGCTAATCATCTAAAATCAGTACCCCGTTCCTGCTTTTTCCCCATATCCCTTGGTGACTAAGCTGGGCAGATGTTCTGTTTAAATATATACTGTGTTTTTACATTTTGACGGGATATTCTTATTGGAGAGTCCTAAAATGAAATGATTTATAAATCTAAGTTGACTGAGAATAATTGAGGAATAATTACTGACTGACTAATTCCTGACCATCTGCTGTGTTCTGTTCAAGAAATTCTTTGTGATAAAGATTTTGAAATCACCACTGCCCTCCTGTGGATCAGTTCTGTCAGTCATTGGAAACCACACAAACTGAAAATAAACATTTGAAATCTCATACATCTTTTTCTAGTGCTTCCACAATTTTAGCAATTTTATTTAGCTCCATCTATTATTATCCACATTATTCGTCATTTATCTACCAAATAAGTGAATACGCATCAAGTCCATAAATGTTTTACCCACATCTTTCCGCTGGACTTATCTTCATAGAAAATATAAAGCAAAAATAGAGACCAAAAGTTTGAAAGTCACCTTATCAAATTTCCTCTAAGTAACGGCACAACTGGAGTGTGAACAAACTTGAAGCTTGAAGTGTGACCTGACTTCCAGAAATAAACCACTGTCTCAGGGTGCGAGTTGGCCCACGAGTGACCCCGAGTTTTCACTCGTGGTGATCACGTAGCAGGAACGTCGGAACTCGCACGAGCAACTTATCGACTCGTGGCGCTAACGGCAGGTACTCGGGAAACTTGTTAACTCGTGACAAAAATCAAACATGTTTGATTTTTTCCACGAGTCAAATTAACTGTTCAAGTTAAAAATGGAAACATTTAAACTTGTTGCAATAACATCGTGGCCCGTGCGTCTACCTTAGTGTCTCGTGAGTCTACGTGGGAACTTTCTTATAATCTGTTCGTTCGCTCGAGTAAAGACTGAACCAAAGATAGGCACAAAATGCTGGAGTTATTACATGTGGTTAAGTTACATGTGGCTCCGGGAGGTAAAGAGGCTTGAGAAATATAAATGCTGAAATACGTGCGGATCAACGCGGGGTATCCAGAGCTGAAAGTTGCAATGAAATGAGATGTCAGGTCCCGGCGGCCACTCAAAGTCAGTCACCCGAGCTACTTCCTTCCTCTGAAGTGGCGGTCAGTTCTGCTGTCCGTGCCCGGAGCGCTGCGGCATCCACCCAAGCTAATTCACTCCATGGCCACAATAAAACCATACAGCAATTACAGCACGGAAACAAGCCATCTCAGCTCTTTTACTCCGTGCCGAACACTTACTGTCACCTAGTCCCATCTACCTGCACTCAGACCGGAGCGTGGCAAGTGGGTTACTGACCCCAATCCCCTCCTTCACAACGCCAGACTCCCCAAATACTGTGAACTGAGCTCTCCCCCCACCCCGGGAAATACAGTATTTAAAAACATAAAGCACCAAGAAATGCACTTACCACGTTATTGGTTACTGGAGGATGCGCATTTTCCCTTTGTAGGTCATTTCAATAGATGCGGCTGCGCTGTAACTCAAAGCCACAGGATGGAGATGTCTTCTTTAACATTGTTGCTTTATTAAAACATACCTTCATTCACGGTTGGCTCAAGAGTAACGGGAGAGGAACTTCGTAACTCGGGAGAGGAAGTTGGAACATCGCAGGAATGACATACCTGTGGTAACTCGGTTAAACACTTGATCATAAACTTGACGTCTCATACACAACCACGAGTCTTTCACTCGGGGTACCTCGTGGGTCAACTCGCACCGTGAGACAGGGCCAATAATTTGTCTTGTTTTTCTACAATCTATTTACTTTTTTTCCCCATTGTATTTCAAACATCGTCTTGAAAGGATTGGCAGTAGTCATTGCCACCTCTAGAATTCTGAAACTCAACCCAACCATTCATTAAGAATCCAGAACTCAGTCTCAGCTTTCTCAATGTTATCGACTACCCAATATCACCTCACCCGTCTCCGCAACACTACCATCAAACCAAAGTCAATTCATTCAGGTGCGCTGAATAACACCAAATAGTGCTTTTAGGCACTGAGTGGCAAGGTGGGGATTATAGTGTAGAGAAAGAGGTAGAAGTTGTGACCATCTTCTTATTTAAGATTCACACTAAGTTATAAACTACATGAAAGTTTATACATGTAAAATGGGCATTGGAATAAAATTTGTGTTGGGTGCAGATAATGGAATTCTGAAATAAAGCCAGAAAATATTGAAAACACTCCAGTAAAGTCCAGTCAAGTTGAGTTTATTTTCACATGCTGTCAAAGTGTGTTGAGGTACAGGTACAATGAAAATTCTGCATGCAACAGCATCACAGATACAGACTCAGACAAAAATACAAAAACTTACATTAAACATAAGCAACGCATCAATTCTGCAAGTGATAAAAGAAAACAAAAAGAATATGCAAAAAAAAACAAGACATTAATGGGAAGACGTTAACATTTCCGGTTACAGAGCCATTGTTGGGATTCAATACTTATTTTTTATTGGAAATACCAAGAGGATATGCAAAGAGGGTACAATTGTTTTAAAAAAAACTAATAAATGGAAAGTACTACATTGAGGTTGAAGTAATAATAATAATAATAATAATAACTTTATTACGGACTCAAGGTCCAGACAAGGAAATGCATTGCATCTCAAATACCATAAATATATATAACATCATGGTAAATCACTTAAAAACATCATAATTTATATATTTTTAAAAAAACCCACACTACTTAAGTTAAAAATCCAGAGTAAAAAAGGATCAATGTCGTACAACGAGACAACGATACCAGTGTCTCCACAACTGGGATTCGTAGCGTGTAGTGCTAACCCTTATGTTTGTCAAGGCCACAATAAGCACATTTTTAGAGTCAATTATTCTGCAAATGAATTTATACATGTGGTGCCTTAGGATAGCTTCTAAAGTACTGACTCCTGCAGCCACAAACATATTACTGGCACTACACCATCTTTGTTGCCTTAGCAGTGTTCTCATGGCATCGTTATATGCAACCTTTAGTCTCTGCATACTTGTCTTTAAATAGTTCGACCACAGGTGCGCAGTGTAGAGGGGTGTGCAGTATGCTCTAAATAGCGACATCTTCACCACATCTGCACACGCACCAAATTTACGCAAGAGGATATTCGCCTGTATATACAGCATGTGTCGTTGCCTATAGATATCCTCATCATCTGTCATTTGTTCTGTAATAATATGCCCTAGATATTTTATCTTATTACAGACACTAAGATTGTTGTCAGACAATTTAAAATCAGGATATTTTAGGCTTTTATCCTCTTTGGTTCTACAGACCATAACAGCACTCTTACTAGCATTATATTTGATGTCATGTTCCAAACCATACACAGAACATGCAGTAAGGAGCTGCTGGAGACCAGCGCTAGATGGACTAAAGACCACAAGATCATTTGCATACATAATATGGTTCACTAAAATATTACCAATCACGCACCCAGTGTTACAGGCTTTCAATTGTTTAGACAGATCATCAATATATAGATTAAAAAGGACTGGGGATAAAATTCCCCCTTGTCTAACACCATTGCTAACCCCAAATGGGGCTGAGACCCTATTGCCCCATTTTATTTGCATAGTCTGGTGGGCATACCAGTAGGCCAGTATTCTCACACTGTATTGTGACTAATTATATACATATATTGGATGAACAAATGATTATTTTAAAAAGAGACAAGCATAATGGACACCTTACTTCAGCAGTTGTATAGGGCTCCGGTGAGATCACATCTGGAGTACTGTGTCCAGTTTTGGTCTCCTAATTTGAGGAAGGACATCCTTGTGATTGAGGCAGTGCAGCGTAGGTTCACAAGATTGATCCCTGGGATGGAGGGACTGTCATATGAGAAAAGATTGAAAAGACTAGTCTTGTATTTACTGGAGTTTAGAAGGATGAGGGGGGATCTTATAGAAACATACACAATTATAAAAGGACTGGACAAGCTAGATGTAGGAAAAATGTTCCCAATGTTGGGCGAGTCCAGAACCAGGGGCCACAGTCTTAGAATAATGGGGAAGCCATTTAAGACTGAGGTGAGAAAAAACTGTTTCACTCAGAGAGTTGTGAATTTGTGGAATTCCCTGCCACAGAGGGCAGTGGAGGCCAAGTCACTGGATGGATTTAAGAGAGAGTTAGATGGAGCTCTAGGGGCTAGTGGAATCAAGGGATATGGGGAGAAGGCAGGCACGGGTTATTGATTGGGGATGATCAGCCATGATCACAATGAATGGTGGTGCTGGCTCGAAGGGCCGAATGGCCTCATCCTGCACCTATTTTCTGTGTTTCTATGTTTCTAGAACCAAAGTGCCAAACCAAGTTGAAAAGTTAGTCTGTATCCTAAATCATGTATATAACTTAACCAATACAGAAAGCCCAAGTTCGCATGTTAAATTGTAAAAAAATTAAGATATTATTACAATGGCGTTATTTGGATTATTGCTTTAAAGTATGGCAAAATTACCTGGTATTAGGTGTAAATTACTGTGATGCGGATTTAGTTTCCTTTTAAGTATTGTCACATGTACCGGGGGTACAGTTGAAAGCGTTTTAATTTCATGTTGTCCAGTCAGTGGAAAAACTATACATGATTACAATCAAGTGTTAACTCACAGTGTACAGATACAGGATAAAAGGAATAACATCTAGTGCAAGATAATTCCAGAAAAGATAATCCGAGGGTCTCCATTGAAGAAGATGGTAGCTCAGGACCGCTCTCTAGTTGATGTTCGGATGGTGTAAGTGATACAAGTAAAAACACGTTAAATCTGACATCCAAGCACGAAATGTTTCAAACAATCAGAGAAAAAGGGTAATCGTCATGTAGAAAGTACATCTGAACATTGTTTTGGAAGAGCTAATGAAGTATACTTTTATGGCCAAAATTGGATATTCTCATCCTTGGCTTTTGAGATATGTTGTCATTTTAATGGTCGATTATCACGGCATCTTGTTGGTTTTGACATCCCTTTCCATTGTTAAATCTCTTTTTTACCAAAGTTAGTCATCTACAATATGAGCAATTTCATTTAGATTGTATACTTTTATTGATAATCAGATTTAAGCCACATTTTCCAAACATATTACTTTAATTTACTGATTTTTGAAATGGTACCAATGACTGCACCATGATTGATGCTGAGTGAAATAATTCCATGATTCATGTCTTATTTATTTTTATAATAATAATTTAATTCAGAGTTCTGGGTTCTAGCCAGAGTCCTGTTACTTATGCAGTTTTCCCAAGATCCTCATTATTTCTCTTAGGAACACTGTGTATATAACATATACCATTTCCATTTACCTGAAGCTTTTTCATGGTATAGGTTTTACTGACTCCTGCATGTAAGAGATTCTGGAGTTTAAATTCCATGTAAACGGCATTGGAGGTCAGGAGTGTGCCCAGGCACAGATGCTGTGAGGCAGGAGCTCTACTAGCTTTCTTTTGTTGCCTCTCCATCACATCCAACAATGAGAATTCTCAAGGAGACTTTGTCTGAAGATTGGTTACTTCACCAATCTGCCCACCACATGTCCAATGGCCTTGCACACGAAGACAAACCTCCTCACAGGCTCTCCCTTATGCAAACCTTAATATTGCATCTTTCATTTCCTTTTTATCCAACTCTCCTAAACTAATAATGCAGAATAGAAAAAAATACATCCATTCAGACCTCCATACAAACCCCATAGTTAAAACTGCATGTTGCCTCCAATATATGTTTTTAATACTCATTTTGTCCATTGGAAGCACTCATGTTCTTGGACCCCATTCTCATTATAATGATAGAGGAAGGGGCTATTGACCCACTGAGTCAATGCTGGATCCTAATCGACCAATCCAATCAATCCCTCTATATTTATCTGTACCATTGTCTCCTTTGAATCTTTTTGCCATTAACTCATCCTGGTCCGTCTCTCTTCTGTTGTTCAGTGAAACTTTCCCTCACTTGGCCGATAGGGCATGTTTCCGTGCTGTAATTGTTATATGGTTATATGGTTATATGGTTCCATTCATATAGATCCAACCATAATCCGGTCATCTTCAAGACAGCATATCCTCCTGATCCTAAACCATTAGCCCAGGACCACCCAACCACTCATTCTTGGTCAACTCTTCCTCCTCATTTTATACAACATCCCTTGTAGACATTATATGAAGATGAGCACATGGATGATATTCGCAACCATGCTTTTATTGTCTTCCTTGAGTACCCTACTATTTCTGGTCCCTAATGACCTGTACACCACCCAGTTAGAGTGCATATTCCTCTTGTTAAACAGTGGGAATGGTTTGCCACCCACCTCGGACTTCACCACGATGTGACTACATTCTTCCCCCATACCATCCTGTTTAGGTACAAACCTTCAAAACCCTAAAAAAAAAAAAATTCTTAAATCCATATTTTCCCAAATCAAAAAGACTACCTACAAACATACTGGTGTTCCAAACTAGGATCTTTTTGTATTTTATCCTGCGCAATAAGTCATCAGAATTGGAAGATGCTACATTGGACTGTAAATAAGTTAAGTTAAACGATTAACTAAGTTAAACTGCCAGAGGAGGTAGTTGAGGCAGGGACTATCGTGATGTTTAAGAAACAATTGGACAGGTACATGGATAGCATAGGTTTAGAGTTATTTGGGCCAAACACAGGCAAGTGGGACTAGTGTAAATGAGACATGTTGATTGGTGTAGGCAAGTTGGGTCAAAGGGCTTGTTTCCACAACCTATGACTCTATAACTATGATTACCTGTATTCCAAAGAAGCAATTGGGCCATAGGTGCATTTTGTAAAAGTTAGTATTCCATAAAAAAAAGACAAATGGAATCAAATATTTGGTGTGTAAATGGTTTTCTGCACTGTGCTACACCTCACACATCCACACAAGCAATCAATGGCCGATATCAAGATGAACAGGTCAGATGTTGGTCCACCTGATTTGTCTCCTCTGACAATGGACTTGCTATTGGGAAAGCAACAGAACACTAACATGCTAAAGGGGGCTTGGATGCATTTTACAATCATCCTTACTCCAGCAAGAATCCGGACACAAATAGTTACAACATTCATTTGAATGGGTTTGCAGATCTCATAGAGAAAGGGTGATTGCTTGGTTTTATATTTTATTTAATGGTTTTAATTATTGCTTGGAATTTTAATGTGTTTTTAAATATTTTTAAAAATAGGTTATTTTTAATTATGCAAATCCATTTAAAAAAGAAATATGCAAGGAAACAGCACCTTGGCCCATCGAGTCCATACGATGATCTACCACTCATTTACACTAACACTACTACATTAATCCCACTTTTTATACCGCCCACTTTTTCATCAATTCCCAACCAGTTTTTTTACCAATCATCTACATTATGCGAGCAATTTTCACTCACCAATTAGTCTACCAACGAGCACATCTTTGGGACATAGTAAGAAACCAAAGCACCCAGAGGTCATAGGGAGAATGTGCAAATTCCATACTGTTAGCGCCCAGGGTCAGGACTGAAGCTGAAGCTGAGGTAGCAGCTCTTCTAGCTGCACAACCGTTCCTCCCACCCCCTTCCCTTCCAACACTTCATACTAACATGTCATTCAAAACTCACTCTGCCTCTCCTGATGGTCATCTATTGCGGCCTGAAGGTCACCTCATCCTGTAGTACGTCACCACTTCTGGAGAAAGTGCAGGCAGGTGGGATCTGGGCAATGGGCTGGGTCCAGGATAATCCAAACCACATATATAAATAATAACTAAAACTTCTCACAGACTTAAGCAATTATTTTTTGATATAAAATAATTAATATCTCAACCGGGATTTTCAAAAGTCTTGATACAGATTCCCTGAAAGAGCAGTCTCATTGTACTCTTCCTGCTTTGAACCATTGTAAAAAAAATGAAATAAATGATGAACTGTAGTGAAGAAACGGAAATAGGGGTTTTTTTTAAAAAAAATGGGTGCGGATGAGGAGAAAGTGGGATCGCGAGTGGTTGTGAGTTACTCTGAATGGATTGGTGATACAACAAAAGTTTCTAATTTATATCAATGACTTCACAGACTCACCAAGATGCACTGAGAGTCACGAGTCAGAAGATGCAGTCAAATTCTCAGACTCATCACGAGTCAGAGGTTGCAGTTAAATTCACAGACTCACCAAGCTGTGATGGGAGTCAAGAAGAGTCAGAGAAGGCAGCAACAGATTGAGGAGACAGGTAAAATCCCAAAATGAGATGCACTATTCATGATAGAAGATACAGACAATGTATATAATAAATGAGTGAAATAGCTGAATAAGGCTGAGAGAGACTTGGTGATATTAATATACTTGGCACTTAACATGGCAATTCACTCTACAGTAGCAAACAACAATGTATTAAAATGCTGAATTATACTGCCAAATAATTGAAGAATTGTCAGAAAATGTAATGTTCTGGTCATAGTGCACCTTGAGTATTGTTCCGGTTATGACCACCTGGACACAATGGAAGCATTCCAGTCCCAGAGGCACCGTGGAGCAGAGCTGAAAGTTTGGCCCTAAGTGAGTGGGGACCAGGCACTCGGGGGGGGGGGGATTGATACAAGAGGGAACATAGCTTGAAAAACAGCCAGAATGGAGACCTTCAAAAAAGTGCAACTAATGATCCTTAAATATGAAATTAAACAGTGTTTCACAGTTATTCATGGCAATAGGGTGAGAAAGGCCAGGTTTACTGCACTTCAGAGAAAATTAACGAAATGAATGAACATATTATTACGGTGCCTTTTACATCTTCAGGATGCTGTAAAGTTTTTGACATACCTTCGATTACTTTTGAAATGCAAGTGGTGTTACATTATAGGCCACTGCACAGCCTATATACACACCATCTAATTACTGCAACGACTAATGAGATGAATCTTCAGTTCATTCAATTTCACAATAATGTTCTACAGGAAAGGAGTGTCTGGTCTATCAAGCCTGTTCCATTCTGACAATCCCATATTCATTTTGGATGCTGAGGAAGAGATTTTGTTCGTTTTAGCTACACACGTTAACTTGGCCTGGCTGGCTTCTATATCCATATTTATTTTATGAAATAATTTTAGAGGTACAGAATGCCTTGCGGTATAAGAGTTCCTTTTGCAGAATTACTGCCTTGCATTTAATCAGCTGCACTGTAGAGATTGTACAGCTAAAGTGGAGGCTTACAGCAACAGTGAAAAATCAACTTGGATCTAACATGTGGTAGTCCCCTACTTGAAAAGATGGAGTGTTAATAAAAGTGTCTGCTGAATTATTAGAGGGCACCTGATCATCAGTTTCTCAGACGGTGTGTGGAGGAACGAAAATGACCAATGTGTGCGATAGGTGGGGCCCAACAGGGCCTTAGCCCTCTCCCTCAAATTAAAATACACACATGTATTAATTACATAACATTATTGATGGGTGCTACCACATATTCCCCTCAATGCTAACAAATATGAAGTCCCGTGCATGCTCCTGCAAACACTTGAAATGTTTTTGTAATGAGCTTAAAAGGTACTCTAATTCTCCAAATCAATCAAGGACCTGGACTTCAAAGATTTGCACACAATTCAATGGCTGAAAGAAGCTTGATTTTCTAAACCTCTAAAGTAGAGAACAAAGCATCATGAGAAAAACATGAAACATTTAATCGTTGCAATAATACTCATACAAACATTCACAAACAATATTTCATAGATTAAAAAAAAGTTTATCAAAATACATCGCAGAGTCCTAAAGGACCTATGACCTTTTCTATATAAGAAGTAGAATCGTGTGCATTTGTAACAGTGAATATATTGCTTAAATCTGCATATTTGTTTTGAGTCAGCTTGCGAAACACTCAAAGGAAGATGCCTTTGGAGTTTTATTCATTGCATTCAGGATTACCCTGCAACTAATATATTGATGGATTTGTCAATTAGTGGTTTTTTAAATGTGATCATAATACTGCCAAAAAATAAATGTGACATCCAAGTGCAAATTTATATCCAAAATCTGGATTATGCAGAGTATGCTTTTCCATGCATATCTGCTAACAGATTTTTTATCATGCTGCATAAAGACAATTCCAAATACACTTGATTTGTTATCTTAACAAATGAATATACTTTATCCTTTTTTTTAAACTACAAAGTTCATTCATTATTATTAATTTCAATTCTCCACCCTGTCAGTTCAAAATATTTGTACAACACATTTAAAATTTTACAAATTTAAAGACATGGTTAAAGACATAGCTGTTCTAATCAACCCAAAGTTAATCAAATCTCCTTAGTATTTAAAGTTTAGTGGAAAACCCTGTTGGCTCAAAGGGTAAAAGCATCATATGCCACATATACCCAGGAGGCCTCAAGTTCAATCCTTGGTGCACAGTCAGTCTGTTAATTATTGCCAATAGAATAGAAAGAAGGGTCCTTCATGTCTGTGTAGTTAGAAGGATACACTAGCCAGTGCTTGCATGGATGATTCCCTTCCACTGAGTTCCATCTAGACATTTGTAGGATGGAACTGAAGATAGACACAAAATGCTGGAGTAACTCAGTGGGACAGGCGGCATCTCTGGATAGAAGGAACGGGTGACGTTTCAGGTCGAGACCCTTCTTCAGACTGAGACTCCAGAGATACGCCTGTCCCACTGAGTTACTCCAGCATTTTGTGCCCATCTAGAAGTGCAAATGTGAACCTTGAATGAGGACAGGATCAAATTGAGTTGGGAAGCCCTTATCTTCTAATTATTTGATGCCACTCACTATCCAGTTTTGTTCCTGGGTACGTCGCTAGCAGGTAAACAATACCCTAGCAAAATCACTGTCTTCAAGAAATATTGGAGAACGCTTTTTGGGGTGAAATATTTATGCAGGTTTTCAATTGAATGCTGGTAATGTTGGCAGAACATATCTGCTGGAGCCCAAGTTTCAAAGGGACATTTTGAGCACTTAGGCTGAACCTCAATTTCCCCTCTAAATCCATTACCCAGAATGAGTTTGACTATCACCTTTAGTGAACCTAACCCAAATGATTTATGTTCCATACATGATTCTATCCAACAATATGCAAAGACAAGACTCAGGCCTATCATAATAATTAAAAGTATTTGTAACATTTTTAAGCTTGCCACAAATTGAGGAATACAAAAATATTTTCTGTATTTTTTATTTATTCAGTTACTGATTTGTCTGAATGCTTAGGCACCAAATTGTGTTTCCTCTGTATTTAAGTTGTTTTATACTTCAGAGTAGTCACAAGGAACTGTAGATGCTAGAATCTGGCATAGAGCACAAAATACTGGAGTAACTCAGCAAGTCAAGCAGCATCTCTGGAGGACATGGACAGGCGATGTCTCGGGTCGGGACCCATTCTTCAGACAAATTGTTTTATACTTCTACTTCTGATGTTTTAGACAAACCCAATGCTTGGACCACGTCAGGGGTTAAACCACTTTTCAGAGTTCTTCGTACTGCAATTAAAGAGAAATCAATATTAGTATAGGTAAGCCAAACACTTCTGCCTATTTTATACGTTTACCTGAGCTCAGGTGCAACTGGTTTGAAACTCTGTCCAGTTCCAAATGGGACACATATAGAAATGACATCTGTGACTTTTGTGGGAGATATTATTATTCATACTGCCTTGGGAAAACTAGAAAAAAATGTTTCATCCTCAGAGCTGACCTTCATCAATGGAAGAAAACATTTATCTTTTGTCACTCAAGAGCTATTTAAGAATTTTGGGGGGAAAAAATCAGGTATGTTTTATATGTGTAATACCTTTATGATCTTCAGCTGAGAACTCTATACCCACATGCATGTAGAGAAGACATTTTGATTCTAGTTATTGATTCCATCTTGCTTCCTAATTACTACCTGAAGCTGACCCGTTAATAACTTTAGTTGCCATTTGCAACCTGAACTGAACTTTCAATTCAAGTCTGAAGAAGGGTCTTGATCCGAAACGTCACCCATTCCTTCCCTGCACAGATGCTGCCTGTTCCGCTGAGTTACTCCAGCATTTTGTGTCTACTCTCAATTCTATTACCTCTTCATGCACCTCTCACCTGTTGAGAAGATCACTGTGTCCATTTGCTTTGTAACCACTAGACTAAAATAAACCAGGTACTCCTAGCTGACTTCCTTCTTACACCCACTGTAAATTCATCCAAATCAGTTGCCCTTATGGTAAATTACAAAGGGCCCTATTCACCTGTCAATTGTTGCCATTTTAGATTGAATCCTAGTCTTGCAACATCTCAATTTTAACCTTTTCCCCCCCTTTGTTTTAAAATCCACCTGTCCCTAACTTTCTAAGCTCCTCCAGTCATCTGAACCTCAAAAGTTTGCCTCTCCTATAATTCTGAATTATCTTTCTGTATCCCTGAATTTCATTGTTCATTGTGCCAGCTCTGGAATTCCCAACCCAATGTACCTCTGGTCTCTCCCTCATTAAGGTGCTCCACAAAGCATACCGATTTGATCAAAACACCAAGTGCTGCAGTAACTCATCAGGTCGGGCAGCGTCTGCGTAAGGAATGGAACCATTCTCTTCAAAGAAGCTGGCTGGCACGCTGAGTTACTCCAGCACATAGTGTTTTGGACAAGATTTCAGCATCTGAAGTTCCATGTGTCTACAAATTTGATCAGATAACTGTCTTAACGTCTTCTTGTGTGGCTGGGTATGAACCTCTGATGGTTAAAGTGCCTGAGAAGCATCTTGGGATGTTTTACCATGTTAAAGGCCCCACATAAGCATAGCTTAATTTATTTATTCACTTTGGCAAGAATGCCTAGTTATTTTTTGGAACTAGTAAATACTTTACAATTGCCAGTAACTGTGTGGCTGCATTAAATATTTTATTTTCAGTTGACAGTTTCAAATTGATAATTAATTGGCTTGCCCCAACATTTCGTAATATGACATGGTCTTTTATAGAAAATTATTTTATGATTACAATGCAATTGATTTTTTGCACGATAAAAGCCAGCATATTGTACCCATAAAACTGAGGTGACTGGCAAAGAGTCATTCATTTTAATAAATAAATCTTTTTTTTAATCACAAAAGCTGGACACAGTGGTAACTAGTTATTGTATGCTGCAGGACTTTCCATAATACCTTGTGACTGCTTTGTGTGTCCTGAGGAAAAATGATATAAAATCAATATACATGAAATAGGCCATTGAATCTGACACTTGGATACTGTAATATCTCAACAATAAATCTACAGTTGAGTCCTGGAGCTGCAGATACCAACTCACATGATTAGAATTGATTATAAATTATACCCTTACATAAACTGAGCACTGAAAAATAAGTGAGGCATAAAGTAAGTCAGTGGATCAGGAAGCATTCGCTCGAGAACATGGATAGGTAACATTTCGGGTCAGGACCATTCTTCAGACCCAACACATTGCTTATCCCTGTTCTCTGGGGGATGCTGCCTGACCGCTCAATTACTCCAGCACGTTGTGTCTTTCTTTGATGTAAACCCCCAGCATCGACAATTCCTTATTATTACATCAATGAAGAGAGGCATTCCACTTCCATAAATCTTAAGAGGAAAGGTTGTACAGACTAGGTTTGTATCTGCTGGAGTATAGAAGAGTGGGAGAAGGTACCATTGAGACATTTCACGGATGGCTGAAAGATGCAGCTAGTGGAGCTGCTTCATCACAGTTCTAGTGACCCCACGTTTAATTGTCTTCCACTACAACTGAATGGAGTTTACACGTTCTTCCTGCAAACACGTGAATTTCCTCCGTGTTCTGGTTTCTTCCCACGATATATAAACATGGGGGTTGCTAAACGGATCCTGGTGCAAGGTGAGTGGTAGAATCTGGAGAGGAGGGAATGTTCTTGGGAATGCAAGGAGAATAAAAGCAGTCAAGGTAGGATTGATGTAAAAATGGGTGCTTGATTATTGTATGAACCTGAAAGGCCAACGGGCCAGTTTTCATGTTGTAGAGCGATGCCTCTCTATAAAGCTACAAGAAATGATAGGATAATAATAATGGAAAGATAGCTAATAATGGAAGAGGTGGGGGGGGTGTCTGATAATGCTGATAGCCTAAATATTTTGCATGGGAAATTAAATGAATTGTTCTGGGATATTTCAAAAGCAGTTCATAATTTGTGGGCAAGAATGACTACAAAGGATACATCATCATTACAAGAGGATGTTTTTTAATTGTTATAAGAATGCAAGGATTCAGAAATCATCTCATAGTGCTAGGAACCAGTCACACAAAAAATAGGTTTGTTTCTTCTTCCTGGTTTATAAATCCTGGGAAACACACTATCTCTTTTCCTCTTCACCATACCTTTCACAAGAAACCATTACAGCCCAATATACTTACAGGATTTCCTGTTTGCTCTTGACCTTTTGCGTTCTTTGGGAGTAGATGGCCTCTGATTGGGATTCTGTGTGACAGATTTCACCAGGCGGTCCATGATTTCATCCGTAGCATCGTCGGCTGGACTTGCTGCTCCATCTTTAGAGGTGGAGAGATTTGGTGGACTGATTCTTCCAACAGCTATCGGAGTCAAGAAAACATAACCGATATTAAAAAACAGCTTCCAAGCTGGAAATGCATTCCTTTGCAGTAATGAAAGATGGCAAACGCACATCTACTGAACTGGGATATATTTGAAGTCATTGTACTTCTATTTCACATGATGTAGTCAGAAACATTTGAGCTAAATTCTCAGCCCAATGCAATCAGTGATGAAGGTAGCATGCATTATATCTGTGATTTTCTTTTAAAGTGATACAATTAATTCGATAAACACATTTCTTTTTACAATGCACAGCCATAGGATCGTGATGCATAGGATAATTGGTTATTTCCCAAAACCACACTCTAGTGGTCTCATTAGAAGAGTGCTCCACCTGGTATTGAACTGAGTCTAAATAAGTTGTTTTAGTCTTTCATAGGCAGTCTGCTCAGGGTTTACAAGAAGCTCCCACTGACCACTGAGCCCTGTGTGGGGTCAAAGTTCCAGATACCCACCACCCTCTGTGTGGAAAAAGTTGCCCCTCATGTTCCTCATCTTTCTCCTTCCCTTAATTCCCTTTGGGTTCTTGATTCCCCTACTCTGGGTAACAGACACTGTGCATTCACCCAATCTATTCTCTTCATCATTTTATCTGCTCTCAATAAGATCGCCCCTCAGCCTCCTGCACTCCAAGCAATAAAATCCTAGCAAGTCCAATCTTAATAGCTCAGAGCTTCAAGTCCTGTCAACATCCTCATATCTTCTCTGCACTTCTTCCAGCTTAATGGGAATTTCCCTATAGCTGGGTGACTAAAATTGAACACAATACTCCGTGGGCAGCCCCACGAGAGATTTCGCCCAGGCCTAGTTTTATTGGATTTATACAGTACAGGATGTTAAAATGCTGTAACTAAACACATACATTACACTATAAAAGGAGTGGCCTCTGCTTAATGAATAGCAGGAAGAATAACTCACATCTATTGCCTCTGCTCCTTCGAGTCTGTGGCTCTGGTGTCGTCAAAATGTTTTTCATGTTCTCGTGCTGTTCATCTGGCTGCAGCTGCTGGTCATGCAGGTCAGCTGTGCAGGAGAGCTCAGTGCCACCTGCCGCTGTGGAAAACTTTGCTGTCTGCGACAATTTACAAAGAAAAGCCAGACTGTAAATGTGAGTTTTGTCATGCTCACTAAAACCCAAACCATTCAAGCTCTTCATGGCGCCAATAGAAATATAACAAATAAATGGCAAATAAAAATGCATTAATAACATAGGACATGGAAAAGTATGCAAAGGAACAGTCCCTTCAGCCCACAATGTCTGTGCCAAACTTAAAGCTAAGATACAAGTATTTGTCAATGCCTAATACCCCGTTTGTTAATACCATTTGTTAAACGTGGTATAACCATTTTTTAAACATTTGAAGTCTGGAACCATCTGACTTCAAGTGGATTTAATATCCATTTCCTCACACTTTTTAAACAGGTAACCTGCGTAAAGGTTTACTTTGAGTTCATACAGAGGACAGAAAATATACCAGCACTCAAACTCACATCTCCGTGGCTTCCTTTAATAAGCTTTCAACTAGATTTTTGAGGAAAACTCTTGGACTCAGCATGTTAAACCATTGCAAACCCAATAGTTGACAAAGCCAACAATACACCTAAGTATCAGAGAGCAGATCAGAGGAGATGGCGAGTAGACGTCCGTGCTCTGGTCACGATTCTTTTGTCCTGTTCTGGATGCCAAGTTGCAAAGAAAGCTTGACTTTTGGATCCTTCAAAGGATGATGATATTTCTAAAAAAAGGCACTTGTACTTTTCAATCTTAAAAAACGGCAGAGATATTTATTAAGATATTTAATGGTTTGGAAAAAATAAGTTGGACCATTGCTTTCAATTGAACAATGGAAACTAGACAAGGAAGCACCTGTTCAAATGTTCAAAAGGAAAAATAGAAGATTAATATTTTACAGTGTAAGCATACACTGACACACAGAAACCAGCGTAAAAATGCACAGGGTTAAAAAAAACCCCAAACAAACAGGGGATCCTCTAAAACCTGAGGACTCCTCCCTGTTCCAATAAAGTCATAGCAGCACAGAAACAACACAATAATATCGACCAAGATGCTCATATTTGCTAATCCCATTTGCTCACTCTTGACCAATATTCATTTAAACCTCTCCTCTTCATATACCTGTCTGAATATATTTTTAACATTGTTACAGTAGCTGCCTCAACCACTTCCTCTGGCAGCGCATTCCATGTACGTACATATTCCATGTATTCACTATCTATGTGAAAAAGCTGTCCTTCGGCGTATATTAAATATTCCCCCTCTCTCCTTAAGTGTATGCTCCCTTGCTCATGATTCCCCAATCCTGGGTAAAATACTGTGTGTTCACCATTTTTCTACCCATCAAGATTTTATACACAGGGACTTTCTGGGTAGAATAGTTAAAATGGACCCAAGCAGTCCTTCCAGGTCCGACAGAGGTTCACCTGCACCTCCTCCAACCTCATCTACTGCATCCGCTGCTCCAGATGCCAGATGATCTATATCGGTGAGACCACCGGAGGCTTGGCGATCGCTTCGCCGAACACCTCCGCTCGGTCCGCAATAACCAACCCGACCTCCCAGTGGCTCAGCACTTCAACTCCCCCTCCCATTCCACATCCGACCTCTCGGTCCTGGGCCTCCTCCACGGCCAGAGTGAGCAACACCGCAAGCTGGAGGAACAGCACCTCATATTCCGCTTGGGGAGTCTGCATCCTTTGGGCTTGAATATTGAATTTTCTCAATTCTGTTAACCCTTGCTGTCTCCTCCCCTTCCCACCTCTCCCTCAGCCCTCGGGCCCTGACATTCCCTCTATCTCTATCTCCCTCCCCCACCCCAGTCGCACCCGCTTCTCATTTTCACACCACAAACAGCTTACAATGGCTTGTTCCCTTTATCACCGATACTTTTTTGCATATCTTTCACTCATTGTTCCTTATCTCTCCACATCACCGTCTATATCTCTCGTTTCCCTGATCCCTGACCAGTCTGAAGAAGGGTCTCGACCCGAAACGTCGCCTATCTCCTTCGCTCCTTAGATGCTGCTGCACCCGCTGAGTTTCTCCAGCTTTTTGTGTACCCTCGATTCTCCAGCATCTGCAGTTCCTTCTTTAAAACTACATCACCTCCTTCATCCTTGCATGCTCTCTGAGCACTAAAAATAGAAATTTAATCTTTCCTGGTCTTTTTTCTCATTACCTGCCAACATTCATACATCAGTGCTTAATTAATGTTGTGATTAAAATGCTTTAAACAAATCAATAAGCAATAAGACTCTGGCACTCTCTTCACATAACATTAACTTTGCAGTAAAATTACATCAATAGGGTCTAAATTGGATGACAATGTTCCTTTGATTTCACGGCTTGCCATTTCACTAACTGTGTGGATGAAATGAGACTGAAATAATACATTAACTTTAGTGGTAAATTGTGACCATTAAAGAATCAGGGACCAATGTCTGAAGAAGTGAGTTGGCCTGTTTCTGACAAGCACTTTCTGCGGACCCAACTTGCACTAGAAGGGCAGGACTCCATTTAATTATCAGTCACGAAGAGTGGAATCCATTTGGTATGGTTAAACTCTAAGCATGCTATAGTGAAATGCATTTAAATAACTGAAGCAAATCAAGAGGCTGGAGTTTTTCAAAACTAAATTGGCAGTGAAATATACTCACCCATTTATGTGGTTTTAGTTTAGAGAAACAGGCCCTTTGGCCCATTGAGTCCGTGCCGACCAGCACATTAACACTATCTTACACAGACTAGGGACAATTTACATTTATACCAAACTAATTAACCTGTGTAGGAAAGAACTGCAGATGCTGGTTTAAATTGAGGTTAAACACAAAATGCTGGAGTAACTCAGCGGGACAGGCAGCATCTCTGGAGAGAAGGAGAACCTACAAGCCTGTATCTTTGGAGCGTGGGAGGAAACCGAAGTTCTCGGAGAAACCCCACGCAGTCAGGGGAAGAACGTAAAGCTCCATACAGACAGTACCCATAGTCGGGATCGAGATCGAACCCGGGTTTCTGGCGCGGTGAACGCTGTAAGGCATCAACTGTGCCACCGTGCCGCCCATTTGGTTTTGGTTTTGTAAAACAAAAAATAATCTTATATTTTGGTCATAATGATATCATTTGAATGACCTGGCATACAGTTAAATGTTAAAACAGAGAGGTATATTTTGTTAGTGTCTAATTTTAAAAAAAAATCGGACATGGATGTACAGTTGATTTTGACAGCCAGAAATCCCTTGTGTGTTGTAGAGAAAGTTCAGATTTTGTTCCTGTAACTTTGACCTAAATAATCACCAGAGGCACAAGAGTTCTGATTTAATTATTCTGATACAAAGTTGCAGTCTTTAATGGCAAGCTCATTTTAGACCGCATGCAAGGTGGAAAAACAATCATTTTATTTTCCCTCTGACCGCTGTTGTGTGGTAATGTCGAGCCCCTCTTTACAACTGTGAGAAAATATAAATACCTCCTAAACAGATTAAATTTGGCTTCAGTTGGCCAAGCTGGTCATGTGGCAGAGCTCCATGAAAGGTTCTACTAGGTTGCTACTTTGGACGACAAATCTGTCAAAGAATTAAACAACCCTTTGCCTCATTTTGCCACGCATGGTTTATCCATCTTGGTTTATAACACTTTTTTCCCTTACAGTACTGTTCCCTCAAACAATGGTTAAGACTTATGAACATCATATTTATAAGTTGATGAAGGTCACCTCAGAGGGTTGTTAAGTGTGGATTCCTTTCTTTTCACATGTTATGACATGAGAATATTTCCTAATTTTCTGTAGTAGTCTCTGGCCTTTGCCCACCATTTGGTGGCATGGTGGCGCAGCGGTAGAGTTGCTGCCTTACAGCGCCAGAGTCGTGGGTTCAATCCTGACTACGGGTTTTGTCTGCATGGAGTTTGTACATTCTCCGAGTGTCCTGCGTGGGTTTTCTCCAGGTGCTCCAGTATCCTCCCACAAGGTTAATTGGCTTGGTAAAAATTGTAAATTGTCCCTACTGTTAGTGTATGGAGATCGCTGGTCGGCATGGACTCAGTGGGCTGAAGGGCCTGTTTCAGCATTGTATCTCAAAACTAAAGTAATCTGCTTAATCAAAACTCTCCATCACCTATGTTCACTTATTACCCACCATGTTTTATCCAGCTCTCCTGCCCTCCAAAAATCAGTAAGATAGATTATATTCCACTCCACTTCAGAACATACAGGGGAGCCTACAACAGTGGGCACTGTTGATGCAAAAACAAACAGTTGCAGCAACAACAGATCTGGCAGCATATGCGGAGGGAAATGGACAAACAATAACTGCTTACAATTCTGCAACCAATGCAATATTGTACATTAATTAGTAGAGCTGAAAATAAACTTGAACTGTTTTCCAGTCCTTGATATTGGACGCTGTGACAGTGTGGTTTGGAAAGCAAAGAAAAATGTCATTGAAAAATTGTTAACTGAAGCAGATATTACAAGTAAATATGATAAATAACATTTTGCACACCCTCTATTTTATTTAGATGGCCTTACAGATACCCTCCATGCATTCAACAAGGATGTAATAGCAATGTAATTTAATTACTTCCTTATCCTTAGTTTACATTGCAAAATTAGTCTTAATTTCTGCAGAAGAATTGGCACTAAGTATACACCCTTGTTTTTATTTTATAGATTAATGGGTAATATCGCTTAGGTTTTACAGATATTTGTGCTTTGCCTTTTTTGATTGTTCTCAATACTTTTGCAAAGCAGTCCACAAAGCAAAGATCCTGATCATTTAGCAAAATCTACCCTTTTGGAGTCAAGTTTCGAAAAATGATTTTCATGGTGTATCTTTGCAAGGGAATGGGAAGTACGTGCTTGGGTGGGGAGGGGGGGGGGGGGGTTGTGGGGAGGAGGAAAGCTTGAAATCCTAAACACAATTGCAGGCCCTGCTCTAATCAGATAAATTGTAACCATTGCAAGAGTTCTTATGGCATGAACGAGCTTTTACTTAATTTTCGGTTACCAAAGCATCACCATCTGATAAGGTAGCTCTGGCCACTTAGATATATATTCATGTCCTCTAGAGAGGAAATGCAAGCCCATAATTCACCACTTAGAAGTTCACTTTGATCTACATGCCAGACTACCATGTAGACCTCCCCAGTGCCCGTCCAGAATGGGGACTTGGGGACGTTAATAGACTACCTCAAGCAGACTAGGAGGCCAAAGTCTTTGGAATCAGAACCCCTATTACCTATTATCTGTGCAGGTCGACCTCCCACATTCACTCATTTCAATTGGTATTAGGTTATGAAACATCAATAGAACTTGCTGGCATTTCCACTACTAATAGTACTTTACAATAATTCAAGTCACTGGCAACTAAATTTGCTTCTGCAAGGTATAAACGGCTCCTTACATTGTACATTCAATGCTAAATCTTCTAACATGAAGTGCAATCGAATGGGCATCTACTCTTGGATGTTGTTATTCTGAATTTAACTGGGCCAAAAGTAAATCAAATTCAAGCTAAATAAAGGTACTCGTATTTCAACGTTGCGCACCTTGTTACAAAATGATTTGTACCAGTTTTACATTCAAAATCCAAGTTCGACCTATCTGTATTTATAAATCCAAACTTAACTCGGCACACAATTTTAGATAAAAACCTTTATCTTGGACATCTTTATATTGGGCAGGGTGAAATACACGGTTGGCAGATTGGAAAATGTGAGCATAAAGACTTAAACTTTCCCCTGGGCTTGCGGCAATCTATGCATAATCTCAAATTCCTCTCTGCACATCTCATTATATTATCGGACTTCAGCCACGTAGCTACCATTATCAACACGACTCCAACCTTACAATCTAAGACCGAGACTCAAAACTACACAGCACAGAAACTGTCCCTTCAGATAACAAATCTAACTGACCATCAAACCCCTGTTTACTGATATCCCATTTTATTTTGTGTAAGAAAGAACTGCAGATGCTCGTTTAAATCGAAGGTAAACACAAAATGCTGGAGTAACTCAGCGGGTGAGGCAGCATCTCAGGAGAGAAGGAATGCGTGACGTTTTGGGTCGGGACCTGAAACGTCATTCATTCCTTCTCTCCTGAGATGCTGCCTCACCCGCTGAGTTACTCCAGCATTTTGTGTCTCCCATTTTATTCTCTTCTCATTACCCATCGACTCGCCAAGATTCGACTAATCAACTGCATAATAGGAGCAACGTACAAAGGCCAATTAACCTCCCAAACTGCACACTTTGGTAGGGATGAAAATGAAGAAAACTGGAGCACACCGAGTAAATGTATATGTTCACAGGGAAAACGTGCAAACTCCACCCAGACAGCACCAAAGGCTGGGATTGGAAACAAGTTGCTGAAACTGTGAGCTGTGTATTGTGTACTGTAACAACCTCTCCAGTTCATTCCTTTTTCTTTAAGGCGTAGTTTAAAACCAGCTCTTTCATCATATTTTTAGTGATCTGGCTTAATGCCTTGCATAGCTTGGTGGCAGTTTTGTTCACATTTTTCCCATGGAGCATGTAGGATGTTTACTATGATAAAGATCTTAAAAGGCAAAAAATAATGCACAGCACAGCAGGCAGCTATTTGACCTGTTGTTTCCATACACCTGTAAATGTGCTTTGTATTGGAAATCTGAGCAAGAAGGTAAAGAATTGAATTGAATACTTTATTGTCACATGTGACAAGTCACAGTGAAATTCTTTGCTTGCACACCGTGCCATGGTATGGGAATGATCGGCCATAAAGGGCGCTTACAAAGTTAGAGTTGGGACTTTAGGCCCCCCTCAATTTTCTGCCTTTCCTTATTTAGACGAGATGAAGGGCAGCAAGTTGCTAAGACGGTTTACTTTAAAGTAAGAATATGATGCGCACTGTACCTCAGTACATGTGACGATAAACTAAACTCAAACTCATGTTGATGGGAGGGTAGATGTTTAAGCAGCAGAATGCGGTGTCAATCATGCACATTGCTACATTGAGCTCCTCAAAAATTCTTCCAGTTGCATTCATGTAAGCAAACGGCATATGACTTTGATGACGTGTCTTAGAGAGAATGATAAGTCTTGTATTAGATTAATACATTGCTATTACATCCCCATGCCAATAATCTGCATGTGCAATGCCAATAAAAGCATGTCCTGGTGAGCTTCTCATGAATAAATAGTTGCCCCCAGTCATCTCCTTGAGGGAGTGGTTAACTCACTGGATTAAATCAAATAAGATTAGAAGCCCAACAACAGAAGGACATTGAGATTAACCTCTCCAGTGCCTACTTTAAGATTGAATGCATTTAAATTCAAAGTCATTTTCTAGCATTTACACCCATCAACTCATCACCAAGAAATTGAAGATACTGGAAATCTGAAATAAAAACAGAATAAGCTAGAATTACTCAGCATCTGTGAAAAGAAAACCTGAGTTACCAATTCAGGTCCCTGACTTTCCTTCAGAAATGCAGCTTGACGTTAAGAATTTCCAGTATTTTCTGTTTTAATTCAACTCTGTTCCCATATCGTATTGGCAAACAGGCTAAAAACATGACCTACACGAGAATGTTTGTTCCATGGATGAAAGTTCTAGCATTATCAAATTAAATATTGCATGGCTGAGTTTTATTACAATGGTGATAAACACAAAACACAGGAATAATTGAGCGGGTCAGGCAGCACCTCTGCAGAAAAGGAATAGGTATCGTTTCCCCAGCATTGGTCACTCCAGCATTTTGTGTCCATCTTCAGTGTAAACCAGCACCCGCAGTTCTTTCCTATACGTTTAGAATTCAGAACGTAGAAAGCTGGTTCTTCTAAACAGACAAACCTCTGTGATCATTTTGCCCCGGGTCTTGTTCCTCTCCCGGTAAGCAGCTCGTTTCTGCTTCTGCTGCAGCACCCGCTCTCGTGTAGTCCGATACTCCAGTGCAAATTCGCTAATTATTTTACAGAACCTGGTAATCTTTATCTGCCGGGCTGTGGATGAAGGGTGACCAAGGTACAAAAGAAAAGTGTGGAACCTGCAAGAAAAAGATAACAATAATTGAGAACTCTTGTCCACGGGTGAATAAATAAAAGCCTGATCATTGAATTCAACCTAGTTTTACAGCAAAGGCACATGCTGGGAATTTACTTTCAATAGGTGGGAATAACAGTAACAACTCTTAGGTATATCAGATTCCTCCACAAGAGAGCACCAAAAGTCAACAATTAAGTGCTGGTGATGCTCCAGGCAAGTGTGAAAGTACTGCTGACCAAGTACAGGAAGTATGCAGTGACACGAGCAACTTTATATAATAAATTGCTGACAAATGCTGGCTCCATGATATGAAGTGGCCTGAGAGAGTTATATGTCTCTCATAACAAACTTTTTGAATGGTTTAATAAATAACATATATGACAGTTTCAAATTTGTCATCCCTCAGCTGTTCATTTCTTTTGATTATTTTATACATGTTATTTTATTGATTACATTAAAAAAAAATCATTTGGTGCAAAAGGTTTAGATATACTGTGTGGAAACAGGTCCTTTGACCCAGCCAGTCGGTGTGACCAATGAATATTCCTACATTGGTTCTCTCCTGCATACTAGGGACAATTTATAAAAGCCTATCAACCTACAAACAGCATGTCTTTGTCATGTGAAAGGAAACCGGAGCACCAGGAGGAAACCTAAGTGGTCACGGGGAGAATGAACAAACTCCATGCAGCGGGACTCGTAGTCAGGTTTGAACCCGGCTCTCTGGCGCTGTCAAGGGCCTGTCCCACTTACGCGATTTTTTTCGGCGACTTGCCGGCAACCGTCATAGTCACAGCCGGTTGCCAAAAATTTTCAACATGTTGAAAATCCAGCGGCGACCAGAAAAAGGTACTACTCTTTGTGCGACTATGCACGAGCATACAGGCGTCACTCCGCGACATGTCTGCGTTTCAAGCCCTCTTCTCTGGGTGCAGCTAAATCCTGGTAAACTGGCACAAATTCAAGCAAGCAAGATGCTTCCCATTACCGACCAGGCATTTATAGTGACTTTGGGCAGAATTAAGAATTTACTGCCAATTATTCCTAACATAATAAAATCTTAGGGTTGCAGTCTGACGTGAGATTGGAAACTGGTTAGAAGTAGAAATAACTAAACATGAAAACTTTGTTGTTCAATGTCTTTCTAAAACTTAGATCAGAAAGCCGTACTGCGCAAGGGAAATAGAAAAGTCATCACGTGGTGTACTACTAGTTTTGTACTCGAAAGAGCACAAGGTGGGAGGAGGAGACACAGGGAGAGGGAGCTGTGGGAGGGGAAGAAGGAGCTACCGGGAGAGGTAAGGAGGGAGAGAAAGTGGGTGGGTAGGGGAAGGAGGAAGACGGAGGGAAGAGGGAGACGGAGCCATGGAGGAAGGGAAAGGGAGCCCTGGTAATCAGAGAGAGCAAACCATGGGAGGAGGGGAGAGGAAACCGGGGCGGGGTTAAGAGGGGAGCGGGGGGGGGGGGGGAAAGGGGGTTGAGAGAACCGGAGGAGGAGGCAGGGAGCCAAAGGGAGGGAGTCGGATGGAGGGGGGGAGAGGGAACCAGGGGGCAGAGGAAGAGTGAATGATGGGGAAAGGGGGAGAGGAAACTGTGGGGAAGGGAGAATTGAGCTTTGGAGAGAGATGAAATGAAAAAGAGAAATGGAAGCTGTGTGCTGGAGCCAAAGACTGGCGAGAGACACATACACACATGTAAACCAATGCAAACTGAAATCAGGGTGGATCTTTAGCGCGAAGAGTTGTGGAAGCATGTTTTTTTTAATTCCAGGCTGCATGGCATTAGAGCAGATCATATTTTTAGGATTGAATTGAATACGTTTGCAAAAAGTGAATTGTTTCAATGGGTATGGATCAAAGTTGGGAATATTAAGTTGGAGTGCACCAGGGGAAAATTAAGTTGAATGGCCTACTTCAGGACCAGGCTACACATGTTGCAACAGAAGATAAGAATAAGGGAATTAAGGGAAACAGATTATGTTACAGAGAAAGGTTGAACAAGTTAGGTCTTTCTTCTTTGGAGCGCAGAAGGGGGGACTTGATAGAGGTCTTTAAAATGATGAGAGGGATAGACAGAGTTGACGTGGATAAGCTTCTTCCATTGAGAGTAGAGAAGATTCAAACAAGAGGACATGATTTGAGAATTAGGGGTAACATGAGGGGGAACTTCTTTACTCAGAGAGAGGTAGCTGTGTGGAATGAGCTTCCCGTGGAAGTGGTGGAGGTAGGTTCGATTTTATCATTTAAAAATAAATTGGATAGGTATAAGGACGGGAAAGGAATGGAGGGTTATGGTTTGAGTGCAGGTAGATGGGACTAGGGGAGAATAAGTGTTCGGCATGGACTAGAAGGGCCGAGATGGCCTGTTTCCATGCTGTAATTGTTATATAGTTATGGTTATTATGGAAAAATCCTCAATTGTTAATCCACTGAAGGTTTACATAAATATTCATTCACCAAAACACCAAGCCTCGCAGGCATAAAGAACATTGAAATGAAGTTCTGACCTGTTTATTATTCTACGATGTACCACCTTGAGGATTATTATCCTTTCTGTGCTGTCCTTCAGAAATTCTGTCATCTTATTTTTTAAAACAGGCTTTGTTTCGTGTTTAGCTATCGCTTTCAAGTGATCCCACGAAGCTTTGCATTTCCTTTCCAGCTGAACAAGACTTTCTGCCAGTTGGTCAAATTCAACCTGTGAACACAGATCGCAGGCCATGTTATGAGAACAGCCCAAGAACAGCTTGGCATCGCATATAACACTTGCAGGATAGAGCAGAAATAGAATGTAAATTCACAGTGTAGGAATTACAGCAGCAGGCAAAAAATGTCGCCCGGTAATCAGAAAGACTTGGAATTATAGCTATTAAATTAAGTAAATCAGTGAAGTTTTAAATCACATACTTGTGGACTAAAAACATGCAAAATGATTCAATTTGGGGCCAATTTCATTTGCTTATCTTGGGAAAGGTAACTTCTATTTTCTGATTGCAAGTAAATCCTTTGGCGCTTGTGTTATAGTGATAACTAATCTATTTAAGTTAAAATGGTTCTTCTAAAATAAACAACGGTTGATTTTCAGAAAGTTACACTTCCACCAGAGCTCAGTATTTTGGTAGGGCTGAGAATCTGCTTCACTCCTGGTTTGAATATTGGAATGGGAAGAGAAACCAGGTAAGAATACCCCCAGTCCCAACATACGGAGCACAATGATTCTGATCTGAACACTACATCACTAGCACAAAATCCTTCCCACATATTCCTACTCGTAACTCTTCCTCATTCGATTATTCCATTACTGCACTTTAGCTTTCTCGTGCACTACTTCAGATTGCACCACAATCTTTGCACTATTCTTCAGCTTTAAATTTATCATTGCATTTAATGTTGTTTCTGCCATTACCATGCATATTGTTTACTCTTTGAGCTTCATGCAAACAGGGAATTTAATTGCACCCTGGTGTACGTGACAATAAACTAATCCAAATCTGAATCTGAATCTGCACGGGTGCAATTGCAACAGCTTGGATTTTTATAGTATTAATAATGTAGCACCTTGGGCAGCACAGTGGAGTTGCTGCCTTACATCATCAGAGACCCAGGTTAGAGCCTGACTACGGGTGCTGTCTGTATGGAGTTTGTATGTCCTCACTGTGATCGTGCCAACTCAGTGGGATGAAAGGCCTCCGCTGTATCTCTAAAGTCTAAAAGATCATGAGACATAGGAGCAGGATTAAGTCATTCAGCCCCTCGAAAACATCCCAAGGCTGTAGAACATTAGCACAACTGGACAAAAAACTTGGTCCAGAGGTGGATTTTAATTGACATCTTAAAGGAGAGTAAGGTCAATGATAAGGAAGTATTGGGGTAGGAATTCCAGACATATTGTAGGGTTTAGAGCAGTGGTTCTTAACCTGGGGGTCATGACCCCCTACGGGGGTCGTTTGGGGCTTTGCCGGGGGTCATGAAGGGGACGCAAATAACATATCAATTTGTGGAGCCCATGTTTAGGAACCAAACAAAGGTACATAGCACATACAGTATTTTGTTCGCGAATGCGCGTACTGGTGCCAAAAAGAAGAACCACTGGTTCAGAGCTATAAATAACTATAAGGCTGCATGGATAGGACAGGATTAGAGGAATATGGGCAAAACGCAGTGTTGATGGGGCATGTTGGTCGGTGTGGGCAGGTTGGTCCGATGGGCCTGTTTCCATGCTGTATGACTCTATGACCATGATGCTTTCAACAATGGCCAAAAACCACACAGTAGCTATACTTCTGAATTAGACTGAATACCATTGATGATCAAAGTAGTAGACACATCACACAGCAGTTACCCAGTGTGGATCATGTTATCCAGCACTGAGCGCAGGAGGCCATCTCCCTTCTTGCTAGTTACCTTGGCAGATCTTGTGATTGCTGCAATTTCTGAATACACATCTGTTGTGTCTGGGAATTTCTCCACCACCAGGTTACATGTATGATACAGCAAAGATTGCCTTTGGATAGTATCCTTTACTTCAGACACTTTCTCCAAATAACTCAGTTCAAATCCTTTGGCCTGGGAGGGGGAGGGGGGAAATAAATGGAACATTTAAACTTAAAGCATGGAATTCTTTGATTTTCTGATCACAATCCCTTCATTTTGAAAATAGAATGATTTCTTACACTCGTGTTATTCAGAAAATTTCCAATGGCAAGCAGTGTTGCCAAAACTGATTTGAAAGTTTTATTCTTTGCCAGTTGCTCCATTCCAAGCTTCAAGTCAAACAATGGTTCAGCTATTTCCTATGATTAAAAAAAATCAATAGTTATACTAAAAAAACGTTATATTCAAACTTTCTCTTTAGAGGTAATTTTAATCATGCAATTAATCATTATGGTATTAAATGTGCAGCTGAAACATTTGTTAGTATAAATATTTAGCTAATGAACAGATGTACAAACTTCTTGAATGATTCCCTTCAACTAAAAGCATCTCCAAACTTTAACCTTGCATATCCAATGTGCAATGAAAGATCATCATGTTCCACAATGTAATTTGCAGACTACTTTAATGTTTGGTAACTAAAATATGTCTGTCGATTCAAATATTTTAATACAGACGTTAAGATGCAAATAAAGGTAAATGATATACAATTAGATATCTAGAATTACACAAATTGTCCATTATCTAAAAAATCATCTAAAGTGCACTAGCATTTGTCCTTCTCTCATGGCTGCTAATTACTTAAAAGGGAACTTGAATTGCATTTTATCTTGAAAGCTTTAATCTATGAAGCACTGCATGCGTACATACAATCTTCTCAATGCAAATCTTTTTCATTTCGACACAGAATTCAGTACACCTGAGAGAAAATCCATTTGTTCAAACTGAGATTCCATTTATTTTAAAAGCTGTAGCATTCCTTGACAATGTATCACAAATATTCACCTTTTCCATGACCTCATAGTCTAGTTTAAAAGCCCAGAGCTGTAACCTGGCCTTGATCCCATTGATGGAGGACAAGGTCAAAAGGAATTGCTCAGCTGTGCCCAGGGGAACACCAGGGTTTGCCAATTGAGCTTCTTGGATCTTCTGCTTCTCTTCTTCGGTGGGAACCATGGTCAAGATTTTCTGCAGAAAGAATGAGAGGGTTGGAGCAGGGTTAGCAAAGGAAATCACAAACAGCGTATTATTTTGGCAGGAATTCTCAAAGCTAACTATTAAACTCCATGGAGAAGTAAAACCTTCAATGTATTGCATACGTCAAGTTTTAGTTTAGTTTATAGACAATAGACAGACAATAGACAATAGGTGCAGGAGTAGGCCATTTGGACCTTCGAGCCAGCACCGCCATTCAATGTGATCATGGCTGATCATCCCCAATCAGTACCCCGTTCCTGCCTTCTCCCCATATCCCCTGACTCCGCTATTTTTAAGAGCCCTATCGAGCTCGCTCTTGAATGCATTCAGAGAACCTGCCTCCACCGCCCTCTGAGGCAGTGAATTCCACAGTTTAGTTTAGAGATATAGCATGGAAACTGGCCCTTCGACCATCGAGTCCACACCGACCATCGATCACCCGTTCACACTAGTTCTATGTTATTCCACTTTCTCATCCGCTCCCTACACACTAGAGGCAATTTACCGAGGCCAATTTACCTACAAGAGAGGAAACCAGAGGACTCAGAGGAAACCCTCACGACCACACAGAGAACATGCAAATTCCACACACACACAACCAGATGTCAGGGTCGACCCCGGGTCTTTGAAGCTGTACGGCACCAACTCTACCAGCTGTGCCACTGTGCACTGTAGTTATGGAATATATTAATTTCAAATCAGTGCAGCATTGTAAACATACATGCATACAATCTTCCAATGTCTCTTTAGTAATTAAAATATTCAGTAATTAAACAGCCAAATACTTGATGGATTTACAGTGAATCCTAGAGAGCTTCCTAAAAATACTCAATGCAGTATATGAATTATACATTTATTACAAAACACAGAAATGATATCAACTCAGTCGAAAATATTGTTGTGAAATATGGAGGTTAAAACAAAGCTAGAATATAAACTGAAGGTCAGTATGTTGAGGATGAAGAGGCCCAAGTGGTCCAATGCTCTACTCTTGGTCCTGAATGTTTGATGCAATCCTGGGAGGCAAATGGTAAATTATGTCCCTATGGTTTCATATTCATGGTAAAGTTTTAGAATACAATTATGACAGAGGTAGTCGGTAGGTCCATAATGTTAGTATCACAGAAATGCAAAATCATTGCCACAGTGAGTTGCTTTACGAGGATGTCAATGATGCAATTGTGTAACAACACAGCTGACGACATGATCAACGCAGAGTCAGATATTTGTTGTGAAAGTTGCCACTGCTTCAAAACCTATCAAAAACGCCAAGAGAATCTCAGGCCTCCAGTTTCCAAACAGTCTTTTGTTACGTGCATTAGAACCAATGCAAACAAGCCTAAGAATATGGCACCTGGGGGTGTGCAATCTTCTTCTGATATTTCTTGCACAGAAAGGGGTCAAGCAAGACTTTGTCATCACTAATGATCGCACCAACACTCTCTTCAATCTAGATCGCCATGATGCCGCATCTCAACCTAACTCCACGAGCTTCCGACTGGAGTGGAATGAATCTACAAGATCAAATGGAAACTGTAGAATCTTCTTCATCTCCATTCCAGAAGCAAGTCAACTTTCACTGAGGTATATGAGGGGAATCAACTTTGCACTAAACAAGGATCCACTGCCAATCCACCCTGCCAATCCACCCTGCCAAATAACACCATCCTAACAATCATTTGGTGGAACATTTCCAAGGGAAGATTTAAAAAAAAATCAAAGTTCTGGGATTACCCAGAACTAGTCTATTTTCTGCTGCGGAATATTCCTTGTGATGGGAAAATGTTGCCATATTTTTAGCCTTTAAAACAAAGTTTTCCATAAGTGCTGCCAGCTTTGTAATGGCTGAAGTCAATTTGCTGAAATTCTCAGGGCACAGTAGCGATTCGTGAAGTCTAGGTACAGGTATTTACATTCGACTGCTTTTGGAAAGGTATATTTGTTTATCCCTAATGTCCATTGCCACTCCTCAACCGCACTTGCCGATGGGATTAGTTATAAACAATTAGTTTAAAAACTATTTAGTTAAAAACTATTGAACATTACATGGTTAAATTAGTCGAAGCAGTTTTGTTCTAGAGTAGCTATGGACAACACAATGTCAACATAGGATTTGAAGGCTGAGAAAGGTAGTGCAATTCATATCAAAACAATCCACTCATTTAGACGGAGACGAGAAAAAAACATTTTCACCCAGAGAGTTGTGAATCTATGGAATTCTCTACCTCTGAAGTGGAAGCCAATTCTCTGGATGCTTTCAAGAGAAAGTTAGATAGAGCTCTTAAAGATAGCGGAGTCAATGGATATGGGGAGAAGGCAGGAACGGGGTACTGATTGTGGATGATCAGCCATGATCACAGTGAATGGCGGTGCTGACTCGAAGGGCCGAATGGCCTACTCCTGTACCTCTAATCTATTGTCTATTGTAAAACAGTCTATCTAAGAAGTGGAGCAGGTACTTTTCAAGGAAAATGCAGTGAGTGGAAGATAGTTAAAAATAAATTATCTGAGGAGGAATCATATTTTTACCAGCATAGACCAAATAGCCGAAATATATTTTCTACTTTACCATCTCCATGAACTCCAGGCTGTGATATCAGAGTGATATATATATGGGATTATTAGGATAGGATGCTGACAGGTGGTTGAAATCATGGGAAAAGTCACGGAAGGACGAATAATAAAACTGGAAACTTAAGAAATAGGAATAAGGAACAGCTCGGTACCCATTAAATAAAAGCATTCAAGTTCATGATCAAGTTCAATAAATTGTGATAGTGGTAAACTTTTCTCATTTACACCTACTCTAGACTATGCCTTTTCATTACGTCTCCTGTTTCCATCTTTCTTTGCCTGGCACCATTATCAGTTTTGCCATTTAATCACGCCCTTCATCTAACCTCTCACAGAGCTGTCTTTTTGGTGTTTTTTCTCCCATTTTATCTGCTTTTCTGGTATTATTTCGTATGTTTTCTTGTTCTGATAAAAGTGCATTGACATGAAATGTTGTCTCCAATTCTCTATAGATACTACCCAACTTGCTGAATATTTCCAGCATTTTATTTATTCCCTACTCTTTGGCAAAAGTGAACTGATCCAGACCTGCAATTTCAGAGGGCCAATCAACAAACCTTGTGCCTTCTTAAGACCGCAATAAGAATCATGGCTGCATTTCACTAATCCTAAACTAATCCCACTTTATTGTCTTCATATTTCCCTAAAATCCTTCCCTATTCTATCGCTGACCTACACACAGTTTAAAATGGACAACTAGTCTACCAACCTGCACATCCTTGTGCAAGGAAAGTGGTACACCTGTAGGAGATCTATGCAATTGTGAAAAAGAACAAGCAAACTCCACACAGAAAGCGCCCGAGGACAGGACAGTACCTAGTGATTGAAAATATGAGACGGCAGCTTTACTGGCTGCACCACTGCACCATTCCAAGTCTAAATTCCTTACCTCAATGCCTTCTTTGTTGATCGCATATTCATCAAAGTTGAGAATGGCATTTTTGATAATATGTACTGGAGGTAACACCGTAAGACCAATGTTAATCGCATTACTTCTCTTTGGATCCAGTATGATTAATCCTTGCTTTTTGGCATCTCCTCCTTTCTAGAAGTTAAGACATTACAATGTGTTAAGTCAATGTGTACATTAAAAATATCTTTAAGTGCAATAGTCGTTGTACCACCAGGCTGTCAGTAACGCCCACCTCATGTCTTCATCCATGCTGCACTCATCCCAATCACCTGACCTCCTTGCAGATTTGACTGCAAAACCAATCTATAGTTCATCCTTACATTAATTATCAATATATGTTCAACAGATTCAAATGAAACTCTTATCAACTGCTTTGCAGAGAGGAAGTTGGTGAATCCTTTCCACCCCAATTTCCTGCACATCAGCTTCCCCAGATCAGATTTTTTTGGAAGAACGGGATTACAGAAAAACTCATGGAGCAGCAGAAGAAATTGTTCCATGTGGCCAGCTAGGCCCTGTGGAAGCATATTGCCTGTGTGATGCAGCAAACTCTATTTCTTTAGTAATCAAATGTTCAATTTTTATAATAATGTATTTTTATCATGTATTATGAAAATTTCATCCTTTTCCCACGTAACAGTTCAATTTAGTTTTTAACCCCGTTAATATATGGGAATCACAAATTAGTCAGAACAAACAACATGAGCTTACAGTACCAGACATCCACGTTCAATCCTGACTATGGATACTGTCTGTACAGAGTTTATACATACTCCTCGTGACCGCGTTGGTTTTCTCCGGGTGCTCTGGTTTCCCCCCACATTCCAAAGACGTGCAAGTTTGTAGGCTAATTGGCTTCGGTAAAAATTGTAAATTGTCACAAGTGTGTAGGATAGTGTTAGTGTACGGAGTGATCGCTGGTTGGCACAAACTCGGAGGGCCAAAGGGCCTGTTTCATGCTGTATCTCTAAACCAAACAACATGATCTATCTCAGAGATAACTGTGATGCAGACAAAGTGGCTACTGTACTCAAGGACTGGATCTAATTACTTGTAACATAATTGCTCCCTTTGGTAAGTTTGGTTAGCATGCAACAAAAGCTTTTCACTGTATCTCGATACACGTGACAATAAACTAAACGGAACTGAGATGTTGAATAAATGTTATATTTATTGGTTTCTTGAAAATCTTAAGCATTTGTGTAACGCACCATGTGCCTTACATTACAACATGACTACTCCTCACAAGTCCCTCGTTAAGGATGTAGCTATGGAACATCATGAGGTCATGACTAATGGCAGAGAAGCGCAGTCAGAAAAGTTTTTCTTTCAGGCCAAGATTCAGAAAAGGCGCTGATCTTTGCAAGTGCACTTCCACAGAGTCCGTACGTTACGAGTGGAAAATAAGTTCATCCTTTTGCACGCCAACAATTCAGATGAATACAGCCATTTTACAACCTCTATGTTTAACGTCATGAGTTTTCAAAGCCAAATGAAGAATCCCTCCATTGTGGGATATTGTAAAATAAGACCAAGCCTTTCCTTTTCATGCTCATTCAGAAAATGAAATACGTGTGCACATGATTATTTGAAGTTGACAGCTCTACATGTTTATCTAATGAGTGGGGTTTAGCCCAGCCAGATGCTGCAGTGAATCACGGTTTGGTGCAGAACTAGTTACAGCCACTATTACTGCCTCCAAGCCTTAGGACAATTGTGGCATCCTGTTGAATGTACATGTGAGTAGATACTGGATGACCTCAGAAACAGGCTCTGCTGTAAGGCTTTTGTGGTCAAAATGCTTGTTGACGCTCACCAACAAATCTGGGATTTCGAATGACTATTGTGCAAGAAACTTCATACTGCTCGTCTGGTCAGTTCCCGAGAAAATAAAGTTGGATTGACTTTAAAGCATCTTTCATGATGTCAAGATATTACAAGCTGCATTTATACCAAATGAAATATAGCTGTCATCCAAGGAGCATAAAGACCCATCCTAAGCTAATAAACGCAGCAATCAAAATATTCGTACCCTTCCAGTCCATGTTTGAAGTTTCAACTAAACCTTTAATTGATGTTCAATCACTTTATCCCAGCAATGTTCTCATGGTAGACAACAACAATCATAAGAGAACATCTTAACCTAATAGTCTACAACCTGTGCAAACACAGCAGCTCACACTGATTTCTTAACTCATTTACTCTTCAAGTAATAGATTGTAAAACAGACCACTAGTAATCCACAGTAACCTTTTTTTAAACAATTTTACAAGCCAGCATGGTTCTCATTGGTGCTTGAACAGAACATCGGTTCTTCTGCAAGTTCCTCCCAACTACTTGAATATTTATTACTCCAAGACAGATATCTTTATTCTTTCAAATATTTTAAAATTCATCTATTAACAAATGTAAAACCTGGGAGTAATTATTATGACATTTTATTGCTTCCTTAAGCATATTTGGGGCCAGAAATCTTGGAGTTTTAGTTTCCCCAAAGACCAAAATCATCACTATCAGAAGGATCTATGTTCCAGGCCGTGGCTTTAAAAAGGTTTTCGTTATTTTAGTAGGAAATGATTCAGAGAGTGAGGAATTAGTTTGTGCAGAAACCAGAGAGTTCATGCGAGCCTGCAACCAGCCCTCTTTAATTTTGCCGATGAGTTCACAAGGAATTTGCTTTGGGTAATACTCATCAGGAATTCCAGCTACATCTTGCGTCACTGCAGAAGATGGATATGTATTTTAACATTAGTCAGCAGTGTGCCCAATTATATTTATTCATTTGCAATCTATTTTCTCTCCTCTCTGCCAGGGCATCGGGAGCAATAATCTGTGGTTAACCCAAGACAAGCCCTTTGTAAAAAAGTTCTTAATGTTGACCACTCTAACACGATGCATTGAAGCCGCTGATCGGCAGCAAGGAAATCATCCACATTTACATTACTTTGCACGCCTCTCCCAACCTCCACAGTCAATCTTACTGAATAAGCTGGCCTTGTTGAAACTTTATAATTGTGGTATATTACACTGGTAACAGGGTATGTTTTGGGAGCATCCTACATAGATTTGTAATTCCATACAATTACATGAATATTTACATACTGTATTAACAGAATAATTTATTTGCATCACACTCTATGAACCCATCACTAACGTTGGAATAAGGTAGAAACCAACAAAATCGCAAACAAGCAAGTGTAAAGTTTGAAGACATTGGAAAAACAGTTTCTTGTGGATGGGTGCTTGATAGTTGATAGTACAGGAAAAGTGGGCTTAGATGCCTATTTCTATGCTATAGGACTCCATGAGCCTTGGATAAAATAAAAGGAACAGATTCCAGGGGAACAGCATAACAGCATAAAGAGTATTCTACTGAGAAGGCCAGATAACCGAACGAATATAATCGCCTCAGTCTATCAATTTTTATTAGATGAGGTTCAATAGAAGGGGAGGAAAGGAGAAAATGGAAAGAAATATACAGTGATAATTGTGTATATCTTTTTAAAAAGTATATTTATTTCTGTTTGTCTCAAAAGAAGCTCACTGTTACTGGTGGCACCAAAGGCCACGGAATTGCCCATTGACTCATTGACATTCGCTCTTAAATAGGTTAGTTCCTGCATATTTAAGTGCAACAAAATGTTTGCCTGCCATGATAGCACACTGTTTGGCCACTGAGTAGCACATGAATGATCATTTCAGATTCAGGACCAGGGTGAGATGGGGGGAGTGGGTGACACATGATGACCAGTAGTTGTGGAACTGAAGGAGACTGGGGGAGGGAACGACTAACTAGACACTGGTGCTTTGAGAGACTAGTTGGTCAGATCTATGAAAGTGCTGGGGCTTGTGTCATTCAGGGTGTGAAGGTCAGTGTCAGAGAAGTACCATGTGACTTGACTAAGTCAGTCCACTGGGATACCCAAATAATGATTGCTTTTGATTGCATATTTGAATGGCCCAGAGAAAAGTTTTGCTTTTAACAAGAGCGGAGAAATTTTGAAACACGACAAATACGTCCCAGCATGCCGTAGCCACACCCGACAGCGGGACTGGCTTGCCCACTGCGGAACCGGGAGCCCGGCCAATGTGGGAAGCTGCCGAGCCCGGCCCCTACTCACCCCGTGTAGAGAGTCAAGTCGGATGAGGACCCAGTAAGCACTCTGGCTGCTGGAGGCAGCGCAGAGACTTGCCGGTGGGGTGGACCGCTGGAGGCCCTGCAACAGCCTGGACCAGAATGGACTGTGGGCCAGATGTGGTCTGCAGCGGCACAGAATGGTGGAACAGTGGTGGAGGACTCCAACAGCTACGCTTGGCCAGGCTGGCCCTACGTTGTCCTCACCAGGAGAACAGGCCTTCATGGTCGTTTTAACAACTCTACACATATAACAACTGGGACTTGAATGCCAATTCTGGTGACTCTGTAAACTGTCTCAATGTACTACTACAATGCACATGTACTGTATCTGAGATGCTTATTCAGAATGTATATAAGCGCTTATGTATAGTGATAATTGTGCAGAATCCAAGTGGGTCCATTATCGCCCAGAGAGTGAGGAGTACCTGGAATGCATTGCCATGGAGATTGTTGACAGCAGTATTGCTAACATGCAAGTTGACCACTTGGTTCACCCTGACATTGAAGGCTCCAGGCCAAGTGCTGGTACATGGGATTGATACAGTTGTAATGCCCACTCAGAGTGGACCCGATGGGCCGAATGGCCTGCTTCCATGCTATATGACTCTATTTCCCATAATCATAATCAATTTTACAATATGAAAAGTTTCAAATATCTTTCCGAAATCATTGCAGAAAACATTTATCGCCTACTGACCCTGAGAGCAGCATTCCAATATTTGCACATATAAACCTGCTGTACATGCAATTAAATGTTTTTATTCCATTTGAAACCGAATCAGAAATTAACCATTCAATTCCAAATTGAAGCCACAGATTATGAAAATCTTTGGAATGCAGCAGATTCTATTTTCCTTTATTACAGGTATATGGAGTTTAGGAGGATGAGGGGAGACCTCTTGAAACTTACTGAATAGTGAAAGGCCAGGGTAGAGTGATTGTAGAGAGGAGAGAGTGAATGTGGAGAGGATGTTTCCACTAGTGGGAGAGCCTAGGACCAGAGGCCATAACTTCAGAATAAATGTATGTACCTTTAGAATGGAGATGAGAAGGAATTTATCTAGTCAGATGGTGGTGAATCTGTGAAATTTGTTTCCACAGACAGCTGCGGATGCTAAGTCAATGGATGTTTTCCAAGGTGGAGATTGACAGATTCTTAATTAGTACGGGTGCCATGGGCTATGGGGAGTTGGCAAGAGAATGGGGTTGAGGAGGAAAGATAGATCAGCCATGATTGAATGGCGGAGTGCACTCGATGGGCTGAATGGCCTTGTTTTGCTCCTATATATGTGAATATATAATTCAGCCCTTACCTTTGTAGGTAGTTCCTTGGCTTTAGATTCAAACAAGTGTTCCAATTTAGTGGTGTCCACAGTCACTTTATCCAAGGAAGCCCAGACTGTTCCACGGCCAAATTTACAGCTCCTGAAAGGGCCTTCTGGCTGCTTTAGTTCCTTCCAGAAGAGCTTAACGGTTTTTCTTTTATTTGCAAATGCAGAGACTGCTCCGTGCGGCGATGATAAATTAGATGATGGAGGTGGGGGAGGGAGAGGGGGGCTTGGAATTTGTCCAAAGGATGGTGGCGGAGGGGGAGGGGGAGGTGGAGGTGGACACCCGGGAGGTGGTGGAGGAGGAGGAGGAGGAGGAGGAGGAGGTGGTACATGTGGAACCATCGAACTACTCGGTAATGGAGCAGTTTGTTTATTGGCCGCACCAGGGTCTGCATCCAGAACATCTGTGTCCTCCTCATCTCGGAGATCTGTGAAGTCCAAGTCTTTGATCTTCAGCTCTCTGGGACTTGCTTCAAGTTGATCCCACATGTATTCAGAGTCTTTCTTCAATGGCATAATTATGGGAGACTTCTCCCCATTCTTCTCATTCAGTTCGGCATCAATGCTAAACTGTTCCTTCAAAACCTTGATCTGAGGTTCAGCAAATTTCTCCACCGTGGCTTTTACATTCCCAGGGATGCTTTCAATTGCAGGTTTCTTTGGGCTTTCCACATTCTGATGGATGTCCTGCCAGGAAAAGCCTTTGATCAAATTCTCCGCGGATTCCGCCAGAGTCTCCTCTGAGAGTTTTTTCTCGCTCGCAGTAGGGACCTCTTCCTGGGTTACTTGCAGGCTGCTGGGCTCGGATTTTGCATACAACATGTCCAGCATGAATTTTTTGTCATTGGAGAGAGCACTGCACTGATCCAAACTGGACTGACGGATGAGACACGGTCCTGCTGCCAAACAAAAGAAAGCATTGTAATGGCCCTTTGATGTTCAAAAGCAAGTAAAGAGGTTACACAGCTTTTCAACCTAAGATTCAAACCCAAAACAAACAAATTCAGGATCACAGTAAATCAATAACATTTGCTTACTTCTGTGGTGGCCAATATTGGAACAAACTTCCGAATTTCCACAAGCTACCATTTTGAAGTCAGGGAAGAAAAATAATACTACTCTTCTGAACAGCAAAAGTAAAGTGGAAGTGTTGCTGCAAGTCCCACTGTGGGCTCTGAGTGGAGTGCACAAAGTGAGGAGAAACTAAACAGAGTGAAACATTTGTTTTGCACC
The DNA here is from genome assembly GCA_035221665.1 of Okamejei kenojei. Lineage (NCBI taxonomy): Eukaryota > Metazoa > Chordata > Chondrichthyes > Rajiformes > Rajidae > Okamejei > Okamejei kenojei. The sequence continues at coordinate 14,515,522 of CM069147.1, forward strand.
GAGCAAGAACGTGACCATCTGATCTAAACAATTCACATACTTTTTTAACATAAACTTCAAATTACAAGTAATTTACTTTTCCCTGAGCTAGGGAGTAGCAACTAAGTGTATTGCCTGGCAAATATCCAAGAGCTTTCTTGATCATATCAAAAACCTCTGGTACTATTAAAAAGCAACAAGTCTCCTGAACTAATTAAGAAAATAAAGCAATGGTGGGTATAGTGAAGGGGTGCAAAATCATCACCTGAAGTTATTGATGAGATTGAGCTTTACAGAAGTAGCTTTTTTTCACTATTTATGGAGGAATGTCTATCCTCGCAGTTTGCAAGACCGTTAGTAGCAGATGTTCCTACAGTACGCTCATGGGGAATGAACGGATACTGAAAGATGCAATCTTTCTTGCCTGTCTCGTTATCGCCCGCCTGTCTGTCTTCTCTCTCTTCCCTCTCCAACGTACTGCTGGTGGAAGAGCTGCTGGAGGCTGAACATGGCTCTCTTTCATTTAACGCTTCATTCTGTTGTTCCTTTTCACTTAGCACCTCAACTGCTGGAAAGAAGAATGATATGGTTTACTGAACCTCTGTGTAGCTCTGTGTATTTTCAGGATCAGTCATCCTCTCAGTTAACAGTGTGGAAAAAACCCCTCGGTTGTCATCAACACATCGTGATATGTCCCAATATTCCGTTCGCTCAGAAGCAACAACTCAGAATTTATTCATCGAACAAACTACTAAAATAACAGCTGATTAGGCCGGCATAAATGTCCATAGTTGGTACTGAGTCACACTAATCAACTTGTTTCTTAGGAGTGACTATTGGTCTTGGCATTTAGCTACACTTAACTATGATAACAGTTTGGGTACGAGAGTTTACCTTCAGACAGCCAGTGGAGTACCAGAAAAATAAACAATCTGCAAATGCTGGAAATCTGAAATAATAACCAAAAATGCTGGAAACATTCAGCAGGTCAGGCAGCATTTGCGAAAACAGTTAATGATTTAGGTCTGAGACTCTTCATCAGAACTGGGAACGGGAGAAAACAAATAATTTTTGATCAAAACACAAAGTGCTGGAGGGACTCAGCGTGACAAGCAGCTCTGTGGAGGGAATGGAAATGGTGACATTTGGGGCCGGGACCCGGGTTGGCAGAAGGGCCACAACAGGAAACATCGTCAATCCATTTTCTCCGCAGATGCAGCTTGACCTACTGAGTTCCTCCAGTACTTTATAGTTTGCTCAAGTATCCGCAAGTCTTTGTTTCACCAAATCATTTTTAATAACAGACTAAGTGGGAGAAGGTTAGGAAGAAGAAGGGGAGCATTTCCAATTGAGTTAAACAAAGTGAGTTAACGTGGCTGGTAAAGCATATTATGTTTCTTTGCCTGTGTTATGTATTGCTAACAGCAAGGCTGTGGGATATGCCCTGCAAGATAGGCCGTACAAAAAATCCCGAGCCATATCAGAGTAAGTTAGGGCAGCACCGTGGCGCAGCGGTAGTGTTGCTGCCTTACAGCACTGGCAGCACCGGAGAGCCGGGTTCGATCATGACTACTGGTGCTGTTTGTACTGAGTTTAGACGTTCTCCCCGTGGGTTCTCTCCGAGATCTTCAGTTACCTCCCACACTCCAAAGACGTACAGGTTTGTAGGTTAATTGACTTAGTATAAATGTAAATTGTCCCTAGACTGTGTAGGATTGTGCTAATGTGCGGAGATCCATGGTCGGTACGGACTCGGTGGGCTGAAGGGCCTGTTTCCGCGCTGTATCTCTAAACTAAAACTAAGTGGGATGGGGTTTTAGGATAATCCAGTTGTTTGATGCTTGCTGTTATTGAGACCAGCTATTATCCTCATAGCCCTGTCCCACTGTACGAGTTCATTCAAGTGCTTTCCCGAGTTAAAAAAAAAATCAAACTTGTGGTAAGCACGTGGAATGAACGTAGTGGGTACGTCGGAGCTCGGGGACGTCTCTTAGCAGCTCGTGTCGCTAACGGCAGGTACTCAGGAAGCGCGTTAAAGCTCTTGAAGACTCGTGAAGATTTTTCAACATGTTGCAAAATGTCCACGAGAGCCCCGTGCATTTACGAGCGGCCATTCCCGTAAATCTCCGTGTTCGAATCAGGGCAAACTCGGGGAGAACTCTTGAATGAACTCATACAGTGGGACAGGGCTTTAACTCCATTTTCCTTTTAATCATACAAATTTAAATTCCTCAGCTGACACAGTGGGATGTGAAGCGTCGAGACCCATCTTCAGACAAAGGTCTGAAGAAGTCAAGGGTCTGAAGGGTCACGAGGAAGAGACAGATCCTCACAGTAAATGCCAACGTTCTGCGCTGTTAGTCAAAAGTGCAGTATATTTTTCTTAAAATGTCAATTTGATCTTGCAGAGAAAAAAATCTTTACAAAGTTCCGATATGTTATTTTTCAAACGATCTCCGGCAAAATTTGTTGTCATGTTAACAGTAAGAGGCAATTAGGCATTCTTGAAGATCATCATAACTGGTATGTCATCCCTGTGTGACCCCTTAAACTTCCCCTTCAATGTTGTATATACAGTACTGACAAATATACAACCGTACAGTAGCTTCAGTACTGTTTGTGGGTGAGGGAGGGAGTACGGTATGAATGCCTAGAAACATAACCACAGAATGCTTTTATTTACCCCAGTGTTACACAATTAAAATAGTTCCCCCTCCCTCTCCCCCTCCAAAACTGAAGTGCCATAGCGACTGTTTCCAATTTGCTCTGAGTCATCCTGATGATGGACACTCATGACCATGACATGCAAGAAATCAGTAGGAAGGAACTGCAGACGCTAGTTTACACTGAAGATAGACACAAAATGTTCATAAGTGATAGGAGTAGAATTAGGCCATTGTCTACTCTGCCATTCAATCAAGAGTAACTCAGCGCAGACCTCCCAACATTTGATTGTCAAAATTCATAATATTTCCCCTCAAAATTCATATTTTTAAATGAAAATTCATAATATGTCGCGGCGCCCTATTCGGGGTCCCATGTCACAAATTCTAAATTGTGAAGAAGTATTTTAAATGCCAAAATGTGAAAAAGGTACATGTATGCTGAAACATTTATAATTCTTTGTTAAACTTTGATAAACTTGGCACTAGACTCACCTTAATTTCTCTCACTTGGGGTTGTTGCCGGCGGCTATGCGCCTGCGCACTGGTGCAGATCAGCGGGCTGCCGGCGGGCGGGTGCGGCACATGCGCACTTGGCCAGGTTGCCGGCGGGTCTGCGCCTGCGCACTGGGTGGGGGTGGGGGGGGGGAGGCCCGGTGATGGGGCTTTAAAGAAGGAACTGCAGATGCTGGAGAATCTACACAAAAAGCTGGAGAAACTCAGCGGGTCAGCAGCATCTAAGGAGCGAAGGAGATAGGCGACGTTTCGGGTCGAGACCCTTCTTCTAGCTGAAGAAGGGTCTCGACCCGAAACGTCGCCTATCTCCTTCGCTCCTTAGATGCTGCTGCACCCGCTGAGTTTCTCCAGCTTTTTGTGTACCCCCGGTGATGGGGCTGCCGCGAGCGGCCGGCTGGCGGCCGGCTGGCGGCAAGAAAGTGCCGCTGATCGCGCGGGCCGGCGCCGCCCGGGCTCTGGGCCGGGCGTGGCGTGGCTCGAAATGGCGCCAGGCCCGGCAACCCTCCCCCACTGCGCACGCGCGGCCACTGGGGCCCGGCAACCCTCCCCCACTGCGCACGCGCGTCCACTGGGGCCCGGCAACCCTCACCCACTGCGCACGCGCGGCCACTGGGGCCCGGCAACCCTCCCCCACTGCGCACGCGCGGCCACTAGGGCCCGGCAAAGTGCCGCTGATCGCGCGGGCCGGCAAACCGGGGACACATGGCGCCGGCGTTCACCACGGGAGGAAGAATTTAGCGGGATAATTAGGGTACAAATCGGGATGGCGGGAAGGGAACCTAAAAAGCGGGAATATCCCGCCAAAAGCGGGATAGTTGGGAGGTCTGTCAGCGGGACAGGCAGCATCTCTGGAGCGAGACAATGGGTGATGTTTCGGGTCGAGACACTTCTTCATACTGAGAGTCAGGGGAGAGGGAAACTAGAGATATGGAAGAGTACAAAGACAATGTAGGGTGTGAAAATGACAGATCAAAGCAGAGGTAACCCCACTTTTTAAAAAGGGAGGGAGAGAGAAAACGGGGAATTACAGTCCAGTTAGTCAACATCGGTAGTGGGGAAACTGCTAGAGTCAATTATTAAAGATGGGATAGCAGCGCATTTGGAAAGTGGTGAAATCATTGGACAAAGTCAGCATGGATTTACGAAGGGTAAATCATGTCTGACGAATCTTATTGAATTTTTTGAGGATGTAACTAGTAGAGTAGATAAGGGAGAAGCAGTGGATATGTTGTATCTGGACTTTCAGAAGGCTTTCGACAAGGTCCCACACAAGAGATTGGTATACAAACTTAAAGCACACGGTATTGGTGGTTCAGTATTGATGTGGATAGAGAACTGGCTGGCAGACAGGAAGCAAAGAGTAGGAGTGAACGGGTCCTTTTCAGGATGGCAGACAGTGACTAGTGGGGTGCCGCAAGGCTCAGTGCTGGGACCCCAGCTATTTACAATATACATTAATGATTTGGACGAGGGAATTAAATGCAACATCTCCAAGTTTGCGGATGACACGAAGCTGGGGGGCAGTGTTAGCTGTGAGGAGGATGCTAGGAGGCTGCAGGATGACTTGGATAGACTGGGTGAGTGGACAAATGCATGGCAGATGCAGTATAATGTGGATAAATGTGAGGTTATCCACTTTGGTAGCAAAAACAGGAAGGTAGACTATTATTTGAATGGTGACCGATTAGGAAAAGGGGAGATGCAGCGAGACCTGGGTGTCATGGTACACCAGTCATTGAAAGTAGGCATGCAGGTGCAGCAGGCTGTGAAGAAAGCGAATGGTATATTGGCATTCATAGCAAAAGGATTTGAGTACAAGAGCAGGGAGGTTCTACTGCAGTTGTACAGGGTCTTGGTGAGGCCACACCTGGAGTATTGCGTACAGTTTTGGTCTCCTAATCTGAGGAAAGACATTCTTGCCATAGAGGGAGTACAGAGAAGGTTCACCAGACTGATTCCTGGGATGGCAGGACTTCCATATGAAGAAAGACTGGATAGACTCGGCTTGTACTCGCTGGAATTTAGAAGATTGAGGGGTGATCTCATAGAGACTTACAAAATTCTTACGGGGTTGGATAGGCTAGATACAGGAAGATTGTTCCCGATGTTGGGGAAGTCCAGGACAAGGGGTCACAGTTTAAGGATAAGGGGGAAGTCTTTTAGGACCGAGATGAGAAAATCGTTTTTCACACAGAGAGTGGTGAATCTGTGGAATTCTCTGCCATAGAAGGTAGTTGAGGCCAGTTCGTTGGCCATATTTAAGAGGGAGTTGGATGTGGCCCTTGTGGCTGAAGGGATCAGGGGGTATGGAGAGAAGGCAGGTACAGGATACCGAGTTGGATGATCAGCCATGATCATATTGAATGGCGGTGCAGGCTCGAAGGGCCGAATGGCCTGCTCCTGCACCTAATTTCTATGTTTCTATGTTTCTATGATCAAGGAAATGTAGAATTGTTCATTGTTGGCAGATGGGAAGGAAATCATGTCGTTCCCTCACTCCTTTGGAGCTTTTCAAGGTTGCACTACATTGTTCCAGTAAGGACCATTGTTAGGCTCCTCCAGGACAATTAAATCTTCCCAGTTCAACGCCGGATCGATGCCCATGTCAGGTAAGGTCTCTACTTAACTTTAATCATTTCTTGCATCTCCTGCCAACCTCCCCAGACCCACTCCAAAATGCTAAGGCCCCAGTCTTGTAATCCTCCTGACCCCCAGTCATGCATATGCCTGATCCTGTGAACTCACACCTGGTAACTTCACAATACAAGTAGCTTCTGATGTCCCACCAGCCTGCAGATTACACCAGAATGTCAAAGTCATTAACATGCGTTTTTATTTTCTGATCTTACAATTGACGGTGTTATGTTGTATTTGTTTAATTATCTTGAATTTCAGAATACAGGTCAGTTGTTTCATCGGCGATTACCGATTACACTCTGAATCACTTATTCTGAAGAAGGGTTCCGATCTGAAACGCCACCTATTCTTTTTCTCTGGAGATGCTGCCTGACCTGTTGAGTTGCTCCGGAATTTTGTGTCTACCAATTACACTCAGTGAGCTGAGCCCGTCTTTCTGAACGCATTCTCCAGAACGAGTTACATAATTTCCACGGTTAAAATTACACATCAGTGTATCACTGAATAAAAGACACTCACAATGAAATTCCATTCACTCAGTTTCCATCAAATGCAATTTCAGGCATTACCTGTGCTATGTTGACCACCTGATGCTAGTTCAGAGATGATGGACACTGTTAAGGATGCCCCCAATTCCTACTCCTCGTTGGCACCTTTCTCCAGTCTCATTGCTCGGTGCCATTTAATACATGGAAAAGACTATGGTCACTTGACAAGCTACGACCACTGTTTTGAGAGACACAGAGACCACAGACTTCGAGAATCACAGAAATTTACTGGGAGTCACTTGGCCATTATATCCCTTGGCCACCTAGGCCCCAATCTGAAGAAGGGTCTCGACCTGAAACGTCACCTGTTCCTTTTCTCCAGCGATGCTGCCTGACTTGCTGAGTTACTCCAGCTTTGACATAGACTTGCTCAGACGCACACTCACTGCCTTGGACCATAATCGAGTGGGGGCTTCATCCACGGGCACATTCCAACTCTTGTTCAGTTGTCTCCCGCTGCTTTTCGTTACGAGAGCAGTTGATATCCTGACAACAATGGGTGTAAAATATCTCTTATCTTCCTTGAATGTCTTTTCCCTGTGGCTTTTACCTCACCAGATGAACCCATTCACCAGAGGGGACAGTTTTTTTCTCAACTTTTGGTCCAGATGATAAAATCTGGAAAGCGCTGCCCGATGAGCTGATGGTGACCGGGAATCCTCACAACATTTAAGAAATATTTAGATAAGCGCTTGAAACACCATGGCAGGAAAATACAAGCCAAGTGGCAGAAAATGGGGTCAGTACAATTAGGCACTCACGGCCGTCCTGGACTTGGTGAAGCTGTATGGCTCTAATCCCTTGGAAGTGCTTTCATGTTTTTTGCAGATCCACAACTGTAACTGTTATATGTGGCAACTGAACCATCCAACCAGAGCGTAGTCCTGAGCTACTAACTACCTCATTGGAGACCCTCAGACTATCTTTGATCGGACTTTACTGGACTTTATCTTGCACTAAACTTTATTCACATTTTTCCATTTATCATGTATCTGTACAGTGTGGGTGGCTCGATTGTAATTGTGCATTGCCTTTCGGCTGACTGCTTAGCATGCAACAAAAGCTTTTCACTGTGAAATGGGAATGTTTTAGTTGTCAATTATATTAAATTCTGTACTGTAGTGTATAGTCAATGTTTGATATGCTGTGGGGCACAATGTGATTGGCCTCAGCACAACATTTGCCTGTATAATGCTGTATGCTGACTACCATCAGAGATGTTGCAAAAATGAAACTAAGCACCAAGCTATTCATCAGCAAACATCCCCATTTATGGTGTAATGATAGAAGGAAGATAATTTGTGAAAGAACTGCTGAAGACTGGGCTCAGAACAGACATAAATGGCTGAAGGGCCTGTTCCTAAAATGAATCTTTCCTATGTTATTCAGTATATTATTCTTAGTGCCTTGAGGTCCATGTGTGTTTATTAATCACGTGTGCTACGTATCAAAGGCCTTCTGAAAGTGTAAACTTACATCCACCGATTCCCCTGAACTATTCTGCTGGTTACATCAAAAACACTTGACAGATGCGTTGAACATCATTCCCCTTTCATTCACCCAAACTGACAATGTCCGGTAGGACATAAAGTGCTGGAGTAACTCAACGGATCAGGCAGCATCTCTGGGAAACATGGACAGGTGATGTTTCGGGTCGGGACCCTTCTTCAGACCCGACCACTTGACACTTCCCAGATATGTTATTATTTTCCGAATGTCCTATTCCCACTTCCTTACAGATAATAGGTCCCCACATTGTGTATCATAGACGTGGCCCGGGACGGCCAATCAAGCGATGCTAAAGACGTTGATGTGTCAAAGTCAAAAGAGTTTATTGTCGTGTGTCCCTGACAGGACAATGACATTCTTTCTTTGCTTAGCACAACAGAACATAGTAGGCATTGACTACAAAACAGATCAGTGTGTCCATATACCATTATATACGTAAATACGCACATGAATGAATAAATCGATAAAGTGCAAATGTTAGAGACAAAAGAGGAGCTTGCCAGCTGCATGGAGGACAGAGATGTGTGGTGCGTCCGTCACCATGCCCGTCGGAAACCAGCACCCCTGTGTCGCTAATTTTTCAATGATTTAATAAAATAATAAATAAAATAATAACAAATAATAACATTTTCCATACTACTGATAGTTATAGCACTAGTGCTCAGTTAAAGCGTCTAATTCATGGTAACTTATGTCAGTTGACCACCATGGTATGTTACGTCAGTCGATGATAACTAACGTCAACAGAAGTGGGCAACTTACCATCAGAGGTTCTTTCCATGGATGTTGACATCACATGGTGTAAACATGATTTGTTCACATCCCTCTCTCTTTGCGTTGCGACGAGATTTTCTAAAAAGCGATTTCTGAAAGAATTACAGCAGCAACTCAGAACACATTCATGCAATATGTTTTTTTCAATCCAGACTTGTCTGGGGTCCCACAGCATGCCACACAACACCAACCACGCAGTTAAATAAATTAATCATTTTTCATTGCAGAGCGAACATTGTACAAGTATTGTACAATACCATATACATCAAAGCAGCTTTTTTTCCCACATTCACCTTCAGTTTTGAACTGGTGGGAGAAGCTACTCAATCAAGATCAAAATTCACAAGAAGGAAAATCACACCCAATTTCCAAAAGAAAGATAATAACCACCGCACACTCACCATGGCCCAGCCACCACTACATGACGTCTGTTAGGATATTCCACCTATTATAGGCCAGTCACTTGCAAAATAAACACACGTATATAGTCGTGCAGCAGGGTTGGTCTCTAAAAATCGACTAATTGTCAATTCATTTTAAACACGAATTGAAACAATCAATATAACTGGTTTAATGAAAGCTCAAATTGTATTTAAGATTTGCAGTGTAGAAACTGATGCTGGTTTGAGATACAGAGCACCAGCCTACCCAAGTGCAATAACTTGAGTGCATAACTTGATCAATCCGTTTCCATTCCTTTGTTGGAATAGGATCGGCTTAAATGTCTCAACCTTGCTTAATTTTGTACCGGCCTATAATAAAATGTCACCCCAAAAGTTAGAACCTGTACCAAGAAAAGACAAATCGCAAAGCAGACATAATGTAGCTCATACACTTAGCATCTTCATTCCTCAACCAATACTTACCCATACTTTTGCAGAACTGGTTTATCCTTAATCTGAATCCTCTCAGCCCTGAGAAAAAGACCAGTTTCAAGATCCATTGTCATTAACAAGTCACTGCTGGCATTGGAAATGGTTGGTTCATAATTTCCAATATTAATGAGTAATGATTTTATTGCCCTATCATTAAATGAAAGCTCCCTTGAAGCAAGTGACATAGTCATTGTATCGACAGTGCACCCCAGGTGCAGCCATTCATTGTCATTAGAATCCAAAATAATCTAATGTGGAAAGCCATTAATCCCTATCAACATAAGACATGGAAGCAGAATTAGGCCATTTGGCCCATCAAGTCTACTCTGTAATTTGATCGTGGCTGATCTATTTTTCCTTCTCAACCCCATTCTCCTTCCTTCGACAACCTTCCTTCGACAACCCCATTCCTGTAACCTTCGACAACCTTACTAATCAAGAACCTATCAATCTCACCCTTAAAAATACACAATGACTTGTACTCCAGAGCCAATGAATTCCACAGATTCATCACCCACTGGCTAAAGAAATTGCTCCTCATTTCCATTTTAAAGGTTTATTCTGAGGCTGTGCCCTCTGGTCCTCGACTTAACCTTTAAACACTAATTGAAACAACCAATATAACTGGTTTAATGACAGTAATTTATTATTATAAAAGCTCAAGCTGCATTTAAGTTTTCTGTTCTCACCACATAAAATGTATTTGCTGTACCTTTGCCACCTGCCAACCAACCATCTCTTTATGCACAGGACATATCCATAAGCATTAGGGTCGGCATCCAAAGATGCACCAATGCTCATCTTTACCCAAAGCCAACAATTTCATCTATTTGACTGTCATTGGCATTATCTTCCTGCCCAATGTGAAATTATGCATGAGATACTGGTTAGGTTAAAGACTTCCAGTTAACCTTGGCAAAAAAATTGCAGCTTCTTTCAGGACCTTCTTTACAGCCTGAACCCAATGATAGGCAAAGAGTGCGCTATTAAACTCTAATCTCAATTTTCAGCTTCTGCCAACTTCACTGATTTCACCAGTGTACACAGTCTCTTGCCACCTGTGAAAACCTCATTTACATTTTCTTCTTGTTATCTCCAGTGTTCTCCCTAATCGTTTCTTGTGGCCCACACTGTTTAAACCCAAACTCACCCAGTTCTGCACCCTTAATCGTACCCTATTCTGTTTGCCTTTGGTCACTGTTCACCACTCACCCATGTACTTGCCTCCACTCTCCACTGCTATCCCCTTGTACATCCACGTTTGTTGGCACAGGGTTCTGCTAACTTCCTCCTTCTTACCCAAATTCCTCTGCTTAATATCCTTGTTAAAAAAGCATGCCTGTACTATACATTGTGTAGGAAGGAACAGCAGATGCTGGTTTACACCGAAGATAAACACAAAATGCTGGAGTAACTCAGTGGGCCAGGTAGCATCACTAGAGAGAAGGAACGGGTGACTGGTCGCTTCTTCAGACTGATAGTCAGGGGAGAGAGAGACTATAGATGTGGAAGAGTAAGGTGTGATCTCATTGAAACATATACGATTATTAAGGGTTTGGGCACGCTAGAGGCAGGAAACATGTTTCCGATGTTGGGGGAGTTCAGAACTAGGGGCCACTGTTTAAGAATAAGGGGTAAGCCATTTAGAACGGAGATGAGGTAACACTTTTTCACACAGTGGGTTGTGAGTCCGTGGAATTCTCTGCCTCAGAGGGCGGTGGAGGCCAGTTCTCTGGAAACTTTCAAGAGAGAGCTAGATAGGGCGCTTGACGATAGCGGAGTCAGGGGATATGGGGAGAAGGCAGGAACGGGGTACTGATTGTGGATGATCAGCCCTGATCACATTGAATGGCAGTGCTGGCTTGAAGGGCCGTATGACATACTCCTGCACCTATTATCTATTGTCTATTGACACCATTCACAGATATTTATTTTATTTTTTCTCTTTTGATCTGAATTTCATTTCCCCATCTGCCATGTAAACTCAAGCCTCTGAATCATTAATCTAGGCCTCTGAATTAAAAGTATTAAAAAAGTACCCGTGTAAATGTAACCATAATGTTATTGTATCCCATTGTTGCAGGGGTAAATGGGGTAAATTTAAGTCAAAATGTTTGTTTTTACCAAGTCTCAATTCAAATTTGATTGATAATGTAAGTATGCATTATTGTCCAACATAAAGGTCCTACTCTGTCAAGCCACCAGGAAGTCATCAACTAAATTCTAGAAATTGGTAATAGATATCATGGTGTTGTTATGGTTAGTGAGGATAATAAATTTAGCGTACCAACTGGTTGGTGTTAAAATGGAATTTAATTGGAATTCTCTGGAAAACATGGTTAGGTGACTTTTCGGTTCAAGGCCTTCTTCAGACTCTCGGTCTGGAACTGTTTGTGGAATCCAGATGAGCTGACGGCCTCGGCCTGTTGGCGGCTGGAGGAGCGGTGAGGTTCGGCAGAGTCAGTGGCTCTGCAGCCTGGCCTGGCGATGAAGGATTGCTATGGAAGCAGCTGGGGTGGTGGCGCAGGTCGGCGGCAGCTTCAGTGGTCCTGACCCCAGAGAGACCGCTGTACGTCTTCCGACGGCATTCCTGGCAGGAGGGTGTGTGGCGTGCTCCGGCTGTGGGTCTCAGCCACACACCCTTCATGCTCTCCAGAGAAGCTGCTTGACGTGCTGAGTTACTCCAGCACTTGGTGTCCTTCATCATTGCGCAAGTGTTGATCAAAGCAATTGTTTGTCAACTTCAATGAAATTGCTGGTCAATTTCAATTCAATCTGCAGTGTAACTAACACCCTGTGCTCTTAAAGAGACAGTGGTGTCTGATTAGTGTGGGGATAGTCCATTTATTACAACAGTAATCCATTACAAAGAGGTTCATGATAACAAAGGTTTACTGTACTTTAAAGTTTCACCTTGATCCCAGTTACTCCAGTCAAAATCAACCTTCAAATGCAAAAACAAGATCATATCTAAAATCCCTCTTAGTGATCTGACTTACTTGAAAATACTTCTTTCTCCAGGGCCTGCTTTCTCAGTTTTGTTTTCTGAATTCTCATTCAGCAAATCTGACTTACTAAATGATGGATATGAATTTTTCACAGTAGGCCTGTGGGCAGAGAAAATATAGATATTTAAACATATATACTTAACAATAAAATTCTCGTTAAATAAAAGAGCAGAAAATAGAGTAAAATGTCCCAATAACCTTACAGTGAATTCCCACGGTGATCTCACCCAAAGGGGAGACTCATCATCAGAATCAACAGACTGAACTATTTCCTGTCATCAATAACCTTCAGTATCAGCCTGGTACATTGTCACTGAGTCATTGAGATATTACAATACCAAATAATTGTTTCGTGGATCGCGATTCTTACTAGTACACAGGCTTTGGAAAAACAACATTAAAAATAAATGTATTGAAATAATAAATGTACTGAAAAACCATGAGGAAGAAAACCCAAGTGTTTTGGTACCTAGAAAAACATTTACTGTGCATTTACCTCTAGTTTATGACATAATATAATTTGATGAATATCAGTTAGAAAAGCTTCATGGTTTGACTTTACTTTTAAAAGATACAGGTTTTAAGAGCTCAGGTAGTGGCTCAGGAAATCAAACAAAAATGATATGCGGATACTGAAACTCAGTATAGAAAAACTTGAAAGGTTTGATTTTCAGGAGTGGATTATGTGGGTAAAATTCTCAAAACCAAAATTCTACAGAGTAAAAAGCTATCCAGTAAAAAAAAAAATTCTTATTGTAAATCGTGACTATTTTTCTATCATTGACAGGAGAAATTTCAATCGCGTATTGAAATTGTATAATGATTATAATACAAATTCCATCTACTTAATAATAATATTTTATTCTTCAAAGAGCATATCTATTGACTCATCCAGGCTGCCATGCATTTTTTTTTTCAATTCAATCTAGATCTCTATGCCGTTCTAAGGCAGTGAGAGGGGAATTTTGATGGATGAGTTCATAAGCATTTGATACAGTCAGAATCATGTCTCTGACTCCTGAATAACTAAGGGAAGTGAAAAACTGATGAAAGAGTTTGTCAATGAAGACTAAGGCAATTAAAGAATGCTAAATAACAGAAGTATTCAAAGGCATCTATAGGGGATAATATTAATTCAATCCATTAACCACCTATGTTCAAAAATACATTTCTTAAACCTCTCGTTGTTCAACAATACCTTGCACTCAACCAAATGGTCCCCAGCTCAGAGTTTCACTTTGGATTTGTGAGTGCACATACAGAATTTTGACTGTTAAACCAATTTTCAGAGATGGAAATACAAGAGACTGCTGATGCTGGAATATTGAGCTAAAATAACTCAGCAGGTTAGGCAGCATCTGTGGAAGGAAATGAACAGGCGACACATCGGGTCTAGACTGAAGTCTGAAGAAAAGTCCCAACCTGAAAACATCACCATTCTATTTCCCTCTACAGATGCTGACTGACCTGCATAGTTCCTCCAGCACTTTTTGTTCTCATCTCCAGAGATAATAGCTATCACTGTTATTGGCGAGCCATGAAAATGTCCCGATCAAGATAACAAAAGTAAGACAAACCTGGAGGAGCTCGGGGAGCTCTCATCTGGTGCTTGACTAACAACCCTAGGTCTTGATGGAAACGTGAAAGATGTTGCTACATAATGGCTGACGTAGGAGCATTCCCTGTCAAAGGACAGAGCTGTGAGAGAATGAACTGGGCAAAGAGCAGCAGGACAAAGTTATCACATTAACACTGCATGGCATGTTTGATAAGTTGCAAGCTATACATGCCACAAGATTGTTAAATAGCTTAATGAAAGATGAGAGCAGAAGCGTTGATATGTAATAGTAATGTAAATATCAGCATTTCATGCAGACTAAAAATCTTACATCAAGTATTTCTGATAACTGAAAGGAGCCGCAGAACCATTATGGAAGAGTTGTTATTTTAAATCAGCAGCATTGAACTTACTTTATGATGCAGGAACAGAAATTCAGATTGAGTTATAAGGCCACAAGGTCATAAGGGATAGGCTCATCAAGTCTCTTCCGGCCCATAAAGTCCCCTCCACCATTCAATCATGGCTGATCTATCTCTCCCTCTTAACCCTATTATCCTGCCTTCTCCCCATAACCTCTGACACTTGTACTAATCAAGAATCTATCTATCTCTGCCTTAAAAATATCCACTGACCTGGCCTCCACAGCCTTCTGTGGCAAAGAATTCCACAGATTCACCACCATCTGACTAAATAAATGTATCCTCATCTCCTTCCTAAAAGAACATCCTTTAATTCTGAGGCTATGACCTCTAATCCTAGACTCTCCTACTAGTGGAAACGTCCTCCCCACATCCACTCTATCAAAGCCTTTCACTATTCGGTAAGTTTCAATTTTGTTCAATTCTTCAATATTTCAATTCAGTTGTTAGTCTGCTAGTAGATTAAAGGATTCCATGAAGAAGTGGTTTTGTAAAACCCCAGCACCATGTGGCACGCCCAGGAACCACAACCAGCAGAAGATAATCAGCAGAAATTCAGGAATCTCTTGTATGTTCTAATTCATGGACAAAAGCCCAGAATTTCATTTAAATGGTGGCCGATTAGGAAAAGGGAGATGCAGCGAGACCTGGGTGTCATGGTACACCAGTCATTGAAAGTAGGCATGCAGGTGCAGCAGGCAGTGAAAAAAGCGAATGGTATGTTAGCTTTCATAGCAAAAGGATTTGAGTACAGGAGCAGGGAGGTTCTACTTCAGTTGTACAGGGTCTTGGTGAGACCACACCTGGAGTATTGCGTGCAGTTTTGGTCTCCAAATCTGAGGAAGGACATTATTGCCATAGAGGGAGTGCAGAGAAGGTTCACCAGACTGATTCCTGGGATGTCAGGACTGTCTTATGAAGAAAGACTGGATAGACTTGGTTTATACTCTCTGGAATTTAGGAGATTAAGAGGGGATCTTATAGAAACTTACAAAATTCTTAAGGGGTTGGACAGGCTAGATGCAGGAAGATTGTTCCCGATGTTGGGGAAGTCCAGGACAAGGGGTCACAGCTTAAGGATAAGGGGGAAATCCTTTAAGACCGAGATGAGAAAGACTTTCTTCACACAGAGAGTGGTGAGTCTCTGGAACTCTCTGCCACAGAGGGTAGTTGAGGCCAGTTCATTGGCTATATTTAAGAGTGAGTTGGATGTGGCCCTTGTGGCTAAGGGGATCAGAGGGTATGGAGAGAAGGCAGGTACGGGATACTGAGTTGGATGATCAGCCATGATCATATTGAATGGCGGTGCAGGCTCGAAGGGCTGAATGGCCTACTCCTGCACCTAATTTCTATGTTTCTATGTTTCTAGAATTTCACAACTCAAACTGTATATGAGCAGCCTGGTCATCAAACTGTAGAAGAAAGTCTACAGTCCGGAAAAGGAAAAGTAGCCAACCTCATCAAAAATAAGGCAGGTAAACTATTTTATTCATGTGAACAAGAAAAAAAAAGGAAGCACAGTGGTGCAGCGGTAGAGTTGCTGCCTTACAGCTCCAGAGAGCCAGATTTGATCCAAACCACGGGTGCTTTCTGTACGGAGTTTGTATGTTCTCCATGTGACTTGCTTGGGCTTTTTCAGGGTGCTCCAGTTTCCTCCCACACGCCAGAGATGTATGGGTTTGTAGCATTGACGGCTTCAGGCAGCGCTGACGGCACGTGGATAGAAACATAGAAACATAGAAATTAGGTGCAGGAGTAGGCCATTCAGCCCTTCGAGCCTGCACCGCCATTCAATATGATCATGGCTGATCATCCAACTCAGTATCCCGTACCTGCCTTCTCTCCATACCCTCTGATCCCCTTAGCCACAAGGGCCACATCCAACTCACTCTTAAATATAGCCAATGAACTGGCCTCAACTACCCTCTGTGGCAGAGAGTTCCAGAGACTCACCACTCTCTGTGTGAAGAAAGTCTTTCTCATCTCGGTCTTAAAGGATTTCCCCCTTATCCTTAAGCTGTGACCCCTTGTCCTGGACTTCCCCAACATCGGGAACAATCTTCCTGCATCTAGCCTGTCCAACCCTTAAGAATTTTGTAAGTTTCTATAAGATCCCCTCTTAATCTCCTAAATTCCAGAGAGTATAAACCGAGTCTATCCAGTCTTTCTTCATAAGACAGTCCTGACATCCCAGGAATCAGTCTGGTGAACCTTCTCTGCACTCCCTCTATGGCAATAATGTCCTTCCTCAGATTTGGAGACCAAAACTGCACGCAATACTCCAGGTGTGGTCTCACCAAGACCCTGTACAACTGAAGTAGAACCTCCCTGCTCCTGTACTCAAATCCTTTTGCTATGAAAGCTAACATACCATTCGCTTTTTTCACTGCCTGCTGCACCTGCATGCCTACTTTCAATGACTGGTGTACCATGACACCCAGGTCTCGCTGCATCTCCCCTTTTCCTAATCGGCCACCATTCAAATAATAGTCTGCTTTCCTGTTTTTGCCACCAAAGTGGATAACCTCACATTTATCCACATTATACTGCATCTGCCAAACATTTGCCCACTCACCCAGCCTATCCAAGTCACCTTGCAGTCTCCTAGCATCCTCCTCACAGCGAACACTGCCCCCCAGCTTAGTGTCATCCGCAAACTTGGAGATATTGCCTTCAATTCCCTCATCCAGATCATTAATATATATTGTAAATAGCTGGGGTCCCAGCACTGAGCCCTGCGGTACCCCACTAGTTACTGCCTGCCATTGTGAAAAGGACCCGTTTACTCCTACTCTTTGCTTCCTGTTTGCCAGCCAGTTCTCTATCCACATCAATACTGAACCCCTAATACCGTATGCTTTAAGTTTGTATACTAATCTCTTATGTGGGACCTTGTCGAAAGCCTTCTGGAAGTCCAGATATACCACATCCACTGGTTCTCCCTTATCCACGCTACTAGTTACATCCTCGAAAAATTCCACAAGATTCGTCAGACATGATTTACCTTTCGTAAATCCATGCTGACTTTGTCCAATGATTTCACCACTTTCCAAATGTGCTGCTATCCCATCTTTAATAACTGACTCTAGCAGTTTCCCCACTACCGATGTTAGACTAACTGGTCTGTAATTCCCCGTTTTCTCTCTCCCTCCCTTCTTAAAAAGAGGGGTTACATTTGCTACCCGCCAATCCTCAGGAACTACTCCAGAATCTAAAGAGTTTTGAAAGATTATCACTAATGCATCCACTATTTCCTGAGCTACTTCCTTAAGTACTCTGGGATGCAGCCTATCTGGCCCTGGGGATTTATCGGCCTTTAATCTATTCAATTTACCCAACACCACTTCCCGACTGACCTGGATTTCACTCAATTCCTCCTTTGACCCACAGTCCCCTGCTATTTCAGGCAGATTATTTATGTCTTCCTTAGTGAAGACGGAACCAAAGTAGTTATTCAATTGGTCCGCCATATCCTTGTTCCCATGATCAACTCACCTGTTTCTGACTGCAAGGGACCTACATTTGTTTTTAACTAACCTCTTTCTCTTCACATATCTATAAAAACTTTTGCAGTCAGTTTTTATGTTCCCTGCCAGTTTTCTTTCATAATCTATTTTTCCTTTCCTAATTAAGCCCTTTGTCCTCCTCTGCTGGTCTCTGAATTTCTCCCAGTCCTCTGGTATGCTGCTTTTTCTGGCTACTTTGTACGCATCATCCTTTGCTTTGATACTATCCCTGATTTCCCTTGTTATCCACGGATGCACTACCTTCCCCGATTTATTCTTTTGCCAAACTGGGATGAACAATTTTTGTAGTTCATCCATGCAGTCTTTAAATGTCTTCCATTGTATATCCACCGTCAACCCTTTTAGAATTAATTGCCAGTCAATCTTGGCCAATTCACGTCTCATACCCTCAAAGTTACCTTTCTTTAAGTTCAGAACCATTGTTTCTGAATTAACAATGTCACTCTCCATCCTAATGAAGAACTCAACCATATTATGGTCACTCTTGCCCAAGGGGGCACGTACAACAAGACGGCTAATTACCCCTTCCTCATTACTCAAAACCCAGTCTAAAATAGCCGGCTCTCTCGTTGGTTCCTGTACATGTTGATTTAGATAACTATCCCCGCATACATTCCAAAAAATCCTCTTCCTCAGCACCCCTGCCAATTTGATTAACCCAATCTATATGTAGATTGAAGTCACCCATTATAACTGTTTTGCCTTTGTCGCACGCATTTCTAATTTCCTGTTTGATACCATCCCCAACTTCTCTGCTACTGTTAGGTGGCCTGTACACAACACACCCACCAGCGTTTTCTGCCCCTTAGTGTTTTGTAGCTCTACCCATACCGATTCCACATCCTCCAAGCTAATGTCCTTCCTTTCCATTGCTTTAATCTCCTCTCTAACCAGCAACGCTACCCCACCTCCTTTTCCTTTCTCTCTATCCCTCCTGAATATTGAATATCCCTGGATGTTCAGCTCCCAGCCTACGTCACCCTGGAGCCATGTCTCCGTGATCCCAACTATATCATAATCATTAATATCTATCTGCACGTTCAACTCGTCCACCTTATTACGAATACTCCTTGCATTGAGACACAAAGCCTTCAGGCTTGTCTTTACAACGCATTTACCCCTTATACAATTTTGCTGAAAAGTGGCCCTTTTTGATTTTTGCCCTGGTTTTGTCTGCCTGCCACTTTTACCTTTCACCTTGCTACCTAATGCTTCTACCCTCATTTTACACCCTCCTGCCTCTCTGCTCTTGTACCCATCCCCCTGCCACATTAGTTTAAATCCTCCCCGACAGCACTAGCAAACACTCCCCAAGAACATTGGTTCCATTCCATTCCAGGTGCAAACCGTCCTGTTTGTACCGGTCCCACCTCCCCCAGAACTGGTCCCAGTGCCCTAAAAATTTGAATCCCTCCTTCTTGCACCACTTTTCAAGCCACGTATTCATTTGCATTATCCTCCTATTTCTACTCTGACTGGCCCGTGGTACTGGTAGTAATCCGGAGATTACTACCTTTGAGGTCCTACTTTTAAGTTTATCTCCTAGCTCCCTAAATTCACCTTGTAGGACCTCATCCCTTTTTTTACCTATATCGTTGGTGCCAACATGCACCACGACAACTGGCTGTTCACCCTCCCCCTCCAGAATGTTCTGCAGCCGTTCAGTGACATCCCTGACCTTTGCACCAGGGAGGCAACATACCATCCTGGAGTCTCGTTTGCGGCCGCAGAAACGCCTATCTATTCCCCTGACAATTGAATCCCCTATTACTATTGCCCTTCCCCTCTTTTTTCCCCCCTCATGTGCTGCAGAGCCACCCATGGTGCCATGAACCTGGCTGCTGCTGCATTCCCCTGATGAGCCATCTCCCTCAACAGTATCCAAAATGGTATACCTGTTTAGGAGGGAGATGACCGCAGGGGACTCCTGCACTACCTGCCTACTGCTTTGCTGGCTATTGGCCACCCGTTCCCTTCTTGTCCTCCTACCTTTTGCCTGCGGTGTGACCAACTCACTGTACGTGCTATCCACGACTTTCTCCGCATCGTGGATGCTCCAGTATGAATCCAGCCGCAGTTCCAATCGTTCAATGCGATCTGCCAGGAGCTGCAGCTGGACACACTTCCTGCAAACGTAGTCACCAGGGACACCGACCATCTCCCTGATCTCCCACATGTTGCAGGCTGAACAAACCATGGGGCCAATCTCTACTGCCATACCTTACTCCCAAATTACTAAAAAAAAACACAAAAACTTATCCTTTAAACTTTACTACTAAATACTAAATCCCTAACTCCCAGAATCCCTCACTCCCAGAAGGCAGAAATGTAAAATAGTAAACCCGGGGTTGCACCCAATCAGCTGCTTCCTCGGGTCCTCTTCCACCAATCAGCGGCCTTCCTCAAAAAAAACCCAAAAAAAAACCCACTTCTCCAAATGGAACGTTATGGATTTGGGTAAGCCTCTGGAAACACAAGCCCCGCGCTAGATTTTAAACCTACCGGTCGGGTGTCGCTCCTCCCCCTCCTTCACTTCCTCCAACGGCTCCTGTGGGCCTCTGAAAACACAAGCCCCGCGCTAGATTTTAAACCTACCGGTCGGGTGTCGCTCCTCCCCCTCCTTCACTTCCTCCAACGGCTCCTGTGGGCCTCTGACGGCACGTGGGTTGCACAGAGCTTCCCTTGTTACAAGCGCTGCGGATGAAAGGCATGGAGAATTATGTCTACCTAAGAGATCGATCTCTTACATAGGCATAATTCTCCCATGCCTTTACTATTTATATTTAGTTATTACCATGTTATAATTTTAGTCAGGGTAGGCAGTGCCTGGTTTGTAGGTTAATTGGCTTTGGTAAAAATTGATAAAATGTCCTCGTGTATAGGATAGTGCTGGTGTATGGAGTGATGGACTCGGTGGGCTGAAGGCGTTTCTGTGCTGTATCACAAAAGTCTGAAGAATAAAAGATTGATTTCATCATATATCGTTGCATGAGTTCTTGACTACCATTTAATGTGCTCAAATAATCAATGGGGAAAAGATCCCATTGATAAGCAGATCAGAGTTGGTCTTGGCATCATGTTTGGCATAGACATTGTGGGCCAAAGGGTCTATCCCTGTGCTGTACTGTTCTATCTTCTAGGTAATCATGCAGTTAATTTTAAGTGGACCAGACATTCCAATGGGACAGCTATGCTTCATATAATCCAAATGAGGAATATATTCTTTTCCGTACGTCACAGAGACTGCTTTCTTAGATTTTAAGCTTAAACTGCACCCACAGAATTTCTTCATGGGCTTCATTAAGAACTTTGGGAAAAATGCAGCCACTGGCCATATGATACATTTGAATGCAGAATGTTGTGGAATGGACAAATGTGTATATCTGTTGCACTCTCACTTTCCTATACAGAGATCAGAGTCCTTTGAGATTTATATTACTTATCCTGTTCATAAACCTAGCCTGAATTTCAAACTTAATCCCAATTAGGTTCAACTATTGTGAGAGTTGGGGTGGTCTCAGTGAGCCGAAGGGCCTGTTTCTATGCTGTATCTCTAAACCTCACTAAACTAACCTGTTTTGACTCACAACAACACAATAATGATGAAAAGATGAAAAGTGGTTGAAATATGGCAAAAATTGGCAATAATTTAGGGTCAGAGAATCAAAGGTACATTAGTTAGCTATTATTGTTATATCCGTCCCTTAAAGTTAAACATTGGAACAACCAACAGAATGACAGGCATGAATCAAATATATATTGTATTGTCTCATATACCTAGGTAGAGTGAAATGCTTTGTTTTGCATACAAAAATGGCTATGACAATTCTTAAATCATTTAATGGTGTTGTTGGTCTTGAAAGGCCGGGTAGACTCATCAGCTGCCACCATATGGTGGAATCTGGAAGAAATTAATAGGAATGTGGATAGAATAAAATGTGATTACTGTAGTATTTGCTTGAGAATTGCCAAGGACACAGGGGGTCAAAGGGCCTGCTTTCATGCGGTACGCCTCCTTGATAGATCAGAACTTCTACATTCAGCAGACGTAAGTTATCAATTTGGAATTCAGGACAAAGTTTTGGTCAAGACCGCCTGAGCCATGTACTTTCTGACTCAGAAAGCCGACCACGGAGCCATGGCTTTGAAGCAACATTAGTTTGTCTGCTTAGAAATCTGATGGTGAAGCCACTACCTAGTGGTTCAGAAAGAAGTTAGCAAGTATGACGTTAGGTCTGCGCTGCAAGCTGATATTGCGCAGGGAAACAGGAGAAGGAATAAAGAACAGTGCCCCAAACTCAACAAATGGATGCACCTGAAATTAAGCTATCAGCACGCTAATCTTGACCTGCTTTGGCTGTGAAGAAGTGGTAGTATTCAAGCTTCAGTTGGAAAACAGGGGCTTTATTTCCATTCTCGAAACTTGAGCTCCGAACCTATGCCATGAGCACTCAGAGCTGATCACTTTTCTGATGGGAACTATTCTGGACTCTGCCAACCTGTGAGATGGACTTAAAAAATTTATTTGGATCATTTAAAAAAAAACGGTATTAGGATGGTACTTTGTTTAGTAATTTCTGTGTTCTGGATATTACTTATATTGCATCCAATATCGCTAAAAAAAGTGGATTATCTGGTTCTTTTCACTTTGTTTGTGATCCCTTTCTGTCCACAAATTGACTACTACATACAATAATAACCACAGTTGGAAAGTACTTTACTCTGTGTAAGTCATCCAGAGAATGTACAAAGTTCATTATTTTATAATGCATTATTGTATGCAAGTCAGTATTTACACTCTTAAATTGCAACGCACCATGCATACTCTCTGGGTGGAGGTAACAAAGAGAATGCCAACTTCTAATGCCAATTGTAAGTGGCAAAGGTATTTAAGTCAAGTTAAACCTGACTGAAGGTCGATATTTTACCTAGAGAGAAATATTCACTTCTCTGCCTTCAGCGACACCATCTCTGTGTTGGAATATTAGTCAATTACATTTTGCATGCGGAGGTATTTGAATGTTGTTGGGTAGAGAGTAGGAGAAATGATCAATGCACATACATTTCACAACTCCTTGGCCATTTTCCATAATTCTATACTATAGAAAATGAATAATTTGCTGACTGCAAACCAACCAAAATTCCAGGTATATTACAAATGGAAAATGCAACGACTCACTTCAACAGAAAATAAAACGTATTCAATAATTACTGGTGAACCTAATGTAAACAGGCATCATTATCATACCTCAGCCCATAAAAAATATCAAAGCAATAATAGGTCATTCAGCCCTGACACCTGCTCAACAATTCAATAAAGCCATGGCTTGTCTTTTATATCAGCTTCACTTTCCTTTACAGTACAACCATAGGAACCAGAAGGACAACTTTTTCCTGACAGAGGGTGATAGGTATATGGAATGAACTGCTAGAGGAAGTGATTGAGGTAGGTACAATAACAACATATTCTTGACACAGATAGACACAAAATGCTGGAGTAACTCAGCGGCATTTAGTTGGTATCTCACTTGGTATTTTTGGTTCTTTCCCTTGCAGATAATCAAACCGATAATTTAAATCATAGCTAGTCTCCAGCGGAAAGTTGGTGCACAATTTTTTTGTTTCACTTTGTTCTGAAAGTACTTGGGTCAGTTCCACCAAAATATTTAGTATCCCAAAAATAAATCTTAAGAAAAAAACTCAATGGGGAAAATCAAAGACATTCTATTTTATAATATATCTTTGGATTTATATTTTCAAAGGAGGGAGTTGATTATTCAAATTATGATTTCTAGCTGTCAAACTATTACATTTGCAAGCCCATTTGTCCTTTTGAGTAAACATGGAAACAGGATTCTCTGGTGTCCCGACCAATGTACATCCAACAGTCAAAAGAAGTATCTAGCGATGACCTATCTAGAAGTATGGCCTACTCCTGCACCTATTGTTGATCTTCCTGTTTGTGGAAGCTTACTTATACCGTAAGACAACATGGGATAATAATAGAATATTGACTGGCCTTGAGGGGGATACGACATATATTGCCTGAAGTAGATTCATATTGCCCGAGTCGAAGACGAGGGCAATATGGATCTAGTGAGGGCAATATATGTTGTATCTCCCGAAAGAGGACAGTCAATATTGTTATTATTACCCATATCAGACATCTAGAGGAAAATCTGAACATCTCAGCTCGGCGGACTTCCACGTAAAATTTAACCAAAATGGACGCGGCAGTCTTCCTGTCTGCCGTTTGAATATTCTAAATTTCCCACGCAGCGTCACGTTGCCGTCACGTTGCCAAGTTCCCGGATGTGAGACCAAGGGAATATAAGACTATATTCCCCGCTGTTTTAACAGGTAAAGTCCATAGGCGTTCGCAAGAAAGGGGAATACAAGAAAATATTGCCCTGTTACCCCTGCTGGCAGTAAAAACGAAGGGAATACAATTTTGTAAAAGCATACCTCAGATGTGTGATATGGGTAATAATAGACAATATTTATCATCATTATTAATTATTAGTAACATGCTGCAGCTGAATGATCAATAAGGACAAATAATTAAACCTCTTATTTTTAAACACTTTTTCTCTGTTTTCTATTCATTCCTACATCTTTGAACCACCAGACTATTTATTTTCATGAATGTCTTTCCATTTCTATTCATTATTCCTGTAAAGAACAATCACACACACTACATTCCAAGATATGTAGCCCCTTCCTTATTCTCAATGGGGAGAATAGAGTGTTCAAAACCTTTCCTTAAGCAAATCACCTATCCCTGGCATTCACCATTAATGCACCACCTTCCAATAAATTCATTGGGTAGAGCTTGAAGTTGTGTGTTTGTGCAAACTTAGTCAAAGCAAGGCAGCGATGTGTCTATTTTATCCCAATTATCATTTCCATTGAATCTACAGAAACAGAATTCTAGATACATTCACTGTTGCAGAAAGTCAAAACATCTCCATAAAAGGTGGATGAAGTTCCAAGGTAATCGCTCCATCTGAAACAGACTCATGTAGTATTCAGGTTCAAACCCAAAGTGATGGAGGAACCCACATTTAGTTTTTTAGTTTAGAGATATAAACTAAACATGAACCAGCAATCACACACTAGGGACAATTTTACATTGATACCAAGCCAATTAACCTACAAACCTGTACGTACATAAGGAAGACATAAATAATCTGCCGGAAATAGCAGGGGACCGCGGGTCAAAGGAGGAATTGAGTGAAATCCAGGTTAGTCGGGAAGTGGTGTTGGGTAAATTGAATAGATTAAAGGCCGATAAATCCCCAGGGCCAGATAGGCAGCATCCCAGAGTACTTAAGGAAGTAGCTCCGGAAATAGTGGATGCATTAGTGATAATCTTTCAAAACTCTTTAGATTCTGGAGTAGTTCCTGAGGTTTGGAGGGTAGCAAACGTAACCCCTCTTTTTAAGAAGGGAGGGAGAGAGAAAACGGGGAATTACAGACCAGTTAGTCTAACATCGGTAGTAGGGAAACTGCTAGAGTCAGTTATTAAAGATGGGATAGCAGCACATTTGGAAAGTGGTGAAATCATTGGACAAAGTCAGCATGGATTTACGAAAGGTAAATCATGTCTGACTAATTTTGTGGAATTTTTCGAGGATGTAACTAGTAGCGTGGATAGGGGAGAACCAGTGGATGTGGTGTATCTGGATTTCCAGAAGGCTTTCGACAAGGTCCACCATAAGAGATTAGTATACAAACTTAAAGCATACGGTATTGGGGGTTCAGTATTGGTGTGGATAGAAAACTGGCTGGCAAACAGGAAGCAAAGAGTAGGAGTAAACGGGTCCTTTTCACAATGGCAGGCAGTGACTAGTGGGGTACCGCAAGGCTCAGTGCTGGGACCCAGCTATTTACAATATATATTAATGATCTGGATGAGGGAATTGAAGGCAATATCTCCAAGTTTGCGGATGACACTAAGCTGGGGGGCAGTGTTAGCTGTGAGGAGGATGCTAGGAGACTGCAAGGTGACTTGGATAGGCTGGGTGAGTGGGCAAGTGTTTGGCAGATGCAGTATAATGTGGATAAATGTGAGGTTATCCACTTTGGTGGCAAAAACAGGAAAGCAGACTATTATCTAAATGGTGGCCGATTAGGAAAAGGGGAGATGCAGCGAGACCTGGGTGTCATGGTACACCAGTCATTGAAAGAAGGCATGCAGGTGCAGCAGGCAGTGAAGAAAGAGAATGGTATGTTAGCTTTCATAGCAAAAGGATTTGAGTATAGGAGCAGGGAGGTTCTACTTCAGTTGTACAGGGTCTTGGTGAGACCGCACCTGGAGTATTGCGTACAGGTTTGGTCTCCAAATCTGAGGAAGGACATTATTGCCATAGAGGGAGTGCAGAGAAGGTTCATCAGACTGATTCCTGGGATGTCAGGACTGTCTTATGAAGAAAGACTGGATAGACTCGGTTTATACTCTCAAGAATTTAGGAGATTGAGAGGGGATCTTATAGAAACTTACAAAATTCTTAAGGGGTTGGACAGGCTAGATGCAGGAAGATTGTTCCCGATGTTGGGGAAGTCCAGGACAAGGGGTCACAGCTTAAGGATAAGTGGGAAATCCTTTAAGACCAAGATGAAAAAGACTTTTTTCACACAGAGAGTGGTGAGTCTCTGGAACTCTCTGCCACAGAGGGTACTTGAGGCCAGTTCATTGGCTATATTTAATAGGGAGTTAGATGTGGCCCTTGTGGCTAAGGGGAGAAGGCAGGTACGGGATACTGAGTTGGATGATCAGCCATGATCATATTGAATGGCGGTGCTGGCTCGAAGGGCCGAATGGCCTACTCCTGCACCTAATTTCTATGTTTCTATTTCTTTGGAGTGTGGGAGTTAACCGAAAATCTCGGAGAAAACCCACATGGTCACAGGGAAAATGTACAAACTCCGTACAGACAGCACACGTAGTTGGGATCGAACCAGGGTCTCTGCGCTGTAGGCTCTGTACGTCAACTCTAACAACTCTACTGCTGCGCCACCGTGCTGCCCCGTGTCAGGCAGTGTCTGAGGAGGGAATGAATAGGCGATGTCAGGTTGGGACCTTTCAACTATGCATATTATTGCCAAAGGTTATTCAAGCCCATAAACAGCAGTGTGTTAGCTTGTGTTACATTGCAGTGTACAAACAGGACCTAAAGATGGCAGAGAGAGATGTTGTTTCATGTTCCACTAACACAAAATCATTCCAGAGTCAGCTGTTCGCTGAGTAAAGATATTTATCCTGGTTTTCTAAAGTAAACACTGTATTCAACCCTATTACATTTATAAGTACGATTTCAAGCACTGGCCATCTGATGGTAGCTAGCAACTAGAATGGGAATAATGTACAAACCCAAAAGAAACAACTTGGCAATAGATACTTTAAAACGTTGTACTCCATCATCAGTCAAACCTCAGCAGTTATTATTTTGTGTGGATTTGTTTGTAGAGGAGTATCACAATTAAAAGTCCCTGTTTTTCATGATGATATACAATGTAATTTAGACTACAAAGTAACAGCATGTTTCCCGCCTCAGGGCACAAGTTAAATTGCTCAAGAAGTATTTAAAGCAGCATTTAGTTTGGGAACATAGTCCCACCACAACTTTTTTCCCATGAAAGTCTTCCTAGCCAGTCCCTTGGGATATGGATGTCTTGCTTCCACTTTAATACTTTTGGTTCTGAGATGGCTGACGAGTCCTATATGTGGGATCTGCAGACTCTGCCACATTAGAGGGAGACGATGTTCGATGGGGCAAGTGGGGCGTCATTAAGGATATTTTGCATTCCTTCCACAGTTTGCTCTCAATCTTTGTGTGTGCTTCCATCCTGGAGATTTAAAATGCTCACTGCCCCTCCTGGATAATTCATCTCCATTTTGAGTAGCCACTGGCCATGGCTTCTCACAAGTAGGTGCAGAGGTCACATTTTTCAAGGAAACTATTAAAGCCTCCTTGAAGTGTTTTCTCTGCCTTCCTGGTGGAGCCTAGAGTGGAGTGCTTGCTTCGGAAGTCTGGTGTCAGCATGCTGATGATATGGCCCAACCTCTGTAGCTGTCTCTGCTGTTCGACCAAAGGTTGCGTTGATGTATTGAAGGCGCTGGTGAATGTCATCATCAACATCTGCCTTTGCTGAAAGGTGGTTCCTGAGATATCGGAAGTAGTCCAAGATTTCCAGTGTCTCAAATTTAATCTTCATTGTGAGGGAAGTGGGAGAAGGGAAGGTCGTATTGAGCAGCACAGATTGGTAGAATACTTTTATTCCAGGTGTTTAACATATAGTTCATAAGGTTAGCACAATAGTGCAGTGGTAGAGTTGGCGCCTTTGACCAGGGTTTAATCCTGACTACGGGTGCTGTCTGTATGGAGTTTGTACGCTCTCCCCTATGACTGCATGGGTTTTATTCGGGTGATCCGGTTTCCTCCTGCACTCCAAAGACGTTTGGGTTTGTAGGTTAATTGGATTTGGTAAAAATTGCAAATTGGCCCTCACGTGTGTTGGACAGTGCTAGTGTATGGGGCTGATCGCTGGTCGGTGCGGACTCAGTGGGCTGAAGGGCCTGTTTCCATGCTGTATCTCTAAAGTCCATCCTCTCATGGGCTTCTGTGAAACAGTCAACAATGGCTTGGATTACAGCCTCCAAGCTTGTAGATGCCCAGTATCACATGAGATCTGCAGAACGTTTCTAGAATCAATGTTATTCTGGAAGTTACCAAATCATTCAGCCACTATCTCAGGCCCGGAAGTCCTGTACGTCAGTTGTCAAATGGCTTTTTATTTCCAATCTCCTGCTGGGCTGGATTAACGCTAAAAATTATGCTGCCGGATGAAGTCTTAAACATTTCCACGTCAAAGACAGTCTCAGTGGATCGCATGTATTGTCTTTCTGCTGACTGGTTAGTATGCAACAAAACGCTTTTCACTGCACCTCGGTACACGTGACAATAAACTGAATTGACTGACTGACAGTGAGCAGACCTTCTACCCGCCCATGCTTGCCGGTGCTAACTATCTCCTTGACCACAATAATCTGTCCTCTGTCCTAGGATCTCAGTTAGGTCTCTGAGTATTTCGGGTTGTATGTGAATCTAAAGTAATGCATGCGAGAATACAAATTTAATTGTTCAAGGAATATTTCAAGAACTATTCAGTTATATTGGAAAACATAGTCGCTTCGCTATCTTTTTTCTCATTGAAAATGAAAGGCACTTAAATAATTTGTAATAATCACAACTAGAATGACATGGCCTTCTGATTCACAATTTTCAATGCAAAGCATTTTTTCCAGTTATTTATGTTTGTAAATATTTCACATTGATACTCTTATACTGCAATACTAAAGCTAGCCACCTATGAGGATGAAAAACTCACTACGGACACATGGTGGAGCTGGTCAGGAAACCCATCTACATTAATATTGCAACCTATCACATCAATATTACATTATTTATCCAGCTGGTGCTTCTGTTTGTTGTTAATTTATTTTGCATGTTGAATTTTATTTCTTGCCACACTAATATGTTGAAGCAATTAGTTAGAGCATTTTGGGGATACAAAGAGATTTACGTAGAAATAGGTCATTTATTTTAGCCAACTTCATGAGATAGTCTTTTTTTTTTGTTTAAATCTTGATTTCAACCCCGTTGTAATGCTTTTAATGTAAACCCTGAGGTCTGCAGAAAAGGGTATTCAAAAATAAATACTGAAAATGCATAATATATCTTATTATAGAAAAATAGAAACATAGAAAATAGGTGCAGGAGGAGGCCATTCGGCCCTTCGAGCCAGCACCGCCATTCATTGTGATCATGGCTGATCGTCCGCTATCAATAACCCGTGCCTGCCTTCTCCCCATATCCCTTGACTCCACTAGCCCCTAGAGCTCTATCCAACTCTCTCTTAAATCCATCCAGTGATTTGGCCTCCGCTGCCCTATGTGGCAGGGAATTCCATAAATTCACAACTCTCTGGGTAAAAAAGTTTTTTCTCACCTTTAAGACTAAATGACCTCCCCTTTATTCTAAGGCTGTGGCCCCTGGTTCTGGACTCACCCAACATTGGGAACATTTTTCCTGCATCTAGCTTGTCCAGTCCTTTTATAATTTTATATGTTTCTATAAGATCCCCCTCATCCTTCTAAACTCCAGTGATAACAAGCCTAGTCTTTTCAATCTTTCCTCATATGACAGTCCCGCCATCCCAGGGATCAATCTCGTGAACCTACGCTGCACTGCCTCAATCACAAGGATGTCCTTCCTCAAATTAGGAGACCAAAACTGTACACAATACTCCAGATGTGGTCTCACGAGATCCCTATACAACTGCAGAAGAACCTCTTTACTCCTGTACTGAAATCCTCCTGTTATGAAGGCTAACATTCCATTAGCTTTCTTCACTGCCTGCTGTACCTGCACGCCAACTTTCAGTGACCAGTGTACAAGGACACCCAGGTTTCGCTGTACCTCCCCCTTACCTAGCCTAACCCCATTGAGATAATAATCTGCCACCTTGATATTGCCGCCAAAGTGGATAACCTCACATTTATCTATATTATACTGCATCTGCCCACTCACTCAACCTGTCCAGGTCCCCCTGCAACCACCTAACATTCTCTTCACAGTTCACACTGCCACCCATCTTTGTGTCATCCGCAAACTTGCTAGTGTTGCTCCTAATCCCCTCTTCCAAATCATTAATATATGGTAAACAGTTGCGGCCCCAGCACCTAGCCTTGCGGCACTCCACTCGCCACTGCCTGCCATTCTGAAAAGGACCCGTTCACTCTTACTCTTTGCTTCCAGTCTGCCAACCAATTTTCTATCCATGTCAACAGCCTACCCCCAATACCATGTGCTCTAATTTTAGTCACCAGTCTCCCGTGCGGCACCTTATCAAAGGTTTTCTGAAAGTCTAGATCCACTGGCACCCCTTCATCCATTTTACTTGTCACATCCTCAAAAAATTCCAGAAGATTAGTCAAGCATGACTTCCCTTTCATAAATCCATGTTGACTTGGACTAATCCTATTACTGCTATCCAAATGCTGCGTTATTACCTCTTTAATAATTGACTCCAGCATCTTTCCCACCACCGGTCAGGCTAACTGGTCTGTAATTCCCCGTTTTCTCTCTCGCTCCTTTCTTGAAGAGTGGGATAACATTAGCTATCCTCCAATCCACAGGAACTGATCCTGAATCTATTGAACATTGGAAAATGATCACCAATGCGTCCACTATTTCTAGAGCCACCTCCCTGAGGACCCTGGGATGCAGACCATCAGGCCCAGGGGATTTATCATCCTTCAGTCCCATTAGCCTACCCAATACTATTTCTCACCTAATGAAAATTTCTTTCAGTTCCTCTACCCCCTTAGATCTTCTATCCTCCAGTACATCTGGGAGATTGTTTGTGTCCTCCTTTGTGAAGACAGATCCGAAGTACCTATTCAACTCTTCTGGCATTTCCTTGTTGCCCATAATTATTTCACCCGTGTCTGCCTTCAAGGGACCCACATTTGACTTTGTTACTTTTTTTCCCTTAACATATCTTAAGAAGCTTTTACTGTCCTTCTTTATATTCCTGGCCAGTTTCCCCTCATACTTCATCTTTTCAGCCCGTATTGCCGTTTTGTTGTCCTATGAAAGTTTCCCAGTCCTCTGGCTTCCGGCTACTCTTTGCTGTGTTATACATCTTTTCTTTTAGTTTTATTCTATCCCTAACTTCTCTTGTCAGCCACGGTTGCCTCCTACTCCCCTTAGAATCTTTCTTCCTTTTTGGAATGAAATGATCCTGCGTCTTCCGGATTATGCCCAGAAATTCCTGCCATTGCTGTTCCACCGTCATTCCTGCTAGGATCCCTTTCCAGTCTACTTTGGCCAGCTCCCCTCTCATGCCTTCATAGTCCCCTTTGTTCAACTGCATCACTGCCACTTCCGATTTAACGTTCTCCTTCTCAAATTGCAGATTAAAACTAATCATATTATGATCACTACCTCCAAGCGGTTCCTTTACCTCGAGTTCTCTTATCATATCTGGTTCATTGGACAACACTAAATCCAGAATTGCCTTTTCTCTGGTCAGCTCCATTACGAGCTGCTCTAAGAATCCATCTCGGAGGCATTCTACAAACTCTCTTTCTTGGGGTCCTGAACCAACCTGATTTTCCCAGTCTACCTACATATTGAAATCCCCCATCACCACAGTGGCATTACCTTTGTTACATGCCAGTTTTAACTCCTGTTGCAACTTACACCCTGCACCCGGGCTACTATTTGGGGGTCTGTAAATAACACCAATTAGTGTCTTCTTGCCTTTACAATTCCTCAACTCAATCCACAGTGACTCTACCTCGTCAGTCCGTATGTCTTCCCTCGCAAGGGACTGAATTCCATCCCTCACCAGCAGAGCTACCCATCCTCCTCTGCCCACCTGCCTGTCCTTTCTATAGGATGTATAACCCTGAATATTAAGTTCCCAGGCCCGATCCTCCTGCAGCCACGTCTCAGTAATCCCCACAATGTCATATCTACCAACCGCTAACTGAGCCTCAAGCTCATCTACTTTACTTCTTATACTTCGCGCATTCATATACAATACTTTTAATTCCTTACGCATCTCACCTTTCACATCAATCCCTATTACACTTGGCCATACTCTCCTATCCCTTTGTGAGCTTCCTTTCCCGTTAATTATGGGGTCATTAACTTGGACTAATTATACATTACTTGGACTAATTACAGAGACACAAGAAACTACAGGTGCGGGAATCTTGAACAAAACACAAGGCGCTGGAGGAACTCAGTGAGTCCGATAAGCATCTGTCGAGGACATGGAGTTGCAACCTTTTAGATCGGGCCCTTCTTCACACTAATAAGGCAGAGGGTTGAAAGCTAGAAGGGAGAGATGGCGGCAGAACAAATCCTGGCAAATAATAGGTGGATACGGGTGAAGGGGGCTTGATTATCAGGTGGGTTACATAATTACATGTGGTTGCAGACTTTAAAGGTATAGAAATTTGTAAAATAATTTTTTGTATCGAAGTTCTTTTGAACATTCTAATTCCTAACATCTTATATTTGAACTTCCTTTTAAATAACAGTTTCTGGCTTTTAGCTATATGGATAATTAATTCTATGGATGTTTTAAGACAATAAGAGTTTGTACAAAAATTATAAAAAGTTCTTTCTCTAATAAATATAAATTACTATAGAGCTTGTACTTAGGCTGTGTTTACTATACATGTTTGAAATCCAGAAATAAAGTCACCAGATCTTAAAAACTGGAACTGTATTACTTCCAGGTTTTCATATTTGTTCTATCTACCTACTAACAATTAGGATAACATTTGTATTTCCGTAATCCTCTGTGTAACACCCGTGACTGTTTGTTATTGCGCTGTACAATGCTTGAATGGTTCTAGCTGTAAACATAATCTCACTGTATACAAGGGTCAAAGCCAAGTGCCAATGATACATCTGAACAACTTGCTGAAACTGGTCACTTTTAAAGTGAGTGTTGATAGGAATTGATTATAATTCTCCCAGTATCCAGCTATCACCCTCTGTGTACGTCCACTATTGTTAATCTCAATTAAATCCTTCAAACTGTGTAGGCAAATTGGAGCCAAGATTAACAACCAGGACTGAATGGGTAAACAACTGTTGAGACAATAGGGAAATTCCAAATTACCACAAGTGACTAATGATAAACGCATAATAAAGCTTTTCGTTGTCCCACCATGGTTATTTCTTGTTCTCCCTGCTTATATGTAGCAGATGGTACAGAAGCTTGAAAGTAGGCGCCGCCAGACTCAGGAACAGTTTCTTCCAGAAGCTAGGGTACTGTCTGATTCACCTCTGCTCCATTGTGAACATAAGACCTTCTCTATATAACAGTTGTGCTGCAATGCTGAGAATGATATCTTGCACTCTGTGTGTCCCCCTTTGCTCTCTATCTATTATACTTGTTTGATTTGATTATATAGTATTTATGTATGGATCATCTGATCTGTTTGGATAGCATGCAAAACAAAGCTTTACACTGTACTGCGGTAAATGAGACAATAATAAATCTACATCTAATTTGGAAGAGGTTATTTATTTAGATAAAGTAGCTACAGCAAAGTCAAGTATGCATCCTTTCCAACTCATTCTCTGCCCAAAGTGGAACCACCACACTGATTCTGCCACACATGCAAAATGCTTTAAGTTAACATGAAGGTGGCTGGCCATTCGATTCTGCAATATTATTAAAAACAACAGAGGCAATCGTGTGAGCTGCTTTGGCAAATTTCAACTTTTTTGCTTCAGAGTTTGAAGTGCCTCCATTAGGTTTTCTGCAGAATTAAGGTGCTGGGAATCACAATCACAATACTACTTTATTAGCCAAGTATGTTTTGCAACATACGAGGAATTTCATTTGCCAAGTCACATACAAATAAACAGCAATAGAACACACAAAAAACACATTTTAACATAAACAGAGAGAAGTATGGCACTATCTATCATTTATTCCGAGCTATCATACCCATGTTGTCTCAATTGGATCAGTTGGGAGTACCAACTTTTCATAGAGGTGATTATAGATTTTATCCCTACACAAAAGAGATTTGGGAATCTAATCGATACTGACACTTTAAGGTACACTAAACGTCTGCTGGGTCATGCTATTCTGAGGCCCGAACTGCCTCAAGAGAAAGATGTAAAATATCTTCCGTTCTCCAGTCAGTATTAAGCCTTCAACCAAATCAAGACAAAAGTTGGCCTTTTATTTCACTAATGTTTCTGGTCAATGGCTGCAACCTTCTTGCCATGATTCCTACCGTATTTTAGCGACCACACATCAGGAGTACTTCATAAGTTCATAAGTTCTAGGAGCAGAATTAGGACATTTGGTCCATCTAGTCTACCCCACCATTCAATCATGGCTGATCTATCTTTCCCTCTCAACCCCATTCTCCTGCCTTCTCCCCATAAACCCTGACACCCTTACTAATCAAGAATCTGTCAATCTCCTCCATAAAAATATCCCTTGAATTGGCCTCCACAATCGACTGTAGTAATTAATTCCACAGATTCACTACCCTCTGACTAAATAAATTCTTCCTCAATTCCTTTCTAAAGGTACGTCCTTTTATTTTGAGGCTATGCATCTGGTCTTGGACTCTCCCACTAGTGGAAACATCCTCTCCACATTCACTCTATCTTGGCCTTTCACTATTCACTATATTTTGGTACATCTTATCACGGTTCATATTTGATACATCTAATCAATAAAAGTCTTTACTGGCTAAGGTACACAAAAATGCTGGAGAAACTCAGCGGGTGCAGCAGCATCTATGGAACGAAGGAGATAGGCAACGTTTCAGGCCGAAACCTTTCATCAGACTCACTATGTTAACCACAGAATGAAATTAATTGTACATGGAGGGGGCTAATGCTAAGATATTGTAGCACAAGGCTGATCATAATAGAAAGATATTTTTCTATAAACTGCAAAGAATAGCCCGTAGAAATGGGTTAATACTTTACACCACTGGTTCCAATCATAATTTTCTAAGTTCCAATTCTATAAAGTGTATGTTGGCTAAATACAACAGCTTTAGGCACATACCATGGTTTCAGAATCGTTTGGCACCAATGCAGTCTCCTAAAATGTATTTATTCTCAATGCCCGAGCCATTACTCACATCTTCAAAACTTATTCACCACAAGTGTTATGAATATTTGCTCCTTCAGAGCAGCTGCAAAACTAGTAACCATGATGTAAAGGAAAACAGCATTGTTTTTTAAGTAATCTGTGCCTCAATGAAATTCACCACACTTATCGCTGCAAAAGCAAACTGAACATTACATTAATTTGTTACGGGAGAAATGATGATGCACAAACAGAAGAAAAGGAGAAATGATTCTCCCACCAGTAAGGGAATTAATCCTACCAACAGAAGTTCAAATTAATCTTTAAAACAGCAGGTAACTGTATGTCAATGGGGAGTTTGAAGATCCAACTTGATTTATGGAGATGCGAGGAACTGCCTTTGTTGGAATCGTGAGCAAAACACAAAGTGCTGGAGGAGCTCAACAGGTCAGGCATTGTCACACATTCCTCCACAGATGTTGCCTGACCTGCTGGGTTTTGTAGCTTGATATATGCCCCAATACATGACAGTTGTACTGGTGACAGTAGATACTAAAGTGAGTGAAAAAAGACAACATGGGAGGTGGGGGTGGGGGGGAAATGAAGAGTCAAAAGGTCATGTAGCTGGAGAAAAACAAAGTGCAACAAATTTAAACCATTCATTATATTCCAATAACAACCTTGCATTGATCAATTAAAAAAAAACAGAATTAATCTGGAGCCGTTGTGTTATGTGATGTGATCTCAGCTAT
This sequence comes from Okamejei kenojei, assembly GCA_035221665.1. Classification (NCBI taxonomy): domain Eukaryota; kingdom Metazoa; phylum Chordata; class Chondrichthyes; order Rajiformes; family Rajidae; genus Okamejei; species Okamejei kenojei. The sequence continues at coordinate 14,551,945 of CM069147.1, forward strand.
TTATTATTGGTAATAGGGGGCTGAGCTCGAGTTGCCTCAGTGATTCCAGGCTAAAAATTGAATTATACGGCCTGGGTTCTTATGTCCAATTACAACACACACAGTGCACTTGGGAAGGTCATATGCTGCTGCTGGACTTTAAAGCCTGTTAACACGTAATCTCAGTGATGATGTGAAAAATAAGTGTTTCGACAAAAATCTGGACGGCAGCTAGATTTACGGAAATCAAAAAAATATCAAATGGGCAAAGTTTGTGCAATTAAATGTTTTGGGTTGTTTCTGAGAACATCATGTTCTGAAGCCAACCAGAAAGCAGTCTATACTAGACTGTGCTGTCCATAAAATGGCATTATTTAATGGCCTCATCATGAAGGCATCCCGAAGTAACGATGACTGAATTTTGCATTCAGTGTGGGTGAAAGAAGAATGGGCACAAGACCCTGAGAACAGTTTTTTTCTGGAATGGATGAGAATAAAGAAGGCATGTGGATAAGAATGTTCCAGGCATGATAAGTAAGTTTGGAGATGATACAAAAGTGGGTGGTATTATAAGTGGTGAAGATAGTTATAAAAAATCGCAGCAGGACCTTGATCAGTTGGGTAAGTGGGCCGAGGAATGGTTAATAGAGTTTAATGCATTTTGGGAAGTCAAACTGCAGCAGAACCTTCACAGTAAATGGGGAGTGTGGTAGAGCAGAGGGATCTAGTCGAAGTACATCGTGCTGTAAAAGTGGCATCACAGGTGGATAGGGTGGTCAAGAAGGTTTTCGATGCATTGGCTTTCAACAGGGCATTGAGTGTAGAAGTTGCGATGTTATTTTAATGTTGATCAAGACACTGTGAGCGTGCATTTGGAGAATTGTGTTCAGTTTTGGTCACATTGCTACAGGAAGGATGTTGTTAAGCTGAAAAGAGTGCAGAGAAGATATACAAACATGTTGCCAAGACTTAAGGGTCAGATCTATAGGGAGAGGCTATGTAGGATAGGACTTTATTCCTTGGAGCGCAGGAGGCTGAGGGGTGATCTTATAGAGGTGCATAAGATCATGAGGGGAATAGACAGGATGAATGCAGGAGTCTTTTACCCAGAGTAGGTTCATGGACAGGTACATGGACAGGAAAGGTTTAGAGGGACGTAGGCCAAATGCAGGCAGGTGGGACTAGTGTAGATGGGGCATCTTGGACAACATAGGCAGTTGGGCCAAAGGGTCTGTTTCCGTGCTGTATAACTCTATGACTGTAATTGGAAGAGGGGAAAAAGCTCTGAAAATTACAATCACCAGGGCAAGGGTACTGAGCAAATTGCTGGAGCTGCGGGCTGATTTGTCAGTGTCCCAGTGGACTCCATGCTGAAATCCTAAAGACCAGGGAGATAACTGATGCATTGGTTTTAATTATCTGAAATTCACTGCATTGGGGGAAGGTTCCGTGAGGTAGAAAAATAGGAAGAGTAATTCCTTTAATCATGAAACTATAGGTTATCACAATGGTCATAAGGAAAATGTAGGAAACTATTATTAAAGACATAATAAAAAGCAACTGGGAAGCAAAATCTAATTTATTATCACTTATTTCCTGTAAACCTGCATTGCTTTCTCCAGTTTGCAGTGACTCGTATTCAATTCATCAGCATGAATTAATAACTGGCACCATCAGCATTTATAAACTGACCTCATTATTTTTTATGGACGGGTTTTCTAACACTTGGTTAATGCACACAGGGGTGACGCGATGGGAAAACAACAAATGTTTTCCATTTCTTTTTATTGCCAAGCAATCAGCCAGGTTGCAATGTGCAACAGTTCAACGATGAAACACCAACTAGCCCTGGCATGCACAAATCAATGCAGAGCATAGTGCAATATGCTTCCCAGTGGCTTTCTATTATGTCTTCAATAAAAATGTCCAACATTTTTTTATGTTATGATAACCTACAGTTTCTTGATTCCTCTCTCCTTTTTTTTTGATTATACGAATTACTCTTCCTATTTTTCTACCCCATGGAACTTAAACATAGAAACATAGAAAATAGGTGCAGGAGGTGGCCCTTCGAGCCAGCACTGCTATTCATTGCGATCATGGCTGATCATCCCCTATCAATAATCCGTGCCTCCCTTCTCCCCATATCCCTTGACTCCACTAGCCCCTAGAGCTTTATCTAACTCTCTCTTAAATCCATCCAGTGACATGGCCTCCACTGCCCTCTGTGGCAGGGAATTCCATAAATTCACAACTCTCCGGGTGAAAACGTTTTTTCTCACCTCAGTCTAAATGACCTCCCCTTTATTCTAAGACTGTGGCCCCTGGTTCTGGACTCGCCCCACATTGGGAATATTTTTCCTGCATCCAGCTTGTCCAGTCCTTTTATAATTTTATATGTTTCTATAAGATTCCCCCTCATCCTTCTAAACTCCAGTGAATACAAGCCTAGTCTTTTCAATCTTTCCTCATATGACAGTCCCGCCATCCCAGGGATCAATCTCGTGAACCTACGCTGCACTGCCTCAATCACAAGGATGTCCTTCCTCCAATTAGGAGACCAAAACTGTACACAATACTCCAGATGTGGTCTCACGAGAGCCCTATACAACTGCAGAAGAAATTGCAGAACTTTCCCACAATACAGTGAATTTCAGAAAATTAAAACCAATGCATCAGTTATCTCCCTAGTCTTTAAGATGTGAGGAAAAAGCAGGAAAAGGGGTACTGATTTTAGATGATCAGCCATGATCATATTGAATGGCAGTGCTGGCTCGAATGGCTGAATGGCCTACTCCTGCACTTATTTTTCTACGTTTCTAGGTTTAACATATCTCTATCTCCATGCAAGGCACAGAAGCACACTGCCTGTTTGAAAGCACTCTCCATGCTTGCCTCCTTCCTCTTTGAAACATCGACCTTTTCAGGCGTCTGTCCAATTCCCTCAGAAAATTAGTGAATCTGCATCTGCCACTCTTTCAGGCAGTACATTCCACATCATAACAACTGCATGTAACTTCCGATTTGATACTGTCCAGGCTTCATTAGATGCAAACCAGAAAATAATTATTTTGGAATTTCAACAAAAAATGTAGGATATATCTAATTACAAATGGCATCTTTGTTAATATTTAACTTTTGTGCCTGTATTTTTATTTTTCATGTTTATAATCATTTTTTCTAGGAGTCAAAGATCACTGCAGGGTCAAGCCATGAAAATGTTATATAATCTATCAATTTTTTCAAGTAATTAAAGTGCAGCAAACTGCCTGCCTGGAGATTCCTTCCAATGTGGTTTGTTGAGCGCTGCACATTAAACATAGAGCATAGAACAATACAAAACGAGAACAGATCCTTCATCTCACAATGTCCATGTGAAACACGATACCGTTAAACTAATCTCCTCTGCCTTTGTGCGATCCATATCGATCCATTTCCCACATACCTGTAACCATGTTCTGATCTAAAAGCATCTTAAATGCCACTATGTGACCTACATCCATCAGTAAAGGGCCTGTTCCACTTTCCCGAGCTGCTCACGAATTCTCCCGAGTTTTCCCCTTAATTCAAACTCGGAGAATGTTCGTAATGGGCCCGTAGGAGGCCGCAAGAGTCCGTAGATATATTGTAGAGGCTCGTTATGGCAGCCATAGGTGCTCAGGGCATTAAATGTTGCAATTTTTTCTCCTGCCGACTATCTTTTTACTCGTGGACATTTTTTGTCATGCTGGAAAAAACGTCCTGACTTACCTGATGCCCCGAGTACCTACGGCTGACATAACGAGCCGCTATGATAAATCTACGGACTCCTACGGATCCGTTACGAACATTTTCCGAGTTTGAATCAAGGGGAAAACTCGGGAGAATTCGTAAGCAGCTCGGGAAAGTGGAACAGGCCCTTTACCCTGCAAGGCATTCCAGGCACCCATCACTTACTTTGTGAAAAAAACTTACCCAGCACATCTTCTTTAAACTTTCCCCATCTGACCTTAAAATTATGTCCTCTCAACTTTGACATTTCAACCCTGGGACACATGTTCTGACTATCTACCCTAACTAATCCCTGTCACAATTTTATATATTTCTATTAGGTCTCCTCCTTCAACATCTGGCTCTCCAGAGAAAAACAATCCAAGTTTGTTCAACCTCTCTTGGAAGCCATTACCACCAAATCCAACTAATACCATATAATCAAGGAAGCATTCTGGTAAACTTTTACTGCACCCTCCGCAAAGCCTCCACTTACTTGGATTAAACTACATCTGCCTCTTCCCTGACCATATCTATAACTGACCCAATATTTCCTTTGACAGCCTTCCTCACTGTCTGCTACTCCATCAATCTTGGTGACATCTGGAAACATACTAACTAACCCATCTACATTTACGTACAAGTAATTTATTTATATCTTAAACAACAGAGATCCCAACACAGACCACTGCGGAACATTACTGGTCACAGACCTCCAGCCATAATTTCACTCGTCCACCACTACCCTCTGTCTTTTGTGGGTAAGCCAGTTCTGAATCACAGTGGATCCCATGGATTTTAATCTTCTGGCTCAGCCTACACGAGGGACTCTATCAAATGCCATAGAGACACCATCAACGACCCCAAGCAATCACCTTCATCACCTCCTCAAAACCATATAGAGACAACGGTTAAAATTATCACATGGTATAGGGAGGTTCCAAGGTCTATATTTGAAATACTCTGAATAGCAATACACAGCAAAATGGGAAGGAGGTGAAAATATTATTTCCTCTCCTCACGTTTTCAACTATCTGTACTTTCTTATAAGTTTAAAAAGATTCAGCGTGCCACCAAATCCTCTCACATGTTTCTACAGATGTACTGCAGAAAGTGTCCTGACTAGTGGTGCCATGCCCTGGTACGATAATTCCAATGCACAGGAACTGGCAAAAGGCTGAAGCGCTCAGATGCTCCATTACGGGCACAGCCCTCCCCAGCCAAGTAGGCACCATCTATCGTCACGGATCTCCACCATCTGGATAAAGCTCTCTTCTTGCCACTACCATCAGTTAGGAGGTACAGAAACCTGAAGTCGCCCACCACCTTGTTCAGGGACAGCTACTTTCCTACAACTATCAAGTTCATGCACTAACTTCCACAATCTTAATCCCAATCCCAACCCATCAACACCATGACAGCCTCCTGCACTACCATGGACTTGTTCTTTTTAACTAATTGTGTTTCGGACAGTTTTTTTTTTGAGACTCTTTTCCTGTTTACTGTCTTGCCGAATTTAAGTGTATTTTATGTATCATTTATGTTTTTTGTATGTTATGTGAGTGATATGCCTGTGATGCTGATGCAAGCCAGATTTTCATTGCACCTCAACTTTACCGTCCTTGAACATATGACAATAACCTCGACTTGACTTCACTTGCTGTAACAAGATATGTAGACTATTTCTGTAAATAGAACAGTGCTTGTTTCTTCAATAATTAGTTTTCACTTCCTCATAGGCTCCTAGATTTACAATCGAATGACCTCGCTCAAGTGATATATGTCAGGGGGACTAAGTGGAAAAAAAAACTATGATTCATCTCACATCATGGATCTGAAACATTAACTCTGTTTCTCTCTTCACAGATGCTACCTGACAGTATTTTCCATGTTCATTTCTTGAGGATAAAGGGCCTGTCCCACCAGCATGCAACTCCATGCAATGAGCGCGACCTAACGTGGTCGCTTGAGCCGTCCGGCGTCGCGGGGCTGGTCCCACTCGATCGCCGGAGCCGTGCGGAATTGTGCGGAATTCGTCCCGACATTGCGCGGGGCTCCGAAAAACTGACCATGTTCAAAAATTCCGCGCGGCAATGGCTTGTCGGCTTGCAGTCGCCTCAACACATTACACACCGCCTCGACGCCATGCCTCCGTGACCCTCTCTGTAGGTGCCTCCGTGACCCTCTCTGTGTGTGGCTCCATGGCCCTCTCTGTGTGTGCCTCTGCGCCCCTCTCTGTGTGTCCCTCTCTTTCCTGGCGTACTTAACTTTCAGACTTCACTCCAAGTTCGCCTCACTTTGCGCCGCGATGCGCCACTCACCCGACCTCCGCGTGGCCCCCGTTGCCGGTTTGGTCGCGCTCTTTGCACGCAGGCACATGCTGTTGGGAACGGCCCTGTACAGGGATCACCCGACCTCCGCGCGGCCCCCGCTGCCGGTTTGGTCGCGCTCACCGCATGGAGTCGGATGCTGGTAGGACAGACCCTTAAGTGCGACTTGACCATGTAGGACATCATTCTGGGCTTCATCCAAACCTTACCCGTTTCAGCTTCCTCCTCCATTATCCACAGGCACTAAAGTCAATGCAGCAACCCTATTGAGAAGTGGAACGGGTTTCTGCATTTGCCTGCTCAGTGGGTTAAACCACTGGACTGTTGGAATTTGTGTTGAAACCTCGTGCATTGTGATCATTGTCATCATTTTTATTACTTTGTTTCTGCACACCAACATTAGTTTCCTTAGTTCTGTTTGATATACATGTTTTAAGTTGCCTTTCTTCTGTAACAGGCAATAAAGAAAATATTGCCAATTATGCTAAAGTTCAAAGACCTAATACCCTCTATGCCTAGAAAGCCAAGACTGTGGACTTTTCTGATTTGGACCATTTTGCTGCATGGACGAGCAGGGTAGTCAGAATGTTTTTACTTGGCATGATATAATAATGTTAAATTTAGGCTTTCATGTTTGTGTATGAAAAGTATCTCAGACACACATGTATACTTGAAGGCGTATCCAATCCTGCTTTTGTTTCTGTGGTCAATTCAACCTTGGGCATCAGATGAAGGAGAAATAAAGACTAAGTCATCTCAATTACAACATTGTAAGAGAATACCTATACCTTGAGCTTACAACACATTAATATTTTCCTTTGGGCCAGAAGATAACGTATCGTTTGCTTTTGACTATTGTATGAGTTGAAGCAGAGAATGTTATTCTGCAGTTAAAAGGCAACAGGACAAAAATTCCAAGATCAACACAATCAGTTAAACATGTTTGTTCTGTCATAATATCTCAGCTTATATCTCTGTGATGCTCTACATAAAACACATCTGAACTGTAAGCTACCCAGTGATACGCATCATTCTAAGAATCAAACACATAATAAATTCTTCTTAGTTGGCGAAACTATTGGCAACCAATAGAACCTCGCTTTTAAATGGAACTGAACAACAGCTGCAAACGCCAGCAACCAAAGCAAAAAAAGCACCTGCATTTATATAGCATCTTCCATTTGCTAAGAACTTCCCAAAGTGTTTATACCTAATCAATGACTTGTTTTGAAAAGAGTGACACTTACAACGCAGGGAGTGGCTCACCACACTTAATCTTCCAAACAAAAATTCCGCTTCACTAATTTAGCATAGCTGGACCTCATCATTGCCTCCTTACTGCTAATAATTATGATCATAACTCTACAAATGCAACAAATGGCAGGCACACCAAAATAAAACCATTTAGCAATATCAAAAGTGTTTTTCCTGCAAAACAGCAACTTACCCTGTTGAAGCCTCCACTTGGTTTACAGATGGCGAGTTTAAGTCTCTTGCACTGGCTACAGGTGTGGTTGAAGTTATTGCAGATTGTGTTTGGTCTTCAGATTGTTTTGGATGGATAGAAATCACTTTTGAAGCCTTAATGTCATGTGTTGTGGGGCTGTTGGGGCTAATTCCCTCAGGAGGTGGGTTTTGAGGACTAGCCTGAACTGGCCTGGTTGGTGACAGCTCAGCCATATTTTGTCCTGAAGATCGCTTGCTCTTTCGTCCATCATCCCCATTAGGCGTCAGCTTCCTTCTGTCCCTTCGTGAAGTTGGCGTGTGCCCATCTTCTTCACCATCTTCGTATTTTAGTGCATTCTAGGTAAAGGAGAATATTGTTCATTTCCATTTATCCTTTGGGGTTTGGGCTTTGTTCTGAACAATAACCACATCAGAGTACCCCGGTAAGTATTTTAACTGTAGTTTATTAATAACTTCAAACATGCGCGGGAGTTAACCGTTTGGGCAGTACAGACTTCACAGGCAAGGCCAGATTCATTGCCCATCTCTAAATGCCTTTGAACTGAGTGGCATGTTCAGCATTTTCACAGTCACCAACATTCATGGGGCCTGGGTCTCATATATGGCAGATTTTCTCCCCAAAGTAAATCAGTGAACTATCCAAGACATAAAAAGCTGGAGTAACTCAGCAGGTCAGGCAGCATCACTGGAGAACATGGATATGTGACATTTCACAGAGTGCTGGAGTAACACAGCGGGTCAGGCAGCATCACTGGAGAACATGAATAGGCAGCAATTCAGGTTGGAACCCTTCTTCAGATGTCTGAAACCTGAATCATCACCTATCCATGTTCTCTGGTGATGCTGCCAAACTGGTTATGTTGCTCCATCACTTTCTGTCCTTTTTGGTAGACTAGCAGTCCCTTGTATCGATGTTGACCTAGCTGGAATTTTATAGAATTGGTGTTTTATGTTCATTATGACTACACCGTCGCTAGTTTTATTTAAAATTCCAGATTTTCAACTAATTTTAGGTTCTGCAGTTGCCATGGTTGGATTTGAACTTAGGTCTGCCTTGTTCATCCAGGTTACCAGACTTGACCACTGCCACGTCTCTAAGGTCCTTCGCACAACTAATATTTGCGTTTCTCTTAAGGGATCTTCTGGTAACTGACCTTTATACACATGGGGTCTGGAGATCTTGGAAGAGAATTTAACATTGTTACTTCTTGTTCCTGAATGATGATCACTCTAATATGACATATGATAACCACTCCCCTATTACAAGATGCATCTATTGAGATGTTTAAGGATCAGGGGGAAATTTTAAGTATAAGGGGGACATTTAAGGATAAGCGGAAAATCCTTTAGGACCGAGATGAGAAAAATATTTTGCACACAGAGAGTGGTGAGTCTGTGGAATTCTCTGCCACAGAAGGTAGTTGAGGCCAGTTCTTTCTATATTTAAGAGGGAGTTAGATGTGGCCCTTGTGGCTAGAGGGATCAGGGGGTATGGAGAGAAGGCAGGTACGGGATACTGAGTTGGATGATCAGCCATGATCATATTGAATGGCGGTGCAGGCTCAAAGGGCCGAATGGCCTACTCCTGTACCTATTTTCAAACTTTCTATGTTGCGTGTCCCGCTGAGTTACTCGGGCATTTTGTGTCTATCTTTGATTCAAACCAGCATCTGCAGGCCTGTCCTCCACAAGGAACTGAATGCAATTCTGGGGATTTATTTCCTGGACAGAATAGAGCGAGTCTCAATTATTGCTGATTCTTCCTCGCTTGCAATACACCAGGTCAAGAAACTTCAAGATATGTGTTCTGGCATCAAGTAACATCCAATATTCATTTGCTATCATGCACGCACCTATGAGGGCAGTGAGAGGACAGACACAGCTGGTCTGTTGGAGCCTAGAACAGTAATAAATGGCCTGATCCTACTTGGTCTGTTGCCCATTATTTTCCAGTTAGACAATTCTAATTTAGACCACCCTTGCCCAACACCTTGCTATGGATACTCTCAGCCATTACTATCTACCTCTCCCCCCACCCTTGATCACCACTCCCACTACCTTGAAGTAAACATGTTCAACCAACCTCACTCTGCCTGACCCTACCCATCCCACCCATCCATCCATATCATTTGACCAACACCCCAGTGCAAAGATCTCCTCTCCGACCGCCCCACTCCTAGTTAACATCAATCCAAAATCAACCCCCCAAACTCCACCACTCTACAATCCTGTCCTTGGAATAAATTAACAATGCGATTTTGCACATGCTAAATGTTCTATGAAAATGACTGCTGTGCCTACCAATGCCAATCTCTAAAGTTGCCGTCCTTAAGCCTCTTCCCTTCCTTTTATGGAGTTTTTACAGAGATCTACCTCATTGGCCAAATAATCCCGTCATTGTCCTAATATCTTCCTTTGTCGTCCTGAACTAGACTTTGTTTGATAACACCATTGAGATGGTTTCCTACATTAAAGATGCTTTGTGGATCAGATTGGAAATATCATATAAATTAAAAATTAAAATAACAATCTACTATTTAGTAATAGTCTAAAGGCCTCAAACTGCTTAGATCGTCAAGATGTAAACTTTTGCCAGTAATGTATTTTTGTTTTATATAGCACGTTTTTAATATGACTGGAATCAGAAACTTCAGCCAGGAACACGCTATTCTTTTTACAGAACATTTTGCTACCTTTCCCCCACAGTTGAATATGAACAAGAATTAATCCAAATAGACTAGTGAATTCCAACAGCCTATCACTGTGAACAGAAGGGGAAATAGCCAGCTATCCGGGAGGGAGGTGTGGGGGAGGGAGGGGCACGTTGATACCAACAAAGGCAACAACAGATCTGGAGGAAAGCAATAAACCATTTTATATGCAGTGACATGTCCTATAAAACAGGCATTACTCTGGTATTTTCTTGTTAACTATTCATATAGGCGCTTACCCTAGATCAAAACATTTAAATTATTGATTTCATTTTGTTCTGTAATTGTGCTTGTATAAATGCAGCGGGGGGTTTGAATCAATCTCATGGCCAACTTCTGAAATGATGGTAAACGATCATGGATGAACTCATTGTCACACAATACTTCCTAAACAGAACGGTTAAAAAATAGGACTAAAGTTCATTCCAACGAATTCTAAAAATAACTTAGTTATGCCTTATAAGGAAACAGAATTCCAAGCAATACCACACAGTCATTCTGTCCATTATCATTCAAAAGCAAGTCACTCTATATGAACTGAGAGGCTTTTTTATGTTGAGAGTGAAATCATGTTTTGGTCTAAATGTTTTAAATGTAGATTTTGTCCCCGCGATTCACATGATTCCAAAGAATTTAGCATTGTAATGGCGTGTTCAGCATGGACTAATTATGGAGAAGCACACTGATTTATCTAAACTTTACATGCAGGCCAAACAACATGGAAAAATTAAAGGAATTAAGTGTAGTGTAAGCTTTTCAAAGTAAAACGACAGCCTCCCACAGCGAGTTATGCCAAATTTCTTCACCGTTAAAATGCCATCCATTCCAACTAAAAACTGCATGAAATCATTTGTACTTTGCCGAGCTGAATACATTCCTTGTAAAAACCAGTATGCGGGCACATTTCCAGATCCAGTTCATATTCACAAATGTAGGAGGGAACTGCATATGCTGGATTATACTGAAAATGCTGGAGTAATTCAGAGGGTCAGGCAGCATCTCCGGTGAAAAGGTGACGTTTTGGGTCGAGACCCTTCTTCAGACTGAGACTCAGGTCTGGTGTAAACCAGCATCTGCAGTTCTTTTACAAATGGACTTGTTGAGTTCACACTGTCACCAGCAGAACAACCAGTTTTATTCAGAAACTATAATCCACAATATTTTTATTTTACCTGTCCAAAGCCAAAATGACAATGACTAAGTATTACTCTTGTAATTAGAATAAATGCCTCCAAAAAGGACAGGTCATGGAAGTTCTGCTGACAAAACAAAGGACCAATTCCTTCAGGCTGATCACCAGCTCCATGCTTCACATTTTGTTTCTAAGGAGATTCAACTGATTCTTTTTGCCTTTCTTCCTTTAGTCCAAGTTGGCAGAAATTCCTTTTAAAATTTAAGAAATAGCTTCTTCCCCACACCCATCAGACTACTAAACTCAACTGAAACAAAACTCTGAACACTAATAGACCATTATCTGTTTATTTGCACTTTATCTGCTTATTTATTGATGTGTGTATATATTTATATAATGGTATATGGACTCACTGATAAGATATGTTCTGTATTCGTGCCTACTATATTCCGTTGTGCTGATGCAAAGCAAGAATTTCATTGTCCTATTGCGGACATATGACAATAAAATCTCTTGACATGAATAGGATTTTTTTCCGATGTTAAGGTATTAACCTTTTGTTTTGTACCCACTGTTCTACTTTCCACTCTGTTCCACTTCCAATTGGCAAATGGTCCAAAGACATTATTAGGTTTTCACTTTCAAAATAAATTGAGCTGAACAAAATGGTAACTCGCATTATTATGAGAAAGAGAAGTCACTGAGTAACTCACTGATGAAAAAACAACACAAACAAGGTTCCAGAAGGAGCAAAAAAGGACTCATTTTAAAACCAAGAATGAGAACTTAAAAAAGCAAAACCAACAAACCATATTAAAATGTCTGTCGAGACCATAAAAGTTAAATAGCAGGAACCAAGTGTTCAATTCTTAACAAAAGAGAGGGAAAGTTCAGTTTACTAAAATTCTGCCCAGCGCCTTCACCCATCAAAGATGCATGCAGATCCACATGACAATAAACTAAACTAATGCAGACTGCAGATCAATAGATTGGCCGCAACTGCTGATGAGCTACTTTCCAAATCAGGTCCTTAGGTGCAGCATCAGTTTGTGCAGCAGCAGATCATCAGGGAGTGCCACAGATAAATTACAGGATAACTGGGCAGAAGGTCACAAAGTGCTGGAGTAACTCAGCAGGTCAAGTAGCATCTCTGGAGAATATGGATATGTGACATTTTGAGTCTGAAGAACGGTCTCGACCCAAAACGTCACCTATCCATGTTCTCCAGAGATGTTGCCTAATCTGGTGAATATACATAGAAACATAGAAAATAGGTGCAGGAGTAGGCCATTCGGCCCTTTGAGCCAGCCCCGCCATTCAATATGATCATGGCTGATCATCCAAAATCAGTACCCCTTTCTGGCCTTTTCCCCATATCCCTTGATTCCCTTAGTCCTACGAGCTAAATCTAACTCTCTCTTGAAAACATCCAGATAATTGGCCTCCACTGCCTTCTGTTGCAGAGAATTCCACAGATTCACAACTCCCTGGGTGAAAACATTTTTCCTCATCTTAGTCCTAAATGGCCTACCCCTTATTCTTAAACTGTGACCCCTGGTTCTGGATTTCCCCAACATCGGGAACATTTTTCCTGCATCCACCCTGTCCAATCCTCCAAGAATTGTATATGTTTCTATAAGATATCCTCTCATCCTTCTAAATTCCAGCAAATACAAGCCCAGTCAATCCATTCTTTCATCATGTCAGTCCCGCCATCCGGGGAATTAATCTGGCCAACCTACGCTGCACTCCCTCAATAGCAATAATGTCCTTCCTCAAATTAGAGGGCCGAAATTGCACTCCAGGTGTGGTCTCACCAGGGCCCTGTACAACTGCAGTAGAACCTCCTTGCTCCTAAACTCAAATCCTCTCGCAATGAAGGCCAACATGCCATTTGTTTTCTTCACTGCCTGCTGTACCTGCATGCTTACTTTCAGTGACTGATGTACAAGGACACCCAGGTCTCGTTGCACCTCCCCTTCTCCTAATCTGACACCATTCAGTTAATAATCTGCTTTCCTGTTCTTGCCACCAAAGTGGATAACCTCACATTTATCCACATTATACTGCTTCTGCCACGCTTCTGCCCACTCACCCAACCTATCCAAGTCACCCTGCAGCCTCACAGCATCATCCTCGCAGCTCACACTGCCACCCAGCTTTGCGTCATCCGCAAACTTAGAGATGTTACATTTAAGAGTTACTCCAGCACTATTTTGTCCTTTTGTGTATTAACCTGGATCTGCAGGTCCTTGTTTCTACAGGATAACTGAATAACTTATTCAGCGCCGTAGGTGGCTGCTATTTGTATACATTGGGTATGCAAGCAAAGAATCTCACTGTGCCTAGTCACATGTGACAATAAAGCATTCCATTCCATTCCAAGATCCACAGGAAACCTAAAAGTCAACAATCAGCTTTTAATATAAGGTTGGATAGCAGCTAAAACAAAGTCATTCACCGTATCTTGGTACACAGAAGAATAAGAAACCAATACCAATATCAATGGTGCGCGGAATTATTCTAATAATGGAAGCTGGACAGATTCAACTTTAAAGCAATATGTGAACATATATTATTTCAAGACAGTGATCGAAAATATTTTTAGATACTAATGGAATCAAGAGATATGAGGTTAATACAGGAAGGTGGTGCTCAGGTAGATAATCAGCTGTGATCTTACTGAATTGTGGGGTAGACACAAGGACTCCATTACCTTCTCCTCATTCTTTTTCATATATCAACTCCACATGAATCTCTCCAATATGAACTAAGAGTCAGGGTTTCAAATGGTACAGAGGCACACAAGTACAATCAGTGTGTTGTCTGAAGAAGGATCTCAAACCGAAACATCGCCTGTTCCTTTTCTCCAGAGATGCTGCCTGACCCATTGAGTTACTCCACCTTCTTGTGTCTATGTTATATTTACAGTTTTATTAGGATACAGTTATTTAGTTTATTGTAATCTGCTGGTGATCTAATCTAAACTGTGATAGGTACCAATTCTCCTACTTTTCCCATCACTTTTGGACTTTTTGGACAGCCTTCATAGACAATGACATTTTAGGAATGTGACACATTTATGGGGAAGGAAAATGATGAAAAGGCTGAGAAAGTTATCCCTGTCTTCAGTTTAATGCAATCTTTAAATTGCCCAATTGGACAGGAAACTGTTGTCTTCATTGAATACAATCACACTGCCCGGTATTTGTCAATTGGCTCGAGATTGGACTTCACCATTTGCGTGCTTCAGGATGAAAGAGCATTTTAGTTCAACAAATAACCCTGATTTTCTCGTCTTTAAAATGACGATGGTGCGGCTGTTAATTGTAGCATAAAAAGGGTGTCCACGAGTTAGGTAATAGGACGATTTTTGTCCTTTTACCTAAAAAGGGATATCCTTGCTATAAGAGTGCAATAAAGATTCATCAGACTGGACAAATCTTCAAGTCTGTGGGACAGTGCACTGGTAACTGGATATGTTTTGGGATCATTCTACATATTTATGTCAATCCACACAATGACATGAATATTTACATACTGTATAGATAGAATCATTTCTTCACTAATGTTGTAAGAAGATAGAAGCCAACAAAACAAAACAATTATAAGATTCAAGTCACTGAGCTTCAAAGTCTTGCAGTCTTGGATGAAACATTAAGTTAAGATGTGGCTAATGTCATGAAGGACGTAAAAGATTCTCTGATAGTAGAATCAAAGTGGATAGCCTGATAGGGCAGTTCTCCTGCTTGCCGGCATTAATGGATTTTCTCCGAGTGCTCTGGTTTCCTCCCACATGCACAAGTTTGCAGGGCTATTGGCTTTTGTAAAATTGTAAATTGTCCCTAGTGTGTCCGATAATGTTAGTGTATGGGTTGGTCGGTGGTCAGTACGGGCTCGGTGGGCCGTAGCGCCCGTTTCCGCTCTGTATCTCTGAAATCTAAAGAGAGCTGATTTTGTTTGTTGACCCTAGAATACCCAGAGGGGAGTTGAACAACACTAATATATGAGATGAGCACCAAGGGTGAACAGGTTAATGAAATTATCTCCACAGTCATTCATGTGTTACAGTAAGTACCACAGACGGGAAGGGGTTGTAGGATACAGACCTAAACAGTATATTTCTACAGCACATTATCAAAGTTCTTAATTTAAAACGGTGAAAGGTTACTGTAAATATTTACATTGAGTGCAAGCGATAGATTGACGTGCAGACAGCAGACTCTTTCCAGTAATAACACCCACACACACTCTCCCCCTCACCCTTTTGCCAGCTCTCATCCATGATGCTATTTCTACGATATGCAAAAAGTATTTTGTGATGACTGTTTTCCCAAGAATTTGTCATTAGTTTATTTTTGGCTTTTACTTATTTCCAAACTATTTTTTTAATTCTTGCATGTGCATTTGAACAGTGTCAGTGTAAATCTCCCATCATCACGTGTTTATTTATCACTTTGGTAAGACAACGATAACCAAGTCCCCAACACAACATTCACAGCACCAAATTTTAGGATAAATCATCATTACACTATAGCTACTGGTTTCAGACTGGCATTTGCTTTGTTCAGGAGAAATGAGTTCTACTTATTAAAGTCATACAGTAGGGAAAAAGACCCTTTGATCCACCACGTCCATGCCATCAACCTTCCTTTTAAACTAATCTTACATTAATCCCATTTTTAAAAATTCTCCACACATTCCCATCAACTCCCCCCAAATTCTACCACTTACTCACATGTTAGAGGCAATTTACAAGATCAAATTAACCTACCAACTGTGTTGTTCTCCCTGATCAAAGAAAACCTGTCCATTTGCACGTAACCTGCGTGAGCCTGTTGTGAGCGTGTCTGACATGTAAGTCACAACACAACACTACTTGCTGCGACTGCATTGTAGGAGACTACCTCAGTCATAAGACTGTGTGTCCTACTGCAGAGCTTTGAGCACTTAATCCAGATGGACATTCCTGTGCAGTACTCAGGAACATCTGCACTGTGAAATCGGGTATTAAAACCAAGGTCTTGTCTGATCTCTTAGTTGAAAGTAACAGATTCCCTGGGCCTAACACAAAGACGAATATCCTTGGTGTTCCATCCAAAATGTGCTCATCATTCAACATCACCAATAAGTTGTCAACCAGTCTTTATATCCTCGCTGTTTGAGGGAGCTGGCATTGTCCAGATTTGTGGCTTCCTTTTATATACTGGAACTGTGGCTGCATTTCATTAGTTGAAATGCCCCTCATTCTCTCTCAAGATCATCGTATATTAGGTAAATATAAGCTTTCCTCTCTTTTCCAATTTACCGACTTAGGTTTGGAATATTTAATAAACAAATCACACTGCTAAATTTGAATTATTGCAAGTCCGAAACTGGTCCATGTGTATAGCATTATATGGCATTAATGTTAGCATTGTTGAGAACAGATTTCACCATCAATATAAGTTAATAAGTCATAGGAGCAGAATTACGCTATTCGACCCAACGAGTCTACTCCGCCACTCAATCATGGCGGATCCATCCTTCCTTCTCAACCCCATTCTCCTGCCTTCTCCCCATAACCCTTGACACCCGTACTAATCGATTTCACCGTTCTCTACCACTTACAACATGCGCACCACATTCCTCGTGATTTGCCTACTTTCAAGAATCAAGAATGCAACCAACACGCGCAACAAAAACTCTCATCCCTCAACTCTGCTGATTTGTTAGAAATTGCTCGTAAAATCTCTAATTGGAATAACCATGGCGCTGATCGTTGGTTAAAACAAATTGAAGACCAGAATTTTGCCTCAAATCTTCAGATCATTTAAAATTCCTAATTATTACTGAATAATAATGAGCTCCAAATTAATTAGTATTAAAATATTTAGTGCACTTAAAATCAGTGTTAACATTTTCAGTGCACTTTAACAGCTTGGCACTTCCTGGCATCTAACAACCACCGCCATTTGGTGGAGTTAACCTCCCATGTTTTAGTTTTATGCTGATTTTGAGTGCCATAACTTACATTTTCCTTTTTAAATAAAAATACTTTTGTTCTATTATTGTCACTGTACTACAATACAGTGAACAGCTTGTGGATGTCACCTGAGAAGACTATACATGAATACAATCAAGCGGTCCACAGTGCACAGATAACGGATATAGGGGACAACATTCAGTTCGAGATAGAATATTGAAGTTCAATAAAGTCCAGTTTTTGGTAGTTCAAGGGTCTCCAATGAGGTAGATGGAAGGTCAGGAAACAATACATTCATTATTTTTTCTGATTTTGTAAACATTTGTAAAGGTTTTTCAATCTGCTATTTTTAAGAACGTTTATTTTATTTTTAATAGCTTTTGAGTGTTTTTCTACATCTGGATGTCCATAAACGTTCAGAAAACTTTGACAAAGCGGGGGGCTTGGTTTTGGCAATAGTCAAAGGTTCATGCAGCAGTTTTGTGTGCAGGGCTTATTCTGGCCAGCCTGAGACCCAAATATATTGTACTGAGCCCTCGCTCTGCATGGGCCTAGGATGCTCTTGGCCAGCATTTGGTCTTCCAGATCCAAGTCTGGTTAATGCAATGAGGATTCCAAGCAGTGAGAACAAGTATTGGGTTCCACTCAACATAATCTGGATCTAAAACTTAGTAGGTAAAGATACTTGAAGCTGTCTTTAATTAGATCACTATGTGTGTAACAATCAGCATTTTTGGTTAAATAACAAGACAAATTGCTTTTAATAAATCTGCACTTTGCAGAATTTTGTACAAAAATATCATTGCAATAACATTGTAATGGTTTATTTAAGCTCTTTGGGATGAAAAGAATCACTACAGCAATAGATCATGATTGGCACTGCATGAAAAATACATTTGCAAGTCTGTCTGAAAAAACAGATTCATAGATATTGGCAATATCACAATTCAAAAATAGCCAAATTGAACAAAGAACAGTATTTGTTGATGCCCAGCCAGAAGAACAACTGCAGAGAATTTAAATAGTTCTCTTGAGTATTGAGTATTGTCAAAATGTCTCTGTAGGCTGGTTGATAGAAAATCATATTCCATTTGCCACGTTTCACTGTTCTGTCCCATCAAATGGTGGCTGATAGGGAGGCCTGTTCACATAATCTCAGAGTCTAACCAGGGATTCATAACAGTAAATCATTTCTATCCTTTGTATCTGTTCTCTAGATTTTTCAGCCATCGGATTATTCTCTGATCAATGGTATTTGAATGGTCTAAATACATGGATTGCCAAAATACTCTACTTCAAGTCTTTCGCATTTTGGAAACAATGTTATTCTTGCTTTGAGATCCAAGTGGATAATGACCTCATGTTTGCCCATCTCAAGATCATTTGCTGTTATTTTTTTTCACCCCTTCCTGCTAGATCTATTAATTTCAAATGTTGCGGTTCTGTGCAAATCAACAAAGCCGCCTACCTCCGTTGCCAAGAGCAAAATTGGATTTGTGGTTTTCAGTGTCAACATCAAAGTCATTGATTTGAATTTCAGAGACTGCAACAGAGACCCTACTGAACACTCACTTTGAGTCACATCCTGTTAAGTGTCTGCTCATTATCCTGGCTGTCTCCTATCTTTCATTTACTTGCCCAACCTGGTTAAAAATTTAAATTCAATTCCCAGTGTAGGGATTTTCTCAAAACTCTTCAGGGAGTCCATGTAAATGAGAAATTGTCCTGTCCACTTCAATCGCATCCGATGATTAGTTGCATGGATCACTGCAATACCCAATACCTGGCCTCACTAACCTACCCACAATATGGTGGCTAGTACTCTAGATTATCCCGTTCCTCCGAAATTGGTAAGCACAAAGCTGGATACAATGTTCTATTCATCCTTTTGAAAGAGTGGAATTCCACAGTTCTTCATCATTTCACAATCTAAATCAAGGCAGCCTTTCTGTTTGGCTTCCGGGGTGCAGTAGACTTTAGACTTTAGAGGTACAGCGTGGAACGAGGCCCTTCGACCCACTGACCAGTGATCACCCCATACACTAATGTTATCCTACACACTAGGGACAATTCTTACAAGTTACCAAAGCCAATTAACCTACAAACCTCTCCATCTTTGGAGAGTGGGAGGAACTGGAGCAGCCGGAGAAAACCCACGTGGTCACAGGGAGAACGTAGAAACTCCGTACAGACAGTATCCATAGTCAGGATCGAACCTGGGTCTCTGGTGCTGTAAGTCAGCTACTCTACCGCTGCACCACTGGGTCGCCCCATAGTGGGTTATGTGCACACCATGGAGAACAAGGTACCACAGGCCAATGTTTGGGCAGATGTGACGTGTTATCTTCAGTTCGCTTCTCAATTTACATTTTTTTTAATTTTTGTGGTATCTTGCACAATGTTTTTCCATGTTTCCTAATTTGCATGTGTCATGCAAGGTTCCTCGCTATTAAATGGGTAGCATTAAATCCTTGTTTAAAAAAAAAGACCAAGAGATTCAACTGTAACATGGCAGCAACTTGGTAAATGAAGGGTTTGAATTATGCAGTTTAAGGCTCGCACACAATTATGTAACTCATTTATAGGAGTTGGTGAAAAGGCGAAATAAAAACAAATTAACAAACTGCCTGACTGAAAATGTGAACTATTATAAAGAGGAGGGGGAACCACATCACTGATTATTCTGATTAATCCGAGCTCTCTGAAGTTTTCCCCATGTGTTATTCATCAAAGTCAAGCTATATTACAGACACTCTGCCAGAACATAGACCTAAATGTCTAGGCTTCTACTTGATTAATTCTGTTATCCATTTGATCTGGCTTAAAATAAACACTAATAAAGAGCAGGTTTGTGGTTGCATCATGTGGGGCAACATTTACTTTCTTGTGGAAAAAGAGAAGACATGAAATTATATTACTTCAGCATTTTGCTTTCTCGCAAGGAGCAAAGGGGCCCTGGACACTTTGCACACGATGTATTACAAAATCACCAAGGTCATGGTTCCCAGTTAAAACAAAAGATGCACAGAATCTGTAAAAATGTGTAGAAAGAATTTGAAAATGCTGATTTATATTGAAGATAGACACAAAGTGCTGGAGTCATTCAGCGGGTCAAGCAGCATCTCTGGAGAAAAAGGATGAGTGGTGTTTCGGGTCGGCACTGAAGAAGGGTCCCGACCCGAAATGCCACCCGTCCTTTTTCTCCCGAGATGCTGCCTGACCTGCTGAGTTACTCCAGCACTTTATGTCTATCTACAGAATCTGAAAGTTGGTTTTTACCACTGCGTAGGTGCCCATTAGGGAAGATACAAATAAGTCAGTGTTTCTGTGCATCAAAAACATATTTTCTGGTTCATCGCCTTACAAATGGCTGCTTTATCTAAAGTGTACTTCCATTTGTAACTGTAATGCCATCTCATGTTTCTATTGTAGTCATTTTATTTATTTGTGAAATCTGTTGCAAAGTATTTTTTCAGTATCTCTGAAAATGATACAGTATCACTTCTTGAGAATTCATGTTGCTTTACTCTGAGCAGGACATCTAATTCTCTTTTCTTTGCTCTTGTACCTCAGATTACTAACATAATATTCTTTGGTATTTTAGTTACATCTTTCAACTGTCATAACAATTATTTTTACTTCTTTAATATGTTCATCATACGTAATCTTATCCAAAAAAAAGAGATAGTGCTGGAGGTAACTCGGCAGGTCAGGCAGCAACCCTGTAGAAGATGGATAGGTGACGTTTCGAGTTGGGACCCTTCTTCGCTTATTGCGTATGTTCATTGTGCATAGAAGTTACTTTTGATGCACTCTTACCTTCGTCACTTAGATAAAGGGCGATAGATAAAAAGCCAAAAGGTGTGAGATAAGGACAGATGTGAAAATTGTGAAGCTGGAGGAAGGAATATAGGTGGAAGGAGTGAGGGAAGGACTATCTCTCTCCCCTTTCTCAATCTCTGTCTTGATCACATGGGCAGACTATAGACTGACATCTACTATGAACCTACCAACTCCCACAGTTATCTGACTGCACCTCGCTTCCCCTCCCCCCAAACAGAGCAAGTATATTCCTTAACTTGGTCCTCAACTTTCACCCACCAGCTTTTGCATCCAACACATCATTTGCCGATATTTCCGCCACCTTCGATGTGATCTCACCACCAGTTACATCTTCCCGTCCCCATCCATTTCCGCCTTCCGCAGAGACTGCTCCCTCCACAACTCCTTTGTTCACTCATCTCTTCCACCAAAAATACTGCCTGACCAGCCACTTTCCCCTGCAACTGCGAAAGGCTTTCTCTGTACCTCAGTACACATGACAATCAGCTCAATCTAGCTATAGAGATGTAACACCTCTCCCTACGCCTCCTTGTTTAAATCCATCCAGGGACCCCAGCACGCTTTCCAAGTGAAACAGAGGTTCACGTGCACCTCATCGAATCTCATCTACTGCATTTGGTGGCCTCATTTACATGGGCGAGAGCAAGTGTAGACTCAGCAACCATTTTGCTGAACACCTGCGCTCAGTCCGCCAAGGCCTACTCGATCTCCTGGTTGCTAACCATTTTCCATATTCACCTTTCTGTCCTGAACCTCCTCCATTACCAGAGTGGACAGTCAAGGACTTTATTCCTTAGAGCGCAGGATGCTGACGGGTGATCTTATAGAGATAAGTAAAATCACGAGGAGAATAGATAGCGTGAATGCATAGGGAATTCTCCCAGTGTAGGGGAATAAAGAATTAGAAGGCATAGGTTTATGGTGAGAGGGGAAAGATTTAATAGAACCTGAGGAGCATCTTTTCACACAGAGGATGGTGGGTATATGGAACGAGTTGCTGGGGAAATAGTTGAGGCAGGCAACATTTGAAACACATTTGGGCAGGTACATGGTTAGGAAAGGATTGGAGTGTTTCGGGCCAAATGGAAGCAGGTGGAACTAGTTTAGATGGGGAATCAAGCTTGGAATGGTACAAGGTGTGCTGAAGGGCCTGTTTCTGTGCGGTGAGACTCTCTGGGTTTAAATTGTCCACTGCTGCAAATGCATTGACAATGGAAGGGTTGTCATTTAAAACTGAATTTCTTTCCACAGAGGGCGATGTATCTCTGGAATTCTCTAACTTGGAGAACTGTGGATGTCAAATCACCGGAAGGATTTAAAGAGGATATAGATACATTTATGAAAGATCAGGTAACAGAGGGCAAGGGGGAACAGGCACAGAAGTGTAATTGAGGCCTGGGATTGTTGCCTCTCCATATCTTTTCTAGTCCCTACTATTTCCCAGTTTACATATTTGCTTACCTCAGTTCAATCTTCTTTTTTTTTAAAACCATATATGAACTTTGAACCTTCTAAATCTCACTTAGTTACATATCATGTTAACTATAATCCATTTAATCTCCCGTTCTCATAACTGCTTTTCAAATGTCAGAATATAGGTTGGCACACGATGTGGAAACAACAGCGCGTTGCTGCCATTCCCTGCCTGTTCATTTGGCGGGCAGCTGTAGTTTGTTACAAATATGAATTTATCATTTTCTACTCACTTCACAGATGTTCTTTCATACACTTCTCCATCAATATCCTTGCCACTATTTGTTGCCATTTCCACATTAACTAGTTAATTCATGAGATGCACCCCGGTATTTATCCTTTTAACTTACCCCTTATTGATAATTAGCCTAAAACTAGAAATTTCAGCAGTGAAATGTAATTTGGTCCTTTATTAATTTTGTGAAGCTGGACAATTGCCTTCTAAGAAAAATTCACATGCAAGAAAAACATATTTTAGTGTTGTGAGAGGAGGCATCAGCGGTCTTAAGTGATTAATCCAGCATATTATAACCAATGTTAAACCCATGGACCATTAATATTTCATCCCAATATTAATGTCCCAGACAACCATAGATGCAGTGGTAGAGTTACTGCCTTACAGTGCCAGAGACCTAGGTTCGATCCTAACAACAGGTGCATGCCTATACGGAGTTTGTATGTTCACCCCGTGACCTGCGTGGGTTTTCTCCGAGATCTTCGGTTTCCTCCCACGCTCCAAAAATGTACAGGTTAATTGGCTTGGTATAAATATAAATTGTCCCTAGTAGGGGGGGAATCACTGGTTGGTGTGGACTCCTTGGGTCGAATGGCCTGTTACCGCACTGTATCACTAAACTAAACTAAACTATACCCAGTCTTTGATAAGAAAAGTCGGGCTATATTTTTTATTACTGAAACAATCATTCACTTTGCTAAGTAACAGCAATGTTAATAATTGCAAATATTGATCAACAGGACTGAATCGCTTATGTACATTTACATATTTAAAAACTATTTTACCTCATAAATGGTAAACTGCTGCTTTACGTCTGGGTCAGTTCCTTTATTACTCATGTGCCTTTGGATGATGTTTTCCATTCCAAGTTGCTCGAGACAATCAGTAACATCGTAGAACGAATCTTGGTCTGGAAGAGCCCCTAGGGTCTGTTCAAAAACAAAAGAAAATTAATTTAAATCATTTCAGTTAACAAAATAAATAGTCAAAGAAAAACATGGAGCCACCAAACTGCAAAGTTCCAATGCATTTTCAATGTCTGCTTGAAAATATCAAATGTTTTTTAATCAACAGCCATCCAAACCACCCCCTCTCCAGGAACTTCCCCCCACACATACAGGAGATATAACACCTGTCCACATTCCTCCTCACTTAAATCCATCCAAGGACCTTGTCAGTCCTTCCTAGTGAGACAGAGGTTCACATGCACCTCCTCTAACCTTGTCTACTGCATTTGGTTTTCTCAATGTAGCGCACTTCACATTGGCAAGACCAAGTGTAGACTCGGCGATCATTTCACCGAACACTTGCGCTCAGACCACCAAGGCCTGCTACCATCTTCTATTGTGTGAAGTGTGATTCCAATCATTGGAGTGTATCCCCTTAGGCACCCATTCATAGCAGTTTTTCCAAGGCCCTTTAACTACCCTGTTGGTTACATCTTCAGTTACATCCTCTTACTGAAGGAGAATTCTAATCAATAAGATATACATGCTATTTTGAAAGGTGAGGATTGATGCGGGATGGTCAGCATGGTTTTGTATAAAGGAGATTGTGTGTGAATTTGATTTGAGTTTTTTAAAGAAGTCACAAAGAAGGTTGATGGGGACAGGGAAATAGATGTTGTCTACACAAGGCTTCAGCAAGGCTTTTAATAAGGTTCCGCAGGTAGGTTGCTCTGGAAGGTTACATTGCATGGGATCCAAGCAAAGCTGACTAACTGGACATAGAATTGACTTCATGGTAGGAAACAGAGGGTGATAATGGAAGGTTGTTTTTCAGACTGGAGACCGGTGACTCATGGTGTGCCCTACGGATCAGTGCTGGGCCCATTGTAGTTTTATTATCTATATCAATAATTTGGATGGGAGAATACATGGCATGTTTAATAAGTTTGC
This sequence comes from Okamejei kenojei, assembly GCA_035221665.1. Lineage (NCBI taxonomy): Eukaryota > Metazoa > Chordata > Chondrichthyes > Rajiformes > Rajidae > Okamejei > Okamejei kenojei. The sequence goes on from CM069147.1 coordinate 14,576,728, forward strand.
AGGTGACACCAAAATAGGTAACATTATAATAGCAGGGTCGAAGAGTACTTATCTAAGAGTTCTCTGAAAGTGGCATTGCAGATGGATAGGATGGTGAAGAATATTTTTGGCACACTTGGCATTCATCAGACAGGGAAGTAAGTATAGCAGTTGGGACATTATGTTACATTGGTACAATACATAAACAGGAAGGGGTTATTCTTGGGAGTATCCTCCACCCATCAGCTATTTATCCTGCTTTGATGTATCAGGGTAGTACAGGTTTGATCTGATCTGTTGGTGAAACGCTTGGTTCTTGCAGTTGAACAAGTGTGCAGTCCTATCTTTGGCAGGTTGGTACATCAATTTTAGGTACACTTGCTGTATCTCCATGGATGCCCTTCAGCACTCTTTCTTCAACCTGAATTAATCCCATAGTTTGATACCAATTAACTGTCAACAAAATGCTACAATCTATGAATAAACCTGCGATAATTGAGAATATAATTATTAAAATGGGAAAAGTAAATGGAGTTTTACAAAAGGGAAATGACATTTAACAGATATAATACTGAAAATGTAGTTAAGGGAATTCACAAAGTGGTGGAACAACTCAGCGGGTCACGCAGCAACTCTGGAGATCAAGGATAGGTGACGTTTCGAGTTGGGACCGTTCTTCAGACTCTGAAGGGGAAGCTGGTGGTGGTAGTCATCTACAACTTGAAAATCCAGATACAAGGTACCACACACATGGTTGCCACATGAAATAAAGGCGCAAGGGACTGGTGTTGATATATTAGCATGGATAGAGATTTGGCTAAAGAGCACAAATAAACTAGCCTTTTTCAGTTGACAAGCTGTTCCTAATGAAGTGTCAGAGGGATCGGCAATGGGTCTTTAGCTATTTACAGCTGACTTAGTAGGGCCTTGAGGACCTTGTGTTGAAATCTGATAGTGAAGCTTGAACTCACAGCCTCATGACTCAGAGACTGCCAAAATTATCTGAGCAGACGCTGACTGAACGAATGCCAAGAGAAAAATAATATCCACTCACAAGCAAATTAAGCTTTATGTAACAATGAAACATGAAAGGCAGTTCTTGTTCTGTACAATAATATCACAATATATGTTACAGCATCATAAAAAGTACAAGTTTCACCAGCTTCCGTGATTAAAAAAAAAGCTGCATGGATGTATCAGTGAATCATTATAAGTACATTTTATCTCTTCTTTTTGCATCATCCTGATGTTATGTTTTATTTTATATTGTGCTGAAAAGTATACACCCCCTCAGGCATTCTCCATGGATTCAATAGTTTAGTCTCCAATTGAAAGGCCAGCAAGATTTATGCAGAAAGTCAAACTGTTTAATTTACACTTAACAGCAGACCGGTGAAGGTCCCTCACTGTAGACCAGTTTAAATATTTAAACAAAAGTTGGAGTTGTACACTGTTTACAATAATCTCGTGTTTAGCAAGACATTTTATTTAATTATATCATGCCCTCTGACCACAGAAAATCCCGATCCAGCATTGTACATCTTCGGGCTCAGACCAGTGTCACCTGTAATATCTGGTTATTTGGGTAGGAAGTGCAGATGCTGTTTTACACCCAAGATAGTCACAAAATGCTGGAGTAACAGCGGGTCAGGCAGTATCTCTGCTATTTGTGGTCTTCCACATCTACTGTATGAGGAACACCCCTGACAAAATGCACACACTGCACCAATTGGGACGCGCCAAATGCTACCAATAAATATATAGCAGATCTTAAAGGCTAGGCAGCCACAGACTAGCTGCCATGATCCTCTGGATCCTAATGTATTGCCCTCAATTTTGGATGTCTTCAATATTGCCTTGGTATATAGCAACTAGGCACAATGAGGCCAACATCTGATCCAGAGATTTCAATAAAGAAATTACAAACCTACAATTATCATTTTAGTTAGAAAAGTGCATTCAAAATAGAAAACATAGTATGAAATTTCATATGATATTATGTACAGAAGGATCTATGTGTCCAAATCCATAGATACCTGAAAGTAAAAATGCAAATAGATTAAGTGGTAAAGAAGGTGTATGGTATGCTTGCCTTCATTAGTCATGCCATTGAGTATAAGAGTCAGGAACACACTTTGCAGCTTATAAATATGTGGTGAGGCCACATTTGGAGTATTGCGTGCATTTTTTGCCGACTCGTTACGTGATGTGGAAACTTTGTAGAGGGGCAGGATGGGTTTACTAGAATGCCGCCCGGATTAGAGGGTATTGGCTATAAGGAGTTGGGCAAACTTGGATCATTTTCTCTTGAGCTTCAGAGGTTGAGGGGAGACCTGATAGATATTTATAAAATTATGAGAGGCATAAATAGGGTAGACAGTCAGAATCTGCTTCCAGGGTGGAAATGTCAAAGACTGTTTTAGTACGTAGCTTTAAGATTAGAGGGGGAATGTTTAAAGGAGATGTGCAGCACGAGTCATTTTTAATTCAGGGAGCAGTAGGTGCCTGGAATACCCTGCCAGGTTCAGTGTTGGAAGCAGATATGACAATGGCTTTAGAGCCTAATGGCCCTGTCCCACTTAGGAAACCTGAACGGAAACCTCTGGAGACTTTGTGCCCCACCCAAGGTTTTCGTGCGGTCCCCGGAGGTTCCCGGAGGTTTTTGTCAGTCTCCCTAATGGTCGAAACTGACAAAAACCTCCGGGAACCGCACGGAAACCTTGGGTGGGGCACAAAGTCTCCAGAGGTTTCCGTTCAGGTTTCCAAAGTGGGACAGGGGCATTATAGATGCACGTGGATATGCAGAGAATGGAAGGATATAGATCACATTAGTTTAACTTAGAATCACATTCGGTACAGACACTGTGAGCTGAAGGGCCTGTTTCTGTGCCGCTCGACTGTTCAATGTTCTTTATGAATTATTATACCGTCTTCTTGAATTATTATTTATTTTCCAACATTTTAGCTCTGTTTAAATGCGATCGCAGACATTACGCAGTTCTTAACAAAGAATAAAAACAGAAATATTTATGTGGGTTGGAATATTTCAACAAAGTGTCAGCTCAGCTCCTTCTGATGAACTCAATAGCTTGGCCACCCACTTCTGGTGCATTCATAATCTCCAGCAGCAGATCTGGTTGAAATATCACTGCTGATTACCAAAACATGACATTAATGCAATACTCAAAAGGTATTGTATTGCTCTATTTATGATTCATAGTCTTTATATTTGATTTTCTTGATCAATATCAGGTGTTTTGGGATTCATTTTTTCACAAAGAATCCACAACATCACTGTCCGTTTCAAGGTTGGTTCACTTTAACTTATCACCTCAAGATAACTGCCATTTATATAATAAAATTATATAAAGAAGCAAAAACCGTTGAAACACTTTTCAGTGTACAAACCTGAATTTGCTGTTTTGGCAAGGGAAAAGACTTTATACAAACATATAAAGTTGACAACAATGTAACAAATCGTATAGACCATGATCTATTCTACCCCAATCATGATGAACAGTGACACAAAAAGCTGGAGTAACTCAGCGGGACAGGCAGCATCTCTGGAGAGAAGGAATGGGTGACATTTCATGTCGAGACCCATCTTCTGACTGAGTGCTTTCTCCCATCCTCCCCTCACCTCCACACCTCTCCACTGAGGCACCAAATAAACTCTTCATCTTTTATTTTTTAATAAATAGTAAAATTATAATTGTAAGGCATATTCGGAACCCTGGCCAAGTCAGTTAAGGGTCCTGACCTAAAACATCACCTATCCATGTTCTCCAGGGATTCAGCCCGACCCGCTTAGTTACTCCAACACTTTGTGACTTTTTTTTAAGGATTAAAGAATTGTGTTGTTAATGCATAAATCCTATTGCTGTTCTTTCTTCTGTTAACTGTGACAAGGATCTTTGGCTTTTGAATATGTGAATATTTTGCAGAACTGAGACAATATGTAAATGTCCATGTGCTGAGGTGACCTTATTATTGCAGTGGCCGATAATCTCATCAACTGTCCATTTGTTATGTAGAAACTTTGGGTATAAGGATGAGGTAGACTAGATCTTTACAGTAAATTAGTTGGTAGAGAGAAGGGAATATGAGCAACTATTGATGCGATTAGAGGTCTGCAGAAAATCAGGATAGAAAAGGGATGGGAGGACAATTCCTTGGCACACAGGAAGCCGAGGGGTGATCATATAAATGTGTATAAAATCATGAGAGAAATAGATATGGTGAATGCACAGAATCTTTTACCCATGGTTGGAGAATCAAGAACCAGAGGACGTAGGTTTAAGGTGAGAGGGACAAGATTTAATAGGAACCCGAGGGACACCTTTTTCACTCAGAGTTGGGCCGAAGGGCCTGTTTCCGTACTCTATGACTCCATGAGTGTAGCTTTGGGAAAGCAGTAACAACTGGCCAGAGATTGGGGAATACAGGACCAAATAATTGTGAGCTGACACATGCATCCCATAAAAGATTGCAAATCCATAACAAAAGATGATTTAAACCAAGTATAATTAGGACATTTTCAGGCACTTTTGAGAAGACAGCAAGTGTGGACAGAAGCAGACTCCCGGAGAAGTTTGGAAGCCCACGTACAATGCTGAGCTTCACTGATGACCTGGTGCCAACATTATGTATTTTCTTTGTATTTCTTGGAGGAAAGTAATAAATTTTAGTTTGTTAACATTAAGTCTGAGACTGTAAGTTCTAAGTCTACAGGACTTCGTACATTTAAACCCTCAACTCCCAAGCGACAGCAATTCTTCAAGGAAGAGAAGTGAACTATGCCAGTAATGGAAAATCTCTCATGTCATAAGGAATAAGAGTAGAATTAGGCCATTCAGCCCATCAAGTCTACTCCACCATTCACTCATTGCGGATTTCTCTCTCCCTCCCATTCCCATTCTCCTGCCTTCTCCCAACTCTCACACCAACTTACAGCTTCAAAACCAGCCCTTAAAAATTACATGAATGTATGAAACACAAAGTCATCCATTAGAAGTAATATCCCACAAGTGCAAGCTCATTTTTAAAATTATATTTGAAATGTCTTGCTTTGTCAATGACACTATTGAAGCTGTTTCTGCTGCCACAGTTGGAGAATGGGAACAGAAGCAGATGAAGTGATGTGGATGAAACCAACAGTGATCAGAGTTAAAATGAGATACTAAATACACACAGAAATAACTAATTGTCACAATGCTGCCAGAATTTCAAGAGAGAGTTAGAATTAGCTCTTGGGGCTGAAGGAATCAAGGGATATAGGGAAAAAGCAGGAACGGGGTACTGATCATATTGAATGGCGGTGCTGGCTTGAAGGGCCGAATTGCCTACTCCTGCACGTATATTTTCTATGTTTCAATGTATCGAAAATGGGATTATGGCATGTTGGTATTAGAAACAGAAAAAGAACATATGAAGGACATTTTAATTTGAGAATAATTAGCAAATAGACCAAATATTGTATCCTAAATTCACAGATTACAAAAAACTGTAAATGATGTCTTGTATAGAAATAGCATGATAAGACGATGTGAGTTTTAGTTGCAGCAATTATTAGCATTTAAAAGTTATTTTTTTTAAATAAAGAGGCAGATTTGCTAAGACTTATTATACCAACTAATCTTCTAATATATTCTCAGATTTATTGACCACAATGGATGTACTCTCCAGGGTATTTGAACAGAAGAGGTGATTTCATGGGAAAATTCAAGATTCCAATGAGTGCCATTAGGGTAAATAACATGCATGTCCCTGGTAGGGAGTCCATAGGTCCGAGGGCTAATTGTAGGATAAGGGGACAGCCACTTTAGATTGATGGAATAATCTGAGGTTACTGAATCTATGGAATTGTGAGTAAAGAGTTGTGAATACATAATGTTCTATATAAAGTCAGGACTCGGTGGGCAGAAGAGCACATTTCCATGCTGTATCTCTGAACAAAACTAAATTACACTAAACAGACTTGTCTCCTAGCTTTACATGGAATCAGGGATATCTTAATGTCTTCTACAATACACTGGTGTCTATTAGTTTCTGAGGTCCTGTACCACTGTTATACAAGACCTGACAAAACTCGTTCAGATTCAGCTGAAGCACAAGGTTGGGGAGATTGAAAACTGAGAAATTTAATGTGATGGTTTTCTTGGATTTATACTATACCATAAACTTTATATGGTTGCATTCCATCATGTTAATGAATTTTGGACAAAGCCTGTTTTGGACTATTTTGTCTAAATTTAAAGATTGGAATTCAAAGTCAACTGCTTAGGTTGCTGGATGGAGGTGATCGACACTGCTCACCCCTGCTGCAGAATCCGTTGTGGTAACAGCCATAAACTTGCCCACCGTGATCACTGTTTCAAATCAAAATTAAAACACTGCATTTGTACAGTACTAATGTATTTCTAAATATGTAACAAAGTTGGAGCTGTACAATTAACACGTTGAATTATTTTCCACGGCCAACTATCATGACTATAAAAGGTCCAGGTGCAAATAAAATGGACCATTTATCATTGAAATACCCCCGTTCCCCCCCCCCCCCCCCCCCCCCCCCCAATAAAATTCCACTAACTAGCTTCACAGTTCACAACTATGTATTATCTCTCTTGGGCTCACAATCTGCCTACCAAGGAACCTCCGCACCCGATGTCAACTGCTGCTGGCTGTCAATGGATATTTTTAAGGCAGAGATGGATAGATTCTTGATTAGTACAGGTATCAGTGGTTATGGGGAGAAGGCAGGAGAATGGGGTTGGGAGAGGGAAAGATAGATCAGCCATGATTGAATGGCCATGTAGACTTGATGGCTGAATGGCCTAATTCAGCATAAACTTATAAGGGTCCCGTCCTGGAACGTCACCTATCCATTTTCAGAGATGCTGCCTGAACTGCTGAGGTACTCCAGCATTTTGTGTCTATCTATGCTAAAAATCAGCATCGGCAGTTGCTTGTTATTTCATATTAGTGGAATATAATTGTACACAGGGACACCGTTGTGATAAGTTATATACTTTTAAATACAAAACAAACTCTGCAGCAAATAACTACCTTAGCTGACTGCAAAGCAGTTAAAAAGAATTCCAAGGAATGTCTGGCAATAATGACTCAAAAATCTAATCTAATTTAATCTAACAATTAAATCAGGAGCTGGAATCAATTACAGGACCATCTACCCTGTAAGACAAGCAACTTTACAGAAGAAAAGGCATCAAAAGAATAAAGATGAACGATAGGATTTAAAATGACTTGCATTCTTGTAATGAACAGGAGAGGAAAAGTCAAATTACACAAATTTAAGATCAAGAGTTGTGGGGGAGATTGCAAGCACAGACTGTAGAAACCACTATGCAAGGTTTTTAAAGAAAGAGTGCAAGATAGACTTCCCAGAATTTACATCTGGGGTTCCTCCTGCTTCTAATGCAAGAGAGTGATCTTCAACTCTGTGGTTCTGTGAGCAAATTTTAACAGGAACAATGAAAGAATGCAAGGTGAGCCGCCATGGTAAATGGGCCAGAAGAGCTGTCCGCTGTAGGAAAATACAGAATCTGGAAACAAAACAATGAAAGGAAATACATCTTTATTGGGAAGACTTTGAATAGAGTACAAAGAACATGATGTACTAGATAGCCAAGTCATTAAGAAAGTATCACAAGTAGTTAAGGCCATAAATGTAATAATTTGTTTAGTATCTTAAGGCAGAGAATACAAATGCAAACTGATAATGTTGAAGATAGAAAATACTTAATTAAAGTCCAAAACTGTGTCTGGGGCATTGTGCAATACATTTTTGGAAAATAAAAGCAAAAGATGTGATGTAGTAATTATGAACAGGAAGAGAGAATTGAGACCTTGGACACAACTTTCACAAGACCTCAGAAGCTAAGATGATCTCAAACACTAGTTAAAGGATTTTTTTTAAAACATAGTTTATTGCACCTCGTTAGAATGTAGCATTACACAGTGCCCAATATATTCTTTTAAAAGGCAATTAAATAAACCATTTAAAATAAATATAAGAGAATGAAAGAATCAAGTTGGATAGTGAGTTTAGACCAAGAGACTCATGTTGAGAAAACTACTAACAAAGACCTATTGGAATAAATGGCTAGTCACAGTGTTATAAAGCCCTTCGGAACGGCTTATTTGACAATACAAGAATCGCATTGGAGTCTGGGAATTGGTCGTTTGATAAGCATTCAACTGTTGTGATCCCAATCTGGTCTGTTCATTCTTTTATATTTCAACATTTTTTTTCCAAGAGTATAATTTTATTTTCCTGTTCATGAACAAATTATATAACTCGAGTCCAATTATACTACATCATTGTGTTTTTAAAAAAACAATCTGTTGTTTGTTGCAAAAATAAAGCATAAATAAATTTAAAAGCCAGGAATGTTCCAACTTGCACTACAGCCAATTATGACTCATATTTCCTACACGAATATTTTGTGCCCAGTTCCATTCGATATTATAATTTCGAGAAAACGCATTATAAAAGTCCAGAAGCCTTTAAAAATGTATTATTTTCAATCACTAATTCATGAACTGGGTATTAATCTATTTGGATGTTGTGTAAATAAATATACTTGTGTGACAGACTATCAACCTACACACTGGGGTTTTCTCTGAATTTTCTCCTAAGTGAGGGGGAAACATTCTAGTTTTGTGTCAAATTGTAGTCTGTCTCACAAAGTAATTTGTTTTCTCCATAGTCCTGAGAGATTAGGCAATCATTGTCTCAGCAACATACTGTAAAACCTGGGATTGCTATGGTTTTATTCTATTCTGCACTGATTCAGATGATCTCTGACAGAATGCTTGCAGTGACTGTTTTCTGTCTCCATATCAGAGAGGAGAAATATATTTACTGGGCGTGCATATTAGTTTTAGTTTACTTTAGAAATACAGAGCAGAAACAGGCCCTTCGGCCCACTGTGTCCGCGCCAACCAGTGATCCCCTCACACTAACATTCTCCTACAACATCCTATAGGGACAATTTACAATTATACCAAGAAGGGTTTCGACCCGAAACGTTGCCTATTTCCTTCACTCCATAGATGCTGCCTCACCCGCTGAGTTTCTCCAGCCTTTTTGTCAACCTACAAACCTGTATGTCTTTGGAGTGTAGAAGGAAACCGGAGATCCCGGAGAAAACCCATGCAGGTCACGGGGAGAACATACAAACTCCGTACCGACAGGCACCCGTAGTCAGGATCGAACCGGACCGTGGGACTGGAAGGCAGCAACTCTATCATGGTACCACTGTGCCTCACCTTGCTTATGTGAGAAGATGGAAAGAATCTGAGTTGTCTCTTGTGCTTCGTTCAGTTGAGTAGCATTGAGTAACTTAACAAGAGAGTTTTATTGTTATGTGTCTCAGATAGGACAATGAAATTCTTACTTGCTGCAGCACAACAGAATATGTTAACATAATATGGAACGGAAGATAAAAGTTCAGTGTGTCTATAGACCATAGACCATATATACACAACAAATAAACAAACAGATATTGTGCAATAACAAGTCTCGCACATAAATATAAAGCCACTCTGGCACTGGGCATTGTAATAAGGCCTTGGCTGGCATTAGTAAAAACATACCCCAACAAGTCACTCCCCTCAGGGAATGGAATAAAATTGACAAGAAAAAAGTATTTTGTTATTATTGAGTCTACTTGGCATGCGGCTCCATTTATATTATCCCACCAAATAATTTTCAAAATTGTTTCACCAATTTTAATTATTGTGGCTGCCCATCAAACTGAACATTATTGGCTGTAAAGCATGTTGGAATGTCTTGAGCCGTGACAGCCCTTATATAAATCGAAGCTTGTTCTTTCATGAAGCATCAAATTGCCTCCGCTGTAAATAACCACGCGTTAAATAACGGTGATGGTTCCCACACAAAATCATGTGAATCAACAAGTAAAGACTAAGTTCCAGCTCAGAAACTCTCTGCCCACATGGGACTCACATTGATGATGAACGGAGTAACCCAGTACTGGGAGACAGAACTTCGAATTTCTGTCCATCCCCAGCAGAGACTGTATACATTAATTGAGTTTAGTTTATTGTCACATGTACCGAGGTACAGTGAAAAGCTTTTGATGCATGCTAACCAATCAGCTGAACGACAAAAGATGATTACAAGCGAGCCATCCACAGTGTTGCAGATACATGACAAAGGGAATAATGTGAATAGCGCTCAGTGCAAGATCAAGCGAGTAAAGTCCAATCAAAGATACACCGAGGGTCTCCAATGAGGCAGATAGTAATTCAGGACTGCACTCTAGTTGTTTGTAGGATAACCAACAGATGGGAAGAAGCTGTCCCTGAATCTGGAGGCGTGTGTTTTCACACCTATACTTGTGCCTGATCGGAGAAGGGAGAAGAGGGAGTGGCCAGGGGTTGCAACACGTCCTTGATTATGTTGGCGGCCTTGCCAAGGTAGTAAATAGGTGTAAATAGAGTCAATGGAAGGCATGGTCTGGGCTACATCCACAATTCAACCAATGCATGAACAACTTTTACCTTGTTAATCAGTGTCATAGTGAAGACCAGCAGCTCAGAATCAGCGCCATTCTTCTCCTCTAGAATTTCAACTAAACTTGTCCAGTTCTTTGTGCCTGAAGAAAGAATTCAAAAAAGTTAAATGTGAAAATAAAAGGACAATTTAATTAAAAATATTATTGAATCACATATTATTATAAAATTATAACTGCAGAGCTAGGAACATATTATGTCGTTAAAATTAAATACAAAATCATCTCAGCCACAGAGACAACTTAATGCAGAATAACATCGAACAACTCAGCCAGTCTTGTCTGTGGCAGCTCTTTCACTGGCTCTACTCCACTGTTTTTCCTCCAGATAATTATAAACAATTCCTTACAAAGTAAATGTTCAATAGCATTTTAAAAGTTACTGATGAGTTTTTATCCACTGCCCTTTCAGGAAGCCTATTCCAGAACCTAACATATCAATGCACAAGTACTAATCTGATCTATTCACCCTTCTCCCCCCATCACTTTCTCTGTATCCACTCAGTGATTCAATTCCTATCAAAATAAAGCAATTTTTAACTATAAGCCAACTGCATATCAACTCCAGCCTAATTTTGCTACCCCTACACCAAGGGTTAATTTAAAACGGACAACTAACCCACCAAACAAAGTGTGGGATGTGGAGGGAACTAGACAACCCATGTGGTCACGGGGTGCACATGCTAGTTATGCAAAGGCATCAGTGAAGGTCAGAATCGAACCATTGATGCTGAAGCTGTGCTCAACACATGTACTGCAAACCACGCTCATAACATTTGGACAGATACATGATTGGAAAGGTTTAGAGGGATACGGGCCAAATGCACACAGGTGGAACTACTGCAGATGGGCAGCATCTTGGTTGGATTGGGTGGGTTGGGCCTAAGGGCCTGTTTGGGGCTGTATGACTATGATGTATTTGTTTTGTTTTATTCCAGTAGGACTCCAAGCCCAGATGAGACACAAGTACCATGAAGCAGACAGCAAGGAGTAACTGACAAACAATAAACAGCCCACAGGTCCCAGCCTTAACACCCGCAGCATCTTTTCCACTTTTATTATTTGAAGCAGAGTACAGGCAAACTCTTAATAGACAATAGACAATAGGTGCAGGAGTAGGCCACTCGGCCCTTCGAGCCAGCACCGCTATTCAATGTGATCATGGCTGATCATCCCCAATCAGTACCTCGTTCCTGCCTTCTCTCCATATCCCTTAACTCCAGTATCCCTAAGAGCTCTAACTCTCTCTTGAAAGCATCCAGAGAACCAGCCTCCACTGAGGCAGAGAATTCCACACACTCACAACTCTCTGTTTAAAAACGTTTTTCCTCATCTCAGTTCCAAATGGCAATAATCTTATTATTGTTAAAATCTTATATAATAACCATATAACAATTACAGCACGGAAACAGGCCCTCTTGGCCCTTCCAGTCCGTGCCGACCATTTGTTTTCCCCTAGTCCCATCTACCTGCACTCAGACCATACCCCTCCATTCCCTTCACGTCCATATACCTATCCAATGTTAAAATCGATCCTGCCTCCACCACTTCTGCTGGAAGCTGATTCCACACAGCCACCACCCTCTGAGTAAAGAAGTTCCCCCTCACGTTACCCCGAAACCTCTGTCCCTTAATTCTCATGTCATGCCCTCTTGTTTGAATCTTCCCTACCCTCAATGGGAAAAACGTATCCACGTCAACTCTGTCTATCCCTTTCATCATTTTAAAGACCTCAATCAATTCCCCCCTTAACCTTCTGCGCTCCAAAGAATAAAGACCTAACTTGTTCAACCTTTCTCTGTAACATAGTTGCTGGAACCCTGGCAACATTCTAGTAAATCTCCTCTGTACTCTCTCTATTTTGTTGACATCCTTCCTATAACTAGGCGACCAAAATTGTACACCATACTCCAGAATTGGTCTTACCAATGCCTTGTACAATTTTAACGTTACTTCCCTACTCCTATATTCAATGCTCTGATTTATAAAGGCCAGCACACCAAAGGCTTTCTTTACCACCCTATCTACATGCGATTCCACCTTCAGGGAACTATGCACAGTTATTCCTAGATCCCTCTGTTCCACAGCATTCCTCAATTCCCTACCATTTACCATGTAAATTGCATCTTTTTCTTTAGAACTGATGCTAAACTTGGGAGGTGGAAGTAGATGGTGCCATGATCCTAAAGGGCATTCAAAGAAGTCTGTCTGATAGATTGGCTGAAATCAGGAAACATTCTATCAATCCCTGCACCAAGAGCATCAAGCCAACTGGGAAATTAAACCTGTCCTGGGAATAGGTGGGAAGTGAATAAACAGCAAACAGACCAACAGTGGATAAGCCTATCGACCCTGCTGTACTCACTCTATACTCATGACTGCATAGCCGGACATAGTGCGAACTCCATCATCAAGTTCGCCGACGACACCACTGTTGTGGGACGAATCGCTGATGGTGACGAGTCAGAGAATAGAAGCGAGATCGACCGATTGACTAAATGGTGCCAGCACAACAACCTGGCTCTCAACACCAGCGAAACCAAGGAACTGATTGTGGACTTTGGAAGGGGAAGGATAGGGATCCACAATCCCGTTTACATCATGACGATGGTGGAAAGGGTCAAGAACTTCAAATTCCTGGGCGTGCATATTTCCGAAGATCTTTCCTGGTCCCAGCACACTGATGCAATCATAAAGAAGGCACACAGCGCCTCTACTTCCTGAGAAAATTACGGAGGGACGGTATGTCAAGGAGGACTCACTCGAACTTCTACATTTGCTCAGTAGAGAGCATACTGACTGGTTGCATCGTGGCTTGGTTCGGCAACTTGAACGTCCAGGAGCGGAAAAGAACGCAACTCAGTCCATCATGGGCTCTGACCTCCCCACCATCGAAGGGATCTATCGCAGTCGCTGCCTCAAAACGGCTGCCAACATCATCAAGGACCTACACCATCATGGGCACATTCCATTGCCATCGGGAAGAAGGTACTGGAGCTTGAAATCTGGAATATCCAGGTTCAGCAACAACTTCTTCCCCACAGCCATCAGGCTATTAAACACGACTTCAAACAAACTCTGAACTATAACAGCCTATTGCACTTTATCTGTTTATTTACGTGTATATATATGGTCTGTGCTATATAGAGACACTGAACTGTTCTGTATTATGCTTACAATATTCTGTTGTACTGCAGCAAGCAAGAATTTCATTGTCCTATCTGGGACACACGACAATAAAACTCTCTTGACTCTTGAGATGTTGGTTTATAAAAAAAGACATAAAGTGCTGGAGTAATGCAACGGGCCAGGCAGGGTCTCTGGAGAACATGGACAGATGATATCTCAGGTCAGGCTGATTGTAAGGAGGTGAGGGGGGTGATGAAAGCTGGAAGAGAGATGGGGGTGGCTCAAAACCCGGCAAATGATACTTGGATACAAGTGAAGGGGGTTTTGGCAGATGGCTGGACAGTCCACAGACGAAGAGGCAAGAAATATGAGATAAGGAGAGAAGGACAGATGCACAAAATCTGACGCTGGAGGAAGGAATACCAATGGAAAGAGAAAGGGGAAAGGGAGAAATGAGCGTGCACCCAGGCTGGGCACAGGGAAGAGAGGGGGGAGAATTGGGGGGGGGGGGGGGGGGGGGGGGGGGGGAGAGGGCAGGGAAGGAGAGGGGGGAGTTTGGGAGTTAATTTACTAAAATTAGAGAATTCAATATTCATACCATTAGGTTGTAAGCTACCCAAGGTGAGGCGTTATTCCTCCAGATTATGTGTAGCCTCGTCCTGCCAATGGAGGAGGCCCAGGACAGAAAGGTCAGTATGGAAATGGGAAGGGGAGTTAAAATGGTTAGCAACCGGGAGGTCCAGCAGGCCTTGGTCAAGTAAACCTGCATGTGCCTTTCCATTCTGATATGTTGCACTGGGCATGATAGGATTAAAGCACAAAAGGACTCTTTGGGCAGCACATGGACGCAGTGGGGGAGTCATTCCCTTACTGCGCCAGAGACCCGGGTTCGATCTTGTCTACGGGTGCTGTCTGCACAGAGTTTGTACGTTCTTCCTGTGACTGCGTGGGCTTTCTCCGGGTGCTCCAGTTTCCTCTGACATTCCAGAGACGTGCAGGTTTGGCTTCTGTAAATTGTCCCTAGGGCGTTGAATAGAACTAGTGAACGGGTGATCGCTCATCAGCGCGGACTCGGTGGACCGAAGGGCCTGTTTCCGTGCCGTATTCCCTAAACTAAACTAAAAGACACAAATTGCTGGAGCAACTCAGCGGATCAGGCAGCATCCCTGGAGAACTGGCAGCTATAGTACTATCTCCACAGACTCAAGAGACAGAAGGGCAGATTGAACTCCATTCGATATTCAACAATGTCTCCTTGACTGTGATGCTAAACAGGGTGGTGGGGGCACTGTGGGTGGGGTGGGGCGGGGCGTGGAGTGGCAGGATCATCAGCCCAGAGGTTTCACAAACACATCAGCATCACCTACGACAATGCGAAGGGCTTCAGCATCACATTGGAGGGACTGAGAGTTCATTCGTTTCCTCACCGATCTGTCAGGCTGACAGTAAATAAAAATCCAGAAGAGAAAGGGGAGTTAAAATAACATCTCTCAGCTGGCTGGGAGTGCAGGTTCCTGACACTCCCCTTCACTCACAACCTGAAAGAATTCATGCAATTCAGATGCTTTTATTTTGCAGAGTTCAAGGGAAGGAAAGGAAGATTTGTGTGAATGTGTGGAGAAAAAAGCTGAATGACAACATTTAAAAAAAACTTGGGTGCATCAGGCATTAAAAATAAAATTTAAGAAATAATAGTTGACATTTAATTTCTTTTAGATTTTCCAATTAAATATTCATTATCCTGAGGAATAAATTCTGGTGTCCTGTGTGCATTTTTTAGGCCAATTAAGTCTGATGAAAGGTCCCAACGGCAAGACTCTGCCTGTCCGTGTCCTCCTGAGAAGCTCCCCGACCCGCTGAGTTACTCCAGTACTTTATGTTCTTAGCTGGATTCCAGCTTCTGCAGTCCCTTGTGTCTCCAGCTTCCAATATTTATTGTTCTCAATTATCAAGTGAAGTAAAATCAAAAATACAAACTGGTAAGTTTCATTGTAATTATGTGTGTTTGTTTGCTTTCAGATTCGGTCACACTTTTATTTGATTTTGAAGCAGGGAAATGTTTCAGTATCGTGAAAGAAAGCTATTTGGAGAAAGTTATTTTTGAAAATGTTCAAAGGCAAAATGTGAGAGCATCCAGCGATTTAAAAAAAATCTTCCTCCGTGGCTCCTTGGTTTGTCTCTAGTGTTCTTTTTGTCATTGCCAAAACACAAATGCATTGAATTGTTGAATTTGTGCCTTGGACAGGAGGGAGATTGCTGGAAGATAGGAAATGCCTTGTCCTGATGCTCCACATGTAATGGAAGCAACGCATGCTCAATGGACTAGCTGGACTTCCGCTCTCCATCATTTTCATTTACCGTATAAATAACACACATTAAAAAATACCCCGACAGAATGCAGTCTATTTCTTGCTCCTGGTTTTACCCCTTCCTCTAGTGTAGTGTGTGCTGAACATCGGCCTGGCAAACAACAGAGCCTCACTTGCTGTACAGCAGAAGATAGATTGATCTCCTGCTGATGGCAATTTGCCAGAAATGGCTGGCATCAGCTGAGGGAATAAAAGCTGCCATTAAAAATAAGTTGATTGGGCTACCACACAACAGGACATTTATACCTGACCTTTAGTTTAGTTTTGATTAGTGCAGAAACAGGCCCCTCGACCCACCGAGTCCGTGCCAACCAGTGATCCACGTACATTTGCACTATCTCACATACTTGGGACAATTTACAATTTACAACCTGGGAGTTTGTGGAATGTGGGAAGAAGCTGGAGGACTCTGGGGAAACCCATGCGATGACAGGGAGAACATAAAACACAGTACAGACA
This sequence comes from Okamejei kenojei, assembly GCA_035221665.1. Lineage (NCBI taxonomy): Eukaryota > Metazoa > Chordata > Chondrichthyes > Rajiformes > Rajidae > Okamejei > Okamejei kenojei. Next base: position 14,593,223 of record CM069147.1, read on the forward strand.
GCATCCGTATTCAGGGTCAAACCCGGGTCTGTGGCATTGTACTGCTGTGCCACCCACACAGTGTCGCTCCAAATTAAGCAGCTCTCACAATCACAATGGTTGCTGGACTGACCACAGATTACAAATTAGGAGCAGAATAGCCACCCAGTCTCAGAAGCCGCATTAGATCACGGCTGATCTAAACTCCAAAATCAACTCTTAATATTAAACATTGACTCCTGGTTCTATATTCTCCCACAACCTTTCCCTAACCATCCTGTCAAATCCCCTCAAGTTCATTCCCTCCCCAGTTGCCCCAGCACTTTGTGTTTTGCCCCTCTTACATATAGGTTTCCGTCAATCCCCTTTTCACTATTTCCAGTCTAGTAGATACTAGTCTAGCCTATCCATAAGACCCCGACCATAAGACATAGAAGCTGAATTAGGTCACTCGACCCATCAAATCTAGTCTGCCATGGTGGTGTATTTTTCCTCTCAACCTCATTCTCCTGCTTTCTCCCCATAACCTTTGAAGCCCATACCAATCAAGAACCTATCAGCCTCCGCTTTAAAAATACCCAATGTCTTGCGGCAATTAATTCCACAGATTTTGCATCCTCTGGCTAAATAAATTCCTCCTCATCTCTATTCTAAAGGCACATCCTTTTTATTCTGAGGCCATGCCCTCTGGTCCTAGACACCCCCTTTACTGGAAGCATCCTCTCCATGTCTACTCTACCTGGGCCTTTCATTGTCCGATAGGTTTCAATGAGATCCACCCTCATCCTCCTAAACGCCAGCCAGTACAGGTCCAGAGCCTTCAAACGCTCCTCATACATTAACCTAATCATCCCTGCGATCATTCTCATATTGTATATCTCTTCCTCTCCAACCATCATCACATCCTTCCTCACATATGAGGCCCAAAATAATTCCTCATATTCATTCTGGTATTAATCTAGCTAAATTAATCTAGTAATAATACCTAAATTGTTACCAAGTAATTTTCAAACTTCCCAAAGGAAGTAAATCAACAACCAATTACAATAAATGTTTTAAATGTCAATTGCAAAATGTAACAAATAGTTTCAGTGATGAAACCAAACATTTACTCAAATGCTGGTTATTGTGGTTGTTGTTGAACTCAACAACAGACTGGTTCCACCAAGATACAGTACAGAACGCCACAGGAGATCCTGTTTCTCTGTGGCTATCAAACTGTCAACTCCTCCCCCATCTGTCGTAGGGTAGACCTACATCCCTCCGACCACCAACCCTCCCTCCCCCCTTCCCCAATCTTTGCATGTCCCCAATCCTTTCCACTCATCACTTCAATTTCATCTTTCATGTATCTTGTGTTTTATGACTGTTGGCAGATCAATTTCCCTCCTGGGATCAATAAAGTTCTATTGTATCGTAGTTATATCCAGTCACTTGTTTTGGTCTTGCAATAGGTTAAGTGAGTGGATAAAGATCTGGCAAATGCAGCGTGATATGGGGAAGAATGTGAAATTGTCAATTTTGGCAGGAAATGAAAAAACATTAGATACACATCTACTTCATCAGTGTGAATTCCTCCTGCACTTTCGTTTTGTGCCCAAGATTCCAGCACCTGCAGTTTCATATGCCTGCGTATCCTCCCTATCTTTGCATTCAAATCCCCTTGCAGTGAAAATATGCAATCGATGTTAGCTTTCCTAATTATGAGCTGTAATTACATGTTAGCCTTCTGTGAATCATACTGTATATCAAGATGTTCGGATCTCCTTCACCTAAAGAATTCTGCAATCTCTCACCAGTTAGATACTGTGCCTTTTTCTCCTGCCAAAAGTGGCAATGTCACATCCTTGTTTAAGAAGGAACTGCAGATGCTGGAAAATCGAAGGTAGACAAAAATGCTGTAGAAACTCAGCGGGTGAGGCAGCATCTATGGAGCAAAGGAAATAGGCAACGTTTCGGGCCGTCACATCCTTCCCCATATTTTGTAGGGAAGGAGGAAGGAATTCCCTTGCTCCATTTACTGTTAGCTGGAAAGTCTTCCATTTGTTCCTGGTCTGCCCTTACATTTCTCAATTCCATCACCCTCCCCGACCCGTCACCTCGCCATGTCCTTCAAAGATGCTGCCTGGCCCGCTGAGTTACTCCAGCACAAGATTCCAACATCCTTGTGTCTCACTAACTTTCCTTGTAATCTTTTCACCACACATTCCCATCAGCTTCTCCCAGATTTTATCACTCACCTATACAAGGAAAAAGCAATCCACACTGGTCAATTAAACTACCATAAGTTTATCCATTCTATTTGTGTAGAAAGGAACTACAGATGCTGGTTTAAACTGAAGATATTCACAAAAAGCTGGAGTAACTCAGCGCGACAGGTAGCTTCTCTGGAGAGAAGGAGTGGGTGGCGTTTCGGGTCGAGACCTTTCTTCAGACTCTGAAGAAGGGTCTCGAACCAAAACGTCACCCATTCCCTCTCTCCAGAGATGCTGCCTATCCCACTGAGTTACTCCAGATTTTTGTATCCATTCTATTTGATCATCATGAATGATAGCCGCAGATTTTTTTAGGTCTGTCTCATTAAATCAGTTGTAACCAATTTTTTTTTTAAAAAGGCCAACATATTTGTAAATTCCTGAAATTGGAGGTAGATTATGAAACCCAAACTCCAGTATTTAGATCAACAAAGTGCTGCTTTGGTGGACGTGGACCACGTTTTCTTCACACGAGGTATAATTGCCAAGAATTGTTCATCACATGGATAAATCCATTAAGTAAGTATGCAAGGCAGCCCATTAAAAACTTGACAATGAATGTCTATTGCTGAACATGTCCCAAAGTACAGTCTGAAGAAGGGTCTCGACCAGAAACATCGCCTATTTCCTTCGTTCCATAGATGCTGCCTCACCCGCCGAGTTTCTCCAGCATTTTTGTCTACCTTTGATTTTTCCAACATCTGCAGTTCTTTCTTAAACATGTCCCAAAGTACAGTACTCATTAGACAAGTTCTTACAAGCTTAGCATATTCCCTATTATCTAACGATCCATTGGATTATTCACCCTAACAGCCCTGGTGGCGTGAGTAATTAATAGATTTTTAGAAAATAGGAAATCAATGGATATGGGGACAATGCAGGAAAATGGCACTCAGGTAAAACATCAGCCGTGATTGCGGAGAGGCACACGTGGCCTCTTACTTCTATTTTGTAGGTTCTGAGCAGGGAACAGCATTTAGGTCACACGTCTGCAGCAGTGGGTCCACCAGGACAGGGTGTTGGAAAGGATGGAGACTCTAGGTACAGTGGTGTGGGTGATGGGACAGCTGCCATTTTTAAGTTAAACATGGCCGTATTTCCCCCCATACAAGGTGGAGGACTCACTCATCTCCAATTACTTGTCAACGTGGATCCACACCATCAGAATTAAAATGCTTGTTACTTCAGATCTGTGATGCAGTTGGCTCAACTTTGAAGGGTCTCAACCCGAAACGTCACCCATTCCTTCTCTCCAGAGATGTTGCCTGTCCCACTGAGTTACTCCAGCTTTTTGTGTCTACTCGCTGTCATACAGAAACGCATCCTTATTGTTAAATAGGACTCTTTCCCCCACTGCCCCCAAGTCCTCTCATACTGACCCTTCCTCTGTTAAATCCAAAGAGTTGACAGCTACCTCAGGTTTGTTTTACACACACCTTGCTTTCTTTTCTCTCGTCTACATCAAATCATATCCCACAGTCCAGGCTTCTAGACTATCAGGTGTGCAAGGACTGATTTAATTCTTCATTTTATCTGCTGCAATCAACGCGCTGACATCTTTAGGCCCTATTCCACATTCTTCATCACTTTATAAAGTGTTAACTCAAAGGCAGTAAATTCTCCTCATTTTTGCTCAGAGGGGGCTCAGCACAGTGGAATGCCCAGCTGAGAGTCACAACATGCCGACCCGCACCAGGACAGCCTCCCACAACAAATAAACTACACCCCGTATATTAATCTCAACTAAAAGAGGCAATAAGTTTACGTCAATCTGATCTTTAAAATATATATACTCAACACCTGGAAAAAAAAAAGCACAGCCACTGTAAATTGTTTTAATACATTTGGGATTTTATTTATCTGGAAGTCAAGATTAATTTTCAGTTTTAGTAATGAGCTTACTTTTTAATGTTGTGTTTTTAGCATTCACACAGTCTAACTGTAATTCTCCCTGAACCCTTTAAAATAGCACTTACATCTTTTATCATCCACGATGTTGGCAGCTTGGATCAGAAGAACTGCGTTGCTCTCTGTGTATTCCACAAACACCAACAAGAGTTTCAGAACAGTCTTCACTACTAAACGGTGCTGGAATTGAGAAACACAAGAGCAGACTGTGAGCAATTGCCAGACTCACCAGCTGACAGTAAAAGGAGGGAGGGAATTACTTCAGCCTGAAAGCTCTGACTTCTCCAGGAGGTGGCAGTGTTGAGCAGCGCAGACTCAACTTTAACCAAAATAACTGTGCAGTCTCGATCACCTTGCTTCATTTAATATGTCCATTTTAAATTAATGTAACTTTCTTTACACGCCTGAAGTTCACACCCATTTCACCAATTGTTTCTAATCCTGGAACGCAAAGTGGTTTATATAGTCAGAGCCTAGAAACTGGCCCTTCAGCCCATCGCACCCACACTAACCATCAGGTATCCACCAATGCTAATCCAATATCCACTCTCGCATCCCCAGTAACCGTTAAATTACCAACCAGCAGTTTTTTACGGTGTGGGTAGAAACTGGAGCACAGAGGGGAAATCTACTCAGTTACATGGAGAAAGTGCAAGCTCCACACAGACAGCACTGGAGGCCGGGTTGGAGCCCAGGTCTCTGGGACCGAGGCACCAGTACTAACTGCTGCACCACTGTGCTGCCCATAGGAGTTTAAAAATACATTACTTTTTTCCTACTTGTCTTCCTTTCAGAAAAAAATGGAATATGTTTATTTACTGGTTACACCTTGCATAAAGAAACATCCATAAACTTTCCAAATTAAAAACAGAAAATTAGACATTTTCAAAGTTCATACAGTGGCTTTTCACCTACTTAACCAAGGTCCTGCTATCAAGGTAAAGTGAAGAGAGCTTTAATATAATGAAGCCTGTCAATCATAACTGATTACTTGTGTCCTGACAGGACAGGGACTTCAGCAAAGTTGTAGAAGATGGTTTCTACTTGCTCCCCCAGTCCCTGTCCCACCTCAGAATCATGACTGAACAAAATGTCTCAATCCTTCAACCTAATGACTCCTGGCTCCTGCTCATCCACTCAGTTCCCAATCCATATCCATCCTCTGATGCAGCAACTCATCGGAATAAGCAAAACACATTTTTGAATGTCAACTCGGAGTAAAATATTCATTTTACTTCAATCATGGGTGTGTACATGCAGATTTGGGATCTGAAAATGTCCATGGTAACTTTATTTAAGTCATCAGATTCCATTCAACTCAGCAATAATTTTAATTTAAATCAATTTCTCTTTAGATTAACCCAATTTTTAACAAAGGAAATGCTTTCCTTTTGTGATGGAAGAAATATAAGGAACCCCTTTAAAATTATTGATCTTGTTAAAAGCTAAACATCTGTGCAAGTTCCAAGTTTGCACACTCAGCCCTGTTTAGCCATGGCACGCTCCACAAACCTCTGCTGACAGATTAAATAGACAACACTTCTTTAAAATAGTAAGATTAAACGAGAACTCACCTGTTCGAAGTTTGATCGTTATTTTACGAGGAGTTACGATGAGGGATTACGTGAAGAACCCGCCTCACGCTGTCAACGGCATACTTCAAAGCAGCGGCATGAAAAACACAGAACACCAAAGCCGGAGTAACATAGTAAGGCTCATAAAAAGACTTAGAACCACCATTTGATCATTTATTTTACGAGGGTGGGAGCGGAGGGCACGTAATCCCTCATCGTAACTCCTCGTAAAATAACGATCAAACTTCGAACAGGTGAGTTCTCGTTTAATCTTACTATTTTACTTCGGAGTCACGTGAGTGACTACGTGAAGAGTTTTAAAGCTTTCTGTGTTTTTTATGTCGTAGAATTAATCCGTACGACAATCCGGCTAAGTAAACACATACATGAGAAAGCACACAAATGTTAGATCTTTTCACAATCAAGTTTTTTAATGGCTGAAAAACCATATAATACCCTCCTTATATTTGAGGGAAAAAAATGATTATAAGTGACAAAAAATATCAGTGACTACACAACTGATTATAGCAATTAATAGCAAACAAAGCAGGTGATTATAGTGCTCCCAACACCGCGTGTCCAAAGCTTGTCATAGTGTGAACAGGTTTGTTGTAGGACTTTGAAAAAGTTTCTTCTTTACTCCACCCTGCGATTTTTAAAAATATGCTCAAGAGGTACGTCCCGCCCCTTCATCGCGGACGTAGCTGCCGCCCTGGTGGAGTGAGATTTGAAGACATCAGTGTCTATTCCCGCTAAAACCAACACCTGTTTCAACCATTTTGAGATAGTTTGAACTGAAGCTTTTGTGTGTGGCTTTTTGTGCGTAAAGCAGCAATGTCTTTTCGTTTCCTCGAAAAGTGTCCGTCACTTTAATACATTGGTTCAAATGTCTAACCACACACAAAGCAAGCTCAATATGAAAAGCTTGAAAGGTTACCTTTGTTCCAGATCTCCCTGGTCTACTTTGTTTGATCAGATCGTAAACATAGAATACAACGTTATCTGTAGTCACATGCATACAGTCTAAACGCAACATTTGTAAAGTTTGCACTCTTTGGGCTGAGACCAGTGACATTAACATGACCAATTTCAATGTTAACCTATGCAATGACAACCCTTCAATTGGCGTCCATTCTCTAAGTAGAGCAAGTACTATGCTCACATCCCAAATCTCTGTATATCTAGGTTTTGGCGGATTCATGTGAAAAAATTCCTTTCATGAATCGTGATATTAATGGATGCGACCCAATTGATTTTTCACCAGTCATAAGTCCTAAATAGGACGACAAGGCACTGCGTGCAGTGTTAATGGCACTGTAACTTAAATGTTGGCCAAAGCGCAAATTGGCAAGGAATTCCAAAACATGAGTAACATTCACATAATCATCAGAAATATTTTGACTGTGTGCAAAATTCTTCCTATTTTCTTAATATGTGTCATATATTGTTTCTGTGTGCTATCTCGTCATGATGTACCAATAACTGTCAAGTTTGGTCCGACAATCCCAGTTCCTGTAGTGGTCTGGTCAAAAACCTGCGCAGATTAACAAATTCATATATGCATATAATGGATAATCTTCATTTGTTACTGGATTAGTCAAGATATCACTACAGTTAAGAATCTGCATATACGGTTCTTTAATCATATTCAGCATAACTGGGAACCAAGGTTGAGTTGGCCAATTGGCCCTACCAACAATCCGGAAGCTGAATCTTGCTCTATTTTCTTCAAGCATCTCTGGATCAGAGCAAATGGTGGAAAAGCATAAAAGAACATTTTTTTCCCCAGTGTAATAAAAATGCATCTACTGCCACTGCGTCCGGATCGTGTTCCAAGACACATAATGAGGCAAATGATGATTAAGCCTGGATGCAAAATCAATTTCTGGCAACCCAAATCGTCGAACAATATTCTTAAATATTGGTGGCTTTAAACATCCATTTCGTATTATCTTTAAAAATCCTGGGGACCTTTCATCTGCTACCACATTGTCTTTACCTGGAGTATAGCTTACTGCAATCCATATCTGCCGACCAAACACCATTGCCATATCTCATTGACCAGACAATCACATGATACTGATCCAACTCTCCCCATGTGATTAATGTAAACCCACAGCTGTTTTATTGTGTAATTGTATTAACACATGCAGACCTTGTTTAGCACAACAATATGCTTTAAGCCCATAAAAGGCCCAATAACTCCCAATAGTTAATACCATACTCTTGGAGAAACACTTGTTCTTCAGTTTTCCCATCTACCTCCACAACTGGAGGAGAGGATAAATCTGTGGCCCCCCATCCGAGAGCACTAGCATCTGTATGTAAACCCATTTCAGCTGTTTAATCATAATATTTATTTAGCAGTTTGTGGGACATTTTCCTTTTTTAACCCACCATTGTAAATTCCAATACAGCTTCTTTTGTTAATTACATAGGCCTGTCAAATGGCCTGCCTTCTCTTTAAGAGCTTGTATCTTGTACCTTCGAAGATATCAATAAATGTAATGAACCAAATTCTAATGCAGGAAAATGTGCTAGCAGTTCACCAATGGTTGTCACCATTTCTCGGATGGAAGGATAAGGTTTTGAATGAGATAATGACAAGTTACCAAAATATCATCGACTTTAACTGTTGGTAAAGGTATTAACATAGTCACTGAGTTAATTACAAACCCCAAAAGTAAATTGTTTGTGCAGCTGGCTGCAGCTGGGGCTTAATTAGATAATTAAGAACCTTAGCTTACCACAAAGCTTTAGTAACTGAAACTGATCCTCAGCTGACTCCTGATAATCACTAATGACCAGAATGTCATTGAGATAAGCCATAATGATGTGCATTTGTGCTCTAATTGGGCTAACTGGTTTCAAAAACAGTTTCGTAAAGAGTAAAAAGCTGAACTCAGTCTATTTGGCAAAGCTTAACTGCCATAATTGTCACAACCATTAAAATTTAAGTATCACCGAAACCTGATACATAGGTACAGAATAATAGGCTCTTTTCATCAATCTTAGCCATATAACAACCTGCTGAATTAAATATTTTGCAGTATTCCATGACTCCATTTGAACATGTTTTGTATTCTACAAACTTATTTAGACCTGTAAGGTCCAGAATACTTCTGCAACCATCATCTGTAATGCCTTCTAACATTAAAGACAAATTTATGCTCGTGTTCAAAATCTTTTCCATTACCCCTTTTCCAGATAATTAGGCAATGTGGACATAAAACTCTGCTTTTTCAATGCAGAAACACGAAAACATAAGCAGGTTTATTCTGTACAGGAGGATTAACCTCTTGTTTTAAAAAGTAATAGTAGTTAATGAAACTGCTCGTAATATACTGATCAAAATAATAGTAAGCCAGTCTTAATAAACTTTTTGTAATCTCCCTCTAACTGGAGATTAATCCGCAGTTTCTTTAAGCAGGGAACACGTCTTTAATTCCTCTGCATATGAGCGTGGTGGTCTCCTTACCTGAATTCGGGTAAGTATTTGGTTGTGCAATACAATAAAACTTCCTTGACATATTTCTGCCTCTATTTCCAATATCAAATCCCCCTTCTGGGCGAAAAACCTTTTCGTCCAAAGACGAAGGTTTCATGCAGCTAAAATATTTTAGCTTTTCATCCAATTTCAATAAGTTAGGCAGATTATTCCAAACAGATAACCAAGAGCTTAAACACCACTTGCTCGACACAGGTATGCAACCTTGGGTGAAAAAATGGGCCAAATAGCCATTTATTTTATACAAAACTTCATAGAAAAAATTGCACAATAGCGTCTTTATTTTATGTTTTCCTTTCATCTGCCCAAAAGACCATAATAGCAGCAGAGTAATTTGTGAGGATTTTTTAAACCTCACTATTTTTATTGACGCTCTCATATTTGGAGTCATGAATGCCCATATTAACGGATAAACCGTAGGCTCTTCCAATGAGGCACAATTTCCTGTGCTGTGCAATTTTAATATTTCAATCATCACAGAATCATGAAGTTGGTGAGATACCATACTAATGTAGGTAGCTAGGTTTTTCCATAGCCTCACCACTTCCTTTGGATTATAGCAAAACTTTTGCTATCTCAGGCACACCTGGCCTCACTTTTATTTTTATTTTAATTGTAGTGTGCATTCATAATTCACATCACCACTTGCAGGGTCTGTCTTTTGCAACCCTGATCCACTTGGAATTATATCCAAAGAGACTTCCTCCACCCTATCCAGGGTCAGAGTTTTTATTTTTCAATTTGGCACATAGCCATATTTTGTATATTCAAGCCCTCAGGGTCTTTTTTGGGGAACTGTTTGGGTACTGTGACCCTGGTCTTTAGTACATTCAAGCCCCTCAGGGTCTTTTTTGGGGAACTGTTTGGGTACTGTGACCCTAGTCTCTTTTATATTATGGGAGTACTTTCTCCATATCGAGAATTTTATTAACTTTTTTAAAAATACAGTCTTTCTGACTTTTAAAATATCCTATCCAAAATTGTGGAGCATTTAAAACCTTTCTACCGTATTTTTAAACGGTACCAGTATCGGAACCGGCCCCGTAATTAATCTCCTCGTCCCGATCGCTGGGTATTCCCCTGGGACGTTCTTTTTTAAAAACTCCGTTATTTTAAACAGAGTATATCTGTTTAATTTAAACTTTTAGTTAGTTTTTAAAACCTTTAAAATCCTGGTTTCCACCAGGCACGGAAGTTTTCTAGTCCTAAAAAGTTTTTCAACAGCACTTACCTGCCGGTTCTGAACCTACCGCTGTCGAGGAGCTGCTCCTTACTGCAGCTCCTGCTTCTGCCCTGTCAGCGTCGAACGTAATGCCGTTGACAGCGTGAGGCGGGTTCTTCACGTAGTCACTCTCACGTGACTCCGAAGTAAAATCCCATGTTTTGTTGACCATTGAATTCTAAATAACTGCACTAACTCGTGCCTGAAATCAGCATTCTTTGTTTATAGCTCCAGGGGAGAAAAAAAAAACTATAACTCAATAATTGAACGAGACATGCTTTTATAAACCATTTTTCCAAATGGGTGGTCCCAGAAATAATGTTTTTATATGTAATTTCTGCTGTGAGAGTTAACATTCCCGGCATTTAATTAAACCTATACCTTCTCCCACTTACTCATCACGTTTGTTATCGATGAAAAAGAAAAGGAAAAACAGAATTACATTATAACGTTAGACTTCAATCAATCTGTAGCAAGTGCCTGAAGTCATCACCTTATAAAAATCTCTGAAAAAAGACGCATGTTCATGTTAAGATGAAACGGCTGCTTCCTTTTCAACTGCACGCAGCTAGCAGAATAATAAATAGGTGCCAGGCCCAGGTTGTAACTAAAGTTATTTATGTGAGAGAATGGATTGTTGGGGTTCTGCTGAATGGGAAACAGCTGGCTTTTGATTTACTCCAGTTGTGGTCTAACCAATACAACTCAATACAATACAAAGTTGCCAAGAGACAAGGAAAGTACAATAACTTCCAATTTCCGAAGCATGTTCTAATGACATGCCCCTTATCTTGACTTGACCGCCAGAACAGATAATTTACTTATTCTGAATGACATTCTTATACTGTTTTTGAAGAAGCTTGTGCTACTTGAGGGATTTTTATTTTCCTCTCCCAAGTGTCAGACAATCATTTCAAGAAATAGAATATACCTATATCGGTGTGTCTGACATCTGTTACCAGGGCATTACCACAGTCAATAATAAAAAGTGATTGACATTTTTCAGTAGATCGTAGATTTTTAATGAATACGACAAGTCCAACAAAATCAATGTAGTACTTTGAAGACTTTTTACTTACAGAACATGGAAATATTTATGCTATTCATGCAGACTCTAAAAAGGTTTTTGATACAGCCTTCATAGTTGCCTTAAATGAATGTGAAGCTCATGGAATTGAAGACAAATTATTCACAGTTACTGCAGGCAGTTATTTTTAACATCATCCATTTTTGCAAGATTCAGTGTTGGGACAGATATAGATACATCTTTGATGACAGGACAGAAAGCCACATTTGCAGTTTGTTGACAGCATAAAAAACAGATAGTATTGTAAGAGGGAGGCACAAGAGACTGCAGATGCAGGAATCTTGAGCAAAAATACAAAGTGCTGGAGGAACTCAGCAGGTTAGCCAGCATATGGGGAGGGAATGGATAGGTGACATTTCAGGTTGGGACCCTGTTTCAGACTGATTGGAACATGGGGGAAAAGAAAGGAAAAGAGAGGTGGAATTGGGACAAAGTCTGCCAAGTGTTAGGTAAATGCAGGTGAAGTGGGTGGCATTGCAAATAATGTAGATAGAAATATAAAATTCCAAATATATATTAACAGATTAAGGGAATGGATTTCAATGTCAGTAAATGTGAGGTTGACCAATTTTGGGCAGAAAAAAGTACATTTTTCAATAGTGACCAGCTGAGTATAATGCTGTTCTCGTGAGGCTTGAGATACCATTTAGATGCAGCATTAAAATGTCACAGTCGGGATGAAACTCTGACCTTTATGTCCAAAGTACTAGTTTGCAAGAGGGTTGAAGTTCCCTCCAACTACTCAAGAACCAAATTAAACCACGTCTGGAGAATGTGAACAAGTCTTACTACCACATCCTATAAAGGACATGACCACCTGGAAGGGAGTGTATTACAGAGATATATCCGGACTCCAAATTAGAGAAAACAAATGCAGGCTTTAATCCCTCAAATTTAAAAGGGTCATTGGCAACTTGATTGAAGCTTTTCAGATGTTATGGGGAACTGATAGAGTCATAGAGTCATACAGTGTGGAAACAGGCCCTTCGGCCCAACTTGCCCACACCGACCAACATGTCCCATCTACACTAGTCCCACCTGCCTGCCTTTGACCCATATCCTTCCAAACTTGTCCTATCCATGTACCTGTCTAATTGTTTCCTAAACATTGCACTAAACCCTGCCTCAACTACCTCCTCTGGCCTCTTGTTGCATACACCCACCACCCTTTGTGTGGGAAAAGTTACCCCTCAGATTCCTGTTAAATCTTTCCCCCTCTTCGCATTAAACCTATGTCCTCTGGTTCCCAATTCCCCCAAGCTGAGCAAGAGACACTGTGCGTCTGCCCGATCTATTTGTTGCATGATTTTATGCACCATAAACGTTTTATAAACAATGGTAGGACGGAACTATTTGGAATCCAAAAATGGGGTAAAGGTCTGAACATAAAATCCCGAGTTTCTATCCTACTATGAATGCCAATCAATCAGAGGTCTAAAGTTAATTATAAACATGAGGCCGATGGAAGTTCCAAAATTCAATGGCGTAAGTTTGCCGGACCATGGACAGGTGTCAAGAGCACAGTCACATCTCACTGACAGAGATAAAGGTCTTATCAGCTCAGATTTGAAATCACGAGCTTTGTCTCAGATGATTAGGAATTTTCTGTTCTATTTCTAGAATTACGGATCATGAGATTACTTGAGGGATTTGTAATCTCCAGTGGCACAGAGAGTAAACAGAAGCAATCTCACCAAAGTAAATACAACTTCAAAATCCCCTTTGCCTCGTATCTTACAGACAAAATACAGCAACAGGTACGGCCCAATTATCTTATTTATATTTGATATTTTTACTGCTTGATAGTTTTTTTAGCATATCCATCAAAACTCCCTGATAATCTTTCCTACATAGTTACATTGCTTCATTACAATAAACTAAACTAAGCCTCATCACCTACATCATATCACACCAATATCTGGTGGCTTCACTTCAGATCTGACTTATTTTATGACGGTCCCACCATATAAAATCAGCTCACATGCATTCCCTTCTGCATAATCACCTTCCCATTTTGTTGCTTTGCTCTCTTATCACCTGTTTCTTCAAAATGTTGGCATGGATAGGAAAGGTTTAGAGGGATATGGGCCAAACGCAGCCAAATGGGACCAGCTTAGATTGGACATCTTGTTCAGCATGGACGAGTTGGGCCAAAGAGCCTGTTTCCGTGTTGTCCGACTGTTAAAGAATCTGTTAATTATTTGGGCTTTTCTGAAGTTCAAAAGGTAAAGACATAGGTCTGAATCATTCGATAATTTCAACATCATCGAGCAAAAGGGAAACTACACTCACCCAATCTTGAATGGAGAGACCAAAAAGATAAATTGAAACCAATAACATCACTATTGATTTACCAAGAGTAAATCCAAGCAAAAATTGGAGACCCGGCTTGGATTTAGCCATGGTAATAATGTGATGATGCTTTGTTTAAAATAACAGGGGAGGGAGATAACACAAGCACACAAGCACCAACAATACCTCAACAGCTCCCAAAGTACAGTTACTCAGATGAGCATGGATAGCCACACACCAATTTGACAATGCACTCAGTTTATATCAAGACACGTGGATATGTAGGGAATGGAGGGCTGTGGATCATGTGCAGGCAGAGGAAATTAGTTAATTAGTGAGGCATCATGTTCGGCACTGACATTGTGAGCTGAAGGACCTGTTCCTGTGCTTTACTGTTCAATGTTCTGTGCAAGGCATGCATTCCTCCCAGTGCGGTTCGTTGAGAAGTGATGAGAATTGGAAACATGGACTACTTTCCTTCACTGTAACCTTTAGAACCAAGTCCGGTTACTAATGTCTGCTGCTGATCAATCAGCTCCGGCTCAAAGCCGGACATTCCAGGTTCGTTCATGTGAAAGTTAACACACTTGTCTTAAACCCTTATTTATTTAGCAAACGGTTGACTCACCATGCTCCCTGTGAGAGTGTACAGCCACTGGACTGTCTCATTATGGCCAATAACCCCATTCATGCCATCCACAAACAGCATAATCTGGCTCAGAGCTGCAAATACAGGGGGAAAAAAAACACATACTTAAGTGTGTCCTCATATTATAATAAAAGGAGTACATAATTTGTAGGTCCTGATTTAATGCTTTCACCTAATGCAGCACTTGTTGATATTGGAGTTATGCAATCGTTAGCACAAAGGCGCAGCGGTAGAGTTGCCGCCTCACAGCGTCAGGGACCCGGGTTCGATCCTGACTACGGGTGCTGTCAGTACAGAGTTTGTATGCTGTCACTATGACCGCGTGTGTTTTCTCTGGATTCTCCGGTTTCCTCCCACATTCCAAAGAGGTACAGGTTTGTCGGTTAATTGGCTTTGGTAAAATTGTAAATTTCCCCTAGTGTGTAGAACAGCACTAGCAGACGGGGTGGTTGCTGGTCAGTGCGGACTCGGTGGGCCAAGAGGCCTGTTTCTGCGCTGTATCTCTAAAGTCTAAAAAGTAAAAAGGCCACCAGGCACAAGTGACTGTAGATGTTGAGAAAACGGAGATCAGCTGGAGGAATTCAACAATCCAGGCAGCATTTGTGCAGGGAAGTGAACAGTCAATGTTTCAGGCTGCCCCCCTTCATCCAAACTGGACATTTGATGTATGTGATCGAGACCCTTCGTCCAGACGGAATCTAGATGACTCCTCAGTCTTGAATTTTCTCCCTGGCTGCACAGTTTATTCCAGCACAATTCCCCTAAAGTCAGCCAAATTAGCACAGAGATTGCAAATTTTGAGCACACTTTCAGTAAGAGTCAAGTTTAAAACACATAGACTCGGGGTTCAGCCACAAAACTGGCTGTAATCTGTATCTAAAGTAAACAACACATTTGTGGGTCTTGCCTGACCGCAATTCGAGCTTCCTTGGAAGGTACAGGAACTCCTAGGTTTTTCTAATGTTCGAAGGAATTGGTAGTGTACACCAGATTGACTATCAAACGGTGACCTGTTGTTCTATTTAAACATCATTTTCAATTAATTTAAATCAGCACTGCGCCAGACATTGACTTAAAATGCTTACATTTAACGATAAGCACATTTTCCGAACCAGGTTACCATCTTTATATGCAACCAGGGCATACATAATTGTTTCAAATGCTTTAAAGTTATGCATAATAATTTATTGGATTAGCTCATGACAGATTTACATTCATTACATTCATTCGTGAAAACAAATCTGCGTGGATTTTGAAACCAAAACAATTTTTCGCAAACTTTGCATCTGCAACAATGATTGTGCCCAAAGGGGAATCTCCCCCTCTTAACTGGTCATAACAATAAAAGCCTGGAAAATATGGGAAAGCTGCAACATGGGAGGTTTGGAAAGCTAGGGTTAGGTGGGAAAAAAGCCAAAGCTGGATGTCAGCATTTCAATGGGCAAGGTAGGGAAGGTTATTAAAAATTGATCCTGTGGGAATAGCAGGCATTAAATAAATGCGGTGTTGCTTGTAAGGCCATTGCCACCTAACACGTCCATCAGAGTTCAATCCTGACCGCCACTCATGTCTATGTGGAGTTTGCACGTTCTCTCAGACCAAGTGCAGGTGGGTTGGTTGATTGATGAGTGTAAATGTCCCCAAATGTGTAACCAAGTAGTATCATGTTACACATTTGTAACACAAGTAGTATCATGTTGGGGGGGGGGGGGGGGGGGGGGGGGGGGAAGAATGCAATGGGATTAGTATAAATCGTTACTTCATGAAATGATGTGGATTTAATAGGCAGAAGGGTCTGTTTCCATGCTGTCTGTCTCCAGGAAATACCTTCCACAAAAATAATTAATGAAGCGTTTGGACACCAGAGGGGGCTGTAGAACCATCATTCGTAGACACACGCGAACAAAAAGGATAGTCGAACTCCGGCATAGAACTCGACACAGAGCAATGAATGTTTTTTTACTAATATTCAAAAGTATGTGATACAGTTATGCCACATGAGCTGGAAAATGGCATTTCTTCGACAAGAGATAAACGGAGAAACCAAAATGCTATGTGCCCAAAGCTAAAATATTGTCAGTGCATGGTTGGAAGTGTTCATGTTCTAGGAGCAGACTTAAGCCATTTGGCCCACAAGTCTACTACACCATTCAATCATGGCTGATCTATCTTTCCCTCTCAACCCCATTCTCCTGCCTTCTCCCCATAATCTCTGACACCCTTAAGTGTTATAAAGAAATGAGTTGAAGTTTTGAGTAGAAGCTTTCTACAGACTTGGAGTCTGTTATGTAAGGCTGGTGGATAGGCTGTGAGTTTACTATAGGATGACAGACACTGATTGAATAAAACTGATGAAAAGGACAAAGGGAAGGAGAAGGCCCAAGCACAGAGATGATATTGAGAATTATATGACCCATAATTAGTTAAAGGAAAAAATATAACATTGAAGCTCATAGAGCCATGCAGCACGGAAACAGGCATTTTGGCCCATCTTACACATGCTGACCAAATGCCTCATCCATGCTAGTCCCACCTCTCCACATTTGGCTCATGTCCCTCGAAGCCTTTTCTATCTATGTACCCATCCAAATGTTTTTCAATGCTGTTATAGTACTTGCCTCAACTACCTCCTCTGGCAATTCGTTCCTTCTATCCACCACCCTCTGGCCCATCTTGGGAACAATGGTGAAAAATTAAACATGTTGAGGAAACAAAAGGGCACGAAAATACCCCTTACAAAGCATAAGGTAGGCAGCGGTGGCAAAATGATGTAAAGAGAAATAGAGATAACCTTTCACGTCTGATGAAGGTTCAGTGATCTGAAACATCAATTCTGTTTCCCTTTCCACAAACGTTGCCTGACATGCTGGGTTTTTGCGGCATCTTTTGTTGTTATTATAGATGATGGAGCAGGAGTCTGAAAGCAGTAGAGGTGCAGTACTAACCTCTTAAGATGTAGTTCTGGTAGTTCTGGTCTGCCTCTGCTCCAACTTTGATCAGACATGTCAGCCCTTCAGCATTGACAAACTCAGGCACCAGATCTTTGTCATCCTACAGAAGACAATGTGGCATCAATACATTTTGCAGTGGTCACAATTTAAAAAATAAAAATCATACGTAAACCGACCCACAAAAACTGCAGGTTGAGATATTGTGGCTACGACGCAACACAATAGTTATGGATAATAACAGAAAACTCAAAGATACTCAGCAGGTCAGGAAGCTCTATGCAACATGTGCTTAAGCTGTTAGTTGACTTGGGAAACTCAGTTTTGCTCAAAATTGTGTTGAAGGTGTGCAGAAGTGAATTTGCATTGGAAAATTGTCTTTTGTGAAGTCAGAAGTCCTAAACCAACTACTTTGATTATGCCTGCTGGAAATAATGTAGATAAATCATGTTTTATATCAACTTCAGACGCCATTCGGCCCTTCAAGTCCATGCTGGTTGTGAGAGCAATCGCATCGATTGCATTCCCCCACTTCATAGCAAATCACGCAAGGGAGTAAAGAATTGTAGTTATCAGATAATGTTGTCTGGGTTAGAATGGTTCTCTTTGAAACATAAAAGCAGCAAATAATTATCAAAGGGCTGAAGAGAATTGGGAGAACTCAGTAGGTCAAGCAGTATCTGTGGAGGGATGGATGGATGACGTTTTGGGTGTGGGCCCTTCTTTAGACTGCTGAGGAGGGGGGGGGGGGGAGATGGAAAAGAGTGGTTGGGACAAAGCCTGGCAAGTGATAGGTTTAAGAGATAGGTATCAATAACCCTCCTTATCTCTGTCCACCTCATTGTCTCCTCCCCTTCTCAGCTCTCCCTCAGCCCTCTGGCTCCTCCTCTTCCTTTCTTCTTCCCCCCCCAAACTACATCATTCTGAAGAAGGTTTTGGCCCGAAACAATACCTATTTCCTTCGCTCCATAGATGCTGCCGCACCCGCTGAGTTTCTCCAGCACTTTTGTCAGTCCTAGAAATTGTTTCCCTTTTGCAGATAATCACGTGGATGCGACAAGTACACGCAATAAAACACGTCACACTATTTTCTTCCCGCATTCATTTTAACTCATAAAGTTATGCAAAGTTATTTCTCGTGTTAAATGTTTATGATCTTCCCACATTCAAAAGTATATTTATGATCTTCCTAAATTCATATTTTTAATGCATTTTCATCACGTTCAGGGACTAATGCATGCATGAGTATAATTAATCACATTTTGACTTGCAAGCAATCTTTTCACTTGCCAAAAATGTCATTCCTGAGTTAGAAATCAGAGTGATGGGCAGCAAGTAAAAAAAAAGGGGTCTGACATAAATACAACCACATTATATAGCTGCTTCTTTTCTATAAGGCAAGTTCCTGATTCACTTTAAAAATCAATAAAATATTTTGCAAGTTTAGAATGAAAAGATTTCATGTTGCACTTATTATTCTCTTTGTTTTTTGTTTTAATTTTAAGTAAAAAATTGTTACGATTCAAAAATATTGAATGGTATTATAAAGAATTTAAGTCAGTCCATACTGTACAGAGACTGAACGATTGAACCTCATAAGTACATTAACATATGTACACACACACACACACACGCAATACCAAATATAATTGATAGTGCACTAATACTATTCTGTAGTTAGATTTATGCTTCACTGCCATGCTAACCGGACTGATTATGCAGTAGTATAGTGTTTAGACTGGACATTCTTGACACACAACCTCGCTAGTTCTCAGTTGCGCACCCCCATAAAGTATACGGCGGATAAACCCAATTATTCTGCCTTGAGGTACATGCACAAGCGCCCTATTGTCAATAGGACATCAGAGCACGCTACTGAGAGGATTCAATTCAAAGAAAAAGGAAAGCAGGGCTCTGGGGAAGGGTCCAAATTTAAAATCTAAGCTCATTTTATCTATTTCCAGATGCTGACAGACATGATATGCATTTCCTTTCTTTCTTTCACACTTTTATTTTGTCAAACTGCATGTCTTGTCAAGAGTTCAGTGTGAATACGAGACCTGTCCGTATATTTAGTTAGAAGGCTGAAATGGGAGGTGAGGGGGGAGGGTGGAGGAAAGTGGGGGGGAGAGGATATTGAGGTGATGGAGCTAAAGAAGATCAAATAAAACTGATGCAAGTGCAGTAATACATTGCTCTAGGATATCTGATCTATGATCCTCCATTTACCGTAAGCAACAAGTCTCATTATATAATCAAACTAACAACCTCCATATGTTTCAGTCGGAGATTGCAAAATACCAGGTCAGTACATTATCTGAACTTTCCCTGAAATTCAGCAAACAGGAAGTGGTATTGGTAGGTCCAAATAAGTACCAGATGATCATAAGAAGACAAGTATGCGGGAGTTTGCTCAAACCTGCTCCATCATTCAATATCACGGTTAATCTTCAACCTCAATGCTGTTTTCCTATCCTTCCCCCTCAAGCTTGCCTCTAATATCCATAAACATCGAACCTGCTGCTCTTATGTGAAATAGTTCTGATTCTAGAAAGAATGAGATAAAACATGGAGGAAAGAAACTTTTCATGACCTCTGGATGTCCCAGAGACATTGAAAAGCTTATGAATATAAGCTTTTCAATGAATCACTGCTGCAATGTTGAAAAAACATAACAGCTAATTAGAGCTGAGTTTGGAGATAAATTACCCGATAATTAGCTTCCGATGGGGTGCGTTGAGGGATAAATGGTGAACAAGATGTGATTGAAGTTCCCTGCTCTTTCTCAAAATGATAGGCACACCATTATGGCCCTGGTTTAATTATTGGAATGATGGAAGTAATTCACCTTCGGTCAATAAAACATTCATCTCAGTATATGGAGGTATCCACATATCTGGAACATTCACATAAATGCTTCATAACTTGTCTTGCAGTGGTGGTGGTTCGTTAACAGCAGAATCACAGGAACTGCCATCATCAACCATATCACAGAATGAAGTCTTAACGCTACTCCCTGCTGAGCAACTCCATGGGAATTTATCAGAGAAGATTCTCTCAAATAAGATAATCCCAGTCCTTACATACAAAACAATCTACATTTGTCCAATTATGGGTAATTCTCTCTAAAGCAGGCAAAATCCTGATTCTGCACCCTCTCCAAAGCGTCAACATCCTTCCTGTAATGCAGTGACCAGAACTCCACACAATATTTCCAATGTGGCTTTACCAAGGTTTACCAAGGTTGCAATAAGACTTCCCAACTTTTACATTCAGCACTCCAAACATACACCTTCTTTATCACCTGATTCTAGTTTGGATGCATCTACCATGTGTGATCTTATTGAATGCTTTACTAAAGTCCATGTACATAACATCCACTGCCATACCCTCATCAA
This sequence comes from Okamejei kenojei, assembly GCA_035221665.1. Lineage (NCBI taxonomy): Eukaryota > Metazoa > Chordata > Chondrichthyes > Rajiformes > Rajidae > Okamejei > Okamejei kenojei. Next base: position 14,614,043 of record CM069147.1, read on the forward strand.
TCATCTTTGTCACATCCTCAAAAAACTCATCAAGTTTGTAAGACAGGATCTCCCCTGATCAAGGCCAAGCTGACCATTCCTAACAAGCTCTTATTAGGAATAAATAATTACTATTCTTAATAAACCTAATGAGCCAATGAATCTATCACAAATAATATTTTTCCAATAATTTCCCTATAACTGATGTAAAGCTCACTGGTCTATAATGTTCTGGTTTGTCACTATTGCTATTTCTTAAACAAATGAAAATCATTGGCAGTTCTACGGGACCCCACCAGTGGCTAAAATGAAGACAAATATCTCTGCCAAAGCCCTAGCGATCTCCTCCCTTGCCTCTCTAAATAACATGGGATAGATCCCATCAGGCCTTGGAAATGTATCCACCTTAATGTTCCTATCTGTTTTTTATTGTCTCCCTAATTCACACTTCTCAGTCCAAATAGAAGTAATGCCCTGAGACCATTTACACGAAAAGAAATAGAAACAGACGTAGGCAATTCAGCCTCTTGAGCCAAATCCACAATGTTGGTTTATGTGGCTCTATTTTCTTCTCACTCTTCGTTTCCCTATCATTGTCTTTACCTTCCACTTTTGATGTGCCACATTTTCCATTATGAATGTGCCTCATTTGGCACAACATGCCCAGAAGTCACATAGTAAGCATATTCAGTTTAGATAAATTGAAGTTGGTTAATTGAACATAATTAAAGTTAATTAGTAACTTTAGTAAGTTTACTAAACTTACAATGTTTAGTAAAAGGGTACACAAAAGGCTGGAGAAACTCAGCGGGTGAGCAGCATCTAAGGAGCGAGGAGATCGACGTTTCGGGTCGAGACCCTCTTCAGACAATGTTTAGTAAAACATTGGTGAATTGTCCCATCGACAGAAATGAAAGGGGAGAAATACCTTTGCTCTTGCCTTGTTTTCCACAAGAGTGGTAAGAAATCAGAAAATGCTCTAATCTATCCACTGATCTGCAGCATTATGCTCACCAAAGACCAACCTTAATATAGACAGTAAAACATTGCAGTACAAAGGAATCTAGTAGATTAAATGCAAAAAGTTAGCAAATTGTACAGCATGTACTCGGGAAGGTTAATGGATTGTTGGCCTTTCTTGTGGAGTATGGAGTATAAATGTAGGAACATTGTAATGCAAATTTGCGGAAACCTGGTGAAAGTGCACCTGTAGTACAGTATACAGCTGTGGTCTCTATATTTAAGGAAGAATGTGTTTGTATCGAAGTAGGGGTGGCACGGTCGCAGTGGTAGAGTTGCTGCTTCACAGTGCTTGCAGCGCCAGAGACCCGGGTTCGATCCCGACTGTGCGTAGTATTAGAACATGATGTTGCCCACTATAGATAAAGAAGAATATATATTCCTTCTCTTATGAGATTGAGACTCCTCAAAGTTCTCAAGATGTTTAGCGAGAGACTAGGAAAGGTTGTCAAGGTCAAGACCTTGTGGAACAGTTTGAGGGGCAGGCAGTTTACTCCTGCTCCAGTATCCATGTTCTTGTAAATTAGTTCAAATCCAGACTAAACTGTACTGAAGTTTTTCCGAGTAAATGACTCCCTTTCAGCTAGGGCTGCAGTTGTAATTGCAGCCACAGCAGTGGTTGAAAACATGTGTATGTGCAAATGTGGTCACGTTTCATGCACCCTTTTACAAAGTGCTGGAGTAACTCAGCAGATTAGGCAGCATCTGTGGAGGGAATCAATAGGCAACGTTTCAAATAGGGGCCTTTCTTCAGACTGGAAACATTCCGGGTCAGGACTCTTCCCTCCACTGATGATGTCTCTGAATTACTCCAGCATTTTGTGCTTTGATCAAAATGCCAGTATCTGCAGTTCCTTGCTTCTCCAAATTAAATGGGCCGTCAGGCTGAATTAGGTCACGGACATTTAAGCAAATCGGAAGACTACAAGTACAACCATTCTGAAATTTACAAATGTGACGCATTCCTGGAAGTTTTTCTATTAGGTGCACTTCATAAATTAAGCAAACTAGGTGAAAAGCCTGGTAGACAAAAGCACTGGAGAAACTCAGCGGGTGCAGCAGCATCTATGGGGCGAAGGTGAAAAGCCTCGTGGCAGTCTGCTACAGTGTAGTCTTATCGATATGTAAATCAGGACATGAAGAGCCGAAGGAGCCAATCATCTAATAGGTAAAACTGAAGTCAAACACTTGTGAATCAAGGAATGCCTAAAAAAAAAAAAAATCCGACACATGTTTACGCAAGATTTTTTTAACAGGTTTAGTATTGTGGAAAAGCAAAATAATATATTTAAAACCTATTTATGTAAACATATTTAATGATTGGAAAGCTAAGAATAAGGTGAATCAAATGGACAATTTCTAGTCCGAGGAGGCAGGTACAAGAGATTCAAGGACAGGGGAGTTGGTGACTTGAGATAAAAACTGTATCAATAATGCAGACTCAATTGGATAGATAAATGAAGGAAATGGGGAGATAAAAAAGTGTTATTTCATTGGTGTAAGTGTGTATTTTACATATAGCAACAGTATTGTTAGTGACCAGGTCTAGTTCCGGGAGGCTGCTGATGAATATAGTCAGCGGGTGCTCCCCTAAAACATGATCTAGATCTAGGCCTGCATCTCAACTCCATGCTGTAGTATCGCAGAGACCTCAACAAGGCTAGTTGCACAATGTCCTTGTCCAGAATGGAAATGATTAAGAAGAGACCATTGACAATGTAACTCAGTTACTCCAACACTTTGTCTATTTTATTGTAAACCAACATCTGCAGTTCCTTACATTTCCATTGAAAATGTGGCAGTCCAAGGTTAAATAGAACCATTATTTCGCACTTAAGGTAGAAAGCACTGACAGACTGATTTAAAAGGCGTGTATCATTGCCATAATTTTTGCAAGTTTTTAAATAAATATTACATAAGTAATTTAGAAAAAAAATTGTTACATTACCTGAAATAACTGTTTCAAGGAGAAAAGTGATCTTCTTAAATCAGGGCCTTTCGAGTTGTACAGCTTTTCTGTAAAGTAAATTGTAAATGAAAAGTTATCATAAATAGCTCTGAGATCACGAACCTTAATTAAAAGCATAAATTCAAAACAAATTTTAAAAATGTAACTCCTGCAAAAGGTATTGATCCAAGAATTGTATTTCATCAAGATTGCAATAGAAACTATAATCAGCACTGGTGATTGGATAATGATGTGCTTTTATAATCTCCATAATCCCCCAAAAAATCATCGTGTTCATATCAGAATCATCCTGCTCTGTTCCATGAATTGGCCTCACCGTTACTGCTGACATTGCAGGTTGAACTCTGCTATACACTGTGTAAGGAGATTTGCTGATCTCATCGATCTGTGGCAAAGGATCCATTGAAGAAACAATATTTCCAAAGAGGCAAGAGTGTTCCATAGTTGTTTAGTTTAGTTTAGATACAGTGCGGAAACAGGCCCTTCAGCCCACCGAGTCTGCGCCGACCAGCGATCCCCGCACACTAACACTATCCTTCGCACACTAGGGACAATTTACAATTATACCAAGCCAATTAACCTACAAACCTGTGCATCTTTGGAGTGTGGGAAGAAACCGGAGATTGCAGAAAAAACCCAAGCAGGTCGCGGGGAGAACGTACAAATACCGTACAACCAAGCATCCTAATGCCCCTGTCCCACTTAGGAAACCTGAACGGAAACCTCTGGAGACTTTGCGCCCCACCCAAGGTTTCCATGCGGTTCCCGGAGGTTTTTGTCAGTCTCCCTAATGGTCGAAAGTCTTCTATCTTCTATAGAAGAAGCGGAAACCACTTTCGATCATTAGGGAGACTGACAAAAATTTCCGGGAACCTCCGGGAACCTTGATGGGTGCAAAGTCTCCAGAGGTTTCCGTTCAGGTTTCCTAAGTGGGACAGGGGCATTAATCAGGATCAAACCCGGGTCTCTGGCACTGTAAGGCAGCAACTCTCCCACTGTTCCACTGTGCTGCCCTAATCTCTGCCAGGGATGCATGTGATGCGGAGGAGGGTGCTCATAAGTGATGCAATATACTTCAAAAAATATCTACAGAAATCAGAATTACAGCAACTGTAAAAACAAAATGGAACTAATCACTGTACAAAAATTAAGAGCTCTGTATTAAAAGGTCACGACTGTAGAGCGATGGAGTCCAAGAACAAAATTAATTCATGATGCTTTCAGGGAAATTATCTGGCACTTTATGCATGAAGCAAAGAAGGTCAACAGCGCGCAGAACTCTATACCATCTGCATTTCTTTTTAAATGTCGACAACAAATGTCGACAGAATCTGGGTCACAGAAATCACAAATTCTCTTTGTGCCTGAAGTTTTTCACCAACACTTTGTAAATCAAGCAGTAAGGATCATTACAATTGGACTATTTTAACTACATTGATGGATCCTCAGAAAGGCTGCAGTAAATGAACACAAGCAAATTGGTGTTGTTTCCACTTTTTACTTTTGATGAAGTGGCCTGACATGTTGAGTTGCGTTTCTCTCCACAGGAGAGAAGGCTCTAACTGGTGAAAATATGTTCTGTTACATTTTTATTTGGTTTTGGACAATTTAAAACAAATTCCCATTAAATTGCAACTTAGACTTAAACTTTTCATGTAGAAACAAGGAACCGAAGGTGCTGGTTTACCAAGGAAAGACTTGCTGGAGTAACTCAGCAGGTCAGGTAGCATCGCTGGAGAACAGTGTTAGATGACGTTTCAGGCCGGGACCCTTCTTCAACTTTTCATGTTCTCCTCCCAGCCCCATTCTCTGTTTACACTCTCAAGTACAATCATTTAACCTGATAACCATGCACAAAAAACATGTGGAGGAATAATCTAGAGGTAACTGGCCTTTCACTGCACATCAACCAATCAACCAATCAATCAGTTTTATTCGTCACTTGCACATAAAGTGCAAGTGAAATTAATTTGCCAGCAGCGGTACAATGAAAACAGAACACACCAAAACAAAATAAAAACTTAACACAAACATCCACCACAGCATTCATTACTGTGCTGGAAGGCACAAAATCTGGTCATTCCTCCTCCATTTCCCCCGTGGTCGGGACCTCAACCCTCCGCAGTCGCCGCCGCGGGCGTCCAGATGTGTCGACAGGTAAAGGTAAAATCATGTCTCAATGATAAGGTTTCCGCCTCTCTCCACATCAGCTCATCTCATCACCTTCCCCTCCACCTCAATCATTCTGAACATGTAAGACAGGTTCAAGAGAACCTGGTCCATGGTTAATGAAACATAGGCAGTTCTACCTGAGAAGAGGCCTTGCAATCCCAAGTGGCAATCATTGATTATTTACTAAGAATTGTAGGAGCTTGGAATTGTGATAGCTGGATCTGCAAGGGGGAACAAATTAAGACCAAATCTCAAAATCCACCTGTGGAGTGAAACAGATGTCAACTTTTTCGTTGCCTCTACAGAGTTCCTGCAGCAGTTTGTTTTTCTTTTGCTATATCGAGAGACATTGCCTTCTGTAGCAGGTTGTACAAAGTGACACCATATTATGTGTCCCAAAACACAAAGACTATTGTAAATCATTGTAAATTAATACGCATTAAGTACTCAATAAAACTGCTGAAATGTTTGCGAGGAAAAACATCAGCAATAAAATGTAACTTTAGATGTTGAGAATAGCAGAGACTCAGACTCGGGAAGAAGAAACAAAACATCCATTGAGCTCACTGTGCAGACTTTATAAAAAGTGAAAAGAAAAAAAAACTACAGAAATTGGAAATCTGAAACAAAAAAAAATCACAGAAACATGAAGCAGATCAGGTCTAGCAGCAAACGGTGGGGGAAGGTGGAGGAGGGGGGCGATCTGACTCCGAGATTTTCGACCTGAAACTTTAATTCTGTTTCTCTTTCCACAGATTCTGCCTGACTTACAGAGTGCTTCAAAATTATATTTTCTTGATCAAGAACTTCAAACGCCAAAGGCTGAAGGAAGGAGAGGTATGAACAGTCCTTGAGCCAATTTTATGTAAATGCTTAAGTCACCAACAATGGCTGTGGTTGTGGTACGGGTGTAGGTCACTCTTGCAGATGGAGGTAAATCGAATCAACAGGGATCAAAGGAGCAACAAAGGGGATAATGTGTCCTTTCAAAACAGATCAGTGCTCTAATCAAGTGAAAGCAATCTAGCAATTCTTTGAAATGAATTTTTGTTGCACAATGTTTCCCACAAAACTATCCAGTTACTGCTGAATAACAGGTTTTTCTCCAAAGGAACATTTTCTTATACCAGCGGAACACCATTTTACAGACACACCTCAGTTCAATTTTTCACCTAATACCCCAAGCAAACCCCTGTAACCAATTGTAAACTCAAACTCAAGAGAAAATGTATTTGCCTTTGGTAGACACCTCATCAGTTAGTCAAATGATAATGAACTGATGCCGAGATGTTTCACAGGTCCGACTAACTTGTGAAGCAAATTAGCATCTATGACAGCAAATGTGTGAGACCACGCTAATCCATCCACCACGAAATAGGGCACGAATACTCCCAGCTGATGGTTTCTCCTTCATGCAGGCAGTCTTGTTTTACTTTACTGAATTTTACTTTCTATTACCATTATAAAAGCTGACCACATAATGGAATCCTCTCTAGTTTATTTGTTTTCTGTTCGTGAAGGAAAGCGAGGTAATTTTTTTTGTGCACTTGGAGATCTTTCACAGTTTCCCAACCCTTTTTAAAGAAGAAACATAGGTTTTACAGCTATGGTCATGTTAGAAGACTTGACACATACTGAAGAGTACCCCCCCCCCCAAAATCAGAATGAGTCAACCAGGCTATCATCAGCGATAGGTGATACAAGGAACTGCAGATGCTTGTTTACAAAGAAAATATACAAAGTGTTGGAGTAACTCAGCGGATCAGGTCACATTTCCGGAGAATATAAATAGATGACATTTTGGGTCGGGATCCTTCTTCAGACTGGACTGACCCGAAACATCACCTATCCATGTTCTCCAGAGATGCTGCATGACCCACAGAGTTATTCCAACACTTTGTGTCTGCCTGTGTATGTTCAATGATGTTCTGCACCTTCCAATGGAAAGACACCAACAATGTAATAAATACTCACCCGCTACAGTATGTTAATGGACCAGTGTAGCCAGCAGTGGGCACAGGTTTCCATTCACCCAGAACTTGGGAGCGTAGATAGCAGTACTAAACTAAAGGCATTGCAATAGTGACCCACTCAGGGAACACACAAAACATGCATATACATTTCAGGTCGAGACCCTTCTTCAGAAGTCTGAAGAAGGGTCTCGAACTGAAACGTCACCTATTCCTTCGCTCCATAGATGCAGCCTCACCCGCTGAGTTTCTCCAGCATTTTTGTCTATCTTCGATTTTTCCAGCATCTGCAGTTCTTTCTTAAACATCTTATGCATATACATTTCAGTTCCTCATAATATCATGTCAATGGTAAAGTCAAGTTGAATGAAAACATATCAGCTAACAATAGTTTTTGTACTTTAATTATTCATCGTCTGCAGTTCCTTGTTTCTTTCTCTAGTGCAACAAGCAAAGGAACAGTAGATACTGGTTTAAACCGAAGATAGACACAAAAAGCTGGAGTAACTCAGCGGGTCAGACAGCATCTCTGGAGAAAAATAATAGGTGAGACCCTTCTCCAAACGAGTGCTGATTCCTACTCCACAGTAACCAGCAGTGGGCCATATTTCAACATTAGGATTCAAACATTGGCACAGCCTCACTGCTCACACTCACAGCAAAAAAATTGAAATATCGCCAGGAAACTGATCATTTCGCTGAACACCTACACTCAATCCTACGGCCAACACAATCTCCGGTTGCCAAATATTTTAGGTCCCCTTCCCATACAAACCTTTCTGTCCTGCGCCACCACTGCTGTCAGAGTGAGGCCAGATGCAAATTGTAGGAACAGCACAACTGGTAGAGCTGCTGCCTCGCAGCACCGGATACCCTGGTTCAATCCTGACCTCGGGTGCCGTCTGTGTGGAGTTTGCAAGTTCTCTCTGTGACCGCGTGGGTTTCCTCGGGTTTCCTCCCACATCCCAAAGTTTGTAGGTTAAGTGGCCTCTGTAAATTGCCCTTAGTGTGTAAGGAGTGGATGTGAAAGTAGGATAACGTGGAACGAATGCGAATGAGTGATGGATGGTAGGCGTAGACTCGGTGGACTGAGGGGTATATTTCCAATCTTGATCGCTCCACTAAACTAAATCAATCCAATCGCAAAATCACCTCACATTTGCTTGCAAAATTACCTCACATTTGCTTGCATTATCACTGAAGAATTTTGGACCATCAGTGTGGATGACCAATCTTCAGAGGCATGAATGTTTCTGGCACAATCACTGCAGGTTTGTTGAATTGACATTTTAAGAGGTTTAACATCACATAAACTGGTCCCTGCAGGTTATATTTTAAATACAGAGTATTTACAGAGGGAGAAATAACCGGATTAACTTCCTAATTTCCTGGTAGGTTTTGCATGTGACATGAAAAACCATTGAAGAAGTACATTATCTCACCACCCACAACCACGGCTGGGTCACCTGCTGCAACACAGGGTGAATGTTTTCTTGCTGGCTTTAAATATATAGCAATGCATGTCCTTATAAGGCAAATTCACCAAACTAAACCATTGCAACATTAGTATGGTCCGCACATCAAAAAAGCAAGCACATTCCTGCACATGCTGCCAGGCATAATCTTTCTATCTGGATAATTTATAATATAAAGAACTTATTAATTATAATGTCAGTGCCTCCTTGGCACAAACTGGCATTTTATTTTAACATGGCTGTTTAAACTGAGATTCACAAGGGTCATTTTACTTGACTTCTCCATAGTAGCCAAACAACAAATCTTTTAGACTACATGCTTAATGGCGTAGTCCTGTTTGTGGTAACCTATTCCCCCCTCAGAAAACTGCTATTCTATTCACACTAGACCCTCAACTCACCGACAATAACAACAACCTGTAGTTACGCAGCATCTTCTCCGAAAATCCTACTGAGTACACACAACGCATTAAATCAGGTGCCCAAAGATTGGTATAAAGAATAGGTCTCGACCCGAAACGTCACCTATTCCTTTTCTCCAGAGATGCTGTCTGACCCACTGAGTTGCACCAGCTTTTTGTGTCCATCTTCGGACAAAGACAAAGACTGGATTCTGTCTTTGACTACAGGTTGAAGTGCTGAACATGCTCACCAAACACAGAAGCTCCAACAAATATCATTTATTCTCAGTAACTCCTCCTGACCAGGTCTGGAAGTTTTTATAGTGTTACAACTCAGATAATTATCCATCACTGGTCTTTGAGCAACAAGCTTCTTCTTGCATATGGCGTGCACAGCCTAAAGTTGTAGGACAACTTGTTCTATTCGATCTTATTTGATTGTGCACACCAGGTTGATTGCATTCTTCGAAACAGGGCGGACCACGCGAAGGTTGCAATCGCCCATCCCTGAGCAACAATTACCTTTTATAACCAAAATTGCACGTACCACTCCTTTATCATGAAAGGATATGGCTAGTCATTTTTCTGTAGGAACAATTAGAAATTCACAGGTTCAGGCACACTTCAGATCTTCTCACTCTCTGGATCTTTTCACGGTGCGAGTATGGCTGATGTCTCTTTAGTATCCATACTGGATGATAACTGATTCACTGTAATCTCTGTAGTAAGGAACTGCAGATGCTAGTTTAAGCCGAAGAAAGACACAAAATGCTGGAGTAACTCACAGGTCCATCTCTCTAGAGATGCTGCCTGTCCCACTGAAGTTACTCCAGCATTTGTGTCTATCACTGTAATCTCTCTTGGGTTCTCTGGCACGTGTTTAGTTTAGGTTAGAGATACAGCATAGAATCAAGCCCATCGGCACATTGAGTCCGTGGCAACCATCGATGACTGTATCCCATTCTCATCTGCAATTTACCCTTAGGAATTATTTTGTTGTGAAGTTCCCAAACTCACTCTCTCACTCCTACAGTCTGAGCCTTAAATATTTGTGACAATGTAGTATTTGGATTGTACATTTTAAATGTTAAAACATTTAACTATACACAGAGGCGCCAGCAAAGATAATTCTTTATTTCCGTGGTTCCATAATTCTGGAGGCTTCAACAAATAACTTTGTATCCCAGAGAGAGCTTGATGACTTGGTACTATACATAAAGAGGCATTTTACGACCAAAACTCCTCAAACTACAGATTCTGTTGAGCATCCTAAAAGGAGAAGCAAAAGGTAGAAAAACCGACAGCTTAGGATGGGAATTTTAGGCCTAAATGTCTTGATAGCTGAATGTTGAGATTTATTATTGTCATGTCAAGTCAAGTCAAGTCAAGTTTTATTCGTCACTTGCACATAAGGTGCAAGTGAAATGAATTTGCCAGCAGTGGTACAATAAAAAAAGAACACACAATACACAATAAAAATTTACCACACAAACATTCACCACAGCATTCATCACTGTGGTGGAAGGCACAAAAATCATGGAATCATGGAAACTTTATTGTCATTCAGACCTTTCGGTCTGAACGAAATTTTGTTACCTGCAGTCATACATATCATAAATAACAAAACGCACAATAAACACAAATTTAACATCCACCACAGTGAGTTCACCAGACACCTCCTCACGGTGATGGAAGGCAAAAATCTTAAGTCTTTGTCTCTTCCCTTTTTGTTCTTCCTCTTCTTCTTCGCTGAGGCTATCTAGGCCTCCGATCTTATGACCCGATGTTATTAAAAATTGGCCAGTCCTCCTCCATTTTCCCCCGTGGTCGGGACCTCAACCCTCCGCAGTCGCCGCTGCGGGTGTCCAGATGTTCAGACAAGGTAAGTTCTGAATCAGTGCATCCCCACTGGAGACTGCGGCTTCAAGTTGGTGTAGGCCGCAGGCCGGCGGTCGAAGATCTAAAGTCCCCGCCACGCCGCAGCAGAAGCACCGCAGACTGCAGGGCCGGCGGTCGGAGCTCCTCTCCAGGGATCCCTGGCGAGGGATCCCAGGCTCCGGATGGTAAGTCCCCGCCAGGCCCGCGATAGAAGTTGGCCGTGGGCTGGCGGTCGGAGCTTTTCTCCTCCCGGGTCCCCAACGAGGGATCCCAGGCCCAGGGCGCTGCCAACTTGAGCTCTGCAGACCGCGGCTTCATTCTGTCGCGGGCCAGCGAATGGAGTGTTCCCCTCCGGCGACCCCCGGCGAGGGCGCGCCCACTCCGCGACGAAAGCGTCCTCGCTGCGCACGCGGCTGAAGCCCGGACACGTCTCCAGGAAAGGCCGCACCGATCCTCAATGTTAGGCCATGGGGGAGGCGACATGGAAAAAGTCGCCTCTCCGTGAAGGAGGCGACCGAAACGGTTTCCCCCTTACCCCCCCACACCACCCTCCACACAAGACACACAGAGCGACATTAAACACACACATTAAGACACACAAAAAAAACAAAAAAAGTAGAAAAAACTAACACGCCGCTGGCAGGGCTGCCAGCTCACAGCGCCCCCACCGACCATGTGTACCAAGGTACAGTGTTTTCCAGACTCTCCAAACAAATCAGATATGCCATACAATTATATTGATCTATAAAAACCTCTGACATTTTACACTTTCATAAAACACACCAAAATATATTGTTAGTGTATTAGCAAACAATAAAGAATACAATTGTTAATTATTCCCTCAAAACCCATCAACTCCAAGTGAAGGCAGTATGAAATCATTTCTGAATTGATCTGACTAGATTGGAAAGAGTTACCAGAGTACTAAAAAAAAATAATGTTTGTGAAAAGTTAAGCAGCATTAAACATTGAATCCTGTAAAAGTTATAAACTGTCTTTATAAAAGTCTCCCACAGGAAAAGCTGGGACTTTGGCAAATATGCAGCATTTTCCACTCTGTGCCATACCTTCAGACATCAGGTCAAGCCAAACAAAACAGCTTCCCCATTTGTTTACATGGCCTTTATACTGAAACAATTCAACGCGCAGTCTCACACTCTCCCCTGTTCAAGATCTTTTTTTCAGGCACACTTTTTGTGGAGGAAACCAATTTTTCAGGCACAATTTTGACAATAAATTGCTCTGTGTTTTTGAAAGATAAGATTTCTAAATAAACCAATCTCCCAACTGTCTGATGGTTCAATCCTTGCTGTGAACGGTTAATTGAAGTTCTCTGAAGGCTTGGACACTCTTCCTAGAAACATCAACATTTTCAAATCCTTGACATTTCAAATTAGAGAGCGTCCCAGCACAGCGAAAGGTTTACAGGCATCCATGGGATGATTTTTTTCCATAGGTCGGAAAATACGCAAAAAATACCTCGATGTGGCAACGATAATTGCCCAGCATTGTTACGAATGGCACCAGATTGATCAGAAAAAAAACAAGTATTAATGGTGGAGAGAGAGAGGGGGGAAACTTGCGCTGTTGATGGTAAGAACGAACGTGTATGCGTATGTCAGTCCTTTGTCTTTAATAATATTATGCGAGCTCGTTCATATGTATGACCGTCCAAAAGTTGTGCATTAATCACTCAAGGACAGTCTGTACACACATTTGATTTGCACGATAAAAATGTCAAACAACCATTTTTAGATGCTAAACTTCAAATTAAAATAGCTACAGAATCACCTGACAACAGGAGCGATTGCTGAGCCAAATAATCAAAGAAAGAGAATAATAAACATATTTAAATATTATTTGCCTGGTAGCAAAATGTCATGTCATATTCTAATGAAGCCCGCCAGAGCTGCTAAACGTTACATTCTTGGCACCAAAGAGGCAGTGCAAGTCAATGCTCTCAACGAGGTGAACATTAAAATTAGTATTGAATTACCAAGCGAAGAGGCATTGACTTAAGTGGGTCAGGTAGGGCCAGGTGCTTTGTTGGGAGGCTGGGTGAGGACAGCTGGGACCTTTGCAGGGTTTGGGGGCACTATTAGAGATTCAAGAGCCTATGAATAAAATGTACGTGAGTTTAACTCGCTCTTCCAAATTTAAATCCCTGCCCTCGCTTCTCATTAAAGATCAAAGTTCAGTTACCAGGTTTCATGGGTCAAATTACCTCCTCGCGTGCTATCTTTTCTTGCAATTTTAATGTGAGATCTGCCTGTAGCAATAAATTTGCTCTCATCATTCCAACATGACCAAGTTGCAAATTACTCTGACGCCATGCTATTTAATGTCTCGCCTCCTAATGTCAAGCTCATGGTCACCAAGTTTAAAACAGACCTTGGAACGTCAATTCGATGAACTTCAAGTAAATCAACTTGGGTTGACTAATCCCACATAGAACGATGAACTTGGATCAGTTTCAAAGTTGACTCACTGAAATTAAATGCCCAGTTATTTTGGAGACCAAAATAAAAAGAAATTGGCAGTACATCGTCATTCCAGATAGGAAACTAAAACTTGCAGCACATGGCAACTCCCAGTGGGATAAAATTTGGAATCATTGCAGTATAGGAAACAGAGCCTCATCAAGGAAAATACAGCCTCTTGTTGAAGACATAAATAAATATTAACATACAAAATATTTATAGAGGCTCGGCTTAGAACGCTATTCCCATAACTCCAAGGACGCTGACGCCAGAATATAAAATGAGGAAAGGGAACAATAATTTTTTTAGCAACTTATAGCAACTGGGGACACCAAACAAGCACACTTGGACCCAAGCTAATGGACTGCTGAAACAACTGAACTTGTTCAGTCGTATCGCTTAAGGAATTAAATCTGCCGTTCTTAAATAAAAACACAAAGTGCTGAAAATACCAGGCAGAATGGGTATTATCTGTGTAAAGAAACATAGAAACATAGAAAATAGGTGCAGGAGCAGGCCATTCGGCCCTTCGAGCCTGCACCGCCATTCAAAATGATCATGGCTGATTATCCAACTCAGTATCCTGTACCTGCCTTCTCTCCATACCCCCTGATCCCTTTAGCCACAAGGGCCACATCTAACTCCCTCTTAAATATAGCCAATGAACTGACCTCAACTACCTTCTGTGGCAGATAATTCCAGAGATTCACCACTCTCTGTGTGAAAAATGTTTTCCTCATCTCGGTCCTAAAGGAATTCCCCCTTATCCTTAGACTGTGACCCCTTGTTCTGGACCTCCCCAACATCGGGAACAATCTTCCTGCATCTAGACTATCCAACCCCTTAAGAATTTTGTAAGTTTCTATAAGATCCTTATAGATCCTTAAAGAGAAGCAGTTAATGTTTCAGATCAAAGACGTTTTATCAGAACTCTCTCAAATTACCTTTATTCATGGTTTTTGTTCAGTTCTCTTCTCTCTAACTGCCCCCCATTAACTATCGATCAGATGGCTGCTACAACTCATCTTCCCGGCAATGATGGTCTCACCCAATCAGATGGAAACAGGCCCTTTGGCCCAACTTGCCCATGCCAACCAACATGTCCATTCTACACTCGTCCCACCTGCCTATCCATGCATCTATCTAAATGTTTCTTAAACGTTGTAATACCCCCACCACCCTGTGTGTGAAAAAGTTACCCCTCAAGTTCTAATTCAATCTTTCCCCCCTCACATTAAACCTGTGTCCTCTGGTTCTCAATTCCCCAACTCTGGCAAGAGTTCCTCTCTGGGCAGATATTCCTCTTGTCCCTGTATTCCTAGTTTTCACACTCTTGACAACCTTGTGTCGGAAGGAACTGCAGATGCTGGCTGTAACCGAAGATACACACAAAATGCTGGAGTAACTTGAAGAAGGGTCTTGACCTTAAACGTCACCCATTCCTACTCCCCAGAGAGGCTGCCTATCCCGCTGAGTTACTCCAGCATTTTGTGTCTATCTTTTGTTTTCTTTCTTTCCCAGTTCCGGTTGTACCTGCATTCTCAGTTTTTATTTCAGATTTTCTGCATCTTCAGATCTGTGATGTTCAATCTGTCCTTTTAGTTTAGTTTAGAGATACAGTGCAAAAACATGCCCTTCAACCCAATGACTAGATAATTCAGTTGCCTGATAACAGCTGGGAAGTCCCTGAAGCTGGGAAGTCCCTGTAACCACCTGGAGAGGCTGGTATTGCCTGACCTGCTGAGTATTCTCTGCATTTTCTGTTTTAAATCAGAACTCCAGCAACGAGAGTTCCAATCCCACCAAGGTAATTTGGGAGTTTGAACTTTAGTTTAAATGAAATAGATTTTTCCAAGCAAAAGGTTTGCATCATAGAAAATATATTTCAAGATGTTGGATTATTGTATAATTCCAACTAATTCATTAATGATCTTTAAGAAAGAAACCTGGCATTCTTAACTCCAGTTCTAGATCAGTTGGCTGTTAATCAGTCTCCGAGGGAACGCTCCATAAAAACGCTCTTGCCAAGAATGGCCCTGTTCCAAGCGGTTCTTTATAAACGCATGTCCATACAAATCATATTAGTGTTCCTTAATCACCAGGGCATTGCTGATAAAGCCAATGCAGTAACTGAGGTTTTAGTAGCCAAGGTTCCTGGGGAAAGCTCATGTCAAATGTCCTGTGCACTGTAAACTCAGTAATGCGCTGTAATGCAGGGCAATTTCAACCGCCTGCGTAATTTTAGCCACCATGGAATGTTGAACAAGTCACGAAGGATCCCAATGTTTCCTGTTCGGTTTTTCCTAATTGTAACTTTTAATGAGAGATAAGCTGTTCTTTATTTCCCCCAGTGTGGCTCCTTGTTTTCTGGAACAGCTAGGTAACTAATTGAGAGAAAGGAAAAAAAATCTTTCAGAAAAGCCAGCATGCAAGCTCAAACAAATTTGCATGCGACCTGAAGCTGTACGAGATCAACTGGTCAGAGCTAGCATTAACCACAAGCATCTGCCAAAGGGTCTATGCAGAAAGTGCAACTCATGAACTGATTGATGACACACAAGTCTACTGAAACTTGAAAAATAAATAAACCCATTAAAATTTGAAAGTGGAATTGTTAAATAGAATTATACAAAATCTTTACACAAATTAGAATTAGCCAAAGAGGAATCTGCAACTAAAACATAAATTAAGTGAGGGAGTCAAGTGATGTTTTCCTTTTGCATTTCAACAGATCCGCTATGATGACCACAGATAAAGAGATCAGCCTCTAGAGTAAGCCTCTGTTTTCAGTTGAGATTTAAAAGGCCATTTACGCATATCCACAGGAAGGAACGGAAATCACTGGTGGCATTCACTCATTCATCTGTCATTTGTATTTGGAGATGAAAACCACACTTGTAGCAACTCAGTCTATTTCATACTGGCAAGGCATTATAAATTAATTACAATTAGCAACTTCTTTCAAGTTAACAGTAGGTTAGTTGCCCGAGGAATAGTTAAACTGGACATTCCACAATGTAACGTGAATGTTTATGAAAATAATATACTACACCCAACAATTTCTAAGTTAATGCCCTGATTTGTTCAATAATGATTACACTGATGGAAAAACAATTATCACAACTCGGAACACTGCTATACAATTCCTCCATCGTACAATCTTTCGGAACTTTCAATCATGATTAAGATTGCTGGAGTTGCAGGCATTGAGGAAGGCTGCCAAAGTATACAGCGGGATATAGATCAGTTTCCAAAATGTGCAATGACAAGGCAGATGGAATTTAATTCAAGCAAGTGTGAGGTGATGCGCTTTATGAGGTCGAATACAAGGAAAAACGACATAATTAATAACAAAATCGGTAACATCATTGATGTCCAGATATATGTCAAGATGCAAGGCCATAGCTCCCAGAAAATGGCAACACAAACAGATTGCAAAGTAACGAAAGTATATGGTATGTTTGCCATCAATCTGTCGGGGCATTGAGTGCAAAAGTCAATTGCAGCAGAGAGGCACAGAGAGGGTAGACGGTCAGAACCTTTTTCCCAGAATTGAAAAAAAATCAAATACTGGAGGGCATAGCTTTAAGGTGAGAGGGTAAAATTTAAAGGATATGTGCCAGGCCATTGTTTCTTTTACGGAGAGGGTGGCGGGTGCTCAGAATGAACTGCCTGGGAAGGAGGTGGAGGCAGATTGGATAGTGGCATTTAAGAGGCTATTTAGATAGGTATGTGGATATGCAAAGAATTGAGGCAGGTGAATCATGTGCAAGCAGATGAGATGAGTTTATTGTGGCATCACGATTGGCACAAACATTGTGGGCAAAGGGCCTGTACCATACTGTTCTATGTTCTATGACCTTTCTCCATTGTATGTTGTTCCCAGGGGATATCTATACGCAAGTTAATGTGCAGAACTTGGGATGCAAGTTCATAAAATGGCAAGAAAGGTGGACATGAAGTAAAGCTTGCTTATTTTCAAAGGCAGGAGTGCTGAGTAAAAAGGTTGGGACATCATTTTGCAGCTGTACAATGTATTTGTTAGACCGCACTTAGAATATTGTATAAAGAAGAAACTGCAGATGCTGATTTACAAAAAAAAAGACACAAGGAGCTGGAGTAACTCAGCGGGTCAGGCAGCATCTCTGAAGAACATGGATCGGTGACGTTTCAGGTCGGGACCTTTCTTCAGACTGATTGTAGTAGGGGAAAGTAAGCTGGAAGAGAGGTGGGGTCAGGACAAAGACTGCAAGTGATAGGTGGATCAGGTGACTGGCAAATGGTTGGACAAAGGCCAGAGATAAATCCACACAAGGTGTCAGATAAGGAGATAAAGATAGAAGCAGCGTGCAATCTGGCAATGGAGTAGGCCAGAACAGAAAGTTTGTTATGGAAATGGAAAGGGGAGTTAAGGTTAGCAACCAGAAGATCCAGCAGGCCTTGGTGAAGCGAGCACAAGTGTTCTGCAAAATGGCCACCTAGTCTACGCTGATGTAAAGGAGGCCACGTTGGGAGCACTGAATGCAGTAGATGAGGTTAGAGGACATGCATGTGGGATGCCTGAGTGAACTAAAGTTTGTGGAGGGAGCGGTCTCTGTGGAAAGCAGAGTGGTGTAGGAATGGGAAGATGTGACTGGTGGTGGGGTCACACTGGCAGACATAGACCGAATGCAGGGAAATATAACTATTGCCACAGCAAGTACTAGATAATGACCATTTCAAATAAGGAAGCGTCTCTCGATAACATTTATACCCATATTATGTCATGGCTTGCACCATCAGCAACTTGTGAGTTATCAGAAGCCAAGTGTTGATCCAGGCACACCACATCAGTCCACAGGTAAATCCTGCGTTGCTTGCCCTATTAATGTTCTATCCCGCTCCCTCTCTGTGCTGTCTCCCCATTGCCTCCTGTACTGTTATAACATGACCCAACAGATGCTTGACATCTTCTGTCTAAACACATAGCAGCCTTCTGGACTCAATACGCTATTCTAAACATTAGGTAATTTGGTCTATCTGTAACAGAACTGCCCATTTTTGCAGAAAGGCACCTATCTACGATATTGGCTCCGTTTTACTCACTCCCTTAATACAGTCCAATGTGCCAGGCATGTCCTGCAGCCCTGCATTTGGCAACTTTTTACCACCTTAGTATATATTCTCACTCTTTGTAAGCTCTTCTCGTCACTTTTGTTCCTTTTTTCTGTCTTTGACGTCTGCATTAACCCATCAACCAGATGACTGATACAATTTATCTCAATTGCAATCCCAGCCTCACCGTATCAATGATATTCCCTTTGTCCTATCCATTCCAGCCCATCTTCTCTGCAACTTAAGATAACTCGTTTTCTCTCTTTCCCAATGTTGACGACGGGTCTTCAACCTGAAATATCAACTGTTTCTCTTTCTGCCATTCCAACAATTTATTTTAACTTCAGATTTCCAGCATTAGTTTTTGAATTTTGTTTACACATTAATAATATTCTAATTTCAGGCAGTATAAAGCAATTTCTAAAACAATGAAAACAGTGGTGTGTGTGTGTAAGTAAATGTATATATATATATATATATATATATATATATATATATTATACACACACTGAACATTTTTTTCTCATTTATTATATTGTTTACAGTGTACTATGTTTACATATTCTGTTGTACTGCTGCAAGGAAGAATATCATTATTCTATCTGGAACATATGACAATAAAACACTCTTAACTCTCCTGAAAAGGGATTTCAATTTTACTTCGGAGTCACGTGAGTGACTTCGTGAAGACCCCGCCAGCACGCATGCGCAGCATATCGTCGCGCGCACTCGCACCGGCAGGCTGGGGGGGGGAGTGCGCTCTCTCCTCCGGCTCCTTCACAAGACCGGCAGGTAAGTATTACCTTTTCTTCACAGCATGGACAAGGGCCGGAGGACGACGCTGTCGAGGAGCTGAGCTGCGGCCAGCCGACGGCCCTTGTCCCCGGAGCTGCAAGGAACGCCGGCAGCTTCAACGCACGGTGGGGGCAGGAATGCGGAAGTCGGGCGCTCCCGCTGATTCAGGGGCCGACTCACCCGAATGGGTTACCGCTCCGGAGCTGGAAGCAACGGGTCCAGACTCCGAGCCCCCGTCCCCCAAGAGAAGAAGGGGGGATACAGGTACGTGGCTAGGGGTCTTGTTCTTCACAGGCAACCTCTCCCCGAGCTCCAGAAGACCCGAGGGGGCTGGGCCGGGGGACAGCTGCACGACAGGGGAGCCCTGCAAAGTGCATTAACGTACCACAGCCAGGGAGATCTGCCATAGTGCAGTCTGGCAACATCACTGCTGCGTCGAGTAGGCCTGCTGGAGCAGATACCGCCGACAACACACCCCGTCAGGCTGCGGTCAAGGGCGGAGGTGGCAGCAGGAAGCGGTCGGTCAGCTCAGCGCTGCGAGCGGCCGACCATGCGCCTCCACGCCAAAAGATGGGCAAGAGTGGAGGTAAGCCTGCACGGACTCCGGGGAGCCAGGTTCCGGGGGCCGGCGCCGATTCAACTCACCTTGCCTTCTTATCTGGCAGGTGGGCCGCCACAGTCTGGGAGAAGACAGACTAGCGGAGAGTCCGTGCGGGAGTCGTATGATCCTACTTGGGCTGTAGGTCACGACAACCTGCCATTGGACCCTAGACAGCACCTTATGGAGGTGTGGTCCGATGGTGGAAGCCCCAGTGAGTTCGCAGGGCCTGGGGAAGTCGGCTTGTCCGCTGCGTATAGCAGGGACAGTCGCATAGAGCGGTTGGAGCTCTTAGTGGTGCAACGCCTCCAGCGGGACCGGGAACGAGAAGAGCGGGACTCGCGGACATACACTAGCTGTGCAAGGACACCACTCGGCACCTCATCGTCTCCAGCCAGAAGCATTAATGATTGCCCAGCTGCTGTGTTTGAAGACGACCCGGGACAGCCAGTGACCGCTGAACCAGAGCATGAGTAGGATATGCTGGATGTGGTGAGTGAAGTTTGCCGTTTCCACCCAGACAGGTGAACCCCTGCGCCACGAATTGGCGGGCGCCATTGATTGCCTAATTACGCACCAACTCCGGAGTCAGGTTCTCAATAATACCTTGGAGAAAGGTTCTCCACGGGCATAACGGCGTTTGCTAGGACCCTGGTCGGGGATAATATGTCCAGTAAACAGCAAGATGCACTGGCACTCCTATGCAACGCCCAGTATGAGATAAACTGCCTGCGTAAGAGCTCCATATAGCCCACACTCAACCCCAAATTCGCGGGGTTGTGCCGACCATTACCGCTCCACCGCCGCATCAGTTGTTTGGAGACCTGTCCAAACAGGTGAAGGGACTGGACAAAGGAGGCCAGAGCAGCGGGCCTCATGAAACTCCATCGGCCAGAGTTCACCCATATCACCGGCAACAGCCTAATACAACCTGTGAACCAAGGCTGCCGGATAGGGCACAAAGATCCTACGTACCTCCATCTCAACAAACACAACGACCTTTTAGGGCAAGGCCAACAACGGCCTGCATGGAAAATGCGGCCGCCGGGCCGTCAACCTCCATAACGTCCGAAGCACCGTATGTACGGAACCGCCGTTACTATGGAGGTAAGGGGGTCTGGCTCCTCTCACGCCGTAGTATCCCTCCTGCACGAATAGGTGGGCGATTGCGGGCTGCCTTGGACATATGGGAAAACTGTCACCACAGATGAGTTTATTTTACAAAGTGTTCAAGGGTATATAATTTGTTGGAGGTATAAATTCCCCTACCCAGCATTCGCCTCGTAGGAATTTACTCTATCCCAAAAAGAGGTGGAGGCAGGGCATGCTGAAATTATACGGTGAGCATAAAAAGGGGTAATTGGCATAACCAAGCATGGACCTATTGAGTTTGAGTCTAATATGTTCACCAGCAGTAAAAAGAAGGGGGATGTCGGATTATAATAGATTTAACTGAGTTTGTACAATGTACAATGTACCCATTTCAAAATGGATACTTTTGGAACAGCTAGGCTGATGCTTTACTCAGGGTACTTTATGGCATGCATCGATTTGAAAGAAGCATGCTATACGGTGCCCATCGCTGAGGCTCACAGGGAATTCTGAAGTTGTCTGGAAGGGTGCATTGCCCAATGGAATCATCGCAGCCCTAGGCTGTTTACCAAATTGGTGTTTACCTGTATTGGCTCTTCTCCGACAACAAGATTATAGTGATGGCATATTGGATGAAATCCTTATAGTGGGGCAGACAAGGATTGGCAATTCAAGGATTGGCTGCAACCAAGGCTCTGCTTGAGAAGCTGGGGTTGTAATCCATCCAGACAAATCAAAACTGCACCCGGTACGGGTTATGGATTATTTGGTGTTCACCTTAGACACCAATTTAATGAAGTTTATCATCCCAACTAATAAAGCTACTGCTATAATAGAAGAGTGCCACAATCTTGCTTGCGCCAGGGTACCGACCATTCGGCAAACAGCAAAAGTTATTGGTATTGGTAACTCTAAATTGGTAACTACATTCCCAGCTGCACGATTCGGACCACTACACTACCGAAATTTACAAAGATCAAAAATCACAGCATTAAAAAACAAATGCTGGCCACTTTGATCGGCCAATTCGGTTACCACCGGAAGCTAGAAATGAGCTACAATGGTGGGTAGATAATATTAAAGAATGTCATTGACCTATTATAGTGAGCAACCCTGATGTTGTGCTACTAACTGACGCAAGCGCACCAGGCTGCGGAGCAACTGGTACGATGTCCAGTTGTGGTGGCAAATGGAACTCTCATGAGTCTACATTCCTGGAGTCACATGGGATAAACTATATAGAAATGCTGGGGGCATTTCATGGACTGCGGGCTTACTGTACTAATTCACGGGATTACATGTCCGCTTTCGAATAGATAATGCTACAGTAGTACATCAATCATATGGGTAGTATCAGGTCGCTAGTTTGCGATGAATTGGCTAATACAATTTGGCACTGGTGCATTGAAAGAAATATTTGGATTACTGCGACCTATTTGCCTGGGAAGCTTAATTCAGTGGCGGACACCAGGTCATGTGTCTTCAATGACAACATTGAGTGGATGTTGAACCCCCAAATTTTGGAGATATTATAGCTCATATAGGGACACCAGATATTGACCTATTTGCGTCCAGGCTGAACCATCGAATACCAACGTATGTGTTGTGGGAACCAGACCCTGGGGTAATAGCATTGGATGTGTTTTATCCATTGGGGGAAATGGTTTGCTACGCATTTCCCCCATTCTGCCTCACCAGTCGGGTATTGCAGAAAATTAAACTAGACTCTGCAACTGGCATATTGATCATTCCAGACTGGCCTACATAACCATGGTACCCGATAGTTGTAGAAATTTTAAAACAACCATGGATGGCGATTGGGAAACATCCCAAATTGATTACTCACTCCATTACGGGGGGGTCAGTCATCCTTGCCATGGTCATTTAAACTTGTTGGCCTGCAGGTTCTGAAAGACCACTCATCCGGGCAGGCATCTTGTTAAGAGCCATAGACCTTATCGCCGCATCATGCCGAGAATCAACTCGGAAACAATACCTCACCCAAATCAGAAAGTGGGAGGCATTCTGTGCCCGGACCAACAAGTCTTCCAACTCGGCAACAATACCTGATGTGTTTGAGTTTCTAGCAGGCCTCCATTTCGATGCTGGCCTCAGCTACAGTGCCATCAACAGCGCCAGGAGTGCGCTGTCCTCATACCTGGATATAGGTGTCGGCTCCAACCACCTGGTGTCTAAACTAATGAGGGGAGTGTTCAACACCAACCCTCCACGACCCAGATATACAGTAACGTGGGATGTGGGGATCGTGCTGACCCTACTGAGGAGCTGGGCTCCAATAGATGAGCTACCATTGAAACAGCTCACCCTCAAGGTGGTGATGCTTATGGCACTGACTACAGCCCAACGAGTCCAGACGTTACAGAAACTGCGACTGGACAGCATGGTGGCCACCCCTGGTCAAATAAATTTCTTTGTCAAAGAATTATTAAAACAGCACAGGCCAGGGGCGCATGGGCTGCAGCTGGAATTTCGGGCGTACCCTGTAGATGCCACACTCTGCATAGTCACCCATCTCCACCATTACATCCGAGTTACTGGAGTTATCAGGATGAAGGAACAGGGGCTCCTCATCAGTCATAAACCTCCGCATCATCGGGTGACTACACAGACGATCGCCAGGTGGCTCAGGGTGGTGCTGGATGCAGCAGGAGTTGCTACTAACATTTTTAAGTCTCATTCCACCAGGGCTGCAGCGAGAGCCATGGAGGTGCCCATGGACCACATTCTCGCCACCGCGGGCTGGGCCAGTGGGGAAACCTTTCAACGGTTCTATAACAAGCCTCTGGCCGCCCCAGCGACATTCGCAGAAGCTATCCTGGGTACCGCTCAGTAAATGTCTGGCCCCGATTTAGGGGTTTGTTGTTTATTTGATTAATAAATTGTGTTGATTTTTCAGCCAGTTTCGACTGAACTCCATTAACAGCCTTCCTCCATCAGACTGGCGGCAGTGTGATAAGCATGGACGTTGTCCAGGGCGTGAAATCACAGAGCTTTGAAATCTTCACGAAGTCACTCACGTGACTCCGAAGTAAAATAGTAAGATTAAACGAGAACTTACCAAGTTTGAAGTTTGATCTGTATTTTACGAGGAGTCGCGGTGAGGGATTTCGTGCCCACCGCTCCCACCCTCTATCATCAGGTCAAACAGGTAGTTCTACGTTTTCATCTTACTATTTTTTAGTCATGGTTTGGTTCTGTGATTCCACACCGCTGCTTTGAAGGATGCCGCGCATGCGTGCTGGCGGGGTCTTCACGAAATCCCTCACCGCGACTCCTCGTAAAATACAGATCAACCTTCAGACTTGGTAAGTTCTCGTTTAATCTTACTATTATCGTTAAGACGTTAATCATAATTTACATGCAATTTCTTTCAAACTTAACATTGCAATTAAAAATATTGCCATGACTCTAACTTTGGCCCTCATATTGTGGATTTTTAAAAGATCTGTCAGTGCTTATTAAGTCTAATGACCACTTTCAATTCTCAATTCTGCTGCAATCCATCTTCTATTTAAGGTGTGCTTCCTCAATTTGGTGGTCTGCACCAGAAATCATGACAAAGTTCGGGGCCTTTCCTGTACTCAATGCCTTCTAATCAAAAGGCAGTGCACTGCAATTTAATGTCTCCGACGTTTCTTCCACATGTTTAAGCACATGGCATGTAAAAGTAGTAGGTAACTTAGACCAGGCCTGGGAACATGAACAAGTAGGTGCTTAGTTGCACTCAAGCAGAACTGCCACCAGCGTAGATAATACTGAAGGTTGCACTGAACCCCACCTATTTTCAATCATCAAGGCTGTGGAGAACATCAAATTAAACAACATGCCGACATTAGCTGCTAACAATAATAAGGACTTATAGTACTTGTGGCACCAGACCCAGCATATCAATGTATTATTGATACATGACTCTGTATTATCTCCCTGACTCTCAGTCTGAAGAAAGGTCTCGACCAGAACAGTCACTCATTCCTTCTCTCCATTAAATGCTGCCTGTTCCGCAGAGTTACTCCAGCTTTTTGTGTCTGGTGTATCTTCGGTGTGAACCAGCATCTGCAGATCCTTCCGACATCCTATTGATACATTGACCGAGATCTGGGATATATCAGACTGATGTCTGGGATATATGCAGAGTTCTGTGCTTCCTTGAAGGTGCATGTCCTGAGCAAAAGATTGGAATTTGTGTGCAATCAATCCGATTTCCCGAACTTCTACTTTATTAGCTCATTAGTTCTGGGCAGATCACCCCTAATAGTGTAACATGCACGAACAAATAAAATATGAACAGAACAAATATTTGGGGCCCATGCCAAGGCAATTCAAACATGTGCAAATCCAGAAAGTACAAATTCTTCATCATTAAATATATGCACGTTATCAACTTAACCACGCACAAATTCCGCTTAAGGTAGCGAGATTATCATGGACGAAAATCAAAACATGAATTGCAATTCCCTGAAACACCAGCAGAAGTCCTAAAATTCCACGTAAAAGAGCACTTGGCTCATTCATTCACTGAATTAGCAATCCGCAATTTGCCTTTTCATACTTGCAACATGTTTACTGTTTAATTAGTTGACAGTTCAAATAATTGCATAGTTTCACCTCATGTCCAAATGATCAGTAAAAAGTGTTATAATCAGTTTGTTTTATATCTAAATATGGGGCAAATTTTTTTGACGTCTCAATGTGAGGGAGCAACTGGATCCAACACATGGAAATTTCACGTCATTGCCCAGTCGAGTGAATGTGCTGGACACCATAAAAGACTCAAAGTGCTGGGATAACTCAGAGGGTCAGGCACCACCTCTGGAGAATATCGATGGGTAACATTTCGGGTTGGGACACATTTATGCTGTTAATTTGGTCATTCAGTGGTTGGTACTGTTCATAAATCTGCATTCCTGCCAACAATACATGCACAGATCCTTTGACTTTGGAAACACAAAGAAAAACATTTAACTATTGTTAATATACAGCTCAGTTGTAATTTTTGCCTCTTATTTTCTTAACTTAGATCCATCCTTCTCTATATATAGCCCCAATAGTACAATTGTATCTGATACTTCAGCTAGATAATCATTTTTCATTCTAACTTCCAATACAAGTGAAGGACCATTAACTGTAAATATTGCTCAAGGCAATAGCCAACTTAAATCCTTTTTCATGTCAGGACCAGTCCAAAGTTCTTGTAACAAAAACTGCTCGTTCAATTTTTTTTTTCTAGTTCCAAGAGATTATTGATGTATAATTTGGGATCTTTTCATCAGCTTGTTAATATTTTATGGCAAGTCTGCTGTGCAAATGTCTGCTGTGCTGTGCTTTAAGAATAAGGAGTAAGCCATTTAGAACGGTGACGAGGAAACACTTTTTCCTCACAGAGAGTGGTGAGTCTGTGGAATTCTCTGCCTCAGAGGCGGTGGAGGCAGGTTCTCTGGATGCTTTCAAGAGCGAGCTAGTTAGGGCTCTTAAAAATAGTGGAGTCAGGGGATACGGGGAGAAGGCAGGAACGGGGTACCGATTGGGGATGATCAGCCATGATCACATTGAATGGCTGTGCTGGCTCGAAGGGCCGAATGGCCTACTCCTGCACCTATTGTCTATTGTCTATTGTCAAATATATGGAAGATGTGCTCCTATGACAAATTCATTAGATACAATAGCATTAGAGAGGGAGCAAGGAGGTTTACATGGATGTTGCCAAATTGAAGATTTAGTTTTGATTGACGAGGAAAGATTGGCTAGGTTATGGTTATTTTCTGTAAAATAGGATAAATTAAATAAGTAGAAAAATAATATAAAATCATGGAAATAAACAGGATAGGGCAACTAGAAAGAATCAATTTCCCTCATTTGAGAGGTCAGTAACTAGGAGAAATGGACAGGAGAAATAGAGGGAGGTTGATGATTCTTTTCCCCACAAGATGCGTGACAGAGTCCAGACAACACTTGCATGAAAGAATAGTGAAAACAGAATACTCAGGTCACTAAAACATTATCAAGACAAGGCTACTGCCTATGAAGAGGAAGGACGGTTTAGGCTCAATAACTGCTTTATCTGCCACCATGTAGATAATATGATAAATGTCCTCACTCTGATACATATATTTCTGCATTTTATGATTGGATGGAGAGTTCCTTCTTTAAGCCAAGTATAGGAACAGGACCACATGACAAATGCAATTTGTAAATAAATATATTTTCCCATAATAGTTTTGCAATAAGGTAGCTACTGCACAAATATTGACTTTGAAGTTAGCTTCAATTCAAGCATAATTTTGGATGCTATTGTAGTTTATATTTTGGCGTGTCAAATGGAGCCCATAAACTTCCCTCCTGTCCCTGGTGATCCCCCAGCTTTGGCAAGATAAGCTCGGTAACAATTAATTGTTTGAATCACTCATCCTCAAATAGAATATTTCACCCTTGAGAGGTTAACAGGTTAAACTTCAGATTCTTTGCACCATATCCTGCATTTACAATGTTACAGAAATACATTTTCGGATTTGCAAGTCCAAATACTAATATAGCTCAATTTAATGAAAGGAAATATGAATTGAGACAATGCTGTTTTTCTGACTAATCCAATGGTTAAAGCTGGTCATCATTATTTTGTCTACTCTTTCATAACAATCTGAATCAACATTCAAAAGACAATGTAGTACCAACAGGTGCTGTGCTGGGGATTTGCAAATGTTATGTGTGCCAAGAAAATTAGTCATCTTTAGTGGTTTTAGTGATAGAGCGCGGAAACAGGACCTTCGGCCCACCGAGTACGCACCGACCAGCGATCCCTGCACACTAACACTATCCTGCACACTCCAGGGACAATTTACATTTGTACTAAAGCCAATTAGCCTACAAACCTGTATGTCTTTGGAGTGTGGGACGAAACTGAAAATCTCGGAGAGAACCCACGCGGTCACGGGGAGAACATACAAGCGTCACACAGACAGCACCCATGGTTGGGATTGACACTGTAAGGCAGCAACTCTACCACTGCACCACCGTGTAACCCACATTATTAATTATTATCTCATTAATCAAAGAATGCATGTTCTGTCAAAATTAACTGTGTTTAATTACGTATTTATGGACAAATTAATATCAGTGTCTCTACAGCATAAAAATCAAAAAGAGTATCTTTGCCTATAGTTAAAGATGCACTAAGTTATATGCTCTTTGCTCAAAGATTGCTATTGTTTCTGCGATAGAAACATTGAAAAATAGGTGCAGGAGTAGACTATCTGGCCCTTCAAGCTAGCACCGCCATTTAATATGATCATGGCTAAAATCAGTACTCCGTTCCTGCTTTTTCCCCATATCCCTTGATTCCTTTAGCCCCAAGAGCTAAATCTAACTCCCGCTTGAAAACATCCAGTGAATTAATGGGGAGCATCCAACCAAATTAACTTTTTTTTTCCCACAGAAAAATTTTGCTTCACAGAAGGGCTTCCCTCCAGCTGAAGATCTCCTTGAAGATTTACAAAGTCAAACCATTCATCACCAGTGAGGCTTTGCGTTCAAAGAGAAATAGACACAACTCAATCTTAAGGCGTGATTCATCTCAGAACCTTCTCGCCAGCTTTTCTTTGTTCATTTCTGGTTATTTTAGACTCTGGAGCAGACTGCTACTGAATTTCCTATCTGGTGATGCTGCACAGGCCTTTGGATATGTGCTATGCTGCAGTAAGCAGTGCAACCCTCTCAAAGTGCACTGCTACGATTCCCTTTATTATCTAACATCAGTATTATGAAGTAGCTACCGCTGAATAGTTTATCTGCAAATGGGTCAACCTCAGTTACCGACAAAGAAATTTGTTTAAAGATTTGCATTCGGTCTTCAGATGGCTTAACTGCATTTTAAAGTAGAAAGCCTTTGCCACAGGAGTCTGTGGAGGCCAAGTCAGTGGATATTTTTAAGGCAGAGATAGATAGATTCTTGATTAGTACAGGTGTCAGAGGTTATGGGGCGAAGGCAGGAGAATGGGGTTAGGAGGGAGAGATGGATCAGCCATGATTGAATGGTGGAGTAGACCTGATGGGTCGAATGGCCTAATTCTACTCCTATTTCTTATGACCTTGTAATAATTAAGAGTTCATTATGTTAAGAAAACCAGACCAGGTTTCTACTGTGTGCTTTATTCTGCATGATGGTCTTCACAGTCAACTTTGTTTTCATTATTATTCTTTATTAACTGCCAGCCTATTGGAATGATCAACTTTCCACTAACTGAGCTTCACTAGTTTCAATACAATTATGGTTAAATGCTGCAATACATAAGACGACTGACTGGAAGGAGGGCAGCTTACAAAATGACAGCTAACAGCAGCACAGGTATGCTCCTGTGCATATCACCCCACAATGCCCCAAAGCACCTTGTTCACAAGATATTGTGGTCTAAGCCCATTGTTGTCTGAGAATAGCAATGCAAGTAAATAGAGTGGTAAAGATGGTATGCTTACATTCTTCATTGAATATAAGAGTCAGTAAATTATGTAGCATTTAAAAATAAAATTTTGGTTAATTGTGTGCAGTACTAGTCACCCCATTACAGGAAAGATGTGTGGGTTTTGGAGAGCATGTGGAAGAGGTTTACCAAAACATCACCGCCTATATCTCTCGGTTCCTTTTCCCCTGACTAGTCTGAAGAAGGGTCTCGACCCGAAACGTCACCCATTCCTTCTCATCAGAGATGCTGCCTGACCCGCTGAGTTACTCCAACATTTTGTGTCTATCTTTACCAAAATGCTGTCTGGATTAGGGGATATTAGCTGTAAGGAAAAGTTGAGCAAACTTGGGTTATGCATCATTTGCAGTCAGAAGGGATTAGTTTAATGTGGCATTATGTGTGGTACAGTCATTGTGGGCTGGTGAGCCAGTTTCTGTACTGTATTTTGCTACGTATGTATTGTTCTGTTACCATGTTACTAGATTTACCACGTTTGCAATATTGACTCTTCAAGATAAGTAGGGCGGATACATAGTTCAAATTCTTTAAATTGTTCTAACTCTGTTGACCTATCAATGTTTATTTGTAAATTATGAGTTTTACCAGGCACACAGGGATTTTTTAACTGTAGCAATGACTCGGTTAAAAATCGTAAGGAAAATGAAGAATGCACTCGTCCCTTCAGCAGAGGGTCAATGATCCTCATTGTATTATTCTATCACATTTTTAATTGCTTGTGGGGGAAGTATCCCTGCCACCTGCATATATAAAAATAGAAAGTGCTGGGAACATTCAGCAGGTTAGGCAGTATCCGTGGGCATTTCACACCTTAAGTTCATTTGTGTAAGAAGGAATTGCAGATGCTGGTTTAAACCAAAGATAGACACAAAAAGCTGAAGTAACACAGCGAGAGGCAGCATTTCTTAAGTTTATCTGTTGGTATTCTCTATTACCTCTTTCTCTGCATATAAATAACTGTCTTCTTTAATCTACTCAGCAAACGACATCCGCAACAGTTTATTCAAACCTATCAGACACATTCTCTTTGTTTTATCTGTTCCTCCCCAAACCTCTCTGAAATTTAAAACTAGCTTTTTTTTCTCCATTGACTCAGCTTTGACAAAGGACCTTTGACCAGTAATGTCTTTCTCTTTGCATAGATGATGTCAGACCTGTGAGTGTAGGTGGAGAGATGTCCCAGTGCCAACAATGCACTCACATTTGACGTGCCAATGGTGTCACCCTCTGCTGGAAATAGGCCCAGACACTAAACAACAACTTCCATGCAATGGTAAATTCACTCTTGTTGACACAAGCAAATGATAGTTGTAATTAACTGCCCCTATCCTACTCAAGGGGTGCAAGAAATCAGTTTTACTTTGGTACACAAGCTCAATTGACAGTGGGATGGTCATCTTCATGGAATGAGAATGATGAATGCATGCTATTAGAATTAAAGATGCGGCCATGCTGGTATGCAAAACACGGAATCCCACTGTACCAAGTGCATGTGACAATAAAGTATCTATCTTTCATAAGGAGAGTAGCTGGAGTAACTCAGCGAGTCAGGCAGCATCCATGGAGGGAACTGGATTATGCCAGATCGAGACGCTCCATCTAGACTGAAAGAGTAGAGGGGAAGCAGCCAGTATAAAGATGCAGTGTGGGGGAGAGCTATCAAGTGGCAGGTGGATACAGGATAGGTGGTTGCTTAGCAGATAACAGGCAGTTGGAGGAGGGAAGGGTGTAGATTGCAACAGTGGCTGAGTTGTGAAAAGTGGAGAACAAAAGATACAGATTCTGGAATAAGAAAAGGTGACAAATGGAACTGAAGGAAGAGAAGCAACAGATGGGCGGGGAGATGAAGTGGTGAGCTGTAAGGTAGGAGGTAGGGGAAGGGTATTCAGTGGGAGAAGTGCTAAGCTAAGGGGGGGGGCAAGGGGATAGAGGGCTGGAGAGGTTACGGTGGCAGAAGAGAGTGTGTGAGAGGACCAGGTTAGATTGGTGGAGGGAGAAAGGGAGAGAGGTTGTTGGTTGACTGACATTGGAGAGATCAATGCTCATGCCATAGACTATCCAGATGGAATACGACGTGCTGTCTCTACTGTTTGTATTTGCCCTCCCCTCAGCAGTGGAGGAAACAGAGGACAGACAAGCCAGTGGGGGGATGGGAAGGGGGGGGGGATGAAAATGACTGCCAGCCAGAAGATCCAGATGGCCACAGTGGACAGAGAGCAGGGCTCAGCATCAGTTGCCCAGTGTAATCTGGTCTCATCAATGAAGTGGTGGTCACATCGTAAGCACTGAACGTAACAGATGCGGTTGGAAGAGGTACAGGTGAATCTCTGTCTCACCTGGAAGGGCTGTACAGGTACCTGGATGGAAGTGAGGGTGAAATACCCTCTCCTTTCTGCTTTCCACAGGAACTACAGTACTCACTTGGTGACTCCATGGTTCCCTCATCTTATCCCACTCATCCCTCCCACTTCCCAGGCACTTTCCCCAGCCACTGTAACGGTGTAACACCTGTCACTGCATGCTGAACCAATCTGATCATACCTCAACTCTATCTTGTACCCCTTTGCCCAATCCCTTCCTACCTACGTTCAGAACAAAATAGGTGTCATTTACAGTGGCCAATTATCCTATCAATCTGGATGTCTTTAGGATAGGAGAGGAAACTAGAATATCTGGGGAGTCCCATGCAGTAACTGGGAGAACATGCAAACGCCACACAAATAGCCTGGTCAAGATCGAATCCAGCTCACTGGAGGTGTGAGACAGCAGCTATACTAGCTGCACCAATATGCCAAACATTCTGATCGCACTAGTTTGGCAACATTGCCAAAGCCCATTATCTTTACCACCGATTAAGACAAGGGAAGCAGGGAGCATCACTGTCTACTGGTTCACTTCAAAGTCGCACAGTACCTTGACTAGGAAACATACTGTTTGTCCTTCAACGTTGCAGAGTCAAATTCTTGGAACTCCCAATCCCACAATAACATTGTCTCACCTTCACCGGTGGACTCAGCATCTTCGGGCAGTGGTTCATCACCATTGCCTCAAGAGCAATGGGGATGGGCAATAAAAGGATAGACTTGCCAGTAGACAACAGCACTGACAGCCTATAAATATTTCTTTTTCAAAAATTGGGTGTGTAACTGACAGAACAGGTCTGAGGAAAATAACCCAAACGTCACACAATACCATTCATTCATAATTCGCCCCAGTGTACAAATATTGTAAAGATCGAATCCAGCTCACTGGAGGTGTGAGACAGCAGCTATACTAGCTGCACCAATATGCCAAACATTCTGATCGCACTAGTTTGGCAACTTTGATTATTATAGCGATCTAATGTGTTGTAAATGTCAAGCTTTGAGAACATTCCAATCCTTACACAAGAAGTGTGAGAGATCAATTGAACTCATACAGTGTTAAGCTGCATTGTTATCATTCCTCTTAAGGTACATTGTCCTTGCAAGTGATCACAATTTATTTTCCTGATTACTGTGACAATGAATGTTCCTGCCATTTAATGTCACCAGATCTCAAGTCAAGTTGAGTTAATTATCACATGCACTCATCACTACAGTGAGACACTACATGTAGAAAGGAACTGCAGATGCTGGTTTATACCGTGGGTTTTGACATGCCTAGAAAAGTGATGCGTGGGTTTTCCCCAGGCGCTCCCAAACTCCAAAGACATGCAGGTTTGTAGGTTAACTTGCTTCGGTAAAAATTGTAAATTGTTCCTGGTGTGTAGGTTAGGGCTAGTGTAGGGGTGATTACTGGTCGGCGAGGACTGGGTCAAAGGGCCTGTTTCCGTGCTGCATCTCTCAACTAAACTAAACTAAATTCATTCACCATGCCCAAAGCATTTTTTGATGTCATTGGTGATTTGTCAAGAGGTGAATGATTCCAGAATTCTGGAATTCCATCACCCAACATCTCCTTGAGATGATCCTTTACTATTTCATCAGACCAAGCTTTTGCCCATTCTTCCTAATATACATTATGCTGCTTAGCCCCAAACTTAGTTAATGCTCCTGTGATTCAGTGATGTTTTAATGTCCCCTAATTGCGGCGTTCATGTTGTTGCTGCCACATTTCACAAGTGAAACTTGCAGCCAAGGTCCAACTTTAGTTGAAGAATGATCTCATCCAAATAATAGTACATTTCAATGGTTCTTTATTGTCGCAGGTACAGATGTACAGTGAAATTAAATTTTTTTGGCATACAGTTCAGTAAAGTATCGTCTTACCCAAGTACAAACCCTGATTAGTACAAAGTACAAAGAACGATTGACCCATTGAAATGTAACTATTATTGAGATGAGATCATTCTTCGACTAAAATTGGACTGAGGTTGCAGGTATTTCTCCTGAATATATATTAGGAAGGGCCAAAAGCTTGGTCCAAGGAAATATTAAAGGAACGTCTCAAGGACATGGTAGGTGATGGAATTCCAGAATTCAGGAACCATGCATCTCTTGACAATTACCAATGACAAAAAAAAAAACACTACTGGAGTAACTCAGCGGGTCAGGCAGCACCTCTGGAGGACATGGATAGGAGAGGTTTTGGGTTGGAATCCTTCCTCAGTCTGAAATGTCACCTATCCATGTCATCCAGAGAAGCTAGCTCACCTGCTGAGTCACTCCAGCAGTTTGTGAATTTTCTGGTAAACCATCGTCTGCCCCTTCCCTGCGTCTCCAATCACCAATGACACTTGTATTGGATACTTGCAGAAGGTGCACTTTGAAGAGTAGATTCGGCCCATAGAAACTGCAGAACCTCTTTGGGAATGTCTGCTTATTCTGGTGGCTAACTTCCAAAATAGCTAAAGCACGCTACAAACTGCATGTCAATAGCTATCCATGTGACACATTATCTTCACAAAGAAGCAACTCACTAACATTATGACACAACTTTCTAAAGGGCCTGTCCCACTTTCCCGAGTTATTCACGAATTCTCCTGAGTTATTCACGAATTCTCCCGAGTTTTCAAACTCGCAGAATATTCGTAACGAGTCCGTAGGAGGCCGTAGGAGTCCGTGGATATATCGTAGCGGCTCGTTATGCCAGCCGTAGGTACTCGGGGCATCAGGTAAGTCGGGGTGTTTTTTCAGATTGATGAAAAAATAGCCCCGAGTACCTAACAGGCCCTTTAACAGTTAAAACATATACAGTACATGTTCAAGATCTCACACACACAGTGACACAGGGGCAGAGCTGCTGCCTCACAGCATCAGAGACGGGGGTTCGACCCTGACTATGGGTTCCTGCAAATGCGGAATTTGTACGTTCTTCCTGTGACTGTGTGGGTTTTGTCCCGGTGCTTAGGTTTCCTTCCACATTCCAAAGATGTGCAGATTTGCTTCTGGACATTACCCCAGTGTGTAGGATGCAAAAGTGGGATAACATCGTTTATGGGTGATCAATGGTCATGCTTGGAATCAGTGGGCATGCTTCCACACTGTTGTGTTTCGGCTGTTGTAATAACTGAAGCCTTACGCCATGATAAAGGTCCAAAGACTATATTAACGACATAGCATATGCTAGCACGTCTTTCTAATTCTAAAGAGAACAGGCAGGGAGGACTACAGTAAAAGCAAGTGGGCGTAACTACCAAAGCATAACATGAGCGACACTGATCTACAAACAAACTGTATCTCTAAACTAAAAACTAAATCAATTTAGAACATGCCAAGAAAAGTGATGGATTTGCTTGATAAAAGCAGCTCATGTGGCGTATTAGTATAGTTTTCAGCCTTAGTTTTACTCAACACTAATAGTCAATTCGAAGC
Organism: Okamejei kenojei; assembly: GCA_035221665.1. Lineage (NCBI taxonomy): Eukaryota > Metazoa > Chordata > Chondrichthyes > Rajiformes > Rajidae > Okamejei > Okamejei kenojei. The sequence goes on from CM069147.1 coordinate 14,649,253, forward strand.
CAGCCTATTTTGGTCTGCAGTTTGTTTGGAGCCTGTCATATAAGGAGCAGAATTAGGCCATTCAGCCCATCATGTTTACTCTGCCATTCGATCATGGCTGATCTATTTTTCCTTCTCAACCCCATTCCCCTGCCTTCTCCCCATAACCCCTGACACCCAAACTAATCATGCTCCCAGGATGAGGTGTTTCGCACCAGGTCATCACAAATGGCCTCATTCTTCAGAGAACGGGGATTCCCCTCCCCCACTATTGATGAGGCTCGCACCAGGGTCTCCTCCATACCCCGCAACACTGCCCTCTCTCCCCATTCCCCCACTCGCAAACAGGGCAGAGTCCCCCTGGTCCTCACCTTTCACCCCACCAGCCGGCAAATACAACAGATAGTCCTCCGCCAGTTTCGCCACCTCCAACGTGACCTCTCCACCCACCACATCTTCCCATCTCCCCCCCTGTCTGCCTTCCGCAAAGACCGCTCCCTCCGCAACTCCCTTGTCAATTCTTCCCCTCCCCTCCCGCTCTACTCCTTCCCCGGGCACTTACCCTTGCAACCGCAAGAAATGCAACACTTGTCCCTTCACCTCCCCCCTCCACTCCTTTCAGGGACCCAAGCAGTCCTTCCAGGTCCGACAGAGGTTCACCTGCACCTCTTCCAACCTCATCTACTGCATCCGCTGCTCCAGATGCCAAATGATCTATATCGGTGAGACCAAGCGGAGGCTTGGTGATCGTTTCGCCGAACACCTCCGCTCGGTCCGCAAAAACCAACCCGACCTCCCCGGTGCTCAGCACTTCAACTTCCCCTCCCATTCCGTATCCGACCTCTCGGTCCTGGGCCTCCTCCATGGCCAGAGTGAGCAACACCGCAAGTTGGAGGAACAGCACCTCATATTCCGCTTGGGGAGTGCATCCTTTGGGCTTGAACATTGAATTTTCTCAATTCTGTTAACCCTTGCTGTCTCCTCCCCTTCCCACCTCTCCCTCAGCGCTCGGGCCCTGGCATTCCCTCTATCTCTATCTCCCTCCCCCACCCTAGTCGCACTAGCTTCTCATTTTCACACCACAAACAGCTTACAATGGCTTGTTCCCTTTATCATCGATACTTTTTTGCATATCTTTCATTCATTGTTCTTTATCTCTCCACATCACCGTCTATATCTCTCGTTTCCCTGATCCCTGACCAGTCTGAAGAAGGGTCTCGACCCGAAACGTCGCCTATCTCCTTCGCTCCTTAGATGCTGCTGCACCCGCTGAGTTTCTCCAGCTTTTTGTGTAACCCCCTAATCATGAATATGTCAATCACCGTCTTAAACATATCCATTGACTTGGCCCCCACAACCTTCTGTGGCAATGAATTCCACAGTTTCACCACCCTCGGGCTAAAGAAATTCCTCCTCATCTCCATATGGAGTGCTCTGCTATGTGACCACACATTACTGACACAAACACAAGCAAGCACACATCCCAACAATTTACAAAGCATGTGCAAACAAGAACCCACAAGCTTTATAATTAAAAACTCAATGTTGCTTCAAATAACTTGTGAACATCAAGTGAGGAATCAAAATGCTGGAATTGTGGATAAAAGAGTATATCTTTTCGTTAGGAGATGAGGGTTATTCTGTACACAACATCTTTACATTGTAATGTATCTATTTGATTAATTTTAACCATTCAAACTGCATAAAAGGATAAGCAACATGATTTTTAACAAACCAATCCAATCTGTCCACAAAAGTGTCACTCTGACAGTTTCTCACACTGCTTCAGAAAGTAAGTTACATGCTATTGTTATACCGCATAATCAACCTGCCCTTGGGTGTACCTCAACATCTAACTTTGTTTTCCATACGCAATCCATTCCGTCCTTTCCCCAAAATCCATTGTCTCAATTTCCATTTGATCCTAATGAGTTCAGCTGCAAACACATCAACGATCAACGGTGTCACAATATGAAACTGGTCAAATGGAGAAATGCAGCTTTGAGTCATGGCCTGTAGATTTGCAATGTTCATATTGCCACTGGGGAGGGAATCAGAAATTGGATCAAACTGCTCTACACCAACATCCGTAGTGCAGTCCAAATCAATGGGTGGGAATCAGACAGTTTCCCTGTAAGGTCTGGAGTTAGGCAGGGTTGCCCTCTCTCTCCTGTCTTGTTTTGTCTGCTGTATTGAACCTTTTGCTGAATCCATCAGGAAGGATGCGGGCATAAGAGGAGTGACATTGCCAGGCAGTGGGGGCATTCAAGTAAAGACCTCCCTGTACATGGACGATGTCGCTGTCTTCTGCTCGGATCCAGGGTCGGTTCGCAGACTGATTAGTATCTGCGACCAGTTTGAGTCGGCCACGGGAGCCAGGTTGAACCGCAGGAAGAGCGAGGCCATGCTCTTTGGCAACTGGCCTGACAGATCTTCCGTCCCCTTCACCATCAAGCCTGACTTCTTGAAGGTGCTGGGGATCTGGTTCGGGGGGGCTGAGGCATGTAACAAAAAATTGGCTGGAGCGGATAGCCAGGGTGGGGAGGAAGCTGGAGCTGTGGAGGCAACGCTCCCTCTCCATAACGGGAAAGAATTTGGTCATCAGGTGTGAGGTGCTCTCGGGCTGCTGTACTTGGCACAAGTGTGGCCTGTCCCTCCCTCATACGCCACAGGGATCACCCGGGCCATCTTCCACTTCATCTGGGGGGTCGAGGATGGACCGGGTGCGACGGGCCACAATGTACAAGTCGGCAGACAACGGGGTAAAAGCGTGCCCAACGTCGCCCTCATTCTGATGGCCACCTTCGTGTGTGGCTGCATCAGGCGTAGTGTAGAGCCAAGGCACGTGGGCACCAAGTGTCACTACCTGCTGAGGTTCTACCTGTCCCCGGTGTTGAGAAGGATGGGCCTGGCGCAGGTGCCACGCAATGTGCCAGTCAGCTGGACATTGCCGCCCCATCTGTCGTCGGTGGAAGGGTTCTTCCGGACCAACCCCTTTGACCACATGTCCATCGGGCAGTGGTCAGCACAGAATGTCCTGCAGGCACTGCAGGGAAAGGACTCTATGGACCCGGTGGCGTGGTTCCCTGAGCAGACTGCCCAGCTCGTCTGGCAAAATGCCTCATCGCCAGAACTCACCAACAAGCACCAAGACCTGGCTTGGCTGGCGGTGAGGGGAGCCCTCCCAGTCAGATCCTTCCTGCACCGTCGGAACCTCACTACCAGCGCACGCTGCCCTCGGGACGGCTGCTATGGCGAGGAGACGGTTGCCCACCTCTTCACAGAGTGTGGGTTTGCTAAAAGAGTCTGGAGAAAAATGCAAGGGTCCCTGGTACGCTTTATCCCGAACAGCTCCGTCACAGAGGACTCTGTGATTTACGGACTGTTCCCAGGGACACATTCAGAGACTGACATCGAGTGCTGCTGGAGGGTCATCAACTCGGTAAAAGACGCCCTTTGGTCTGCCCAAGCATTGTTCACCACCCAGCAGAGCGAGATGTCCGTCAGGGAATGTTGCCGACTGGCCCGCTGCAGACTGCAGGAGTACGTGCTGAGGGACGCACTGAAGCTCGGTGCAGCCAACGCCAAGGCTCGGTGGGGGAGGGCCACAGTCTAACGCCCTTCCGCTGCTGGACATGGGGGGGTACAGTATTGTGGAGACGCCCCTCAATATAAGGGAAGGTATCCCACGCCATTGTGGCATGAGTGGGGGACTGATTTGTGGAAACTTGGGAAAAGAAAATGTCTAAACTGTATTGATCTATTGTACAGCCTCCGAAAATGTCGGATGGATTTTCCGCAAGGTTAATGTATTGTATATATTTATCATTCGAATAAAGTATATTTTGAAATTAAAAAACCACTGCATTCATATTACAAAATGTATGCTACTGAGCTCTGTGGAGCTCTGGTAAAAGATATCTGTCCACAATCCACAAAAGATATCTATCATAGACAAAAATGCTGGAGAAACTCAGCGGGGTGAGGCAGCATCTATGGAGCGAAGGAAATAGGCAACGTTTCAGGCCGAAACCCTTCTTCAGACTGCGTGAGGGTGGGGGGGGGGGGCGGGAAGAAGAAAGGAAGAGGTGGAGCCAGAGGGCTGAGGGACAGCTGAGAAGGGGAGGAGATAGTAAGGACGACCTGAAATTAGAGAAGTCAATGTTCATACCGCTGGGGCTATCCCTTTGTTTCCTGCCACTGAACCAACTTTGAACCTGATGTGCCAATATCCCTTGTATATTTCATGGAACCATGCCAAACGTCTTACTAAAATCCATGCAGACCACATTAAATGCACTAGTTTCATCGATCGTCCCTTTATCTTCTGAAATAATTCAATCAAGTTACAACCTTCCATTAACTAATCTTTCCAGACTCTGCCTGTTCAAACTGTGCCTTTTTAAACAATGGATTGAACTGTCCACTTGAATTGCTTCCAATAATTTCCTCACCATAGGAGTTAAACTAATTGGCCTGTAACAACTCGGTTTATCCACTCCTCACTTAGCAATTATCAGTACAATGAAGCAAACCCCTGACAGCATTCCAGGGAGGATTGGAAAATTGTGGTCATAACCTTTGAAATTACTCCCTTTCACCTTTTATATTTCACCTGTTACATTTCATCGAGGCCTGGCGATTTATCCATTTGCAAAGGTCACATATCTCACACACCTCCACTATGTTTATCCACTCCAATATTTCACATGCATTTACTTTGCCTACAAATACAGGCATCATACTCTTTTTTCCTGAAGAGAGCTGAGAAACATTTGTTGTGTGTTCCATCTCCATTCACCCCCTCAATAGGCCCTGCTGTAGTTGTTGAGCCCATAATCACCTACTGGTCTTATGTCAGGAACAAATAAATGAGACACCAAATTTAAAGCTGACTTGCTCATTTATACTTAGCGATAATAAGGGTATATCCTGACTGGAGTTGGAATTAAGTACTGCAAGATAGCTCCACTCAGCATGTTTGCAATGCCAGGGTTTACACAGTACCAAGTCCCATTGAATTGTTTATACTGCAGCAGAGTTCAAATAGTAAAAGAAAATTCAACTTTTGCTTCATTGACCATAACCTCAGCTTGTCTCCAGAAACGTTACAGTCAATGAAGATTGAGATGTGGTCACTGCTGTAAGTTGGTGAAAGGCAAGACAAGAGGTCAATCTTGCACACAAGTAAGATCATGAAAAGGAAAGGTATGGTGGTCTCAAGATCGACAACTGAAGTTTTAAACAAACTTTTATTTGAAAATTCACTTTTCAGTAAACAGGTTCTCTGGACACGTCTGGCCACATCGGTGGTCAGTGCTGAACTAGCGCGCGAAAGCAAAACCGCGCGAAAACAAGCAGCCCCTCCCGCATCACGTAACCGCGGCTTCCGAACGCCGAGTTCGATACCTGCGTGCGTCAGTAGGTGCTGCTGCAAAGGTAACTTTACAAGCAAGTGATTTTCTGCAACAACAGAATGGCTGAACACAAATTTAAAACCGATGTTAGGGATGGGTGAGGGGGGGGGGGGGGGGGGGGGGGGGGGAAGGTATATCCCCATCTTCCTTTTTCTTATTTATTTTCTTTCCTCTTGCACTTCTTTGGTAGTTTAGGGGTCTTTTCTTTCCTTTATTTTATTTTACTTTTTTTCTCTTTTTTAAAAAAATTCAGGTTTTAATGTTAAAAATTAAGCTGTACAAAAATTGTATAACTGTCATGTCGATTGCCTTATTCCTGTACAATTGTTTCTAATAAATTAAATTTTAAAAAATGAAATAAAAATAAACTTTACAAGCAAGCATGCCTGCAGCGAGCTGCACTGCAGAGGGAAGGGCCAGACCACTGTTGGGGCAGCACTCTGGGAAACAGCACAGCCAGGGGAACCATCTCTGAGTGAGTGCTTGGGGCAACATCTGGACATCAGCGAGGGATGAGCCTGGTCCAGAGGGCAAGGCAGCTCCTGGTGGTTGGCCTGCCCAATGAGGTGCCAACTCCAGGGAAGCATGTAGGCTAACATCAGGGTGTTGCCCAACAACCAGCCTGACCAATGTGGGATGGGGGAGAGAGATGGCAACTGCTCCAGGTTAATGGCCAGTGGTTATTCAATAGGGGGCCAGTTCCAAGTGAGTAGACAAGCAAACAGTAGGACAGTGTTAAAGGTTTCTCTCCCCAAAAAATAAAAATAAAAATACACTTAATTCATAATAAAAAATATATACTTTTAACTGTGCAGGAAACTCTAGATATATTCTTAGTATCCAAATATTCAACTGCATCATACTCATTGTGTTTGCACCTTTCTTTACTTTTTCCACTCTTGTGGCCCCCGAGCGTAATATCCCTTCCCTTGATTGAGGTGCGTCCCCACTGAGAGGACTCTGCCCCTCAATGTCCCTTAGTGGAAGGACCCAAGTGCGTGGCCCTCCCCCCACATAGCCTTGGCATTGGCTGCACAAAGCTTCAGTGCGTCAGGATGCCACAGTGCAGGTTCGCAAACAACAGTTCTGAGGATAGACACAAAATGCTGGAGTAACTGTGCGGGACAGGCAGCATCTTTGGAGAGAAGGAATGGGTGACGTTTCGGGTCGAGGCCCTTCTTCCTCATCAGCATCAGAGATGCTGCCTGTCCCGCTCCAGCATTTTGTGTCTACCTTCGATTTAAACCAGCATCTGCAGTTCTTTGTTAAACAGATCCGAGGAAGCAGTCAACTATCGATCAACCAACATATATTTGGTTAACCAGCACCTGTCACGTCCAACATGCGACAAGTGACCCAAACGTTTACTGCAATCTATTTCAGGAATGTTAGTCAAGAGACAAATAATATCCAGGACACCGGATGGGGTTTCTGTTCAAAATATACACTGTACATCTGACATCTGCCAAAATGCACTATGAAAGGGGAAAGCAAGACAACCGTTAAATTCACTGTAACTGATTAATTTTTAATAAAGGAATATTTTTCTTCCTGCATTTTATTCACAGCAGGTTTTAATGATATATTATTTCTTTGAACGTTGTGTTCCTATGACAGAAGTACAGAGTAACCAAATAACTCAATGGTGACAGATATATTAATCCTGCAACTTCAGTGCAGGAAGCTTCCATTGAAAATCCTCACATCATTTACCAGAATAGATGCTATCTTGTTTACACAGAAGGAAAGAGAAAAAGCTGATACCAGATGAAAAATATCGAAGCTGAGCCAGATATGTGCAGAAATGTCAACACTTTACTAATCATAAAAGGCTATCATCCCAGATCTATATAAACTTCACAGACATAGTATTCTCCTAGAGTCAGTATTCCTCAATGGGATAAAACGGATCCCCAGATATCGACCTGAAAACATGTCAACGCTGTTACGTTCAGGACAATTCTGCCCACTTGTTTTTCAACCACACTTTCTGAACATTCACCAAAAGTTCTGAATGCTTAGTCCTCATGTAGCAAGGCACAGTAAAATATGGTCGTTAGAAAGAGGAAATAGCTAACCACAAAACAAAACAAAGGAAATGTAAAGAACAGCAAAGGAATTGTTTCAAAAAATAACATGACCCCTGTGAAATTGTGAGGATTGGGAGCAAGGAAAGAACAAGGGTGAAGGCCTCGTCTAGAAAAATTGAAACAAATAAAGATAAAAAATTGGGAGCCAGAGTAGGCCATTCAGCCCTTCAAGCTGTTCTGTAATCTAAATTGATCATGGATAACCAAATTTGAACCTCAATACCGCACTCCTGCCTATGCCCCACGACCTATCACCCCTTTGGTTATCAAGAACCTGTTACCTCAGCCGTAAAAATGGCTCTGTCTCTTCCACCTTTACTGGAAGAGAAATCCCAAAATATTTCAATCGTCAGGGATTATAATTTGGTTCACTTCTGTCTTAAATTAACAGTGACTACTAGGTCCATGTTCACCCACAAGATCCGCTCCTTCAAAACTCTTCCGGATCTTATTTCAGTGATTTTGGCGGGCTATATATCCTCTGTGAAAGTAACTTTGATTTTTGTAACCTTAGGAAAATCAAAGTTGCACTCACGGCTAACCGATAGACGGACAAAATCACCGAAGTAAGATCTTGAAGGATTTTGAGGGAGAGGATGTTTTGTGGGTGAAATCTAATTTAAGACAGAAGTGTGACAAATTATTTTCTCCCAAAGGGTTGATATCTTTGTATTTCTCTTCCAGAAATGGTGGCAGCGCCTGGTGCCTAATGTATGGAAGAAAGCCAAAATATTTTCAATAAATAGGACATCTATTGGAAATCTGAAAGGGGAAAATCACGTGTGATATACAGTTTTGTTGAATGCAAAATAAAATAAAAAATTGTCATCTCCAATCAAAAAGGCTTTTGCCATTTAACCGGTATATTATATTGGACTCCTATAAATATTGTTGCAGCTTTCCGAGTGTGTGTACAATTCCTACTCGCCTTAAGATGAGCTTGAACACTCTTCTGCAGATGCTGTCTGTAGCCTTTCCAACTTCGCATAAAAACTGTGGTTTAAAATTACCCTACTTACAATACTCATTCCATTCCATTATCACCGTATGTGGCCTCAAAATGACCAAGCAGGATTTAACAAACCAGAGGATAAAGAACCTTCTGCTCCAGTTAAAAAGGAGTATGGTGCAGTACATTTCAGTGAATGATTAAAGCACGATAAATATAACAAGGAAGGTTAGGGATTAAAGGAAAAAAAATCTTCCATTGCCACACAACACTCATTAAATACTGAACAATAGATCAGATCCTAAATGAGGTTTATTATGCTTAATCTTCACTGCTTGACACTTTTTACGGACAGGAATGAAGTGTTACAAAGACTCGTGTACTCTGTATAGTTTGACCATCCACACCTGCCGAAACTCTTTTCTTAGTTAATGATCAGTCTGGAACCAAATCGTCACCCATCCACGTTCTCATACGTTCATAAATCATAGGAGCAGAATTAGTCCCATCGAGTCTACCCCGCCATTCAATCATGGCTGATCTATCTCAACCCCATTCTCCTGCTTTCTCCCCGTAACCTTTGACACCCTCTCCAGAGATGTTGCCTGGCCCGCTGAGTTACTCCAACATTTTGTGTCCATCCAACCTCCCTTGCCTTATGTGTGCTCCTGACAAGATTGCACGGAATACAATAAAACCAATTTTTTTTGCAGTTCTCTTGGAGAAAATGCACAAAGCCAAAATCATGAGAAAGAGGACACAAGAAACGGCTGATGCTGGAATCTTGAGCAAAACTTAAAGTGCTGGAATAAGTCAGGCAGAATCTGTGGAGACAATGGACAGGCAACATTTTAACTCAGGATCTATCTTCACACTGATTTTAGTAGGAGGAGGAAAGCTGGAAATCCACCTATCACTTGCCAGGTTTTGTCCCACCCCCACCTCTCTGGTCCAGCTTTCTAGCCCCTACTACAATGTCTGAGACAAAACAATGCCTGTCCGTTCTCTCCAAAGATGCTCTCTGGCCTAATTAGCTCCTTGAAGATCTTTAGAAAGACTGCTATGGATAGTTTTTGCAGCAGCTGTTTCTTCGTGCAACTGGTTTCTGACTTAGAACTTTGAAGCAAGAGAACTTTGTGCGTTGTATCATTATTCAAGATTATTTTCACTTATTGTTTCATATTTAAAAACAAATTTCACTGGAAAACTTTACAAAACACGGCCAAGAACTGATTCCAAGATTTCAATAGACAGCAACAATGCTCAAAGCCATGTGGTATTTCTCTTTAATTGCGTGTATTAGAAACAATGGCCACGATACTACGGATCACGCATCCTAACTAGAACATTTTCCATCTCATGAAAATCAAAACAGCTGCAGATGCTGCAAATCTGAAATAAAAAGAGAAAATGCTGCAAACAGTCAGGTAACAAGCAGGTTAGGTAGCATCAATGGAAAGAGAAATAGTTAGTGTTTCAGGTTTTAGAACTGTTAACTGTTAACTGTTTCACTTCCCACAGATGCTGGCCAACCTGCTGAGTGTTTCCAATATTTTCTGTTTTAAAGTCTCCATCTCAACCCCATTAGCAGAGTTATTGGTAATACTCGGTGATGGATAAAATCCACAGCAAAATACAGTGTGTGCTGACTGATCCCTCTCCAAATAGCCTGGGGAGATTAGAGTTAAGATTGCTAAATGTCTAATTAAATTATTCTCATTCCTTAACTGTGCCAGTGCCAGCCTTGTTCAGAGTCTATAATATGCAACACATTGCTAAGATTAAATGTTAATCCAAGATGTGTGGAAAGTAAAAGCCATTACAGCAGATCTGAAGTGCTATATCAACATAAATACAATTTTAATGCAATAAAGTGGCTGTGATTTACGGGTAGTGTTTCACTAAAGTCTGATAATCAAAAGCATCCTTGTGTACTGACAATTTTACGTGTAGCAATGTTTCCCATTCCTGCAGAGACCGCTTCCAAATGGGAAGCTCCAGTATCATGGAATCCTCCTTCCAGCTGAATACGAAGAACATCATTCACCAAACATATACACATATAAACATATACACCTCTAATTTGCTCACCTACGTTCCTGGTTGTGGAGGGTGTACCTTGACAGCTCAGTAAATGCAAGCAGGCACATACCAGTAAAATAAAGTAAGCAAATGGACAAAAAAAAAGACACAAAGTGCTGGAGTAACTCAACGGATCAGCCAGCATCCCTGGAGAACACAGATAGGTGACATTTCGGGTCAGGACTGATTGTTAGTGGGGGGGAGGGGAGGGAGGAGAAAACTGGACAAATAGATAATCCCAATTTAATAAATGTTCAGAGTGCAATAAAGAATATGGTGGAACCTCTTGCATGTTAGCTGCAAATAACAAATTGGTCATCCAGTTTCTCTTGGTTTCCATCCAATCACAGACAACGTTTGTTCTCTCTTTGATTTTCTATCACTTCCTAATTTTGCTGCATTGACTTGAGACATTCAATCTGACACTCCTTCCACTGATGATGCTGCCTGACCAGCTGAGCATTGCCAACATTTTCTGTTGCTACTTTAAATATTTCAGTCCTCTCGTTAAGATAGCTTCGCTCGTTAGCATTTCTCTAATGCATTTTTTTCCTCACTCAAGCAGGGATTCACTCCAATAATTCCAATTTACTTCCACCTAATTTATCTAGCACCTGAATATCAAATTCAGTAATCTTTTTTATACTACAATTTGGACATTTCATCCCTCTGCTTTAAAACAACAGCATGTTAATCTCATGGGATGCAAAAGTACCAAAGAAATCAATAACTCGTAGCACTCTTCCATCAAAAGCATCCAGCTACAAAATATAATGCAAGACAAACAAGGAAATGGTCTAGGTTCTTTCCAGGTGTAAGAACAACAACTTGCACTTAAATGCCATGTTTGATGTTGTATATCAGGGGGTTTCCAACCTTTTTCATCCCATTTACCCCTGGCACATAATAGCACATAACAATGTTATTTCACTTATTTATGAACAACTACTGATGAACAGATACCGTATACCAGAACCAAACACAGTCAGTCAATGAGAAAAAATAAGTGTAAATCCAGAATCAACAAATTTACCCCCTGGGTCGGCGAAATTTATCCCAGATTGGGATGCTTGTTGTATATCATGTCAATCATTCCAAGGTGCAGGACAGCTTTTTTGCCAGATTTCATGTTATTCTGACACTCTGAGATTTCACAAATGTTGTAAACTGTAAAAATTCCTCTCCCCCACAAAAAATAATCCCATTGTTGTTGTGTTATTAGCCCAATTAGGCAAACACTAGCAAAAATCCCATGGCCCTGATAGAAATGAAAACAGTCAGCCAAGTCCTTCAGTAAGATGAAAGTGCAGATGCTGGTTTGTACCAAAGATAGACACAAAAAGCTCGAGTAACTCAGAAGGACAGGCAGCATCTCTGGAGAGAAGGAATGGGTGACGTTTCGGGATGGGACCTCAACCCGAAACGTCACCCACTCCTTCTCTCCTGAGATGCTGCCTGTCCCGCTGAGTTACTCCAGCATTTTGAGTCTTCCTTCAGTTAGTATTGGGGAAGGGCAGATGTTCAACACTTCTAAACAATAGAGACAGACGTAGAAATAAATGTAGTTAACATGTGAGAGTAAATGTGAAAGATTACAAGTACTTTACATCAACTTAAAATAAAAATAGGCTGAATATTCATATGTACGTAAAGGTAATCAATTAAATATGAATAGGGACAAGCTCGTTAAAGACAAGCTAAGTTCAACAAAAAAATTAAATGATCCTTAAATGATTAGGCATCCAACAAATGAAACTTATTTTAAATTTATTCCTGGGATGCGGATAATGGCAAACCAAGGATTTATTGTCTACATTATTGGTTCTTGATTTGAGTAGTCAGCTCAGCTATTTCAGAGTGCATTGAAGCTAGTCATATTAGTGGGTTCAGTTACATACACGCCATACATACAACTCTCTAATTATTTTGTCTCACACCTTGTGTGTGTTCATCTCCTGCCTTTGTTCAACCATCTGCCAATCAATCACCCCCCCTTGCCTGTGTTGACCTATGACCTGCCATGCTTTGTCCTGCCCCTCCTCTCTTCTAGCTTTCTTTCCCCCCACCCCTGTAATCTGTCTGAAGGAGGGTCTCAACCAGAAACATCCCTATCCATGTTCTCCAGGTATGCCGCCTGAAACACATGAAGGAGGAAGATGCAGGAGAATGACAAAAGTGTAGAATAACGTGAAGTTTATTTTGTTTGGTGAAGAGAATAGACAATAGACATGCGTTTCAACAGTAGGCCATTCGGTCCTTCGAGCCAGCACCGCCATTCACTGTAATCATGACTGATCATCCACAATCAGTACCCCGTTCCTGCCTTCTCACCATATCCCTTGACTCCGCTATAGATGAACAACATCACTGGCATTTCAAACTGCTGGGTAGAAATCAGCGAGAGGTGCTTTTGGAAGCGAGGCTGATTTTAATGACAAGGCCTTATTAATATTATGCTAGCAGCTTCCAATTGGAAAAAACTACAAAAGGTTAACATTCCCAAGATCAGGCTGACCAGTCCAAGCAGATTCTTCGAAGCAAGTGCATGGGAAGGGGGAGGGCAACTCCATAGTATTAGGAAGAGGTAGGCGCACAAATGTTTTCCTAATGCCCCTGTCCCACTTAGGAAACCTGAATGGAAAGCTCTGGAGACTTTGCGCCCCACCCAAGGTTTCCGTGCGGTTCCCGGAGGTTTTTGTCAGTCTCCCTAATGGTCGAAAGTGGTTTCCTGTTTTAAAAATCGGTAATTTTTTAGTCAAAGCCGGTTGCGATGCTAGCTGAAGGTGGTTGCCGGAGGACAAAAATCTCCAGTAACCTCACGGAAACCTTGGGTGGGGCGCAAAGTCTCCCGAGGTTTCTGTTTAGGTCCCCTCAGTGGGACAGGGGCATTAGGCTTCATCTTCTTGCTCCTTTCATCACTAACCTTTTTCATACTATGAGGTACTCTGTATCTGTTCCAACAGGTTTTAGCAGTGGAAGGACTGGTCAATAGGTTGCTTCAGTTACCTTATGATGCTGCCAGTCTGTTAGACACCACTTACACATTTTTGTTATGTTGCCAGTTAGGAACAACCTCTGGAGTTGTGTCCAACTAACCAGCCTAGTTCCCACAAGGAAGAAGAAAAACATTCTTGTCATTAGGCCAATGCATTTCTCTGTGCCGTGAACACCATTTAGCTCAGCTTCAGTGGTTCCTCGTCAAATGGAAGAAAATAGATGGAAGGAGCAGGCCGGGGTGGAAGGGATAGATGAGGATGGTGAAGATGGGGGAGGGGAGTGGACAAAGAAGATGCGGAGGGTATACAGAGGGTGGGGAGTGTGTGCAGAGGATTGGGAAAGGGCAAGGAGGGAAATGCGTTTGAAGTGGATGAAAAGGGGAGGAACGAGGACGGGGGGGGGGGGGGGGGGGGGGAGGAAGGAGGCTGTGAGGCGGGGAGGCTCTCCAAGGAGAGGAGAAAACCACTGAGGGGTGGGGCTGTGCGGAACAGAGGACTGTGCGGAAAGGAGGTTGAACAAGGTGCAGTTGCTGAAAATTAAAACTAAATCACTGCCTTGAATAAAAATCATGCCTAGTATTTGATAAGGAGCTTACACTCTGATTAAGCTCATTGTTCAGATCTGCAGTAATAAAACAGGCAACAAGCAATTATGTGTCAAGGTGCCCAAAAGCTGATTAAAACCTGCTTTTTGCAATCATTCCTTCTGAACCCATCTCATGACAAGGCCAGATTGTAATTTAAGAAATGGGAAACAAACCATTTGTGGATTTCGGAGCTGAATGAGAGCAATTGTGTTGTAAAAACTTGTATAAATTAAACAAAAGATCCTGGAATTTTTTATGTTTGTGTTTATTAAGCTCATTTAAATTACATTTAACCAAACCAGTCTGAGTTTCATTGTAACATCTTTGGACTTCATAAACAATTTGCTTGTGTATAAATAATTCTAATGTGGTTTTAATCCATAATACAATACTGGAAGATGGTCAGAACTGTTAAAGACACGCTAGAGTTTGATGCATGTGAAATGTAAATAAAAGCAGCACAAACAAGTAGGGATGGAAAATTGCATCAAATCTTCTGAATGACAGTTTATACCGAAAACCTCAACCTAACTGAATCATCATGTTTGGCCATTTAATTTACAACAGAGATGTAATAAAAAGGAACTGCAGATGCTGGTTTGTACCAAAGATAGGCCCAAAATGCTGAAGTAATTCAGTGGGTCAGGCAGCATTGCAACAGATCACTGCAATGATCAGGAAAGCAGATAACAAAACCAGCATCTGCAGTTCATTGTTTCGACAAATTCATAGAACATAGTACAGAACCGCATAGAAATGGGCCCTTCGGCCCAAAATATTTGTGCCAAACACAAGGCCTAGCTGAACAGTTCTCGTCAGCCTGGACATGACCCATGTCCCTCTATTTCCTGCACTTCAATGTACCAAGGGTAAAATACATTTGTACACCCAGAGAACGATGAATCATTGGAATTATCTCCCCAAGGCTGTAATGGAGGCACAATGGCAGAGACTATTCAAGAAACATGGGGCTTCTTGCATGCAGGCTCAGTGTATTTATGTACACTTTGCTAATCAGGGATGTGGTTAGGAATGGCAATACCTTACTGGACTGAATGCAAGAAAATAATTTCACTGTGCGTTTGCATGTGACAAATAAAAGTGTCCCATTGAAAAGGTGCCACCATGCAAAGTCATTGATAAATTTATTTGCATTAAGAGAATAAAGGGAGAGGGGGAAGTGTAGGAAAGTGGCACTGAGGTAAAAAAATAAATCAACCATGACCTTGTTGAATGACAGGGATGGTATATGGGTCAAATATCTTACTCCTATTTTCATTTCTTATCATTTGTGTTTCTAAAATCGATACATCCATGCAGCCTTCTAAGCATGTCTTGGTGATTGAAAATGGAAAATAAATTTTGTTGCACATGAAAAAAAAATCTGATATATTGAACATTTCACTGTGATGCATATCCTGCACTTTTTTGTTACGGCTATAAAAATCCAAGCAATTATTTTAGGCAGCTTAGACAGGTTGTCAGCTCGGTAACTGTTGATGAAAACACTTCCTAGTTGTTTCATTGTGTTTGCAACATTTCGCAGGCTACTTCCTGAAGAGACTGAGGAAATTTGGCATCTCAAATGACTCTTTTACAAGCTGGTACCACAGAAAGCACACTGTTGGGTTGTATCAGAGTTTGTTTTTGGAATAGCCCTGTTCAACGTCACAAGATATTCCAGAGTATAGTAGATGTAACCAAGTCCATCACACAGACTTCCCACCATCGACTCCATCTACACTTCACACTGGCTCAGAAAAGCAGCCAACATAATCAAAGATGTCCCACCCCAATCATTCCTTCTTCTTCCTGCTCCCTTCCAGCAGAAGGTACAGAAGCTTGAAAGTGCGCACCACCAGACTCGGAAACAGCTTCTTCCCCTCTGTTATCGGGCTTCTGAATGGTGCTTCCATAAGCAGAGGTACTGTCTGATTAACTTCTGCCACGTTGCGGACATTGGACATTGTCTCTGGAACTGATGCATTACAATGCTGAGAACTATATTCTGTACTCTGTATCTTCCTCTCCGCTCCATATATTGTATTTGAATATGACATGATTGTATTTATGTATAGTATTATCTGATCTGATTGGATAGCATGCAATACAAGGCTTTTCACTGTACCTCGGTACACCTGACAAAAATAAACTGAAACCTTTGTTAGGGAATGATGAAAAAAAATGTATTTTGGATATTTATTCACTACTTTGCTTTTATGTTTGAAATGGCAGAATAACATAACCCAAGTAGCTTTGGAAATAAGCATTATTGGAAATAATTAGAATATTCTAACGTTAATTCAACTCCAGTTAGAAATTGAAAAGTCCACTCCTATGAGTGACACATATGCTATATCTATCGCTTGCTGGATACTTCCTTCCTGTTGAAGTACAAGAAACCAGGATTGGTAATCTTTAGTCTTTTTGTTGAGAGCTTCCTGTAATACATTCCACAGACTTCCTCTCTGCATAACGTCACAATATTATGCCTTTGATCCAGCTACAACCATGACAGCAATTGTTTCTGTGGTATACAGTAGTGTGACTATAGTGTTTGTAAATTTCAACATTCAATATTATACGGATTTCAGGAATTAAATTAATGGAAGAAAATTACTGTATTATTAAAGCTGCACAACTAAGTTGCATTTGATAGTGGCTGCATAATCATAAGTTTTATCCCGTAGCTCTAAGAAGGAAAGGATGCTGTAACCCAGTCTGTAGACATTATGTAATTGTTTTTTGTGTGTCATTAGGAAGGTATACTCAACAATAAACTTTCAACAACCTGACATTTCTACTTTAAACAATGTGGGGCTTTTACAACGGGGTTTCATGGTGACTTTTACATGTGGACTCAGTGGATAGATCCAAAATACTGGAGTAACTCAGCGGGCCTGACAGGATCTCTGGAGAAAACAAATAGGTGATATTTCTGGTCAAGACCCTTCTTAGCTGACAATCTGAAGACCCGAAACATCACCTATTCCCGCGTTGACTCCAGCATTTTGTGTCTCTCTTTGGTGTAAACAAGCATCTGCAGTTCCATCCTACGCACATAGACAATGGGCTGTTCTGTACATTCTGTACTAACTTGAGGATTGGTGATAGTCTTGCTGATCTGTAAGCAAAAAAAGTATTTCACTGTACTTTGGTACAAGTGATAATGAAAAACCCAACCAACTAATCTACCAGGTGTCCATTGATACAGCACGGGATGTGCCTCCCTGGTTCCTCACAGAAGTAAATGTACAACCACGGACAAGGCAACAAAATGATTTTATTATTTTTTGATCGTGAAGGTATTGGCAAGGATCTGTATTTGTCATACAGTCAGTGCTCACCTTCATTACTCAGGAAAGTTGACAGGAACGGGCCGCCGCCGCCACTGGATCACCGCAGCTCCAAACCAGGCCGCCACCGCCGCTGGAGCACCACAGCCCTAAGCGGGCCGCAGCCGCCCCTGGATCACCACAGCTCCAAACCAGGCCGCCGCCGCCGCTGGATCACCGCAGCCCTAAGCGGGCCGCAGCCGCCGCTGGAGCACCGCAGCTCTGCGAGCCGCCGCCGCCGCTGGAGCACCGAAACTCCAAACCAGACCGCCGCCGCCGCTGGAGCACCGCAGCTCTGCGGGCCGCCACCGCCGCTGGAGCACCGAAACTCCAAACCAGACCGCCGCCGCTGCTGGAGCACCGCAGCTCTGCGGGCCGATGCCGCCGCTGGAGCACCGCAGCTCCAAACCAGACCGCCGCCGCCGCTGGAGAACTGCAGCTCCGAACCAGGCCGCCGCCACCGCTGGAGCACTGCAGCTCTAAGCGGGCCGCCGCCGCCGCTGGAGCACCGCAGCTCTGTGGGCCGCCGCCGCCGCTGGAGCACCGCAGCTCCAAACCAGACCGCCGGTGGATGTTGGATATGTGTTTATTGTGTGTTTTGTTTTTTATTATATGTATGCCTGTATGGTAACAATTTCGTTCAGACCGAAAGGTCTGAATGACAATAAAGGAATCTAATCTAATCTAATCTAATCTAAGGAGCTTTCAGCATTGTACGTGCTCAGTCAAGTATGCCAAACACTTTAATTCCCCTTTCCATTCCCACACCGACCTTTATGTCTTATGCCTCCTCCATTGTCAGAACGAGGCCAATCGCAAATTGGAGGAACAGCATCTCATCTTTCGCTTGGGCAGCTTACAACCCAGTGGTATGAATATTGATTTCTATAATTTCGGAACCCCTGCACTCCCCCTTTCTCCATCCCTCCGCCATCCAAGTCGCACCAGGTTCCCATTCACATCTAGCAAACAGCTAACAATGGCCTGCTTCCTTTATGATCCTTATTTTTTTGCATATCTTTCATTCATTTGTTCTGTATTACTCTACATCACTGTCTGTATCTCTCGTTTCCTTATCCCTAACCAGTCTGAAGAAGAATTTCGACCCGAAACGTCACCCATTCCTCCTCTCCAGAGATGCTGCCAGGCCTGCTGAGTTACTCCAGCTTACAACCCAGGGGTATGAATATGGATTTCTCTAACTTCAAGTAACCCCTGCATTCCTTCCTTCTCCATCCCTCCCGCACTCAAGTCGCACCAGTTTCTCATTAGGATAGTGTTAATGTGCGGGGATCGCCGGTCGACGCGAACCCGGTGGGCCGAAGGGCCTGTTTCCTTGCTGTATCTCTAAACTAAACCCAACTAAACAGTGAACAGTGAAGGGCCTGTTTCCTTTATCATCATTACATTTTTGCATATCTGTCATTCAATTGCTCTACATCACCATCTATATCTCTCATTTCCCTTTCCTAAATGGAGGATATTCTCCTTCATCTGCAAGAAGTGAAACCGAACGATCAAATATCTCGGTTTATCTTGGAGACCAGATTTCTTCCCAATCCTATGTGCGTTATCCAAAATAGGAAGATTTTCAAAGTGCTCGATGTCTCCTTTATCATTTTAGAAGCATATTTTATAACATTATCTCCTTCTTGACCTTCCAGCAAACCAACAATTCACAAATTCAGTTGACGGCTTCTGTTTTCCAGATCCATATTTTTAATCTTGTATTGCTGGCGTGCCCGAGCAATTCATTCAGTCTCCGTTCCAGTTTTTCAATCTTCAAATCTCTCTCCTGGCCCAAGGTTCGCAAGTCATCAATTTGTTCCTTCTGCTCACGAGATTCATCATGTAACATAATCAGCTTGTATTGAACTTCCTTCAATTTGCTCGAAATTCCTTTCACCATTTCTTCCAAACTGCAAAATCTTGTTTTCAGTTCATTTTTCAGTTCATTTTTCATTTCATCATTCATTTTCGATATTGCTTCTAAGATACCAGAGTCAGAAGCTGCGCCTCCCCCACGCTCCTTCCTTGGAGAAGCTCTTTTCCCTCTTGTCTCCATCCTTTACACGATTAAAGCGTATGAAAGTGTTATCAACACTTTAAGAAAAGTTAGACCGTGCCTTGAAATCAAGTAATAACAAGTAACATTGAAAGAGTGGTAAGCAAAAGTTAAAAGTTAAGGGAGCAAACGAATTTGCAACCTTTACAGCATGCCGCCACTAGGAGAGTCCACTATCTACCACAGTGGAGACCCTCAGGCTACCTTTTATCAAATTTTACTGGACTTTGTCTTGCACTAAACGTTCTGCTCTTTCTCTAGTATCTTCACACTGTGGATCGCTCAACTGTAATGTGAAAATAAACTAAACTAACTTATATGGGCCTGTTAAGTTGCTGCAAGTAAGAAATTCATTGTTCCATCGTCAGCAGATATGATAATAAGCACTCTTACCTCTTAACTCCCTTCTTGTCATTCCAACAAAGATTATCATGGTCATGCACAAAGATGACATGCCAATGTGTGATGCATTAAAATAAATGACATTTACCAGCTGAAATCAATTTAATTCTATTTGGAGGTTGTTGATATTGCAATTTATTTTGTAACATCAGATAGCACACAACAAACACACCACGGAAAATCCAATGAGTACGACCAGAATAAATTAATGTCATTTGAAGAAGTTAAAATGGGTTCAAATGTAAAGCTGTGGCTCCATTAACATTGGTTAAATAGAACACAATGTTACAAAGATGCACAAGAGGCATGTTAGTGAAGGAGTTGTCAGACAAATGTCATGCTCTCAACTCTTTTTTTAATTCTTACTTCAATCTAAGCACAACATAATTAATGTTTTCTATGGTATTTGATAGAGTTGTGATATAGATCAGTGCTGGATTAGGGCACTGGCATAGCAACAATAGAAAATAGACAAGAGGTGCAGGAGTAGGCCATTCGGCCCTTCGAGCCAACACCGCCTTTCAATGGGATCATGGCTGATCATCCCCAATCAGTACCCCGTTCCTGCCTTCTCCCCATATCCCCTGACTCCGCTATATTTAAGAGCCCTATCTATCTCTCTCTTGAAAGTATCCAGAGAACTTCCACCACCCTCTGAGGCAGGGAATTCCACAGACTCACAACTCTCTGTGAGAAAAAGTGTTTCCTTGTCTCCGTTCTAAATGGCTTACCCCTTATTCTTAAACTGGCTGATAAACCCATATCCTGGATGAACTGGCTACCATCAGCTTGTCCATGGTCCTGACCTACCATCTACCTCATTGAACACCTTAGAACTTCCTTAAATCGGACTTTATTGGACTTCAATGGTATTTCTTTGCTCTAAATGTTGTACACTTTATCCTTTAGCTTTGCATTGTGGATTGTTTGATTGCATTCAAGGTTTTAAGGTCAGTTTATTGTCACATGTACCAATTAAGGTACAGTGAAATTCGAATTACCATACAGCAATACAAAAAAAAAGCAACAAGACACACTACATAAAAGTTACCATAAACATCCACCACAGCGGATTCCCCACATTCCTCACTGTGATGGAAGGCAATAAAGTCCAATCTCCCTCTTTATTCTCCCGCAGTCAGGGCAGTCGAACCATCCACAGTCGAGGCGATTGAAGCTCCCGCAGCCGGCAGTCGAGGCCCCTGTGGCTTGGAGCTCCTGACGTTGGTCTCTAACCAGAGACAGGAGACCGTGAGCTCCGCAATGTTAAAGTCCGCAGGCACCCATGGTTGGGGCCCCAAAGCCGACCCCCGAGTGCTCCGTGATGGTAAGTCCCGCACGCTCCGCGGTTGGAGCTCCCAGTCGACCTCCAACAAAGGCCGCCAACTCCTCGATGTTAGGCTGCAGTGCGGACGGAGATACGATATGGAAAAAAATCAAATCTCCGTTGAGGTAAGTCTTTCGTTTGAAGATTCACCCAAAATGCTGGAGTATCTCAATGGGTCAGGCAGCATCTCTAGAGAAAAGGAATAGGTGACGTTTCGGGTCGAGACCCTCTGGATAGCAGGCACACAAAAGCATTTCACTGTATCCCGGTACACATGACAATAATAAACAAAAATAAGCTAAACTGAGCTGTGATAAATTGGCTGCTCTAACTTAACAAGAGCATGTGTTAAAAACTGAGATATGTATTCAGAAACTACAAGCCTTGCGCAACATGGCATTGATAATGGTCCAACATTTGGCCCACCATTCAATCATAGCTGATCTATGTTTCCCTCTCATCCCCATTCTGCCTTCGCCCCGTAACCCTTGACGCCCATACCAATCAAGAATTTGGTAATCCCCACCTTAAAAATACTGAATGACTTGGCCTCCACAGGTCATAGGTTATAGGAGCAGAATTAGGTCATTTGGCCAATCAAGTCTACGCCGCCATTCAATCATATTATGTTATATTATATTATGTTTTTACATAATACTGCCGGTTGGAATGAGCAAGCGCTGGGTTTGTGGCCGCGGATAGCTTCCTACAGGCCCAAGGCATCAGTGACTGCACTCATGACAATGAAGGATCGATCAAGGACCGTCAATTGCAATAGTGAGCGTTCCATCAGTGGGCAGCAGCTGTTGAGTCACAAAAGGTTTGCTTTGGAAATGTCAGAGGATTTGTTCACAGCTGCCTTTTCCCGCAGCAATCCCCACCTCCCGATCTCTGCAACACCATGTGATCTTACAGGTGACTGGGAATACCCTCTAACATGTGGTCAACCGCATGCACTCATAACCAATACAGTAATGTGTTGCTAAGCAAAGCATTGGCACCCTGAGGGTTCACTTCAGGTATCTTGACACGTTTGAAGCTATAAAATTCCTTCATTAGGCACTGGCAGAATGGCTGCAAATCTGTAAAGCCTCCCACTGTTTGGACCTACCATGAAGTATGGTGGAAAGAAATTCATTTAATTTTCACTTTCAGCTTCAAAGCTGGAAATGTGCCGAAAGCTACAGTGTAGTGACGTGGGGTGTAGAATGTGCCATTTATGATAAAACCAGACATCATGTCCACACAAGCATAGATAAATGAAGAACCCAGCATAATATACTACAATTGATGTGCGGTTAATGTAATTCCAAACTGGCATTAGCAAATTCATCAAACATTTGAAAGTGATCATCCTATATATATTTTAGCCCAAGTGATCCCACCACTGATCCCTGTGGAGCACCACTGGTTACAGGTCTCCAGTCAGAGAGACACTCCATCACAGGGCTCGAAATTAGCTTTTGCCCGGGTGCCAATGGCAACTTACAGTCCCGCCGGGCAACCTAAAAGCCATGCCATTTTGCCCGGATTGGCAAGCAACCGGGACACCCACCCGGCATCCGTGTCCGGGTCTCGGCTCTCTGCGCGGTGTTAGGCTCTCCACTCAGCGCTAGGCTCTCGGGCCTCCGCTCGGCTCTCGGGTCTCAGGTCTCCGCTCGATACGGCCGGCCGCCGAGCACATCATCGGCCGTGGTTGTGCGCATGTGCAGCCCTGCACATGCGCACTGCCACGGCAACTGGTCGGCGTCGGGCACTTTCTCCCTCCCTTTGCATCGTGGGAGTTCTGGCCGCCATTGCTGTCCGGGCTCTGCCTCACCGTGACCGCTGAAAAACAACGCAGAATCACTCCCTGGAGCCGGAGTAACTCCCTGGAGTAAAGGGCCTGTCCCACGAGCATGCGACCTGCATGCGGCGAGCGTGACCAAACCAGCAGCGGGGGCCGCTCGGAGGTCGGGTGAGTGGCGCGAAGTGACGCGAAGTTGGAGCAAAGTCCGCGGTAAGTTCGCAAGGACAGAGAGGGACACAGAGAGAGAGACACGGAGGCACACAGAGAGGGTCACGGAGGCACACAGAGAGAGGGTCACGGAGGCATACAGAGAGGGTCATGGAGGCACATATAGAGAGGGTCACGGAGGCACACAGAGAGAGGGCCACGGAGGCACACAGAGAGAGGGCCACGGAGGCACACAGAGAGAGGGCCACGGAGGCACACAGAGAGAGGGCCACGGAGGCACACAGAGAGAGGGCCACGGAGGCACACAGAGAGAGGGCCACGGAGGCACACAGAGAGAGGGCCACGGAGGCACGATGTCGAGGCGGTGCGTAATGCGTCGAGGCGGCTGCGGGCCAACGTGTTGCCTCGTGGAATTTTTGAACACGGTCAGTTTTTCGGAGCCCCGTGTGACATTGGGACCAGCTCCGCACAACTCCATATGGCTCCAGCGATCAAAGTGGGACCAGCCCTGCTATACCGGACGGCTCAAGTGACCACGTTAGGTCGCGCTCACCGCATGGAGTCGCATGCAGGTGGGACAGGCCCTTTACTCTTGCTTCTTGGTTTCCTGGTCCTTCAAAAATATTCGAAATGGAATTTAAACTGGTAGACCCACCACCACCAAACTCCAAACTTTGAAAAAATAACAGCCTATTGCATTTTATCTGTTTATTTATTGTGTATATATATGGTCTATAGTATATACACACACTGAACCTTTATCTCCTGTTCTGTATTATGTTTACATATTCTGTTGTGCTGCAGCAAGCAAGAATTTCATTGCCCTATCTTGGACACATGACAATAAAACTCCCTTGACTCTTGACTTGGACTTAATCAAAAAAGGCTTCTTGGGGAAAAAAAAAGCTACCTTAAATTGAGTTGCGTCTGGTTGGTACCTTTGGTAGGGTGAAGACTATTCCATGCTTTAATTGTGCGGGGGAACTCCATGGAGCAGCCAGCATCTCTGGATAGAAAACATTTGGGTAACGTTTCAGGTAGAAACCCTTCTTTACATTTTCTCTGGTTTTAGTGTGTTTAGTTTAATTTAAAGATACAGCGTGGAAACAGGCCCTTCGGCCCACTGAGTCCATGCCGACCACCGATCACCCGTACACTAGTTCTATCCCACACATTAGCGACGTAAGTCACGAGTGTTTTATTCTCTCTCGTCCCAGTTAGAGCAATTATATCCTTACTTGCAGCAGCACAACAGAATATGTAAACCCAGTACTCTGTAAACAATGTTATAAACGAGAAATCAAAACTCCATACAGACAGCATCCATATTCAGGATCAATTCCGGGTCTCTGGCAATTTTAGGCAGCAAGTTTATGGCCAATGTACTGTCCCAATAGCCTTGAACTGAATTAAAACATACAGTAGCTGTAAAGGGGGACATAGCGTCACTTAGAGACTTAAGACTGAAAATGGATAGTTTCTTTTTTTTTAAGTAACCAAAGTTATCAGCGTATATTTTTTTGTGTGTTGGAAAATAAAATATAGTGGCACAGCTGGTAGACTTGCTGCCTCACACGCCAGAGATCTGTGTTCGATCCTGTTCTTGGGCACTGTCTGTGTTGAATTTGCACAGTCTCCCTGCAAGTGTGTGGGTTTCCTCCCACATCCCAAAGACACATTGGCTTTGTAGGTTAACTTGTCTCCATAAAATTGCCCCTAATGTGCAGGGAGTGGGTGAGGAAAGTGGGATAACAGAACTTGTGTGAATGGGTAGACAAAAATGCTGGAGAAACTCAGCAGGTGAGGAAGCATCTATGGAGCGAAGGAAATAGGCGACGTTTCGGGTCAAGACCCTTCTTCAGACTGATGTCGGGAGGGGTGGGGGGGGGGGGGCGGGGGAAAAAAAAAAGGAAGAGGCGGAGACAGTAAGCTGTGGGAGAGCTGGGAATGGGAGGGGAAGGATGGAGAAAGCAAGGACTACCTGAAATTGGAGAAGCCAATGTTCATACCGCTGGGGTGTAAACTACCCAAGCAAAATATGAGGTGCTGTTCCTCCAATTTGCGGTGGGCCTCACTCTGGCCATGGAGAAGGCCCAGGACAGAAAGGTCGGATTCGGAATGGGAGGGGGAGTTGAAGTGCTGAGCCATCGGGAGATCATGTTGGTTATTGCGAACTGAGTGGAGGTGTTGTGCGAAGCCATCGCCAAGCCTGCGCTTGGTCTCACCGAGGTTGATCATACGCTCAATAACCATATTTTTGTTTGGAAGTGGAAAGAGATAATAGAAATTGCATTCATTGCAACGTGTAAACAGAGATGAGATACTGTATTGTCATTTTGCTGCATGTCATTGTGGTATATATCTTGTCTTGATTGGTGAATATGTTTAGTTTGTGATTTTATTTGAAGCAGAAATAATATGTGAATGCTTCATTGACCATAATTCCGACTGGTAACTACGCACTTCGTCCGAGCACATTAATGCACGCGTCATGCAAGCCGTCTTAAATGACCACCTAAACTGTCAATTTAACAACCTAAAAAGCTGCCGAGGTTGCCCGGCTGGCAACAGGGAAAAAAAGTTAAGCGAGAGCCCTGCATCACCATTTTCTATCTTCTATGGCCAAATCAATTTTGAATCCGATCCACCAAGTCAGCAGCATCCATGGAAAGTGTTGCAGAGTTGACATTTTTAGTAGTTTCTCCTTCCCCAGATCCCTCTTCACCTGCCAAGTGCCCTCAGCATTTTCTGTTTTACTTCATGTACAAAAAGACTCCAGAATAAGGCAAATGGTCTGAGAAAGTCTTTCATCTTCTTGACATTCTTTCATAAGTCTTCACGAAAGATAGATCTGCCTCTTGTTGCTGTTTCAATTTTACCAGCTATATTACTGAAGGCTCTGTAAATAGCTGCTTGTAATTGATACACTTTTCCAATATTTTTGTTTTTAAGTCAATAAATGTAGTCAGTAGTTCAGCACATAGATTGATCCAACATTATGACTTTTCCCAGTGACCAAAATTGGCAGCCAAAATGGTGGACACTCTACGTATCCTTAATAAACATTTTGTGTTGATTGGGGCCAGTCGCCATGGAAACGCAATAGAACAGGGAATAAAAGGCAAGTTTTTGTTCACAGCAGGCTGCATATGGAAATTTCCACATTATATGAGAAAGCAGTTGTTGGAAAAAGCCCAATCCAAACCACTGTAGGTACCTGCCTGGTTTCAACTGTGCAGCGTCAATTTCATCCCACTGTGTCATCAAAAAAGCCACAAGAGAGTTTTCCCTCTTGGCATGGCATGGATATAATAAGGCTTAAACCATCTCCATTCCACTCAACTCAAAGCACTAATGTCACAAGCCAAATTTCCCATTTCACAATTGTATCACTCTCAATGCACTGAAATAAATGTGTATGCATGCAGAAAACTACATAAAATGTGCGCCAAAAACATAGACATGGGAGTTTCCTGAAGACTGGTGAATTGCAAATGTACCTGATACCTACAGGGCAGCTTAATGTTAATAACATGATATTTATTTTGAGGAGCAAGATTCAGAATTAGAAATGAAGTGAACAAGAGCACGTTGACATGGGAAAGCCTGCTTGAGTTTATTCAAGGCAAATCTTGTTTGATTAATTTGGGAGCGTTTTTGATGATGTATCAGAGAGAGCCAATGGGGGAAATGCAATCAGTGCAAGGCCTATAGATTTTTTTATAGTTGTTTCATAAAGTGTAACATAACCAGGTAGTCAAAATTTTATACTGATCCAACTTGACTTCCCAGAATTTAATGTCAATGACCTGACCGATGTAGCCAAGAATGCCGTGGACCATTATGTCACTCTATCTATTTGCATTTCCACTTTCAGGGAGTATGCACTTGGGCGGAAATGTCAAAGCCTAGTCCAAAAACTGAGAGGGCATTGCTTTAAGGTGAGAGGGGCAAAGTTTGAAGGAGATGCACAGTGCAAGTTTTTTTTACACAGAGAGTGATGGCTAAGTTGGGTGGCGGACGCAGCAGATCACAAGTGGCTTTTAAGAGTCTTTTGGATTATGTAGGGAATGGAATGATATGGATCATGTACAGGCAGAGACTAGCTTAACTTGACATCATGTTGGGCATGGGCATTGCGGACCACAGGACCTGTTTCTGGGCTGCACTGCTCTTTGTACTATGTTCTTTGCTCTGGTTCATGTAACAGGCTTATAAAGAAATTTTAAAAATGCCATTTGCAGAAAATTGGCTACATAGCAAGAAACATAATTCAGTGTTACATCTAAATGAGGTTTGATTGACTTTATTATACTGAAGGTATTATCATAAACCCAAGGCAGAAGTCAAATAAATATTAGTTTTACTTATCACATGGGTAGTTTATAAAGTTGCATTTTACACCAACACAGAGGTAATATTGAGGTTATGGTGTATAACTTTTCAGAGAATACAGCATAACCTCAATATAACACAGGTGTTATATTTTTTCCCAGGGATCGTCAGTACTAGGACTATTGCTTTTCTTAATACAGGCACTCCCCGACTTACTTAATAGGCAACTTACGTAAATTTGCACCACTTTAAGCCCACTGGTTTATTTCCAAGTTGCGTGTCTCGGTGGCAGCACGTTTCTGCACATGCAGCCAATTCCACAAGCCAGTCAGCTGTTCGCGTGCATGCTCCCACCTGGTCTCCACGTCGGAGCTCCCACCTGGTCTCCCAGATGGTAATGAAGGGAAACGAACAGTGAAACTAGCAGGACAACTAGGGTGGGGGAGGGACAGAGCTCCCTCACCCTGGTCACTATTGAGCTCGACCCAGAACTCATCAATGATGGCATTTTCTCTTCTTCATCACCCATTCATTTCTGACAATGGATTACCGCAGCGTCAAATATTCCCCATTGCAACAAATGCATCGGTATTATCGCCATCTTGCAAAATATATGTATCTGTTGTAGTTTCACTGAAGCGTTCCAGTGAAATCCCTGGATGAAGTGGATGTGGAGAGAATGTTTCCTCTAGTGGGAGAGTCTAGAACCAGAGGCCATAGCTTCAGAATAAAAGGATACACCTTTAGAAAGAGGATGAGGAAGAATTTATTTAGTCAGAGGGTGGTGAATCTGTGGAAATCATTGCCACAGAAGACTGTGGAGGCCAAGTCAATTGATATTTTTAATGCAGAGAATGACAGATTCTTGATTAATATGGGTGTCTGGGGTTATGGGGAGAAGAGAATGGGGTTGAGAGGGAAAGATAGAGCAGCCATGATTGAATGATGAAGCAGACTTGATGGGGCAAATGAACAAATTCTGTTCTTATCACTTATGAACTTGTGCTGCTTAAATAAAAGATTCTTTAAAGACATATTTTTTAATTTTAATGCACAATTTTCCACAACAGACCTGACTTTTCAAACAAAATCTATGCCACACATACCAAAATACAGCACATCTGCATTCTGAGGCAGATACTTTTCAAATAACCATTAATGTTTAATGTACTTGCAATAATCACTTAAGTGAATAAACTATCCCAAACATCTCTCTAAACTCTGATGACACTGCACTGCACCAGACCCTGGTTAATGTTAGAACATTTACTCTGAATAAGTTGAGAAGTTGAATACAGATACAGAATTATTCTTCTGCTTGCTGCAATTGTAACCCGATTACCACCAGGTCTTGTCACGGTATACAAACTGTTGAATTAACAAACTAAAATTAAATCATACTTATAGGCAGATGCAGACATGTAATTATTAATAATAATAATAATACTTTAATAATCCCCTTATTCAGGGGATATTCGGATGTCCTTGCAGCACACTAATAAAAATACAACATAACATTAAAGAAGAAGTTTAACATTAAAACATAAAAACATCCTTCATAAATTCAGTGACATCAAAAGAAATCATCTCCTTTATAAATGTTTTTTTATACTGAATGCTTAAATACCAAATTGCAATAGATGGGTATAGATGCAATCTTATTAATACGGGTGTCCGGGGTTATGGGGAGACATGGGCAGACCATTATTATCTGAATGGTGGCCGATTAGGAAAAGGGGAAATGCAACGAGACCTGGGTGTCATGGTACACCAGTCATTGAAAGTTGCCATGCAGGTGCAGCAGGCTGTGAAGAAAGCGAATCGTATGTTAGCATTCATAGAAAAAGGATTTGAGTATAAGAGCAGGGAGATTCTACTGCAGTTGTACAGGGTCTTGGTGAGGCCACACCTGGAGTATTGCGTACAGTTTTGGTCTCCAAATCTGAGGAAAGACATTCTTGCCATAGAGGGAGTACAGAGAAGGTTCACCAGACTGATTCCTGGGATGGCAGGACTTTCATATGAAGAAAGACTGGATAGACTAGGCTTGTACTCGCTAGAATTTGGAAGATTGAGGGAAGATCTTATCGAGACTTACAAAATTCTTAAGGGGTTGGACAGGCTAGATGCAGGAAGATGTTGGGGAAGACCAGAACAAGGGGTCACAGTTTAAGGATAAGGGGGAAGTCTTTTAGGACCGAGATGAGAAAATCATTTTTTACACAGAGAGTGGTGAATCTGTGGAATTCTCTGCCACAGAAGGTAGTTGAGGCCAGTTCATTGGCTATATTTAAGAGGGAGTTAGATGTGGCCCTTGTGGCTGAAGGGATCAGAGGGTATGGAGAGAAGGCAGGTACAGGATACTGAGTTGGATGATCAGCCATGATCATATTGAATGGCGGTGCAGGCTCGAAGGGCCGAATGGCCTATTCCTGCACCTATTTTCTATGTTTCTATGTCTATATTTCAATGATCAGGCGGCAGATTAACACACAAAGGACAAAGGACATTTATTGTCATACACCAAGTGGTGCAGTGAAATTTGAGTTACCATGCAGCACACAAATAAGATAAACACAACACTATAGAATTTAACATAAAACATAAAAACGTCCTCCCACAGCAGAATCAATGTCTCCCACTGTGAGGGAAGGCAACAAAGTTCAGTCCTCTTCCTCATGTTCACCCATGGTCGGGGCCTATTGAGGCCTCCGCAGTCGCCACAACGGCGGCCCGATGTTTCAGGCCCTTGAGCGAAAGAACACTCTCAGCGGCCCAGAGCCTCCGAATCGGCCGCTTCCTAACGGAGACCGCGGCTCCCGAAGTCCACAGGCCGAGCTGGGCGGATATTCAACGCTGGCGACCCTGGCAAGGATCCCAGGCTTCTCGATGTTAAAGTCAGCACCGCCCGTGGCTGGAAGCTCCACAAACCACAGCTGCATGGTGTTAAAGTCGGCAGTCCCAGCACTCCGGAGCTCCAACACAGTGATCCCAGTAAGGCATCGCCCGTTCTGCAATGGAATCCAGCGCTGTGCTGCTGCTGAAGCTGAAGCTCTGGCCGGTCTCTGGCAGGAAAGGCCGCGCCAATCCAGATTGTAGGCCGCGAGGAGGGGGCGAAGATGTGGCTCGGAGGAAAGGCACATCCTCGATCAGGTGGTGACTGAGAAAAACGGTTTCCCCCTCCACCCCCATCCCCCATATAAAAAAGACTAAAAGACCTCCAAAAGCAAACTTTTTGACAGACTGAAAATAACGAAAAGGATGAAAGGACAGACAGCTGCTGGCGAGGCTGCCACACTCGATGGTGCCACCACTCGGAAAACACTTTTATTCTCAAGATAATTAAAAATATATATTAATATAAGCAATAAAGTTACTGACTGATCTTTTATAATTCTTTAATTATCTTTGGGCCAGTTAGAATACAAGAAAAAAAAGACAGAGGCAGTAGTTCCAGATACAGTTTTACTGTGGCACCATTTTAATATGGCAGCTACAGTAATATTTTCTTATTTAATTAAGTTGAAGAGTGCTTGTCCCCAACTCTCAACCTAGATTTTTCAGAAGCAAAGTCACTGCTCATCCATGCTCCATTCGGCATAATTTTTAGTGTGTAGCCCCAGCAATCTCACGGAAAACCCAGGCACCAAAGCACACCAAGGATTGCATCTGGGGGTTTATACAAAACCAAGCTGTTTCAGTCTATTAGTAGAAACTTGGGAATATTTACTGTCAACTTATTTAAAGTCTCCGGCAAATGAAAACTTGACGTTAATGCTCCGACAAGCCCTTGGCAACATTATGCAACGCCTGTACAATGATCTGATAAGCACAACTGAGAAATGCAGAACAGGAAGGCTCCAGTTTGATTACTTGTCTCTGCTGAGTCATCTTATCTCAGCTGTGGAAACAATTTAAATATAATAACTTGCTCTCCCAAACCAGAATCCCAAACCTTTCTCAGGGTTTTGAACCACAATCAATACCGAACCCTCTGTGCTGGTATGTGGGCAGGATGATTGAGCAGCCCGGTGGCACATTGGTAGAGTTGCTGCCTTACAGCGCCAGGGACCCGGGTTTGATCCTGACTACAGGTGCTGTCCGTATGGAGTTTGCACAGTCTCCTTGTGACCTCGTGGGTTTTCTCCGGGTGCTCCAGTTTCCACCCACCCACCAGATACATACACCTTTATAGGTTAATTGGCTTCTGTAAATTGTAAATTGTCCCTAGTGTTAGGAAAGTGTCAGTGTACGGGGCGATCGTGGTCGGCGTGGATTCAGTGGGCCGATTGGCCTGTTTCCGCTCTGTATCTCTACATATTGACGGCAGGCAAGATCAGGCTATTGGCAGCTTGAATCCTTTCAGATGCACAAGGCATATCATCAGTGCAGACCCCAGCCACAGACTCCACATCATTCCACATGATACCCGCATCCATGGGCCAAGTTCCTTGGCATCTCACATACTATAGTGTGGAGCTTAACATGGGGTTTTTGTACACAGTGAATCATCAGGCATGAGTGGACCACACTCAGGCTAGGAGGAAGAGTATTCTATATTCAGATACCCAGAGCAGATTCTACTTGCAGTTGCACCCTGGATGGTCTGGGTCCCAGGTTCAAATAAGGACTACAATTATGGGCCTTGCCTCTCAACACTGATGACAAGGGCAGGTTGTGAAGGGTGCAGCAGGCAAAGACGTGGCTCCTCTCTGAAAACCATTGCAGAAAAGTGCCAATCCTCTTTGGAGTGTTCTGGGAAGCTGAATCCCTTCTTGGGCACCAGGAAGGCCATCACCATTAAGCTCCTGCTGACCTTTTCACTGGGATAGTGAATGAATACTCCAGCATGGTCAAGGGTAGAGAATTATATATATTTTTTACTAGAACAGCCATCCGCTCATCTTGCATCGCAGCCAAAATATAGAAGTCACAGCAGATTACCTCAGGGAGGGTGGGGAGACATATTACACGAGGTTCTTTACATAATACAAGGCATGACAGCTTCACATCCGTGCTCCGGTTTCCTCCCACACTCCAAAGATGTGCAGGTTTGGAGGTTTATTGGTGTCAGTAAAATTGTAAATTGTCCCTAGTGTGTAGGATAATGTTAGTGTACCGGTTGACGGCTGGTCGTCGAGAATTAGGTGGGCTGAAGGGCCTGTTTCCATACTGTATCTCTCTAAACTCAACACTCTAAAACATTGCAACGGATTCTGGGGGCAGGTGTCCATTATTGCGATTGTCCACTATAACTGAGTAGGATATTATCATCGTAAGCATTGTCTTATTAACATTGAAACAAAGAACTGCAATTGTTGGTAAATGCATAAAAGGACACAAAGTGCTGGAGCACCTCAATGGGTCAGGCAGCATCTTTGGAGAACATGGATAGGTGACGTTGGGACCCTTCGTCAGACTGATTCAGTCTTCTGAGTTACTCCAGAACTTTGTGTCGTTTCACCTTAAAACTAGGTGCCGATGCCGCTGGTGAGCCCTTCTCCAGCCGCCGCATGGTTCGGTTGTGCAGCTGTTGTTGCAGCTCTCGTTAGCCCTTGGCCCCAGCTGCTCTTTCTTTTGGTCGCCGCCAACGTCAAGACATGCTCGGTCACGATGGGGCTCCCTCCCCTCTCACCAGCTGTCACTTCTTCCTGTCAGCCGTCGATTTGTCCGCTCCCCGCTCCCCCGCTCCACCACCTTCTCCTCCTGCTTCTCCTACTCCCCCTTGTAGTCGCCAGCATCTTCAGATGTGGAGCATGAAGGCAACTCCGGCGAAGGAGGCGGTGATGGAGGGATGAGCGGACAGAGCGATGGGAGAAGGAGGAGGTGGTGGCGGTGGAGTGCGGAGCAGACAAATCGACGGCCGATAGGAAGAGGCGGCAGCTGGTGAGAGGAGCGGGAGCCCTACAGTGACCAAGCGTGCCCTGTCAGTGGCGTCGGCCTGAAGAAACTGCTCCCTCCAGGGGCAACAACATTAGCCGAAACAAAAACCGGGTCAACTGGACCATGCTGTGGGTGAAGAAGGGCTCCTTGGTTCACTTTGTCAGCCAGTTGTGGGTCGGAAGCCAGAGCTGTAAGCGGACGGGGAGGTGATGCGAGCCAGGGGTCGTGTCAGTTCGTCCATCTGCTATAACCAAAATCCATTATAAAGAAGTTTGTTAAAATGAGGGTTTACTGTATTGTCATTTCAATACAAAGGCCCCCATAATGGAAATGAGTTATTACTACAGAAATACTGACATTGGATGACAATTTTTGTAATTTAAACAAATCAACAAAAGCTTTTACTTGGAAGATAGACACAAATTGCTCTGGTAGCTCAGTGGAACAGGCAACACCTCGGGAGAGAAGGAATGGGTGACGTTTGGGTCAAGACACTTCTTCAGACCCTTCTTCAGAGACCCGAAACGTCACCCATTCCTTCGCTCCAGAGATGCTGCCTGCCCCGCTGAGTTACTCAGCATTTTGTGCCTATCTTCGGTTTAAACCAGCATCTACAGTTCTTTCTTACACAAAAGTTTTTTCTTGTTGGACACAAGACAAATTGAATGATATCTTCTGTGATAGTTTGCGATTCAAATAAAATCCAAGAGATAATCCCCTAATTTTAGTTTCATTCGTGAAACCTTGGCTGAGCAATTTTTAAAGACATCAATAAAAAGAAAACAGACAATTTTAGCCAAAAGTTTACTTTGAAAGGTTGCTGTGGTTTGCAAGTTTGCTTCACAGTCAGTTTTAATGTCACAAGCGGAAGGAAAAATAGAAAAACATTGAAGTGAAACGAACAGGAAGCATGGACTAATATGTATAGAAGGATAGACAATGGCCTTGATTAGTATGAAGTTAATCTTCTCAATGGTTTGATCTAAAGCTTCTTACGGTTTACCACACAGCCTGCCAATTTATATACATCCATCAGACTGGACAGCAAATTGAGATGCATTCTCTCCTCCTTTTTATCTTCTGCCAACAGGATTCAATTTATTTTATATAAAAAGGATGCATTATTTTGAATTGAGCAATGTGAACAAGTCGGCAATGTGGTAGTTTAGTGCCAAAATAGATAATCCTCAAAACACTAACCCTGAAATTGAAGAGATGGTCAACTGTTGTATCTACTTTATAATGCATCTGCACAAAATGCCATTGTGTGGGATGAGTTGAATGTATCATTGACAAAGGACAATTCTTGGATTACTGACCCCTTCATTGATTACATGAACAAACTTCCCATAAAATTCATGCAGATTCAGAAAGACCTGGATAGAGTGGACGTGGAGAGAATGTGTCCAATAGTGAGAGAGTCTAGGACCAGAGGCCATAGCCTCAGAATAAAAACATGTACCTTTAGAAAGGAGATGAGGAGGAGTGTCTTTAGTCAGAGAGTGGTGAATCTGTGGAATTCATTGCCACAGATGTGGAGGCCAAGACATAGCGTACTTTTAAGGCGCAGAGTGCCGATTCTTGATTAGTAAGGGGATCAGGTGTTTTGGGAAGTAGGCAGGAAAATGGGGTTGATAGGGAAAGATAGATCAGCCATGATTGAATGGCAGAGTAGACTTGATTTGTGCCTAATTTGGCAAAAACGGTTTAACACTTCAGAAATGACCATGATTTACAGAAAGTTACATGTGAATATAAAGCTACTGAATATCTTTCTCATAGATTTGCTAATGTAAATAACCAGCATTTTAATCTCAGAATTGCATAGTGATTAGAACACAAAACATTGAACAGTACAGCTCACACCATTCAGTCCACACAATGCCGATTTAAACTAATCTCCTCTGCTTGCACATGATCTATATCCTTATATTTCCTTCATATCCATATGCATATCTAAAATCCTCTTAAATGTCAATATTATATCAGCTTCCACCACCACCCCTGGCAGAATGTTCCAGGTACCCTCCGCTCTCTGAAAAAACAGAGTATCCCTATTATTCCCTGCAAACATCTTTGAAACTTTCCCCTTAAAGCTATGCCCTTTAATCTTTGTCATTTCCACCCCGGAAAAGGGTTCAAACAGTCTACAAATCTCTGCCTCTCAAAATAGTAAGATTAAATGAGAACTTACCAGTTTGAAGTTTGATCTTCATTTTATGAGTTACGATGAGCGATTACGTGAAGAAGGCAGTCAGTCCGTTTACGCGTCAATCTTCAAAGCAGCGGTGTGAAATCACAGATAAGAGAAGTTGACCTGAAGATAGTAAGATTTGGAGAACTAGACCTACCAGATGACCTGATAATATGAGGGTTGGGAGCGGTGGGCACGTAATCTGGTAAGTTCTCGTTTAATCTTACTATTTTACTTTGGAGTCACGTGAGTGACTACGTGAAGATTTCAAAGCTCTGTGATTTCACGCTGGTTCGAGTCCAGGCGTCACACACTGAATGGATTGACCATGGATGAATGAGAAAGATTAATGCATTCAGACATAATGTAGTTAGGTAACAATACTGATGCTTTAATATGAAAACAAAATAATAGTAACCCCGCCCAAGCTGGGGGGAAACTATAAAACAGAATTAAAATGGTACGTGCCAACACCCTTGGTCTGGCAATAGGTTTATTATAAAAACCTGTGGAACATCCGTTCATTGGCCCATCCTGCAGCCGCTAGGATGTTGATGAGGGGGACGTCCATTGCCCTCGCTGCCGACGTAGATGCAGCCCTGGTGGAGTGATATTTGAAAGTGTCAGTATTCACTCCTGCACTCACCAGTACCTCCTTTAACCATCTGGAAATGGTTTGTGCTGATACCCTGTGGTGAGGTTTCTTATGACTGATCAGGACAGCTAACTCAGAGCCTCTGAGGCTCCTTGTGACTTTGATGTATTGGTGTATATGTGACACTACACACAATCCTGGATCCTCGGGGTATGCCAGGAATTGAAGCTTGAGCCCTGGTAACCCCTACCTGCTCTGTTTGATTAAATCATATACAATGAAGTTTATGGTATTTACACTGGTGGTCATGTTGTCCAGTCATAGCTTGTGCAACGTCTCGACTCGTTGCGCCATTACCGGCGCCATCCGCATAACCATCTTGAGGGTGAGTTTAGATAAGAATAAGGAGGTAGCTGGCGCCCACTGGCGAAGCAGCGTAAGCACACGCTCTCATCCCAAATGTCCGTGTCCCGTGGCCTGGGTGGTATGGAATTGTAAATGCCCTTCATGAACCTCGTTATTAAGGGGTGTGTCACTTCCGTTTGGTGCCCCATATCCAGAACTAAATATGAAGATAGTGCACTTCTGGCACTATTGATGGCACTGTAGCCTAATTTATGGTCATAGTATAATGTTGATAGGAACTCCAGGACATCCGTGATGCGTACTGTATCATATGATATGTTGGAGACATGACAGTACATCTCCCACTTATTGACGTGAGAGACGTACTGCTTTTGTGTACTGTCCCTCCAGGCCGCTGTTATGACATCCACTGTCCGTTCAGCCAGTCCGAGTCCCAGGTATGGTCTCTTCAGAATCTGCAAATCAATAAATTGATTCGGTCATGTAGTGGGTTGTTACCCCCACTACAGGTCCCTGCTTTTGGAGACAGCTATGAGAGGCTGTGTTATAATTCCCAGGACTAGTGGGAACCAGGACTGCGTAGACCAGTCAGGCACTACAAAAATGCCTGTGGCATTGTCTTGCTTTATTTTTACCAAGCATCGGCTGATGTGGCAAAATGGAGGAAAAGCGTACAAGAACATTCCTCCCCAATGCAGTGAAATGCATCTACGGCCACTGCCCTGGGTGTAGTTCCCATGACACATATTTGGGTAACTGGTGATTCAATCTGGATGCAAACAAGTCAATATCCGGCATGCCATACCGGTCGACACTGTTGTTAAATACTTCATGATTCAACATCTATTCTGTGTTATCATTGAATTTCCGCGATCTTGTGTCCGCCACCATGTTGTATCTACCTGGTAGGCAGATTGCTGAGACCCAAATGTTCCTTGCAATACACCAGTGCCAAAGAAGGTTTGCCAATTTGTCACAAGATACAGACTTTATTCCACCCATGTGATTGACATACGCCACTGCCATGGTGTTGTCAATCTGTAGTTGAACATGCACATGATGCATATTGCTGCAATAAGCCTTTAGCCCATAGAGTGCTCCCAACAACTCTAAGTAGTTAATACCATGTTGCTGAAGAATTAAAGACTCCTGCACATTCCATCTACCTCCGCAGCTAGAGATGGTATCTGTTGCTCCCCAGCCCAGGCCGCTTGCATCGGTTTGTAAGATTACCGATGGTGTATCAATTAGAATTTTCTTAGAGCTGTGATGTATATTCGTTACCCACCATTGTAATTCAGCAATGGCATCTGCTGGCAATTGCATGGGTATACCGAATTGGCCTGCGTGGGATTTGAACGCCTGTTCCGTTGCACATTGTAAATTTTGATAGTGCAAAGGTCCGAAGCGCACAGCTGGAAAAGCAGCCACAAGCTTGCCAATTATACTTGCTGCTAGTTCGATTGTTGGCTGCTGTTTAACAATTAGCTTGTTGCAGGCTTCCATTACTCTAATTGCTTGCTACTTGGCAGTGTCACTGACATATGAATTGAGTTAATTGTGAACCCCAGGTAATCAATTACCCTCGTAGGAGTCAATTTTGACAACTGGATGGATTAGAAATCCCAATCTCTAAAAACATGAGTTTGGTGGCTGAAACAGATGATTCAGCTGATTCCTTGGTGTCCCAACTATTAAAATGTCATCCAAATATGCCATGACGGTGTGATTCTGAGCTTGTAGTAGCCCCAGAACTGGTTTTAGAAATGTAAATAGTCGGGAAGCTGAAGTCAGCCCATTAGGCAATGCTTTGAATTGCCACAATTGTCCCATCCAGTTAAAATTCAAATATCTCCTGTGCTCCCTGTGAATGAATACTGAGTAGTATGCATCTTTTAGATCAATGCATGCCATATAACATCCTTTAGAAACCAGTTGGATGGCAGTGCCAAAGTTATCCATTTTGAAGTGTTTATACTGCACAAAGGTATTGAGTTCCGTCAAGTCTAGGATGATACGACATCCTCCATCCCTTTTCCGCTTGGTGAATATGTTGGACTGCGTCTGAATACAGATGCAAAGTACTCATTTACTACCTCATCTTCATCCTCTGACTCCAGCATGAATTCCCTTCTTTATCCTTGAGTGCTCCCATCCTTTCCCTAGCTACCCTCTTGGTTTTAATGTTCATATAAAAAGCCTTGGGATTCTCTTCCATCTGACTTGCCAGTAACATTTCATAGCCCCTTTTCTCCATTGTAATTGCATGCTTGAGTTCATTCCTGCTTGCTTTATATTCCTCAAAGACCCTTTCTGGTTTTATCTTCCTAAAATTTACATATGTTTCCTTCTTTTTTTTGACCATAATTACAATATTCCAGAAATCTACCTTGCGATCCTTATCCCTCCTCCTCACTGAAACATGCTGGTCCTGAACTCTGATCAGCTGGTTATTAAACAACTCCCACATGCCTGATGTGAACTTGCCCAATATACAGCTGCTCCCAATTTACACTCCCTAGTTCCTACCTAATGATGATGTTGTGATTTGCTAGACGCAATTCAGTACCATCCCCCAAGGTCCAGACTTACCCTCGTTCATAACTATCTTAAAACATATGGAATTATTATCTCGGTTCAAGATGCTCTTCCATTGAAACACCCGTCACCTGGCCAGGCTTGTTTCCCAACACTAGTTCGTGTATGGTCCCTCCTCGAGTGGGATCATCCAAACAGTTTCAAGAAACCCTATTGGATACCACCTATCAAATTCAACCTCTGACTTACCCCCTTATGATTTTTAATTGGTCTACAGAAATGGTTTTACATTATGTGTCGGAGGAAACCGCAGATGCTGGTTTAAACCAAAGATAGAAGATGGGTCTCGACCCAAAACGTCACCCATTCCTTCTCTCCAGAGATGCTGCCTGTCCCGCTGAGTTACTCCAGCATTTTGTGTCTATGTTTGGTTTTACATTAGTTGCCAAAAAAAAGTAAGATTTTAATGTCCTAAATTTTACATGTTGGGGAAAAAGATATAGAATTTGATTATTAATTCCAGGTATAGGAACTATACAGGCTCATTGCATATTGGTACCCAGCTATTTTCCACTGCCTTAAGCTAACTTCACTGTCTAAAACAAAGGCAGAAAATGCTGAAGGTCAGGCAGTATCTGTGGAAGGGGAAACAGACAACTGCGTCTAAGCAAGTGACATAAAAAAAACTGTTTAAAAAGAGACAAGTTATGAATTGTA
Source organism: Okamejei kenojei (assembly GCA_035221665.1). Lineage (NCBI taxonomy): Eukaryota > Metazoa > Chordata > Chondrichthyes > Rajiformes > Rajidae > Okamejei > Okamejei kenojei. Next base: position 14,689,067 of record CM069147.1, read on the forward strand.
TTTCTTTGTTTTCCATGTGACATTATTCATGTTCCCGATCTGCTCGGTTTGACTCTCAGACACCATAACCAATGTACCATAACCAAAGTGGGAACTGAGTATCTGAGAGGTACTTTTGATGCTATGAATACTGAAAGCCCATGGCAAGTAACCAAGTAATGGGGAACTTTGAACAATTTATGCTCCTCCCTGCAAAGATGCAAGGAACACACAGTAATGTTGATTTATTTTGCTTTTGAGATCTATATATAGTACGACAAGGTACTTTAACATTTACTTCAAACATGGAATATTATATGAAATAATAACATTAATATATCCACCAAAGTGGAGATGTAATTTCAGGTGAGTAATTAACAACTAATACAGGTTGCAATCAGTCTAATAAAGAGTAGCCAGGTACTCGGTTAAAACATGCTGTCATTATATTTTAATTTCCATGTTAATTCAGACCAAACGTACAATATACTCCACTGTGGTGTTCACAGCCAAAACAAATATTTGTGGCATAAATGTTCAAATAAATAAATACAGTATAATTATTAAAAACAACTTAACAGCATGATTAAGTTGTAGATTCTGTACTCAAATAAGAGATATTATACTCAAAGCCAGTGTAAATACAATACACTAATTTATATATATATATATATATATATATACACACACACACACACAAACACACACGCACACATATATATATGTACACAAATACACACAAATATATATACATACAGACATATAATGTTTGTGTGTGTATATTAACAGTTTAGACAAAGGAATTAAATGGAATATCTCCAAGTTTGCGGATGACACAAAGCTGGGTGACAGTGTGAGCTGCGAGGCAGATTCTATGATGCTGCAGGGTGACTTGGATAGGCTGGGTGAGTGGGCAGATGCATGACAGATGCAGTATAATGTGGATAAATGTAAGGTTATCCACTTTGGTGCGAAGAACAAGAAAGCAGATTATTATCTGAATGGTGTAGGAAGGAACTGCAGATGTTGGTTTAAACCAAAGATAAACACAAAAAGCTGGAGTAACTCAGCGGGACAGGCTGCATCCCTGGAGAGAAGGAATGGGTGACGTTTCAGGTCGAGACCCTTCTTCAGACTGATGTCAGATTAGGAAAAGGGGAGGTGCAACAATACCTGGGTATCCTTGTACATCAGCATGCAGGTACCGCAGGCAGTGAAGAAAGCAAATGGCATGTTGCCCTTCATAGCGAGAGGATTTGAGTGAGGAGCAAGGAGGTTCTACTGCAGTTGTACAGTGGCCCCAGTGAGACCGCACCTGGAGTATTGTGTGCAGTTTTGGTCTCCTAATTTGAGGAAGGACATTCTTGCAAGTGAGGGGGTGCAACTTAGGTTCACCAGGTTAATTCCCGGGATGATGGGACTGACGTATGATGAAAGAATAGATCGACTGGGCTTATATTCACTGGAATTTAGGTGGTTGAGAGGGGATCTTTATAGAAACACATAAAATTCTTACGGGATTGGGCAAGAATGTTCCAGATGTTGGAGGAGGCCAGAACCAGGGGTCACAGTTTAAGAATAAGGGGTAGGCCATTTAGGACTGAGATGTGGAAAAACTTTTTCACCCAGAGACTTGTGAATCTGTGGAATTCTCTGAGGAGGAATTCTCAAGAGAGAGTTAGATATAGCTCTTAGCGCTAGGAATCAAGGGATATGGGGAAAAAGCAGGAACAAGGTACTGATTCTGGATGATCAGCCACGTGCATGTGTGTAGATATGCACGTGTATATGTTTTATCATATATATACACACACATATATACATACATACACACACGTATATACACACACACACATATATATACACACACATATATAAATATATACATACATATACACATATATACACATTCATATATATACATATACACACACACACACACACACACACACACACACACACACACACACACACACACACACACACACACACATATAAATAAAACCCACAAACATAAATTCCCCCTTTAATGTAAACCATTGTGGCCAGAATGCACAGATTTATTTTGCATATAAATTATTCCCAATTTTACTGTATTAACGTGTTTTTATTTTTTACTCTGCAGTAAAATTGCAACAGTTTAGAAGTTTGAAACAAATTTACTAACAATAGATTATTAAATGATGACTTTTTTTTCCTCCATTTTCAGCCAGGCTATTTGAGAAGCCATTGGAACCATTACAAAATAAAATAATTATCAGACATTTTTGATCTCTTTGAAGCTTTTGCATGTCCAAGAAATGGAGAGGAATTCTACATATAATCACAACATTTCTAGCTTAAAGGAAAGGGAAATAAACCCCCCAAAAAATGAACTGACATTTCTAAACTTCATCACCGTGTGCCAAAGTTGGTTGTTGTAAAATGATGCCATCAAGCTTGCCCCTATTATCTTCCATGGAGAAAGCTTCAGGCTACATCATGTAGCTGGATGACATCTTAAAAAATACATCCAATTATTCATCTGTCCGAGTCTTTTGCACCAAATCTGGGCCTACACATTTCTGCAAAAGGACCAGTGGCACTAACTTGAAGAGGTGCAAGGGATCTCTCATCATGTTCTGGCTAATTTTTAACATTCATGTCAATACTGAAGAGATTATCTGTTCTTTATTCCCGTGCTGTTTGTGGGTCATGGATGTGTGCATCTGATTTGCAGCATCCCCTTCAATACAAAGTCATGCCTGCTTAACTTCCTGGCCTGCAAAACTCACCAGAAGTTTTCGATAAAACTTCGCTAAAAAGGGAAATGTTCAAACCACTTACCACAACAGTTCAATGCAATTTGCAAACAAAACACCGGAGCAAATATTTTGCCACTATCACGCAGCACCGAGTTACCCGTTGGAGTACTGAAACAAGTACAGCAAACCCTTGCAATAACGCACTGTGGGGGTAGGATGGTGTTCGTTATTCCCGATTGTCCACTGTAACATAGGGAGGAAGGAAATGCAGCATCTGGGGGAGGGGGAGGTTTAAATAAGCAAGAATTCACAGGCCGGGGAGCCACAGAGCCCCCCCGGCCCCACACGCGGTGCGCCAGGGACAGGCCCGATACTCACACCGCCTTCGTGCTGCTGGCTCTCGCCGCTCCCACAATCGGAAGTATATCACGTGGCACCATCTCAGTGGGTAACTGGGGTTGGGTGCAACAGGATCCTCAGTCCGCTATAACTGAAATCCACTATATAGAGGACAGTTATTGCATGGGTTTACTGTACATTTGTTGATTTCCAAAAAAATTTCAGGCCTTACAGCGGCTGTAGTTCAAAGAACAGGAGTGCAAAGAGCTTTGAGGTGCCCCCCAGTTATCAAAGGTTATGCTTACAAACGTCTTTCTGCCTACAGTATTTGCTTTAAACTGTGCCCTAGCAACCATCAGTATCGTTGCAAGCAATGAGGAGGCAATTGTGAAAGCTTGTAGAGGGGGAAAATCTCTGCAGATTAACTGAATTCTCTTACTGTCATATCAAGTTAAAATAATTCATGGGAATGGGTTTTCTTTATGACAACTAACAAATGGAAGCAGGAAGCAACACCCCATCTGAGTTTTCCAAATAGAAGCAGAAACGAGTAAGACAAAAAAAACCCCACAAATCTGGCCAAATGGGCAAAAGCAACACCAGTCTGTATAAACTGCAATTAATATTACAAGCCAAGTTAACAAATTAATGCATGGTCATAGCCCTCAAAAGTGTTCCTGCCCTTGGCATTGCATCGATATCTGCAACAAAATGATGCCAGTACAAAAAGACTGGACAAGCTAGATGCAGGAAATTTTTTCCCAATGTCCAGAACCAGGGACCACAGTCTTAGAATAAAGGGGAAGCCATTTAAGACTGAGGTGAGAAAAAAACTTTTTCACCCAGAGAATTGTGAATTTGTGGAATTCCCTGCCACAGAGGGCAGTGGAGGCCAAGTCACTGGATGGATTTCAGAGAGAGTTAGATAGAGCTCTAGGGGCTAGTGGAATCAAGGGATATGGTGAGAAGGCAGGCACAGGTTATTGATTGGGGACGATCAGCCATGATCACAATGAATGGCGGTGCTGGCTCGAAGGGCCTAATGTCCTCCTCCTGCACCTATTTTCTATGTTTCTATGTTTCTACATTGTAGCATACGACGATATTAGAACCAGCTGCTGGATATGTCATCAGTCTAAAATAGTTCATTACAACAGTTTCTCTTTTCATGAACTCTTACAATCAACAGTGCTCCTACTGCTACATTCTTTTCAACTGTGCCCTATTTTTTCCCTCAGAAGAGAAAAAAAGTCAAATTCATGCCATTTTGATTTATATGCACACAAAAAAAATGTCACATAACGTTTCTTTCCTTTCCTTTCACTTTACCTGTTGCTCGGGTTCGGCTTGATTGTATTCGATTGGATAATATGAAAACCAAATCTTTTCACTGTAGCTCAGTAAAGTGACACCGATGAACTCTTAAGAGTTGCAACATCCGCAAAAGTAGAATGTTCCACTTACCTATAATGGCATGGACTCGTATAGACAGCTGGGTCCGAAGGATTAGGGTCGGGCGTCTGCCTTTGCTGAGTGGAAAAAAAAAAGATTAGTTAGTCAAGGAGAACCCCAATATTCCTGCCGATGTACTATCCTACCATAAACTCACAAAACTATCTTCGACATTCTGTGTGCATATGGCACCTTTAATATAGTAAGAGCATTTTTCACAGGATCATTATCAAATGAAAATGCATGAGATGTTTAACTCATTACCTCTTCTTGCCATTTAAACTCACAGGATCACAGAAGCTGCCTTTGAAATGCTGAGTGAACGCCAAGCATTGCACTGACATTTTTATTCATTATTTCCAACTGACGAAACATTTTGAAAATTGAACTCTGATTAGATATTGTACGTTCCACAGCGTTGCAAAGATCAGACGGTCCAGGCAGAGGGGGTGTTTGTCACCTCATGTTGGGGACACCCACCAAATGCTGTAAAATGTTTACAGGATGTAAAGTTCTGGAGTAATTCAGCGGGTCAGGCTGAAGAAGGGTCCCGACCCAAAACACCACCTATCCATGTTCCCCAGAGATGCTGACTGACCCACTGAGTTACTCTCTTTTTGTAAATCAGCATCTGCAGTTCCTTGTATCTACTACAAGGAAATATTTACATGATTAGTTCCAAGTGGTGCTTTATTTCAAAACTGCACATTGGTGTTTTTAAGAATTATTCAATGCAATTGGCTACTGTGTCTGCTTCATGATGTCACTGTTTTATTGTGCCACAATCCGACCCCCACTATACCCACCTCCCCCGCTCCCTGCCCCCCACCCCCGTCCCCCCATCCCATATAGATCAAATGCCCGCAGCACTGGTTTGAAACATTCTTGGAAACAGACGTCACTACACACATGACCTTGGCATCAGAGCAAGTTATTGATATGTTTTGTCCCTTTACCTTCAGCTACAAAATGCAGTCCAACCTCACTCTCTCACCTTTGACGATCTGCATTTACTATTTAGCACTTAAAATTTAGCACTGAAAAATCCTGATTTTATTTTCCTTTTTTCTTGGACGAGAAATGACAAAGATAATGAAGATTATGGGGGAAAGATAAGCAGCCAGCAGTCAACTTCATGCATCTCCTCACGGCTTCTTGGTTCCAATGCTAGCACAGATAACATTCTTTCTCATTATGCAAGAAGGTAACATAAAGCCACAAAGATCCAGTCTGCAGATAACTTTAGTTTAGTTTAGTTTAGAGATACAGTGCGGAACCACGCCCTTCGGCCCAACCTGTCCGCACCGACCAGCAATCCTCGCAGGATTAACACTGTCCTACGCACACAAGGGACAATTTACATTTATACCAGGCCAATTAACTTACAAACTTGTACGTTTGGAGTGTGGGAAGACCGCAGAGAAAACCCACAATCTCCATACAGATAGCACCCATAGTCAGGATCGAACCCAGGTCTCTGCCACCTTAAGCGCTGTAAGGCAGCAACTCTATTGCTGTGCCACCGGGCCATCCCAACTAATGCAATATTCTGGTCCGAATGAAATCAGTGGATATCTGGGTTGGTATCTCCTAAATTTAATGAAACTTATTTGCATATTACTGAAGGTTACAATCTTGAACTATTGCACTTGGAAAACCTTTATCAACGTGTTTTTTAAAACAAAATTTTAAAGATGCTGAATATTTTTTAAACAAGTAACTGATCTCCCGGTTGCTGGACACTTTAATTCCCTTTCCCATTCCCACACTGACCTTTCTGTCCTCGGTCTCCTCCATTGTCAGAGTGAGGCTAATCGCAAATTGGAGGTACAGCATCTCATCTTTCGCTTGGGCAGCTTACAACCCAGTGGTATGAATATTGATTTCTCTTATTTCGAAACCCCTGCACTCTCCATTTCTCCAGCATTTTGGGTCTATCTTCGGTTTAAACCAGCATCTGCAGTTCCTTCTTACACAACAATCTGTGGAATCTCCCCTGCCCCCTCTGTCTGGTGCTAATACATCTATCCAATACCTTGTTGACCAGAACTGTTCACAGATGTCCGTCCAGGTGAGGAATGGGAAAGGTTTTATAAAGTGGGATCATAATCTACATGACCCAACTAATACAATGAGATAGATGCATGTCATACATCAAATTCCAGGGTCGCATGCACTGTTTTCAATGACTTGGAACTGGTTTTACTGATACAACCAATACAAGAGACTGGAAATGCCTTGCTCTGTGTTCTTACTGTACAAACAGCTGGAATCCTCCCAGCAGTCACGGTCAATTATCCAACTGGCCACAGCTGCAATGCAAACACAAACTCTGTGCTGGTGCCAGTTTGATTGAATGATTCATTGATTCCATAATGATTCAATGATACTTTGTCACATATACTAGTTACAGTGAAATGCATATAATCCAATAAAATCATACAGTAGACCTCACCTAGGCAATACAAAAGTATTGCCACATTTGGTGCCAACAAAAATATAAAAGTTCACCGAAAATTCCCGTCTCCTGCCCACCGCCATATGTGGCAGCAGGCAACCCCCCACTCCCCTCTTTTCTTTACTCCTCAGACTCAACTGGTGCACAAACCAGAACGATATTCAACATTAAAAATGCAGTTCATATGAAAAGGATGCTCGAAAGGGCAAATATTCTGTGATAAGCTCTTTGCTGAACTCAAATTTGCCTCCACCGTTATACATTTTCTCACAGACACAATTTTTTCAAGGAAAATGACAAATAGAAATTTGAAGGTAGACAAAAATGCTGGAGGAACTCAGTGGGTGAGGCAGCATCTATGGAGCGAAGGAAATAGGCGGAGTTTCAGGTCGAGAGCTTTCTTCAAACTGATGTACCTTGCCACCAAATCAAATGCCTGTTGCATAAACTGTCTGGTACTCTTAAACCAAGATAGAGAGAGATAAAATGCCCTGAATTATGCTGGGAAAAGACAGTCAGTGCAATCCTGGTTAATGGGCACGGCATGGTCAGTATAAAAGAACACACACATAATTTGGAGTGCTCTGCAAAGTACTATCTACAAAGCTCCATTACACAGTGTCAAAATAGTCTGAAGCAATGGCGAGAAAGAGAAATAAAAGAAAGAGGGTAAAGGAGAAAAAAGAGAAAAAAAGGGGAATGAAAGAAGAGAAAAGAGAAAATATAAAGAAAACAAGAGAAAGAGAAAAAAGAGAAAATAATGGAAAAAGAAGTGAAGAAGAGTGGAAAAGGAGAGGGAAAAAACTGAAAAAGAGAGAATAAAGAGAAAAAGAGACTCCCCCACTACAAATTTGAGCAACAATTTCACGTGGGTTTTAATTTAATGAAAGGGCGTCGTCCCAAATCATAAATTTTGCTTCTCATCTCCACATGTGCTGCCCGACCTGTTAGAGTAGTTGTTTCCAGCATTTTCTATTTTTGATCTCACATTTCTAGACGAGGAAGGAGGAGAAATTCTATCAGCACTGGTTTTTATTCATGGTCATAGATTGTTACATCCTTCTGGGAAATAGTTTTGGATATTGAAGAAAGAAAAGCTCTGCAAGGTTTTAGAAAAGGCATAGCATCAAATCTGACGTTCGCCAGCATGATGTAGGCATAAAGAGCAGCCGCAGTGATACAGTTGCTGACTTACAGAGCCAGAGACCCGGGTTCGATCCTGACTATTGAGGTTGTCTGTATGGGGTTTGTACGTTCTCCCTGTGACTGCATGGGTTTTCTCCAGGTGGTCCGTTTCCTCCAAAACTCCAAAGACATACAAGTTTGTAGGTTAATTGGCTTCGGTAAAATTGTAAATTGTCCCTAGTGTGTGGGATAGTGTTCGTGTGCGGGGTGATCGCTGGTCAGTGCGGACTCGGTGGGTCGAAGGGCCAGTTTCTGCGCCATATCTCTAAAGTCTAAGGAAACGGGACTGGAAGGCTGGTAAATCTTTGGAAACTGAACTCAGCGTGACTCAGCAGGAAAAGAAAACGTCAAAAGCTTTGCTTAGTGAAACGGCAAAAACCCCAATCAGCCTCATAAAGATAAAAGCGTATTCTGAATTAAATCCTTACAATTGCATAATTAGAATTATAATCAAGACTGGGTTTTCAGCACGGACTCAATGTGACAGGTTACATGTAGGAAAGTGTAATCCACATATGACTGGCTGACGTAACTTTGTCCAGGCCACTCGTTTCTAAGACTTCCTTCATAAATCCAAAAAAAAAGCTTACGTAGCATCACTTCTGGCAGCAGTGGTATTTTACACCCTTGCTCTGTAAAGTGTGGCATTTAAAAGCTTTTCAGTAATCACACAATAATTACATTGACACGTGTAACCAAACTATTTCACTCCAAAAATATTTCATTGTCACTTTCCAAAACGGGCCACAATTTTAAATAAATACCATTTCTTTTCATGTGATTTTGCTCATAAAGTGAGTCTCAAACAAAGACAATGTTATTGTTCTGAAGGACACAAATTAGGACTTTACTTTAGACTTTAGAGATACTGCACGGAAACACGTCCCTTGGTCCAGAGAGTCCGCACCAAGCAGCGATCATCCTGTACACTAACACTTTCCTTCTACACACTAGAGACAATTTTGCTTTTTTTTACCGAAGCCAATTAACCTACAAACATGCACGTCTTTGGAGTGTGGGAGGAAACCGGAGCACCTGGGAAAAACCCACGTGGTTACAGGGAGAACGTACAAACTCCGTACAGCCAACACCCATGGTCAGGATCAAACCCGGTCTCTGGCGCTGGAAGGCAACAAATCTACCGCTTTGCCCCCCATTAAGGCATATTTCACTTGCAATCTCCCTTCTCTCTTCACCATCCCGTCTTTCGATCGCCATCACTGCCCAGCCATGCTGAACTCTAAATTGGTGTCATTTTGCACATAAACGCTTTCTTTCACTTCTTCTTTGCAGTTAATCCAAATCAGCACAAATTAATCAGAAGTTGCAAGTTGCAACAGTGTATTAACTACTAGGCAAAAGCAATATAAGCATAATCCCACTTTATTAGAAATGTAACCCTGGTACCCCCCCCCCCCCCCCACCCTCCCCAACCAACGCAGCCAGACCCCAGTCTGCAAAGAATGGACCCTGCACCCTCTTCTTCACATTCACCACTTCACACCTACTTAAGGCAAGACTTCAGTATGAAAAGACTGGACCATTTCCCACCACAACCAACACTTCACACCCACTCACAGCCTGACCTCAGCTAGCAAAGACTGGGCCCTTCTACACCCACCCCCCTCCAATCACCACTTCACACCCAAATACCCAAACCACTTCACACCCACACCCTCCTTGCTGAACAACATCACTTCATCAACAATAAAAATAGAGGTGGAGAGGCTTTTCAGAAGATAGAAAAGCCAGAAATCTCCAGGACCTGACAATGTTTCCCCCTCTACTCTTAAGCTCTGTGCCAACCAACTGGCACCGGTCTATACAGACATTTTTAACCAGTCCCTGCAAACATGTACTGTCCCTGCCTGCTTCAAAGTCTCCATTATTGTCCCTGCAGCCAAAAAGGCAAAGATTACTTGTCTTAATGACTACAGGCCTGTTGCACTGTCCTCTGTAGTCATGAAGCCACTTGAAAGGCTTGTGCTGGCCAAGCTGAAAAATATCACGATCCCCTTGCTGGACCATATGCAGTTTGCATATCGGTCCAATAGATCTGTGGATGATGCAGTCAACCTGGGCCTGCACTTCATCCTATAGCACCTAGACCATCAGGGAATCTATGCGAGGATCCTGTTTGTTGATTTTAACTCTGCATTCAACACCATTGTGCCAGAGCTACTACACTCCAAACTTTTCCGAGTTGACTGTGCCTGAACCCCTCTGTCGGTGGATCACCAGCTTCCTGACAGACAGGAAGCAGCATGTGAGGCTGGGAAAGCACAAGTCGGACCCGCAAATGCTCAGCATAGGAGTACTGCAAGGCTGCGTACTCTCCCCTCTCCTCTACTCTCTCTACACCAATGACTGCACCTCCACAGACACCTCTGTCAAGCTTCTCAAGTTTGCGGACAACACAACCCTGATTGGACTGATCCAGGATGGGGAGGAATCTGCCTACAGACAGGAAGTGATACAGCTGGCATCCTGGTGCCGTAGCAACAACCTAGTGCTCAATGCTCTTAAGACAGTGGAATTGATTGCAGACTTTCAGAGAGCTCCTCCTCCCACCCCACTCACCAGATCAGTGTGTCCATATATCATTATATAAATATATAACACACATGAATAAATAAACTGGCACAACAGAGCTCACCTCGTGGCAATGCAACTGACAATTCTGTTGACCATTCCTCAAGAGACAAAATGAATGTTCTTGATTAACATTTAAATGTCAAGAAGTTCCAGATGGCCCAATTATTTCCATTCACTTTGTACCAATTGTGGTTACTCTCCGAGGGACATGAAGAGGTGCCAGATAATTTCCTCGAGGAACACACCAGAATTGCGTCTCATCAGAATCTAATTATGGGGAAAGAGTATGGTCATCTGTATAAGGAAAGGAATTAGGCTAGTAGATGTCTTTCTACTATTGTCTGAAAGTCAAGAGAGGGCTGGAAAATGGTTTATAAAGGAACATAGAGATGTTTAATAAAAGTCATACAGACATCGTATATTTTAGACAATGGATCAGCATACAAACCAACATGGTCATTTTCAGTATAATATTTTAAAGCAACCCTGGTGATTTTATTGTCAGGGTTATAATTGTCATGTCCAATGTAAAATGGTCCCATGCCAAATAAATGAACTATACATCAAATGTTATTGTTACATTACGTTAGGATATTTTATAGTTAAGGATACAGTGTGCAATTCCTCTTTAAAACTGGACATAATAAGTACCTTCTGAGTGAAAATAAGAACACTTTCAATTTGTTAACGAAGAAACTGCAGATGCTGGAGAATCGAGGGTTACACAAAAAGCTGGAGAAACTCAGCGGGTGCAGCAGCATCTAAGGAGCGAAGGAGATAGGCGACGTTTCGGGTCGAGACCCTTCTTCAGACTGGTCAGGGATCAGGGAAACGAGAGATATAGACGGTGATGTGGAGAGATAAAGAACAATGAATGAAAGATATGCAAAAAAGTATCGATGATAAAGGGAACAAGCCATTGTAAGCTGTTTGTGGTGTGAAAATGAGAAGCTAGTGCGACTAGGGTGGGGGAGGGAGATAGAGAAAGAGGGAATGCCAGGGCCCGAGGGCTGAGGGAGAGGTGGGAAGGGGAGGAGACAGCAAGGGTTAACAGAATTGAGAAAATTCAATGTTCAAGCCCAAAGGATGCAGACTCCCCAAGCGGAATAATGAGGTGCTGTTCCTCCAACTTGCGGTGTTGCTCACTCTGGCCATGGAGGAGGCCCAGGACCGAGAGGTCGGATACGGAATGGGAGGGGGAGTTGAAGTGCTGAGCCACCGGGAGGTCGGGTTGGTTTTTGCGGACCGAGCGGAGGTGTTCGGCGAAACGATCGCCAAGCCTCCACTTGGTCTCACCGATATAGATCATCTGGCATCTGGAGCAGCGGATGCAGTAGATGAGGTTGGAGGAGGTGCAGGTGAACCTTTGTCGGACCTGGAAGGACTGCTTGGGTCCCTGAAAGGAGTGGAGGGGGGAGGTGAAGGGACAAGTGTTGCATTTCTTGTGGTTGCAAGGGAAAGTGCCCTTTCAATTTGTTGCACATATCAAAGGCTTTCTGGTGGCAGTTTATATTGGCAACAAGGATGAGCTAACTGGAAGGCCAGTCATTGAGAATGCATTTTGCGGTTGATTTTTGGTCAAATGTACAGGATTCTTTGCATGCCTTGTTGGATGGAGTAAGCCTGCTAATTACCCTGCTGCTGCTAAAATGGCAGTGAATTCTAACACAAGGCAAACAATATCCCAAACAAAGTGCTGGAGTAACTCAGTGGGTCAGGCAGCATCAGTGGATGAAATGGATAGGCAATATTTTGGGTCAGTTACTTCAGCACTTTGTGTTTTGCTCAAGTTTCTAGCCTCGGCAGTTACTTGTGTAACCAAAATCCCAGCTAGGTATTCGAGTAAACAATAATGCTTAGTAAGTTTCCTGCATTAACGCCTGATTTGTATATTACTAAATGGTGAAAATCATGATTAACCTTACACCATTCACAGTGTGCCCCCTCAGTTCTGTCCCACTGAGAAAAGTGAGCTTGAAAGGGAAAATCTCTTGGTTTTTAATGAAAAAGGATGGAAAAGAAAAACCCTTGTTGCACTATAGATATTCATGACTGCTAACTTCATACATACAAAAGCTGTATTGGCTGCATGCCATTCTGTGCAGAATGTAATCTCAAAGAGCTTTACACACATTGTACAATGTGTAAAGTAAACAATTGATCAATTTTGCAAGCATCAGAGACAACTTGATGTAAAATGTGTCCAATTTTGGGCAGAGCCGAAACACAGATTGGTGTAGGATGCGCATCAGAGCAACTTGACTTTCACATCCAACATGATATGCCGTGTAAATCCAGGTAATCGTAGCTCTTAGCCCCTCACACTACAGAGATCACAAAGGCAGCTACTAACATCGAGTCTTCCCGTCACAAGAGGAGGTGTAAACATGGTGCATCAGTTTTGTGAAGATGAGCAGAGTGCCCAAAAGAGTGATGCAATGCAAAATTGAAGTGGCAACAAAGCAAACAATGCACAAACAATTCCATCCGCTTGATCTAAGTTTATAATAGCATTAGCTTCGGAATTTGTGGAATCAGATAATTGAGTGTCATCCTGCAGTCATCAAGCGAGCCTGTTATGGGCATTGTTCATGAACATCAAGGAATTGTGAAAGATTAAATAAATGTCATGAAGGAAGGTACAGTTTCCAAAAATATTATCTCACGCATGAAGGAACCTTGATATCACACTTACAGGAACAGATATAAGTGCAAGAGTGCGTCAAGAGTTAATGCCAGTGGTGATGTTACAAATCTATACCCTGGTGAACACTTGCTTTGCTGACTATAGCAGTTTCCACAAATAGTGAAGACCGAAGAAGTGCCTGGACCCGAAACTTCACCCATTCCTTCTCTTCCAAGATGCTGCCTGTCCGGCTGAGTTACTCCTGCATTTTGTCTCCATCTTCAGTGAAAATCAGCATCTGCTGTTCCTTCCTACACATGGTTTATTTACTGATCCTGTTGAGTGGCAAGATAGAGGGATTGACACAAAAGCTAGGAAGCTTCTTAGTTCGACTGCTATTGCAGAGCCTTCCACTATCAACATCATGGGTATCACCACTGACCAGACATTTAAAGTATTCAGCCACATAAATATTGTGGCTACAAGAGGTGGTCAGTTAATGGCTATCGTATGTCACCTCCTGTTGCACAAAAGCATTTGCATTAGTTACAAGCCACAAGTCAGGACTGTGATGGACTACTCTCCATTTGCCTACGTGAATGTAACTGTAATAGGATGATGACACCATCAGGGAGAAAGCAGCCTGATGGATTTGTACCTCATATACCACAATGAATACACATCACTGGTGCATGGTAGTGTCAGTGTGAATGTTCTAATGAATAATTTGCAGTTACTTGCCCAGGACACTCTGACAGCACAAGATGACTACACATCCAATCTGTGACATCTACCAGGAGAAGGAGAAGGACAGTAAGTGCATAGGAACATCACTACCTGCAATTAGCTCTCCAAGCCACATACTATCCTGACTTGTATGCACATTGTCGTTCCTTCATTGTTGCTTCCCAAGAATACTATGGGAGGATCTTCAACCGGAGGACTGTGAAATATCCAAGGGACAGCTTACGGGTGACCGGAGAAAAATGTTGGCTTTGCCAGTGATGTGCCAATCTAGAAGATCTAAATATAAATTAAACATACTGCTCGGGCAGAAGGGGAATAATGGAAGCAAGTTTTATTAAAGCATTGGAATTAAAGCATTCAGTGACTGGAATACTGCCAGACAGATTTGTTTTTGAACAACCTATGCATTGACATTCACTGCAATGTAGATGGAGGACTGTAGATGTGATCATTTTGGATTTCCATAAAGCATTCGATAAGGTGTCACATATGAAGCTAGTGCAAGAGCTTGTTCTTGGCTTTGTTGCAGTCATGTTGATGTAAGTTTCACTGTGGATCGCTGAGTATACAAAAGGAAGTGTACTAACACAGATCAGAAACCGGTTATTGCTCTCTCAATTATTTATTACTTGCAGGAGGATAGGGAATGCAAGGTACCTAAGTTTGCTGATGTCTCACAAGTAGGTGGAATAACAAGTTGTGACTCATGATATAGAAAGATTGAATGAGTGTGTAGAAATGGAGTCTAATTTGGGGAAGTGTGAGGTAATGAGCATTGGTAAGATGAATCAATAGGCAGATTATTATCTAAATGAAGAGAGACTGCAAGTGAGTGAAGTACACTTGCCAATCCACCACAACTAGAGAGAAGCCCTGAACTACTACCTCATTGGAGACCCTCGGACTATCCTAGATCGGACTTTACTGGCTTTATCTTGCACTAAACATTATTCCCTTATCAGGTATTGGCCACTGTGAATGTCGCGATTGTAATCATGTATTGTCTTTCCGCTGACTGGTTAGCACACAGCAAAAGCTTTTCACTGTACCTTGGTGTACATGGCAACAAGTTAAACTCAACTACAAAGGAATCTAGGTGCTCTTATGCATGAAACGAAATAAGTTAGCAGGTGAATGCAGCAAGTAGGTAACAGGAATGTCATTGATTATGGAACTTTCCACTGAAGGTTGAGAAAATATGAATTCACTTTTGATTAGGCACAGTGCGAACCTCTGATAATAACCAATGGCCAACAGCAACAAACCTACTTTAAAACTTAACAGCAACAACAGTGTTTTAGACGCTGAAATCATCGCCAAAGCTGGCCAACTGTGATTGAATCATTCATCTCCATGACATAGACACAGCTGTGTTTTAATTTGGAGCATGGAGCAGCAATAATAGTTATTTTTAACAAAAGTATAAATCACCAACATCAAATGAAGTCAGTGACACTTGCACAAAGCCAACATGCTTGAACACAGCTGATCAATGGGAATTCAAAATTCTTTCACACAGAAGTGAAGAACTACGGACACTGAGAGTCTAAAATAAAAAACTGTATTCTGGAAACATTCAGCACTTCAGAGCACCAAACATGTATCAGCTCCTACTGTTTTCACAGATGTGGCCCAATTTGCTCACTAATTTGGCATTTTGTGCTTATAATTTAAAGTAGTTCATTCGCACAGTGTTTGCATATAAAAGAGAGGAAACATTGTTGACCATCTCATGATGTGAAGCATAATGCTTAACTAGCAAGCATGCTGATAGGGGAAACTATCTGTAGGAGACTTTAGGAGAGCGCCCCCTCCCCTCTCCCCACTCACCATCAACAACACCACAGTCACATCTGTGGAGTCATCTGATGGAACCATTATCTCCAGGGGCCTTAAATGGGAGGCCACCAGTCAAAAAGGCCCAACAGAGGATGTACTTCCTGCGGCAGCTGAGAAAACACAATCTGCCACAGGCAATGATGGTCCAGTTTTATGCTGCCATCGTAGAGTCTGTCCTCACCTTCTCCATCATGGTCTGGTTTGGCTCAGCCACCAAGCACGACATCCAGAGACTGCAGCGATCGTTCCATCAACCGAGAAGGTTGTTGGCTGCAACCTTCCTCCCATTGACGAACTGTACACTGCAAGGCCAGGAAGAGAGAGGGTAAGATCATCTCTGACCCATCTCACCCTGGCCACAAACTCATGAAGCACTTCCCTCTGCAAGGTGACTCCAGACTGTCAAAGCTGCCACAGCCAGACATAAAAACAGCTTTTTTCCCAAGAGCAGTAGCTCTACTCAACAAACAAAAGTCTGCAGCCTCCTTTTGCTCTGGTATTTATTTCATTCTTCACGTGTTTAAATTATAATGTTTTATTCTTAATTGTTTACTGTATATCGTGTTGTTACTTGCTAGCAAAGCACCAAGGCAAATTCCTTGTATGTATACATACTTGGCTAATGAAAAAAATATTCAATTAGTTCAACCATGTAAATGGCAGAACTCTCCCAATGTCATGTATCGAGTTCTGCTGCAGAGTCAACATCAGTTTGTTTCATTGCCCATAGACATGATGGAACATTCTGACATTATAAATAGCATCATGAGAACTGTGTGAATCAAGTCGCTAGGCATAGACAACAAAGTTTATTTCATTTGGTGATGAATAGTTAATAGGAGCATGAGAATAAGAGTGTAAACTTGGAATACAGAAGAACCACAGCCGGGAAAAGTAAATGTAGAATGCTTTGAAGCAAAAGGAGTTGAAATTATGACAGAGAATAAAGCAATGATTGAGCGTTTAACAGCTACTTTCTATCGGCTTTCACTGTGGAAGTTGCATGGAGCAGAAATGGAGCAGAACCATGGGGTGAGTGAAAACAAAAACTTAGTGGCATTGACATCACAAAAGAAAAAAATAAAGTACTGGAGAAATTATGGGGAATAAAAGCCAACAAATCTGAATCTGACAGGTTGCTTCCCATGGTTCTGAAAGAGCTGGCTGCCAAGTCAGTCAATATAATCATTAGCGTCTTGCTTATTAAATATATCAGTCCTAGAGTCATACAGCATTGGAACAAACCCTTTGGCCAAACTTGCCCACGGCAACCAACATGCCCCATCTGCACTCATCCCACCTGCCTGCATTTGGCCCATATCCCTCTATACCTACCCCACCCATGTACCTGCCCAAATGTTTTTAAAAAGTTGTGATCGTAACTGTCTCAACTTCCTCCTCTGGAGAGTTCGTTCCATATACCTACCACCCTTTTGTGTAAACAAGTTGCCCCTCAAGTTCCTATTAAATCTTTCCCCCCTCACTTTAAACTATGTCCTCTGGCTGAAGATAGACACAAAAAGCTGGAGTAGCTCAGCGGCACAGGCAGCATCTCTGGAGAGAAGGAATGGGTGACGTTTCGGGTCAAAACCCTTCTTCAGACTGGTTAGGGACAAAGGAAACAAGAGATATAGACGGTGATGTGGAGAGATAAGGAACAACGAATGAAAGATATGCAAAAACGTAACAATGATAAAGGAAACAGGCCATTGTAAGCTGTTTGTAGGGCAAAAATGAGAAACTAGTGCGACTTG
The DNA here is from genome assembly GCA_035221665.1 of Okamejei kenojei. Taxonomy (NCBI): domain Eukaryota; kingdom Metazoa; phylum Chordata; class Chondrichthyes; order Rajiformes; family Rajidae; genus Okamejei; species Okamejei kenojei. The sequence continues at coordinate 14,706,785 of CM069147.1, forward strand.
GGTGGGGGAGGGATAGAGAGAGGGAATGCCGGGGCTACCTGAAGTGGGATAAATCAATATTCATACCACTGGGCTGTAAACTGCCCAATCGAAATATGAGAGATGCTGTTCCTCCAATGTGCGTTTAGCCTCACTCTGACAATGGAGGAGGACAGAAAGGTTTGTGTAGGAATGGCGAGGAGATTTAAAGTGTCCAGCAACCGGGAGATCAGGTTTGTTCACACAGGCTGAGCGAAGGTGTTCCGCAAAACGATCGCCCAATCTGCGTTTGGCCTCACCGATGTATAGGAATCCACACCTTGAACCACGGATTCAGTAGATGAGGTTGGAGGAGGTGCAACTGAACCTCTGCCTAACCTGAAAGAACTGTCGGGGTCTCTAAACAGAGTCGAGGGAGGAGGTATAGTGACAATGTTGCATCTTCTGCGGTTGCAGGGGAAGGTACCTGGGAGGGGGAGGTTTGAGTGGGAAGGGATGAGTTAACTAGGGAGTTGTGGAGGGAACGGTCTGTGAGGAAGGCGGAAAGAGTGGAAAAATGTGGCTAGTGGTGGGATCCCGTTGGAGGTGGCGGAAATTTCAGAGGATTATGTGTTGTATGCCGTGGCTGATGGTGCGTAAGGTAGGGACTAGGGGGACTCTGTCTCTGTTGCGAAAGCAGGGAGGGGGAACAAGGGCGGAGCTGTGGGGTACAGAGGAGAAACGAGTGAGGGCTTCAAGATAAAGTGTTCCATACGAGAACCTCCGTTCCCTAAAGAATGAGGACATCTTGGATGTTCTAGTATGGACTTGGGCACAGATGCGGTGCCGACGGAGGAATTAGGAGTGGGTGATTGAGTCTTTGCAAGAAGCAGTTTGTGAAGAAGTGTAATCGAGAAAGTTGTGGGATCAGTGTGTTTGTAATAGACGTGAATAGTCTAGTCAATAGTCTATTTCCTGTGATGGAGACTGAGAGATCAAGAAAGGGGAGGGTGGTGTCAGAGATGGCCTAAGTAAATTTGAGTGCAGGATGAAAATTGGTGGAGAGGTTGATGAAGTCCACGAGTTCTGCATGGGTGCAGGAGGTAGCACCGATGCAGTCATCAATGTAACAGAGATAGAGTTTGGGGATAGGGCCAGTGTACGCCTGGAACAGGGATTGGTCAATGTACCCTACCAAGAGGCAGGCATAGCTGGGTGCCTTGGACTTGGAGGAAGTGGGAGGAGTCAAAGACGAAGTTGTTAAGGGTGAGGACCAGCTCCGCTAGGCGGAGTAGAGTGTTAGTAGAGGGAATTTGGATGGTTCTGTGGTCGAGGAAGAAACGGAGGGCTATAAGACCTTCCTGGTGGGGATGGAGGTGTAGAGTGACTGAACGTCCATGGTAAAGATGAGGAAGGGGGGGCTCGGAAAGCGAAGACATAAAAGAGATGAAGGGCATGTCAGGTATCCTGGACATAGGTTGGTAGAGATTGGACGAGGGGAGATAGGATGGAGTCGAGGCACGTGGAAATTATTTCTGTGGGACAGGAGCAGGCAGAAACAATGGGTCTGCCAGGGCAGTTGTGTTTTGTGGATTTTGGCGAGAAGGTAAAAACGGGCTGTGCGGGGCTGGGAAACGATAAGGTTGGAGGCTGTGGAAGGCAGACAGCCAGAAGTGATGAAATCAGTAATGGTGTTTGAGAATAAGGCCTGGTGCTGATCTGTGGGATTATGGTCCAAGGATAAGTAGGAGTTTGTGTCTGAGAGTTGTCGCCTGGCCTCAGCGAACCATTCCACCATGGCACCTTCCTTGTCGGTGTGTTTGATTATAATGTCAGGTTTGCTGCAGAGTGAGCGGAGGGCTGTACGTTCAGAGGGGGTGAGGTTGGAGTAGGTACGGGGAGTGGAAAAGTTGAGATGGTTGATGTCACACCGGCAGTTAGAAATAAAGAGGTCTAGAGAGGGTAGAGGGCAGTTCTGGGGAGTCCAAGAGGAGGAGGACTGGTGGAGATTGGAGACGGGGTCAGCACTGGGTGGTGAGGACTCCTTCCCATAGAAAATGTCCGCTGGCTATTGATTGCCCTACTCTGAGTAAAAGACTGTGTATTTACCCTATCAAATCCTCAAAGAAATCCTTCTTAGATTTGTCAAAAAAACCATTTCCTTTTCATTCAACCATTCCAAAATGCCAATGGTTTTGATATTGTCAGAACAGATTGGAAGACACAGACAAGTTAACATTGCTGTTTAAGAAGGAAGGAGGTACAAAATGGAGAAATAACAGATTGTTGGTTAAATGCTGGAATTTATTATTAAGGATGTGGTAATAAGGCATTTTAGAAAATAATATCATTCGGCAGCCGCAATGGTTGAACAAAGAGAGAGCAGTGTTTGACAAACCCAAGAGTTTTTTTTGTGGATGTAATTAGAAGGGGAAACAAATGCATGCACATAATTAGATTTACAGTAAGGCAATTGATAGAATCACTCATGTAAAAATGACAACATGAAAAGGGCCCAGAAAATGGGAACAATGTATTAGTATTGGATAAGAGAATGAGAGACTCAAACTAAAGAAGGCACAAATGGGCCTTTTGTGAAGCTAATACCAGATGGACTCCACTGCAATCAGTTTCAGGCCCTCAGCCAGTTACCACTTATATTACTGACAAAGTCCCAACTTCAATTTAGTTTAGTTTGCCGATATTGTGTGGAAACAGGCCCTTCGGCCCAACGAGTCCATGCTGACCAGCGATCACCCCTACACTAGTGCTATGTTAACTCACTTTTGCATCCTATGCTCTAGGGACAATTTACAGAAGCCAATTGATCTACAAACCTGCCCGTCTTTAGAATGTGGGAACCAGAGTACCCGGAGAAAACCCATGTGGTCACAGAGAGAATGTACAAACAGAGTACCCGGAGAAAGACAGCAGCACCCTTAGTCTGGAATGAATCCGGGCCTCTTGTGATGTGAAGCAGCAGCTCTGCCATTGCGCCACTAAATTATAGGATGGCTAAGTTGTGGAAAGACAGCCAAAATTGCAGAAAAGTATGCTGATTATGGTCATTTTGCAAAAGTAATTCATTAACTCTGGTTCAAAAGAGTTGTGGGGAGCAGCTTAAACTATTAAACACTTTAAATCAGGTCATTAAATATTAACATAGTGATTACATTATTAGAGTTGCAACAAAACCTCTGGGCCATTCATCCAAGGGCATGAGTTTGATCCCCACCATGGTTGTAGATTTATTTACAGGTAGATAACTTTGGAATTATATTAAAGAAAGCTGATCTCAGTGATGGTAATCATGAAACTACCGCATTGTTCTAAGTACCAATATGGTTATCTATTGTGTAAGAAGGAACTGCAGATGCAGAGAAGGTTCACCAGACTGATTCCTGGGATGGCAGGACTTCCATATGAAGAAAGACTGGATAGACTCGGCTTGTAATTCTTAAGGGGCTGGACAGGCTAGATGCAGGAAGATTGTTCCCGATGTTGGGGAACTCCAGAACAAGGGGTCATAGTTTAAGGATAAGGGGGAAGTCTTTTAGGACCGAGATGAGAAGATCATTTTTCACACAGAGAGTGGTGAGTCGGTGGAATTCTCTTCCACAGAAGGTAGTTGAGGCCAGTTCATTGGCTATATTTAAGAGGGAGTTAGATGTGGCCCTTGTGGCTAAAGGGATCAGGGGGTATGGAGAGAAGGCAGGTACAGGATACTGAGTTGGATGATCAGCCATGATCACATTGAATGGCGGTGCAGGCTCAAAGGGCCGAATGGCCTGCTCCTGCTCCTATTTTCTATGATTCTATGATTCTATGCTGGTTTATACACCAAAGATAGACACAAAGTGCAGGAGTAACTCAGCGGGCCAGGCAGCATCTCTGGAGAAAAGGAATAGGTGACGTTTTGGGTTGAGACCCTCTATTGTCCCCTTTGGTGTTCCCTTAGGTTCATCCCAACCTGAGTTTGAGATACATTGCACTACTTTATCACAGCAAAATTTAAACTCTGACCTCTCTTAGTAACCGTATTCTGGAATTATTTTCACCACATGGACTGCTGACTCACCACTTGAACAAGGGAAACTAGAGACAGTATTTCACCACAGGATTTGCCAGAAACACACACACATATATTCCACAAGAGATTAACTAGCAAATCAACAAGAGAATTGGCTGGATTTTGCATGGAGAGAAGGAATGTCATTATCTATCCTTTTCCTGCATAAACTTTTATTTGCCTGATCAGTAATCTTTAAACTAACATCATTTCATACTTGATTAGCGATCAATCACAACTGTTTAGCAGCTATAGATAACATACCCATCAAACGGATTTAACAGATGATAAATGACAATGTATCCGAATCTTAATTCTTTCTTGTTTATTAGCAAGTTCTGTGGGTCCTGAGACAGCTGACAAGGCCAACATGGAGCTGCAGAGTTTGGCACAGATAGGACAGGAGATTGGTGAAAGGATGGGTGGATGGAAAGTTGGCAAACCTCATAAAAAGCAGAAGGCAATAAGTAGAGTAGAGCTAAAGTGGGTTAAATGTTGCAAATGTTGTGCAGGGCATCATGTGCGGCTGAGAAAGAAATGCCCTTGTGCAAGGGAAAGAATGTGCACAATATGCATTAGAAGCTCATTTTTACAATGAGCCCAACAGAAAGAGTCCATGGATAAGATGTGCAGGGACTGAGGGGTGATCTTATGGAAGTGTACACAATGGTGAGAGGAAAAGATTGGCTAAATGCAAAAGGGTAGACACAAAATACTAGAGCAACTCAGCGGGACAGGCAGCATCTCTGGAGAGAAAGAACGGATGATGTTTCTGGTTGAGACCAAGGGTAAATGCACAGAGTCTCTTGCCCAGATTAGTGGAATCGAGAACCAGAGGACATAGGTCTACGGTGAGGGGAGAAAGATTTAATAGGAACTCGAGGGGTAACTTTTTTTTTTGCACAAAGGGTGGTGAGTATATGGAACGAGCTGCCGGGGAAGGCAGGTACTATCGCAACATTTAAGAAACATTTAGACATGGATAGGACAGGTTTAGAGAGATATCTACCAAACGCAGGCAGTTTGGACTAGTGTAGATGGAACGTGTTGGTCAATGTGGGCAAGTTGGGCTGATGGGCCCGTTTCCATGCTTTATGATTCTAAGACTGAGACAATCAGATCCAGAGAGGCTGCTGAAAACCATGTAGTTAGGTCAATTCTGTAGAAGGGACACTCGCTAAATATATCTGCACCATGGCATTGATGCAAAGGAAACCGTGACTCAGTAGCTGCATGTAATATCCTCCTGAAACATACATCAATCTTGAGACAGTCCAATTAAACCCAACAAGTCGCGTTCTATCAACGCACGCCAAGACCACACTGAATCAGACTGGGAGGTCTTCTCTGAAAGTGGTGAAACTAAAGAAGAAACTAAGTTGCAACGTGAATTCCAGCTCAATAGACCAAATAATTGTCATGTTCACACTTGGAAATAACAAGTGAACTGTAAATCGTAACAAAAGCATTGAAATTGTTAGATTGTAAGCAATCACTGAACTGCACTACTCTCAGATAAAAATGCAGATGCTTTTTTCAAGGAACGGGGAAACTGGAAGCCAAATACCTTCTAGTCCTCAATGAGCAGAAACATCTGGTAATATGTACCAAGGTCACAAAGTCTCATTAGTCATACAACATGGAAACGGACTCTTCTGCCCACTGTCTCCATGCCAGCTATCAAGCGTCTATCTCTACTAACTCCACTTCCCAGTGCTCATCTAAATACTACAAGTTGTGAGAGTACCTGCCTCCCTCAGCACCTCCAGCTGCATATTCCAGATTTCAACCAGTGAAAATCCCCTTCCTCAAATCCCCTCCAAATCTCCTATTCCTTCCCTTAAACCTATGCCTCTGGTTAAAGACACCTCTGCTGAGGAGAAAGGTTTCTCACTATCTATCCTATCTATGCTCCTCACACTTCTGAATTCCACACTCAAGTCACCCCGACGCCTATCCCACTCAGTCGCTTCTCAACTCAGTTCGGCTCCATTTCAGGCAACATTCTGGTATCTCTCCTCTGCACCCGCTCCAGTGCAAATGTGCAATTTAAGACAAGCTGTAGAAACTAATATAGGTCAAGGTGGCAGCACCAGTAGACACACCCTGCTTGATTAAGCGGTGAGTGGAGAATTTCTCTCAGCCCAAGAAAGTAACAGAGCACTGAGCCTCTACGCTATGAAGATAGTACAATAAGTTTTACCCACAGGTCAAAACCATTCAGCATACTGAATACAAGAATGACTGTTAACAGCACTGATGTACAGAGGGTTCTTCGGCTCCAAGTCCATAACTCCCTGAAAGCAGCAACACAAGTATTTAGAGTGATAAAGTATGTTTATGGCATGTGTAAGCAGGAACTGCAGATGCTGGTTTAAACCGAAGATAGACACAAAAAGCTGGAGTAGCTCAGCGGGACAGGCAGCATCTCTGGAGAGCAGGAATGGGTGACATTTCAGGTCGAGACCCTTCTTCAGACTGGTTAGGGATAACGGAAACGAGAGATATAGACGATGATGTGGAGAGATAAACAATGAATGAAAGATATGCAAAAACTTGTCTTCCATAATTAGGGCATTAAATGTAAGAGTCAGGCAGTCATGGTTGCAACTTTATAAACTTTTCATTAGGCCTCTTTGGGGCATTATGTGAAAATTGGTTGCCCCATTACAGGAACAATGTGGAGGCTGGAAAAGTGCAAAAGAAGTTTACCAGAATGCTGTCCGGATAAGTAGAGTTGGATAAACTTTGATTGTTTTCTATGGAGCATCGAAAACTGAGTGGAGACCTTGTTGAAGTTCATAAAATTATGAGAGGCATAGAGTAGGCAGTCGGAATCATTTTCTCAGACTGAGAATGGCAAATACCAAAGGGCACAGCTTTAAGGTCAGAAGATGTGCAGGGCTTGTTTTATTTTAAAACACACAAGTGTGCAGGTGCCAGGTTGGTGGAAGCAGATATGTTGAAGACATAGACATGAAAATATAGAGAATGGAGGGATCTGGAGCATGTATGTCCAGGCAGATGGGATTAGTTTCATTTGGCATCATACTCAAACATTGTGCGCTGAAGGGCCTGTCACCTGCTTAATGTTCTATGTTCTACATCCTATAATGTATTCTGGCATAAAGCTCGATGGTTCCATACTTCACCTGTTTCAACAAACCATCCGAGAGGAATGTCATCTGGAATCAGAGCAACAGAAGAATTTCAGCAAATACCGTATCTTGTATGTTAGCACCACCAGCAGTTTACAAATTTATCAGGGTCTACATTTTAATTTGGAGATACAGGCCCTTCAGTCCAGCAAGTCCATGCCGACCAGCTATCCCTCTCACACTAACCCTATCCTATACACTTTAACCAAGCTAATTAGCCTTCAAACCTGTACGCCTTCGGATTGTGGGAGGAAACTGGAACTCCCGGAGAAAACCCACGCAGGTCACAGGGAGAACGTACCAACTCTGTACAGACAGCACCCGTAGTCAAGATGAAACCTGGGTCTCTGGTGCTGTCAGGCAGCAACTCCACCATTGCACCACTGTGCTGTCCAATGGGGAGATTATACAGATATGCGAGACCTTCAGATCTCTGGAAGCAGCCAAAGGAAATGCTTCACGATTCCATCTGAGGTAGACCCCAAGCAAAGGTCAGGCCAGATCCATTTCACCCTGAAGAGAAAGTGTACCTGGTAACAGTCGACCATTCCTCAAATCATTCTTCGATGGACTGTTTGCAAAACCTTATTGATTCACAAATTTGAAAGAAAGTTTGCAAGCTATGGTATTATGGGCCACAGTAATCAACTTTTGGCGGTTTCAAAGGATTGCCAGTTACATCATCACCTAATTTTCCACCATAATGAACTGGCACAGGAATGGCTGGAGGAGCCGAGTCATCCCAGCCTTACTTACTGCTCTAAAGCATGAGGTGATGAGAATCTTGTGCAGAGACCTCCAGCTAACAACAGGATGGCTCCTAGAATGAGGGGTTCAAAAACAAAGGTGTGGTAGAGTAACTCAGGCAGCCACAGAGGTGCCACAGGGTATGCTGCACAACTCAGATGTGGCAGGTGACAATGGCAATGCACAGTACAAATGACACAGGATCATGGTGAAGGAAGGCTACAGAAACCACTCATCACGGTCAGGTCCCAAAAGGATCACATCACTGCTGGAAGGGTTGTCAATAGAACTCGGGCAAGATTTTGTGCCGAAGTAATGCACTTTCGATTGGACAATTACTTTGGAAAGTTGTTTATTTTCTTTTGTTTTCATTAGTAAAGCAGGGTTGTGACATATGGCTGATCCAATACTGGGGATGTATCCCTTTAGGATTTGTTTCAATTTGGTTCAGTTTAGTTTAGAGATGCAGTGCGGAAACAGGCATTTCAGCCCACCGGGTCCGCACCGACCAGCGATCCCTGCACATTAACACTATCCTACATACTCTAGGGACAATTTAACCATACACCAAGCTAATTAACCTACCTACCTGTGTGTCTATGCAGTGTGGGATGAAACCGAATGTCTCGGATAAAACCCTTGCAGGTCACGAGGAGAAGGTACAAACTCCGTGCAGACAGCACCCGTAGTCGGGATTGAACCAGGGTCTCCGCCGGTGCAAGCGTTGTATGGCAGCTACTCCACCGTTGCTACCACACAGCTGGTGGTGAATGAGCTCGGACTACCTTGTTGGCTGGAAGTCAGTGCACAGTAAAGAAAATGCACTCTCATTAACACTCTGCAAGTTCTACATTTAATTAAAACATTTTCGCACTTTAACTTCCAGCAACTGCAAATCAAGCTTCAGGCGAGGAGAATTGGGGAGGCCGGTGGTAAGTGGGGATCAAAAGCTTCAAGAGCACCTCTCTTGGTCTTGCTGCAGAGCTAGCTGCTAGCTACAGAGAAAAAAATTCATTTTAAAAGAAACAATTTGTGATAATCTTACCATCACAGCTTGTGTGGAGCAAAGAATAAATGAAGAGTTGCAACTTTCCTGATGCATCTTGCTGATGCACAGATGACATTGTAAGATTTGGACGTAGCAAAGCTGTAGGAAAATGCAATCCAATTCCATCACTGCCCTCTGCAACGGGGGTTAGGAGTTACTCATAACTCCCCATTCAATTCCTCTGTTGTTCCAACTCACATCTATTTACCAACGCCAAATTTCACTTCTGTCCCGAGATGAACTCAAATAGACAAGAGGCAAGAGGACTATAATCAGGTTTTGTGTTCCTGGGGTGGGGTGGGGGGGGGGGGGGGGAAGATAGAGGCAAAAACCCTCTCAAGTCTATCATTCGAATCATCACTCCAAAATTAAAACAGGTAATTACACACACTGAATGGACTTCATGGCTTTCAACTTGTTTGAGTATAATGGCCCTGTCTCACGGTGCGGGTTGACCCACGAGGTACCCCGAGTGTAAGACTCGTGGTTGTGTACGAGACTTCAAGTTTATGTTCAAGTGTTTAACCGAGTTCCCACGGGTATGTCATTTCTGCGATGTTCCTCCTCCGAGTTACCAAGTTCCTCTCCCGTTACTCTTGAGCCAACCGTGAATGAAGGTATGTTTTAATAAAGCAACAATGTTAAAAGACATCTCCATCCTGTGGCTTTGAGTTATTTCAGCGCGGCCGCATCTATTGATACGACCTACAAAGGGAAAATGCGCACCCTCCAGTAACCAATAACGTGGTAAGTGCATTTCTTGGTGCTTTATGCTTTTAAATACTGTATTTCCCGGGGTGGGGGGAGAGCTCCGTTCATAGTATTTGGGGAGTCTGGCGTTGTGAAGGAGGGGATTGGGGTCAGTAACCCACTTGCCACGCTCCAGTCTGAGTGCAGGTAGTTGGGACTAGGTGACAGTAAACGGCACGGAGTGAAAGGGCAGAGATCGCCTGTTTCCGTGCTGTCATAGCTATATGGTTTTCTTGTGGCCGGGGAGTGAATTAGCTTGGGTGGCTGCCGCAGCGCTCCGGGCACGGACAGCAGAACTGGCCGCCACTTCCGAGGAAGGAAGCAGCTCGGGTGACTGACTTTGAGCGGCCGCCGGGACCCGACAGCAGACACACACACACACAAATACACACACACACACACACAAATACACACATATATATTTTATATATATAGGCGAGAGATTTAGATTTGAAATGCAGGGGGATGATATTTTGCGGTGTTACTCAGCAGTAGGCAACCCAGGAACCACGCAAAGTATATATACAGCACATGGACATGTGTATATATATATATATATATATATATATATATATATATAAATACACATGTCCATGTGCTGTATATATACTTTGCGTGGTTCCTGGGTTGCCTACTGCTGTGTGTGTGTGTGTGTGTGTGTGTGTGTGTGTGTGTGTGTGTGTGTGTGTGTGTGTGTGTGTGTGTGTGTGATGAATTGCCAAGACACAAGGCACTGTAGATACAAATAATACACAAGAAAGGGCAGATGCTAGTTGATAAAAGTGAACACATGGGGCTGGAGAAATTTGGAAATGTCATCCCGCCACCCATTCCTTCTCTCCAGAGATGCTGCCTGCCCGCTGAGTTAAAAGAGTTCCCACGGTGGACTCACGAATCACTAAGGTAAACGCACAGGCCACCACGTTATAAACGAGTTTAAAATGTTTCAATTTTTAACTTGAACTGTAAGTTTGACTCGTGGAAAAAATCAAACATGTTTGATTTTTTTCACGAGTTACCAAGTTTCACGGGTACCTGCCGTTAGCGCCACGAGTCACTAAGTTGCTCGCAAGAGTTCCGACGTTCCCGCTACGTTTAGTGTACGTGATTACCGTGCGTGACATCTCTGGGTCACTCGTGGGTCAACTCGCACCGTGAGTCAGGGGTTTTACGCTCTCATTCCAAGACGATTGCTAATTTCAACCCTATCCTAATTCGTTTCCTTAAATTATAGATCCTTAAAATGCTCACTTTAAAACAGGGAGGGGAAGAAAGTGAGCAAATATAATAAATGAAAAGTATTGAGCTATGCGCCTAATTATTCCCAATTTATCACTCTGCATATTGATGCAATCCATAATCCACATGATCTGTTACTTCTTACAGATCGTGATAGAACCACAAATTTAGAGGTGTCAAAAACACAAAGTGCAGGAGGAACTCCGATTAAAAGTGTTGATGCTCAGAAATATCTACCGTGATAAACATCTCAAATGGTGAAATATCAAGGAAGGTTTTTAAAAAAAAGGCTGAGAATAAATGCTCATTGCGTTGTCTTCTGAAGAAATGTAGCAACCACTGCTTAAATACAACCTGTCATAAATGTTCAGAATTCAGTTCTAATTAGGGACATAATGTGTTAATACCAATATTTGTGACATGTCTATCAATGTGCATAAAGTAAGCACACTTCCATTACTTTTAAAGTTGTATCATGATCTTTGGAGCATAGAGCTAGAATTTTGGAAATAGTAACGTATTCCCACTGATGCGTGACAGAAATTCTACCAAGTCTCGGACTGTTGTTCTATTAGTGTTGCTAGCGTTGCACATTAGTAAACTTATGTGGAAGCCAACCTGGCAACTAATTCTCTGTCCAAGCTAGTTTACTTTGGCAAGTCTCAAACCGAATCCACATGCTGCAAGTAGCTGCAACGATACACAAACCTTGAGTGTTTAATATGCAGGGTGAGGAATTTTCAATGCATTCCTAACCTTGTATCAATAGTTACAGTGCCCATGCAGGCTTTGAGCACGAGTATTGCAGTTTATTGGAAGCGAAAAACTATAGTCTGTTTAATGCGAAGGGGTGCATGATTCAACATAGCACAACATGTCAATACTCACCATTATTATGTAGCAATATCAACTGTACAAGCTCTGGTGATTAGGCAACAAAAATGATGGTATCAGACCAAGTTAAAATGATGACAAATTGCTACTGTGAGTAATGGATCTTTTGAAATAGCTGTGCATTAATGGAAAGGTTAGATTTGGAAGATTGCGCATCAGATTTCCAATTTGCTGCTTCAGGGATTTGAAAACATGTTTCTACATTACAATAATCTTGTGAACTATCGTGGTTTAGAAGGCGCAGAGTGCAATGAGAGCAGGAATAGATATTGGGAAGGGATGGGAGATGGGGTCTTTTATTGCCGTGTGCTATCCCGTCAGAGAAAAGACAATTCATGATTACGAGCAAGCAGCCATTGTGTTCAGATACAGGACAAAGGCACAATGTTTAGTGCAAGATAAAGTCCAATAAAGTTGAATTAAAGATAGTTTGAAGGTCTCCAATGAGGTGGATGGGAGGTCAGGATCACTCTATCTTACCAACTAGAAAGCAGCCCAGACCTCCCATCTATCCCATTAGAGATATTCAAACTACTTTAATCAGGCTTTAATGGACTTTATCTCGCACTAAATGTTAAACTCTTTATCCTATATCTGTACACTGTGGGCAGCTTGATTGTAATCATGTATAGTATTTTTGTGGACTAGATAGCTCGCAACAAGAAAGCCTTTCTCTGTACCTCGGTACGCGTAACAATAATAAACTAAACTAAACTAAAACAGAAAGAAAAAATAAGAATTCAAAGATAAATTGTTTTTTTAAACAACAGTGAAGAAAAAAATATTTCTGGATTTCATTGCTGCTGAAAAGTCTCAGCTTGGAACGTCAAGTCTCAATCTATCTCCACCTGTGCTGCCTGACTAGGTGAGTATCTCCAGCATTCGTTATTTCACTTTAGATTTCTAGCATCTGCAGTGTTTTATTTTTATGCTCTGGATTTCTTGCCAATCGTTAATAGGTTAAGAAACTACAGAAAGGGAACTCGTGAAAGGAAAAAATAAAATAATCAGAAACATACTCAAACCTAATTAAATATTAGGTGAGAACTTTAGAACATTGAAAATACTGCAAAACAGCACATGAATAAAATATAAATTCTGTGGTCAATTCTTATTATAGAAGATCGACTGAAATGCTGCGCTGATGTAGTTTGGCCTGTGTTGGTTATGCCATCGATATTCTGAACAGGAAAGCCAAGACATTAAAACCATTAAAAACAAAGAAATTTGATGACCTCACTAGTACAATACTGTCTACCCAGTGACCGAAATCACTATCAAAATATGGAGGGGACCGGGGGGACAAAATTACTTGGCGGCCGCGCGCGCATGCACACACTCACACACACACTCGAGGCTTCGGAGGCTTCTGTGGGCCCTGTGAACGGTAGTTTCAGCTCAATGCAGCTCAACTCTGCCCGTCTCGCCGGGTTAACCTACTACCCTGCCTGGACTGACCGCATATCAGTCCGGAGACGTGGAGCTAGCGCTGCTTCTCTGCACTGGCTGTAAGCCTGGGCCATATTTCCCTTAAGTCCAGGCAGGGCTGTAGGTTAACCTGGCGGGACAAGCAGAGTTGAGCTGGGTTTAGAGCTGCTTTTCTGCGCTGGCTGTGGGCCTGGGGGCGCAGCTCCTGTCTGACTCCCGACGTCTCTGGCCACCCCTGGGCGTGGGGGGCCACTCGGGTGCAGACGGGGATGGTCCAGAGGAGGTTCGGCCACGATTGCAGCGCCGGAGAGCCGGCCGGGATCAATCCTGGCTGCGGATGAGACGCAGATCTGTGTCCAGGTCTGCCGTTGACCCTATGACCTAGGCACGTCTCCCTCCTCCAATCACCGTGCTCTATCCTCACTCCCACCCCCCCTCTCAAAACAGGGGGGGGGGGGTGTCCCCCCTGCCCCCCCCCCCCCCCCGGGATTTCCGCCACTGTTACCTCTTACGTTGTGTTATATTTAAGTGTTATTAATAGACTGCTGAGGAAAGCCACACTGAAGTTATTCCCATATGCTGGACTGTTTTGTTACTGCAGCAACAAGGAAAAACCCAGTACAGTTTAAACCTGCAACTCCATGTGAAGGAGAAGCTGAAACCAGAGCCCAGTGCAGAACATTTGCCAAGGGATACATACTTGGTTGCCCACCAAACCTACACATTCTGCATTATTTGCAATTTTGTAAATGTCAGCGAGCCCACTTAAACCACTGCTTCACTTTGCTGACTCACATGTTGAATAGTTCAAATCTACTATTAAAGCTACATCTGCCTTCTTTGCTGTTGGATCAATATCCTGCACAAAAACCCCATGTTGGGAATTGCAGCAAGATGACTTCATGCAAGTTATCATCCCACCTACACTCCTCTGAGCTCACTGTCCCCCGACTGACCGTCAATCTTGTTCTCCACACAAACTCCCCACACAATTTCAAAGCCTGCGCCATCTCATCCCACAAAGTCTTGCTGTATACAATCGATTCAACTGCAGATCCCACCTTTGATCAGCACTCCACCCCACATCCACCCAGCTCTACTTATCTCTGTGCCCACTGTAGAAAACCTAATTCCAACTCCAGAACAATGGGACTATCAATATCCCAAATCTCTGGAGGTCTGGCCCTCCATTCCCACCCGCAGCTCCTTAATCACTTGCTTTTTCTGCAACTAGCAACTCATCTCTGACAAGCTTTCCTTTTTGAAAGAAATCTTGTCATCTCCCAAATCCATGGCCATTTACCAAGATCTTCAATGCAACTGTTCAAAGGCAAACATACTCTTCTAGTCCTTGTCAACCAGTCGGCAGTCTTACCATGGTTAAGTGCAGCAACCCCTTCCAAAGGCTGCCTTCCACAATCTCAACTGGGTGAGACACCCTTTTCCCGATCCCACCATAATTAATCCTGTCATGGTCAAGGCATGATCAGTGATGGCTTTTCTTTCTGCATCCACATTGTTACTCTGGCATTCTTGAATTATATTTCATTATCCCTTTCGTTTTTCCTTGTCTACATGCTACCCCCTTGGCAACATTATCTGAGGTTCACAGTGTCAGTGTTCACAAACATTCGACATCATGCAGCTCTATCCCACACTAGCCATTCTTTGAACCCCATCATTAAATTGTTAAACTGGCCAACATCCCAGCCTAGAAAAGCAATAAAAAATAACCTTGAACATCACTCCACTTTGATTATCATGCCTTCGAATGCCAAAAATTCTAAAACTTGGATTTCACCTTTGATTCTTCTGTCCTAATTTTCATTCCTTCAATATGATGCTCCTAAAACCCAAGCTTCTGGTCAACTGCCAAACACTTCATTATGTGGGTCAGCGTTAAGTTTTGTGTCTGAAGAAGGGTCTCGACCCGAAACGTCGCCTATCTCCTTCGCTCTTTAGATGCTGCTGCACCTGCTCAGTTTCTCCAGCCTTTTGTGTACCCTTAAGTTTTGTGTAATAGGATTAATGTCGGAGAAACCCTGGGAGATGTTACTGTGGTGGAGGTGCTTTGAGGTGGAGGTGGTCAATAGGTCTTTGTTGCAACAGATGAAGACGAAGATAAGTGCCCTTTGGCACATCTGGATCAGCAGCTGGATCTTTACAAGCAGTGGAATCATCCCAAGAGCCAACATATAAAAATAAAGGCAGCCACATCCAAGGCCCATAATTTGGATAAAGTCATTTGAGGCATTAAAGTCATCCCATTATGTTTCACTTGTGGTTTGTGAAGAGATTTAATTGTTGGCACATGTGCAGATCAGACCAATTGAAGCTCTTCCTGAACATTTTCTGTAGGGCATAAACCACCACAAAAATGTAACATTGAAGCAAAATTACTAAGTTTGGTGTATTGTAGCCAATGTTCTTTTGCATTAAAAAAAACATTTTTTCTGAAATCACACGAGAATTCCCCCATTGACTCCACATGTTGTTTTGTCCTAATGTATCAACTTCTACAATATTGTTAATTAAGTGGCAATGTAAACTAACATTAATGTGAGAAGTAAATATATTTCAAAATAAATTAACTTGCAATGCAAGGAAAGCAGAAAAGCTGCTGAACTAACATTGATAATGGATCTTAAATACAGGGTGTACTGTGAGTTATGAATACCCAGCTTACAAACGAGCTCCCGGATATTATTATTAAATTCAAAGATTGTCATACGTACATATATTCATTTCTATAACCGTCAGAACTAGCTTCCTCTTTCTCTCTCCCCTAGTTTAGTAATTGTTCTGTTTTATCAGTCTCATCTGGTTTTAACACCACTCATTATAGTACTGGGGCAGTAAGGTTACAATATCAAGGGATTTGGGGGTATTTTCTGACTTAGTTACAAAATTGACATGGATGCTTTCTTAAAATGGAACTTGGTTCTTACATGGAGATGGCCTGTGTTAAGTTGTGGATGGTTGAGGAGGGATAATAGACAATAGACAATAGACAATAGGTGCAGGAGTAGGCCATTTGGCCCTTTGAGCCAGCGCCACCATTCAATGTGATCATGGTTGATCATCCCAAATCAGTACCCCGCTCCTGCCTTCTCCCCATATCCCCTGACTATCTATTTTAATAAAAATATCTATTTTTAAGAGCCCTATCTAGCTCTCTCTTGAAAGCATCCAGAGAACCTGCCTCCACCGCCCTCTGAGGCATAAAATTCCACAGACTCACCACTCTCTGTGAGAAAAAGTGTTTCCTCGTCTCCGTTCTAAATGGCTTACTCCTTATTCTTAAACTGTGGTCCCTGGTTCTGGACTCCCCCAAAATCGGGAACATGTTTCCTGCCGCTAGTGTGTCCAAACCCTGAACAATCTTATATGTTTGGTTGATAAGTTTCAGGGGTTGGATAGTTATAGTTAGACATTAGAGTCTATAACTCTGGCTATTTATATTAATATATGATACAAAGTGTTTTCTTACCCAACTTCTTCAAAAAACCCTTCAAGGTCATCTCTCTGCTCATCCAATGACAACTCCAGATCCAAGTAATTTCCATTCGGACCTATCTGCAGTGCACAGTCTTCCAACTGGACAAAGAAAAGATTCAAACATTCTATTTTAGTGGTCAGAATATGCAAAGTTAAGATTTTTAAAAAATCAGTCAAATTAGATATTTTGAGAGCAGATAAGTACCTGCAAATTGAGGGGTTAAATCTTAAGCAATGCAGATGCAATTAGCATTTCAACCAGGTCCAAACTACCGAGAAGGTTCATTCCTCTTGTCAATTTGTTCAGATTGAAACTTACCATTAAAGAGCAATGCCTCAGATAAAAATTTCAGTCCCCAAGATTGTTCCTAACCAGTTTCTGTTACATCTACATAGGACACAATTTTCTTATAAGATTTCACAGTGCAAGAATAGACCGTCTTTATGCCATAAACTGACACTCCATGTGGAAGGGATCAGAAGGCCCACTTCACTATTATGGCATCTTGAAGACAGATCTTAAATGAAGCAAAGCAATGGTTTCCACATTCTCTCTAACAAACTTCGGAGGTCATCTTCAAATGAAGTTTAGCTGAGAGCAAGTCGGGTAGTCAGATTATAACAGAAAATGTTGTATAACTATAATACTAGAATCAACATTTTAAGTAATGTTTCATTCCATAAAGCAAAAAAAAAAGTACTAGAGGATCTCAGCAGGACAGGCAGCATCAGTAGAGGGAATGGATAGGTGATGTTGTACTCTGAAGTCAGAAGAAATGTCCCAGCCCAAAAATGTTGCCTGTTGATTCATAAGAAATAGAACATAACCACTACAGTACAGGAACAGGCCCTTTGCCCCACAGTGCCCGTGTCAAACATGATGCCAAAATAAACTCATCTTATCTGACTGCATATCCCTCCACAGCTGCTGCCTGACCAGCTGAATTTCTCCAGCACTTTGTTTTCTGTTCAATATTCCAGCACTTGCCATCTCCTGTTCCTCTGTGTTTTAATTCCGAAAAAAACTGACACACTTTGCTTTGTTCTAAATTATTCTCCAGAGAATCAGTTCTCTATGAGAATAATTGGGAATATAGCTTAGTCCTGAGCACACTTGACAAGATAAGGCCTAAGTAGAAATTATAGCACAACATTTACAACAGGGGAGCCGCACAATCATGAATGGAATGTTATCCACGCCTCTCTTTGCCCCTGCAGCCAGAGGCAATTGACTAGGCTTGGCTCTCAAAACTAAATCTTGATAGATAGAGACAAGAAAAAGATTCCAACACAAAACATCCTGAGACATTCAGCAAGAGTGAACTAGTAGGTTGGAACTGAATATTGCAACGGTAAGGTAGAGATGCGGTTGGGGCGAGTGCGTGGTGAAGAGTAGACCAAGTTTAGAAAACACATACGATGGAAGTGAAGCAGAGGAAACTATAAAGCAACAGCGAGGGAAAACTTTGAGAAGCGGGAAGAAAAGCAAATTGGCATTTTCTACTCCCACACGTTGACTGCTGATAATCAGTCGTGTGCCTCTACATAGAAACATAGAAACATAGAAATTAGGTGCAGGAGTAGGCCATTCAGCCCTTCGAGCCTGCACCGCCATTCAATATGATCATGGCTGATCATCCAACTCAGTATCCCGTACCTGCCTTCTCTCCATACCCTCTGATCCCCTTAGCCACAAGGGCCACAGATCTACAACTGCTCAACTTTGCTCCCGATTGCATCCCTTGTTCACAACATTACTTGCTCCTGCTCCAAAACATTAAGCTCTGCTGCCTGCAATGGGTCAAATATTTAGAGACTCCCTCATTCCTTCAACCCACAGATCAGCGACATCTGGGAAGTGCTGAGTTAACTGCTGATGACAGAGGTGACAACAGGGTAAACAAAGAATTTTCGTCTATTTCAAATTATTCTTCACGAGAACGTAATAGAGGATGAGAATATTAATGCCAACTAATTAGGAAATGAGATGAATGCCACTATAATTCAGTGGAGGAGAGACTAGAGGTATGATTGGGAATGGTCCATGTGTGAAGAGATTGACACATTGGTGCATCTGCTGACTCACAGCGCCAACTATTTGGGTTCAATCCAGACTTCTAGATGTTATCAGATTGAAGTTCACACGTTCTCCCTGTGACCACATGGCTTTCCTCAATATGCCCTGGTTCCCTCCAATGCCCCAAAACATGTGCAGTTTGCAGGTTCATTGACCACTGTAAATTGGCCCTAGCAAAGATGGGTGGTACAAATGCTGTGAATGTAGAGGGAAAATAATGACAGGGAAAATAATGACAGGGAAAATTAATGGGAGATTTTAAGGTTATTTATTTCTGGATCAAAAATGGGTAAATGGATTTGAGGAAAAGGTCAGTCAAAGTTAATCACTTAAAGGGCCTGTCCCAGCAGCATGCAATTCCATGCGATGAGCGCGACCTAACGTGGTCGCTTGAGCCGTCCGGCGTCGCGGGGCCGGTCCCACTTCAATCGCCGGAGCCGTGCGGAATTGTGCGGAGTTCGTCCCGACATCGCGCGGGGCTCCGAAAAACCAACCCTGCTCAAAAATTCCGCGCGGCAACGGCTTGTCGGCTCGCAGTCGCCTCGACACATTACACACCGCCTCGACGTCGTGCCTCCGTGACCCTCTCTGTATGTGCCTCCGTGACCCTCTCTGCGTGTGCCTCCATGACCCTCTCTGCGTGTGCCTCCGTGACCCTCTCTGTGTGTGCCTCCGTGACCCTCTCTGTGTGTGCCTCCATGACCCTCTCTGCGTGTGCCTCCGTGACCCTCTCTGTGTGTGCCTCCGTGACCCTCTCTGTGTGTGCCTCTGTGCCCCTCTCTGTGTGTCCCTCTCTGTCCTGGCGAACTTACCTTTAAGACTTCGCTCCAAGTTCGCCTCACTTTGCGCCGCATCGTGCCATTCACCCCCGCGCGGCCCCAGCTGCCGGTTTGGTCGCGCTCTTCGCACGCAGGCGCATGCTGTTGGGAACGGCCCTGTACAGGGATCACCCGACCTCCGCGCGGCCCTCGCTGCCGGTTTGATCGCGCTCACCGCATGGCGTCGGATGCTGGTAGGACAGGCCCTTTACTAATTGATAAGCTGAGGGCCTCATTATCATTTGAACTCATCAATGGACCAGTTCCTCCAGGAAGGGCTACCATCTTTTAGTTGAAAAATAGTTCAATAAAATGCGGCAGACTGCAATTAAGCAAAGTCAAAATAATTTAAAAATGAGGCATTTGATTCTTCAGAGAACCATGTTCAATGGGCCGGAATGAATACAATGGGCCAAATGGACTCTCCCCTGTATTGTAGGGAAAAATGAAAATGAAACTTTGAGAAGCTGAAGGAGAGAGAAGGATCCCAGCAGGTAGGGACAAGTTGAGAGTTATTCTAAATAAATCACCGGGGCTGTGTGGAATAGCAAATTCAGCGTGAGCAGTTCGTCCCACCTCACCCCTATAAAAGAAAATATAACTGCATTAATTTGATGCTGCTCTTTGTCTTTGGTCCCACTTTGTTTAACCCACAGCAGCAGCAACCATTCAATGCTGCAGTTAAAGAAACAAACACTCACTTGCTCATCACTAACTTGTTTAAAAATTAGGTCGCACGGGCATTATTGGGATTAGAGTACATATTGGCTTAATAGTATTGATTTTAGCAACTGCGCAGAATAGAAGAGTTAAAAGAATCAATAGTGTTTTATTGTTATTTGTCCCCAATAGAACAATGAATTCTTACTGTGTAGGGAGGAACTGTAGTTGTTGGTTTAAACCGAAGATAGACACACAAAGTTGGAGTAACTGAGTGGATCCGATAGCATCTCTGGAGCATCTATTCCTTTTCTCCAGAGATGCTGTCTGACCGGCTGAGTTACTCCTGCTTTTTGTGTCCATCAATTAATTTCTTACTTGCAGCAGCACAACAGAAGAGGTAAACACAGACACAAAATACTGGAGTAACTCAGCGGAACAGGCAGCATCTCTGGAGAGAAGGAACGGGTGAAGTTTCAGGTCGAGACCCCTCTGAAGTCCCGCTGAATTACTCCAGCATATTTTGTGTCTATCTTCAGTGTAAGCCAGCATCTGCAGTTTCTTCCTAAACATACTAGGTATAGTACTCTGTAAACAATATAATAAACAAGAAAACAGTTCACCATCTGACAATGTATATTATATATATATATATATACACACACACACATATACACATAAAAACAAACTATAATAGTGCAAAAAGGCAAAACCAATGCCCCCAAATCTATGTCCTTCAGAACTTATTTGGAGGTTATAGGTTTAGACTCATGGTTGTTGGGAAGAAGCTGTTCCTGAAGCTGGATGTCAAGGTTTTCAGGCTCCTATATGTTCTTCCTGATGGTAGGAGTGTAATGATTTTCAACTCCCCTCTAACATGCAAGAATACAGTGATTAGTGTATCTGGTTACTCAAATCTCTATAATCCTTTCATCATTCAGAAAATATTCCAAACTATATTTCTTGATCCAAAAAGGATGAGCTCACTCTTCCCCCTCTGCCAGTTTGTCCACTTATCCTGCCCCTTTATGACTTCCTGATCCCTTCTTCGAACTCACTCTACCTGACATTGTAACTTGTAGACTTGAGATGAAAGTGGCTGGGGTATCCAAGTCTATGAGCTACTACATGTAAAGTTACCCAGACTTAGATATTGCAGTCATCAAATTCCAGCTCCAATCTCTCGGCACATCATGCATCTCTTGAAATGTCACAAAGAACTCCAGGGACAAAGTTGACTGGACGATCATGACCCCATCTTATCAATGGCCTCATGGTACATATTCTGCCAACCATTCATGCGCCAAAAATAAAAAAGATTGAACCTACTGCAAATAGACTATCAAGACAAGAAATCTCCATTCCTCGCTTTCCCGTTGATCTTGAAAATATTTGTCACCATTTAACTATAAGACATATGTTCAGCTATTCATAACACAAAGAAATGTAGTCTATACAGCCTCAAAATCACAGCAGCCATTCTATAAAATCATAGAAAATTATCTACTTTGTCCACTTCCAAACTAATCCACACATCCCACAATTTCCTTGTGTTTAAACAAAAATGATCATTCCAAATGGGACAAGCTTATATAGGGCTTCTTGGTCAGCATGGATGACTCGGCTATTCTGTGCTGTATGTTTCTAAGTCACTAATAAACACAATAACACAGTAGCCGTATTCTGCAGAACTCACAAACTGCAAAGGATTCTGACAGTGTAGATAGTTTGAGGCTGTTTTCTCTTGTGGGGAAGTTTAGACCTGTTGTACGAGTTGTAGTCTCTGCAAAAAGGTCTACCACATTTGATGGAGTTGAGGAATTGTTTCTCTCATAGGCAGGAGAATGGTGTTACGAGGGAGAGATAGATCAGCCATGATTGAATGGCGGAGTAGACTCAATGGGCTGAATGGCCTAATTCTGCTCCTCTCACTTATGACCTGATGATAGCTGAGAATATTTTTGAATTCTGCCTGCTTTATTATTATGTGGAATAAGCATATAATTTGGCAAAAATAAGCAAAAATATATGGTCTTCAGGAGAATATAACAGTTGTAGGATCAGGCAGCAAAGTGCAGTTAAAGCCAGAGATCAGGTCAGTTGTCATCTCACTGAACAAGATTGAGGTTCATGTGGCCACACGACTGTAGTGGGCTGAATCTCGAACAATGACGAGACAGAATACAGAAAGGAGATAAAGAGACCCCAACCTCTCCCTCAGTCAGGAAGACAAATGAGGTCGTTATTGACTTCAAGAAATGAGATAGTGTACACACACCCAATCAGCATTGATGGTATCAAAAGTGGAAATAGTCACGAGCTTTGAGTTCCCTCTTAACTTTAGTTAACTCTGCAGTACTAGGCATAAATACCACCAGTTTAGCCTGGTCCGATCACATTTTTGCTACGGCCTAGTAAGCTCACCAATGCCTCTACTTCCTAGGGATGTTGAGCATGTTTGACAACAACTCTTACCAATGTCTATGGATGCACCGTGTAAAGCATTCTATCAGGATGAATCACAGATTGGTTTGGCAACAACTCTGCCCTAGACTATAAGAAATTGCAGAGAAGTGGATGTGACTCAATCCTTTACACAATCAAGCCTCCCCTCTGTTGACTCCATCCCGACCACACTGCCACGGGGAAACAGGCCACACAATCAAAGACCATTAACATCCCGACCACTCCCTCTTCTCTCTGCTGTCGGGTAGAAGGTACAAAAGCTTCAAAGTACGTAGGAATAGATTGAAGAACAGTTTCTTTCCTGCTGCTATCAGACTGCTGAACGGTTCTCTCATGACCCAAGGGTGAAGTCCAGATTCTCCAAACACCTCAATGCTGCCCTTGCGCTTTTTTATCTGCATTTTTCTGTAACTGTAACGCTATAACTCTACATTCTGCACCTTTCTTTTTGCACTACCTGTTGCAATTGTGTAATGGCTTGATTTTACTCTTGTATAGTATGATTTGACCGGATAGCACGCAAACAAAATTTCTCATAGTATATCGCTACACATGTCAATAATAAATCCTCCCACCCCGCCACCCTTTACTTGAGGTGGGAGATTGCAACCTTCACGTGGTCCATCTTGTTTCGACGAATGCAATCAACTTGGTGTGCACAATCAAATAAGATCAAATAGAACAAGTTGTCCTACAACTTTAGGCTGTGCACACCATACGCAAGAAGAAGCCACCTTTTACACAGGGGGATGCTAACACTCAGATTAATTTCTTTAAAACACTATGTTTACTTGCAGAGCTGCCGACCCTGCATTCTGTGGCCATAAAATATATTTTTGGACACATCAGAATTTTACTTCAGCAAATCACGGGCTACAATAGTCTCCCAAAAGGGACAGGACACATAACTGAGAGAGAGAAAGCAGAGAAACAAACTGAAAGGTGGCAAGACATTTATTGCTCTCACTCTCTGTACATAAATTAATTGAAATGTTCAGTCGAAAACACAAATTGGCAGAGGTATCCATAAAATAAAACCTCTTCTTGGACAAAATTACAATCTCAAGCTTTAATATCGCAGCAGCTCGAATCATTGTAACTGCACAAATCATTTCTTTATTCCACAGAAAGTGATCTCCAGAAAGTTCCCTCTTAAATTTAGTTAACTCTGCAGTACTTTAGTTGAGAAAACAGACAAACAAGGTCAATGTGACATTCTTACAATACTCCACTACCACATGGAATGTTAATCCTTTTTTAAAAAAATCACCTGTGTGTTCATCATTCTTATGCCTTTGTAAGAAAAACAATCTACTTATTGCAGAACCAAGGAACTGCAGATGCTAGTTTTTTTTTTTAAACACAAAATACTGGAATAACTCAGCAGGTCAACCAGCATTCCTGGAGAGCATGGATGTGTGACGTTTCAGGTTGGGACTCTTCTTCAGAACTATTTCAATCTATTTCTTGTTCAAATGTTTATTTTGCTGCTAAGTATATTGGTATTGGTTTATAACTGCCAAGATCATACCAAGATACGTTTTGTATATGATCAAAGCAAATCATACCTTACATGAGTGCAATCGCACCATACTTGAGTATAACAGGTCGTGAACAGGTCGTGCAAGAGAGAAAATAAGCCGAGTGTAAAATAGTGAGTTGGAACTGTAGAGAACGTGCAGATAGAAAAAAAAAATTTCAAGGGCCACAGTGGGTTAGATTGAAAGATTGTGTCTACACCAGGGGTGGGGAACCTGCGGCCTTCGAGGCCATTAAGTGTGGCCTTTTGAATGAATCCAAATTTTGTAGAACAAATCCTTTTATTTTTATTTTATTCATATGTTTTTGTTCGTCTTTTGTTATTTTTATTTTAATCTTAAAATGAACGTATTTAAAATACCATTAGTACATAGTAGTTAGATTTTCACAAAATATTGTACATTTTGAAGTATATCTAATTGAAGTTTTTTGGATGCGACCTTATTAGATTACAGCTAACTTAATGCAGCCTTCCAACATGAAAAGGTTCCCCACCCCTGGTCTACACCCTTAGTTTATGAGAGGTCAGTTTAAAAATCTGATACAAGTGGGGATGGAGTTGTTCGTGAGACTGCTGGTACGCGCTTACATCCTTTGGTATCTTTTGCCCAATAGGAGACGGGTGAAGAGAGAATGACCAGGGTGTAATTGGTCCTTGATTATTTTAGTTGCTTTCCCCGGGGTGGTGTGAGGTATAGATCGAGCTTGCATGAGGAAATGGGCTACGTTCACAGCTCTATGCAATTTCTTGCTGTCTAGGGCAGCACAGCACCAAGGCATTTGATCGAAAGTGTTTGATGCATCCTGATAAGATGCTTTCTAGGGTGCATCTGTAGAAATTGGTAAGAGTCATTGGGGACATGTTGAATTTCTTTGTCTTTTGAGCGACCAGGCCTTGGATACTTCATTTTAAAGCTCTTGGAATCTGTTCCAAGTGCACTAACATTATACGTGTTGCCGCAACTTGCAGAATATGTTTCGACACTTACTCTCTCAACAGTAACAGCTAAAATTGGATGTTACATCATAAAGCACAGAACACAAGAGTAACAGGGTTTTCCCCATTGTTTTATCATTTTATTATTTTAGAATGGTGGAGTCATAGAATTGTAAAACACAGAAGCACATCGTTTAGCCAATCAACACCATGGTGGCCTTAAAGCACCCATTCATACTAATCCTATTATGTACTCCTCATATTTCCCTCAATTCACACCAGGGGCAATTTACAGTGACCAATCTAATAACCCACACAACTTTCGTCAAGAAGTAGGAGGCATAGATTAGGTATAGGCACCTGGGATAAGGTGTGTCAAGTGAAAGTGGCATTGCAGGCAAATAAAGTAACAAAGACAGCTTTTGGTACATTGGCCTTCAACAGTTTGGGAGATACTTATTGACTACAGGAAGCATGGTGGAGAACAAGCCCCAATCAGCATAAATGGTGCAAAAGTGGATATGGTTGAGAACTTCAAGTTCCTTGGTGTTAACATTGTCAATGATCTGTCGTAGGCCAACTACAGCCATGAAAGCACACCAACACCTCAACTTCCTGAGAAAAGTCAGCATGTCTCCAGTGTCTCTTACAACCATCGACAGGTGACCATAAAACACCAACTGCTGGGTTACATCACAGCTTGATTTGGGAACAGCTCTGCCTAAGATCACAAGGAACCGCAGAGTTGTAGCGGTAGCCCAATCCATCGCTCAGACCAGCCATCCCACCATAAACACTAAACCCTAGAAATGAAAATAGAAACTGAGACATTAAGTTGCAGTTGTTCAAGGTGTTGTTGAGGCCGCACTTGGAATATTGTGTTTAGTTTTGGTCTGCGACCTGCTATGGGAAAGATGCCATCCAGCTGGAAAGTGCAGAGAAGATTTACAAGGATGTCACCAGGATATGAGGTCTGAAGCCAGAGGGAGAGGTTGGGCAGGCTAGGACATTACTCTTTGGAGTGCAAGAGGATGAGGGGAGTATAGGTAAACTCAGTCCATTCATAAATCATGGAAACAGGCCCTCAGCCACCATCAAGAACCCATTTAAAGTAATCATACACTAGTCACATTTTGTTCTCCCCACAATCTCAAAATACTCTTTCCCTGAATTTTATCATTTGCCTACACATAACAAATAATTTACGGTGAATAATTAAACTATCAACACCTTTTCACACAAAAGGTGGTACGTATATGGAAGGAAGTACCAGATGAAATTGTTGAGGTAGATACAATAACAACATTGAAGTGACATTTGACAGGTACATGGATAGGAAAGGATTACAGGGATGTAGTCTCTGCCAGCTGTGTTACATTTTAGCAAATGTGTTCTTCAAACTAAATATCATTCCTCATTTTCTTTCTAAGCTTCATTCCTGTAATTTTCTTTCTCCGCTTCATTCCTCCACTCCGTCATTCTGAAGAATGGTCCTGACCCAAAATGTTGGCTGCCCATTGCCTCGACAGATGCTGCCAAGCCCACCAAGTTCCTCCAGCACTTTTTATTTTGCTCAAGTTGCCAGCATCCAACATATGGTACATTGGTAGACTCAAAATGCGGGAGTAACTCAGCGGGTCAGGCAGCATCTCTGGAGAGAAGGAATGTATGACATTTAGGGTCGAGACCCTGTGTCCTTCCAAAGATCTCTATTAATGCCACTTTTGCATCTGCCTCCACTACCAAACCAGCAGCACATTCCAGGCACTCACCACCCTCTGTGGATAAAAACCTGCCCCACGCATCTCTTCCCCCCCCCCTCATCTTAGTTGTGCCCTCTAGTATTTAATATTTCCATCTTGAGAAATAGGTTCTGACTGTCTACCCCATCTATGCCTCTAAAAATTGTATATACTATTACATCTACCCTCATCCTCTGGTATTCCAAAGAAAACAACACATCACCCATTCCTTCTCTCCAGAGATGCTGCCTGACCCGCTGAGTTACCCTAGCATTTTGTGTCTACCTTCAATTTAAACCGGCATCTGCAGTTCTTTCCTACACATATGGTACTTTGGTATACGATACGACAGAATTTTATTTATCCCAGGAGGGAATTTGATCTCCCAGCAGTCATAAAACACAAGATATATGAAACATGTAATTAAAGTGTCGACTGGAAAGGATTGAGGATGTGCAAAGATTGGGGAGGGGGGGCAAGGGGAGTCAGCCTTGACAGAAGGGGGTGAAGTTGTGCAGTTTGATAGCCACAGGGAAAAAGGATTTCCTGTGGCGTTCTGTACTGCATCTTGGTGGAACCCGTCTGTTGCTGAAGGTACTCCTCAGGTTGACCAGTGTGTCATGGAGGGTGTGAGCTGTATTGTCCAAGATGCTCCGCAGTTTAAGGAGCATCCTCCGCCCCAAGACCATCCTCCCATGAATCCAACTCCGTCCCCAGGACAGAGCCAGCCTTCCTGATGAGTTTGTTAATCCTGTTGCCGTCTGCAGCCTTCACCCTTCTGCCCCTGCACATGACAACGAAAAAGATGGCACTGGCTACCACCGATTGGTAGAACATCTGCAGCATCTTACTGCAGATGTTGAAGGAGCGGAGCCTTTTCAAAAAGTACAGCCGGCTTTGTCTCTTCTTATACAGGACCTCAGCGTTCCTGCACCAGACCACTTTACTGTCCAGATAAACTCCAAGCAATTTGTACTCCTTGGTAAACTGCACATCCATACCATTGATGGAGGCAGGACAGGGGTGTTCCTCTCCTCCTAAAGTCCACCCTTCATTCCTTAGTCTTGACGGTGCTGCGTACTTTATTTGTCACATGTATCGAGGTGCAGTGAAATTCCTTTTTGTGTACAGTTCAGTACAAGTATCACTATGCAAGTATCATTTCCCTTGCGTCTTCCTGTACTGTGCATTTTACAGTGTGTGTGGTCTATCAATTGTATGGCGAAGGAACCCACAGTACAAGGAATTCCCAGGTTATTTGCCAGCCTCTGCCAAGTTGGCCACTTGCAAGACAAGAAGGGGAAGTGAAGGGCGAGGCCAGGTTTCTTGTTTAACATCCGGCAACATATTGTAGAGATTTGCCTGCCGAGATAAGCATTGCCCTAGCAGTAATGTTACCTGCTACTGAGAAAGTTGCTGACCCTCACTGTTCAACTTTGCTTGAAAAACTGTGTGTGTGTGTGTGAGTGTGAGTGTGAGTGTGAGTGTGTGTGTGTGTGTGTGTGTGTGTGTGTGTGTGTGTGTGTGTGTGTGTGTGTGTGTGTGTGTGTGTGTGTGTGTACGTGTGTGTGTGTGTGATACATTACAGAAACTAAACTTTAACACAAATCAACATTACATTGTACATACAGAATGACTGTGGTTTAGATCCGGAAAGTTGCACGCTCTGAGCTTGTCTGTCACCCTTCAGCTTTAGTGACCACAAGCATCTAGAATAATGTGTACAGGATAAATGTTCTAAGAGATAGGGATTTATCGTGTAAAGGTTAACAGTTTTTAATAGCCCAGTGAATAACTAAATGGAATAGCTAAGGGTATACCGCATATAGAGCCATTAACATTTTATTGTATATTCGGGCTCTACTGTTTTATACCATCAATATTGATTTTGTTCAACATCAGTTAATAGTGAAATTTCTTAACTTTAGATGGACACAAACTGCTGGAGGAACTCAGCGGGTCAGGCAGCATCTCTGGAGAAAAAGATGGGCGACGTTTCGGGTTGGGACCCTTCTTCAGACTGAAAGTACGGGGTGGGAGAGGGTGACGAGCTGCAGTGGAGTAAAGAACAGGACTAATCAGGGTCAACCCGAAATGACCTCAGGCAGGGTTGTGCCCAAGGGGAGGGGAATGTAAGAAGAAGTTACTTTAAATGAGAGAATTCAATATTCATACCACTGGCTAGTAAGCTACCCAAGCAAAATATGAGGCGCTCCACATTGTTCCCATCTTGAGATCATACCTTCCCTAACCAACAGTGGACTTACCAGGGACCGCCCTGCACGAGGTCATTTGTGGCTGGCCCTGATTGATCCTGTTATTTTCCCTCTTCCAGTTCTTCACCCCCCCCCCCCCCCCCACCCCCACCCCTTACTTCCAGTCCGAAGGAGGGTCCCGACCCAAAACATCACCTATCCTTTCTCTCCAGAGATGCTGCCTGAACTGCCGAGTTACTCCAGCACTTTGTGTCCATCTTTGGTATAAACCAGCATCTGCAGTTCTTTGTTTCTAGTTTCTTGACTTGTGTGCTTTGCTGCACCAAATCCAAAATTGCTTGATTGCATGATTGGGATAAACACTTGGGAATTTGCCAGGGACATATCTCACAAATCTTTCCCGAGACCAATATTTTTCAGATCAACGTCAATCACATCAAACTTGGTCAGAATGGGCTTGCTGGATGAAGGGCCTGTTTCCGTGTTCTCATCAAACGTTCTGGCATGCCGTACATGTGGGAGGAAACCCGAACACCCAGAGAAAACCCACGCAGGTCACGGGGAGAACGTACAAACTCCGTACAGACAGCACCCGTAGGGAGAAATGAACCCGGGTCTCTGGCGCTGTAAGGCAGCAACTCTGCCGCTGCGCCACCGTACCGCGTTTCATAAGCATAATGCTACAGCTAAGATTCTAAGTTCAGTGGACTGGTGAATTCACAGTTGAGACACAGTCACTGTGACACTACAGTCTGACTTCTTTGTTGGGATTTCAGCAAACAGCATAACCAAAATTGGCAAGAGGAGGTAAAGTAACACAAATATGACAGAGAGAGAGAAAGAATCTATGGAGCTTGCAACCAGAAATATAGCTAAGTAGCACAATGTCATATGCACATTGTTAACTGGTAATTTGCTGCATGAAGTAGGAGCCCAGTATATACAACTATGCGTTGCAAAATTTCACTTCTAAACTCTCACTTTCTGTATGGTTTAGTCAACACGCAAGGTGTTAAAAGCCAATCCCATTAAGTTATTGCATAAGCAGTGGCTTTGCAAGATGCAAATGCACGACACTATGTCTCAGATTAATTTAAAGAAAAACAGTGACGTAAGCATGCACCACAGCGGGCAAAGTAATCTTCACCATTGCCTTAAGCCAAATTAAAATACAAATCAAAAGGATGATTCAACCACATTTCTGAGATACTATAAATATTCAATTCCATAACTACAGGAACTTATAAAAAGGTTTAACATCAGGGCAGTATGAAATATTCAAGGATTAGATAGCATGGATTCAGAAGCAATTAAAAAAATGAGCCCAGAATGTTAAGCTATCTACTACAGCAGTGAGAAATAGTACTCCAATTTCTTTTACAGCTAGTAAAATTTAAAAACGCAAAACATGAAGCAGCTGAAAACTGCTGATACTGGGATCCTGAGCTAAAAAACAAACTGCTGGAGGAATTAAGCATCTGTGCAGGGAAATGGACAGATGTTTCAAGTTGGGATTCTTATTCAAAACTCATACTTCAAGTCTTGAAGGAGGGTCCTGACCCAAGATGTCATCAGTCCATTTTCCTCCACAGTTGCTCTCTGACCTGCTTGAGTTCCTCCGGTAGTTTGATTTTTTTTGCTGAAGCAGAAATAATTTTGGGTGATGTGGAAGAAGGGAGGAATACATAACCCAAGAATACTTCCCATGAAAAATTGCATCTCATAAATATGCACAGAAGCCATATCATAATCAAACTATAATTCTACACTGTTGCAATAATGGGATTGAAGGACAAGTTCACCTTCTCACTTCTTCTTCAGTTATGCTTCAGACTGAGGATGTCTTACTCTCATTGCAATCAGTCGATTCCAGGATGACCGATGAGGCTGATTGGATGGGCAGGTGGGCAGTAACGGAGGTACTATGCTTCTTTATCATTTATGCTGGACATTTCTGTGCTCCCAATGTGTGAACACATGGTTCCCAATAACATCTTCTTGACTTCGAATGATCATAGGCCAGGGATGCTGACTTATCTTTCCAGCAAATTTGGAGGCATTTGCAAAGACGTTAGTGTTGTCTTTCCTGCGTTTCTATAGCTGTAGCGTTGAAACAGGTCTTTCAGCCCACCGAATCCATGTCAACCGTCACATTAGTTCTATTTCAATCAAACACTTATTCACACTAGTTCTATGTCATCCCACTTTCACATCCACTCCCTACACACTAGGGGTGAATCATAGAGGCCAATTAACTTAACTACCCACACATCTGTTGGGTTGTGAGAGGAACAGCAAATGCCAGGCCAATTGGTCCTTAGGTTCCAGCTTTCTATCTCTCTATTGAAAAGGAGCTTTTTTTTAAAGCTTTTTTAAAGCACTGGGACATTTCCAGAACTAGCAAACTGTGGAAGGTTTTAACCAACGCATTCACCAGCTCTAATCAGCGCACTTATCAGCCTTTGATCTCAATTATTTACCCAACACTTATTCTATAGTGACAGCTTTCATTTGCAGTCCCTTTTTGCCCCTAATTTTAACAGTACTCAAATGGGATTTTTCGATGGCTTCTACCTAAAGCCAGATATGAAATTCCCTTCATTTTTTTATTTCCCAGTCTCATCCTTTCTGGAATTCCAGTCCCTTTCATATACCTCAAACTACTCTTACGGTCTCAATTTTATCTTCAATGCTCAGTTGCTGTCAAAGTGTTTTACTCCTTTTCTTAGTCATCCTTCGGTAGTTTCCATAATCTATTCAATTTTCTGCAATATTGTATATTTTATTTTTCCATTTGTCATCGTCCTTTTTTAGTTAGCCACAGATATGTCGTTCTCCTTGAAGGCTTTATTTCCCAATGAAATATATCTTAGTGAGGATTATTTATTATTTATTAAATGCCTGTTGGCACATCTACTTATTGATCTACTTTCTCTCATTAACTTTAGCTAACCATGCAAATGCAACTTTGTAATCACCTTAAAAAAAAATTAAGACCTCAGATGCAAACCCAAGTTTCACACATTAGCAGATGTATGTTTTACACTAATTTTATCAGTGTGATGGTAGAACATAAAGCATAGAACAGTACACAACAGGAACAGGCCCTTCAGCCCACAATACCTGTGCCAAACATGAAGTTAAGGCCAATTTAGTTATGTTTAGAGATGCAGCGCACAAACAGGCCCTTCAGCTCACTGAGTCCACACTGATCAGCGATCCCCGTACACTAACACTATCCTACCCACTAGGAACAATCACAATATTTTACCAAAGCCAATTAACCTACAAACCTGTACGTCTTTGGAGTGTGGGAGGAAACCGGAGCATCCGGAGAAAATCCATGCGGTCACAGGGAGAACGTACAAACTCTGTACGAACAACATCCGAGGTAAGCATCAAACCCGGGTCTCTGGCACTGCAAGGCAGCAACTCTACCGCTGCGCCACCGTGACAGCCAATACTTGTCTGCCTGCACATAATCCAAATCCCAATACACCCTGCATATCATGTAGGAAAGAACTGCAGATGCTGGTTTAAATCGAAGTAACTCAGCGGGACAGGCAGCATCTCTGTATAGAAGGAATGGGTGACGTTTCGGGTCGGGACCCTGTGCCCTTGCAAAGATCTCTATTAATACCACTTTTGTATTTGCCTCCACTACCAACCCAGCAGTGCATTCCAGGCACACACCACCCTCTGTGTATAAAACCTGCCCCACGCATATCTTTCCCCCCTCATCTTTAGTTATGCCCTCTAGTATTTAATATTTCCATCTTGAAAAATAGGTTCTCTAATAGGCATCTACGTCTCTGAAAATTGTTTATACCCGGTACTTCTATTACGTCTACCCTCATCCTCTGGCGTGCCAAAGAAAACAACAACACAAGTCACCCATTCCTTCTCTCCAGAGATGCTGCCTGACCCGCCGAGTCACTCCAGCATTTTGTGTCTATCTTCTAATCCATACATTATTCTGGTGAACCTCCTCTGCACCCTTTGCAAAGCCTCCACAGGCTTCCCGTATTGCGGCAGCCAGAACTGCATGCAATATTCCAAACGCGGCCTAACCTATAAAGTTGGATCATGTTCTTCATTTATCTGTATATTTATATTATGTATTTCACTTTCTCTAATTCAGTTAAAACGTGAATGAGAGTTAAAAATAAAGCTTCTTGGAGACAATCTGCTTTAAAACTCCATTGACAGCAAACGAATTAATCTGAACCAGCTACCTAGTTCTTTCTTACTTCATAGAATAGTAAAGGATAGTCCAATCTGTGCAGAGAAGAACAAGTGTGAAAATTAATCAAATACTGGTTATGCTCTTAAGACCACAAAGTAATGTCAACAATAGGTAGCCAGAAATGCTGAAGAAACTCAGCAGGTGAGGCAGCATCTATGAAGAGAAGGAGTAAGCAGTTTTGCCATTCCAATCAAACTCGAAGGGATGTAAAGAGGTTGAAAAAAACATAGATGAATGTCTTACTAATGTGATGGTTTCTAATGACACATTATAACTGCAAACAAGACAGGATGTCTGACATAAAATGCTGGAGAAACATTTTGGGTCGAGACCCTTCTTCAGACCCAGTCTCAACCCGGAAAGTCGCCAATTCCTTCTCTCCATAGATGCTGCCTCACCCGCTGTGTTTCTCCAGCATCTGCAGTTCTTTCTTAAACAAGACAGGAAGTCTTATGTCTGGGTTTTGAGTCCTTTCTTCTTTCTCAAATTATTGGTTAGAATCTCCTTTGATACATAAATAACATGCAGTCTCAAACAAAACACCGTCAAGCTACTTTGGAGATAAAACGCTGGAATAACTCAGCGGGTCAAGCAGCATCTCTGGAGAAAAGTAAAAGGAATAAAATGAAGAAGGGTCTCAATGCAGAATGTCATCGATTTCTTTTCTCCAGAGATGCTGCCTGATCCGCTGAGTTACTCCAGCATTTTGTGTCTATCTTTGGTGTAAACCTACATCTGCAGTTCCTTCCTACACATCAAGCTGCTTTACTTGTTTCTAATATACAACACAAAGTTGGCTCTTTGAAGCATCCCAACATTGTGAGAGTGGTGACTTGAGTGGGACTTTTTCTCTGTTATAAGATGAGAAACTAAAGGTTTCCTTCATGCAGTAGACTGTCAGGTTGGATTAATTTTCTCTGCCCTTGCTCTCAGAGACTCGTAGCATGGAAACGGCACTGGAGGGTGGTAATTTGGGAGTGCGGACAACGCACTGATCCAATTTCACTTTGAAAGCCAGAATTCAATCAGCCTCCACCACCCTGTTTGACTATGCATTCCAAACGCTTGCTATCCCTTGTGCGGAAAAGTACTTCAAAGGCTCCATTACCTCCGATGACCGGAAGCATAATCAGAGTTCAATATGTCGTATAAACAGAGCAATACACTGTCTCAGCAGCCTGCTTCTCACTTGCAGCATAGAGTTACACCAAAACCAAGCACAGAAATAGCCCACTGCATCATACTGAAGTGCCCCAGGATTTATACTACATGGATTTCTTCCCGCCACCACCCCAATCATCTTATAACTACTACCCACCCAGGTCCAATGTCATTTTGCTCCATACTCCTTAGACTATACCGCAAACATCACCTATGCATCAGTGCTCACAAATCATCGACATTCCCACCATTCGCTTTGTAAACTTCCTTAAATTTCTCATTTGATGCCATTGCGACATACCTAACCCAACAAGGCCTTTTACCCAAGCGAGACACAAAGTGCTGGAGTAACTCAACAGGTCAGGCACCATCTCCCGGAGAAAAAGTATAGGTGACCTGCTGAGTTATTCCAGCACTCTACGACGCCTTTATATACTTTGACTGTATGCAAACAAAGAATCTCACTGTACCAAGTACACGTGCCAATAAAGTATAAATCAATCACTTTGTGTCTACCTGAACCAGACATGTATAAACCAGCAACTGCCGTTCTTTCTGCAAAGCGTTTTACCTGTTAAACTGCGCACTTTTTGTTAGCAATCCGTATTTGATGCTTGATTCCTCCCTATCCCACCCCAAATCATGCAAGGAAAAGGTACATTTTCCATTTAATCCCCCTATTTACAATACCCAATTTGCCTGCACCTACCATAGATTCACTCCGTTGTAAATCAAACCCAACATTGTTTTGGTCAGAATCAGTTGAATCTTCTGATCAAATCAGAAACAAAATAAAGCGTATTATAACACACAAAAATACAACTTAAAGAAAGGTAACTTTGAGGGTATGAGACGTGAATTGGCCAAGATTGACTGGCAATTAATTCTAAAAGGGTTGACGGTGGATATACAATGGAAGACATTTAAAGACTGCATGGATGAACTACAAAAATTGTTCATCCCAGTTTGGAAAAAGAATAAATCGGGGAAGGTAGTGCATCCGTGGATAACAAGGGAAATCAGCGATAGTATCAAAGCAAAGGATGATGCGTACAAAGTAGCCAGAAAAAGCAGCATACCAGAGGACTGGGAGAAATTCAGAGACCAGCAGAGGAGGGCAAAGGGCTTAATTAGGAAAGGAAAAATAGATTATGAAAGAAAACTGGCAGGGAACATAAAAACTGACTGCAAAAGTTTTTATAGATATGTGAAGAGAAAGAGGTTAGTTAAAACAAATGTAGGTCCCTTGCAGTCAGAAACAGGTGAGTTGATCATGGGAACAAGGATATGGCGGACCAATTGAATAACTACTTTGGTTCCGTCTTCACTAAGGAAGACATAAATAATCTGCCTGAAATAGCAGGGGACTGTGGGTCAAAGGAGGAATTGAGTGAAATCCAGGTCAGTCGGGAAGTGGTGTTGGGTAAATTGAATAGATTAAAGGCCGATAAATCCCCAGGGCCAGATAGGCTGCATCCCAGAGTACTTAAGGAAGTAGCTCAGGAAATAGTGGATGCATTAGTGATAATCTTTCAAAACTCTTTAGATTCTGGAGTAGTTCCTGAGGATTGGCGGGTAGCAAATGTAACCCCTCTTTTTAAGAAGGGAGGGAGAGAGAAAACGGGGAATTACAGACCAGTTAGTCTAACATCGGTAGTGGGGAAACTGCTAGAGTCAGTTATTAAAGATGGGATAGCAGCACATTTGGAAAGTGGTGAAATCATTGGACAGTCAGCATGGATTTACAAAAGGTAAATCATGTCTGACGAATCTTGTGGAATTTTTCGAGGATGTAACTAGTAGCGTGGATAAGGGAGAACCAGTGGATGTGGTATATCTGGACTTCCAGAAGGCTTTCGACAAGGTCCCACGTAAGAGATTAGTATACAAACTTAAAGCATACGGTATTAGGGGTTCAGTATTGATATGGATAGAGAACTGGCTGGCAAACAGGAAGCAAAGAGTAGGAGTAAACGGGTCCTTTTCACAATGGCAGGCAGTAACTAGTGGGGTACCGCAGGGCTCAGTGCTGGGACCCCAGCTATTTACAATATATATTAATGATCTGGATGAGGGAATTGAAGGCAATATCTCCAAGTTTGCGGATGACACTAAGCTGGGGGGCAGTGTTCGCTGTGAGGAGGATGCTAGGAGACTGCAAGGTGACTTGGATAGGCTGGGTGAGTGGGCAAATGTTTGGCAGATGCAGTATAATGTGGATAAATGTGAGGTTATCCACTTTGGTGGCAAAAACAGGAAAGCTGACTATTATTTAAATGGTGGCCGATTAGGAAAAGGGGAGATGCAGCGAGACCTGGGTGTCATGGTACACCAGTCATTGAAAGTAGGCATGCAGGTGCAGCAGGCAGTGAAAAAAGCGAATGGTATGTTAGCTTTCATAGCAAAAGGATTTGAGTACAGGAGCAGGGAGGTTCTACTTCAGTTGTACAGGGTCTTGGTGAGACCACACCTGGAGTATTGCGTACAGTTTTGGTCTCCAAATCTGAGGAAGGACATTATTGCCATAGAGGGAGCGCAGAGAAGGTTCACCAGACTGATTCCTGGGATGTCAGGACTGTCTTATGAAGAAAGACTGGATAGACTCGGTTTATACTCTCTGGAATTTAGGAGATTGAGAGGGGATCTTATAGAAACTTACAAAATTCTTAAGGGGTTGGACAGGCTAGATGCAGGAAGATTGTTCCCGATGTTGGGGAAGTCCAGGACAAGGGGACACAGCTTAAGGATAAGGGGGAAATCCTTTAAGACCGAGATGAGAAAGACTTTTTTCACACAGAGAGTGGTGAGTCTCTGGAACTCTCTGCCACAGAGGGTAGTTGAGGCCAGTTCATTGGCTATATTTAAGAGTGAGTTGGATGTGGCCCTTGTGGCTAAGGGGATCAGAGGGTATGGAGAGAAGGCAGGTACGGGATACTGAGTTGGATGATCAGCCATGATCATATTGAATGGCGGTGCAGGCTCGAAGGGCTGAATGGCCTACTCCTGCACCTAATTTCTATGTTTCTATGTTTCTATGTAGTACCATTGATAACTAAGGACATCAGAAGAAGTGTCCCGACCCAAAATGTCTCCTACCCATATTCCCCAGAGGTGCTGCCTGACCTGCTAAATTACTCCAGCACTTTGTGTTTTTTGCTGACAAGGACAGCTCCAAATGTACCTTTACCGTTTATAACACTGGAATCAGAGTTGCGCAAAGGCAGCTGCACTAGGAAATTTGCCTATTGAATCTGTACTAGCCTAGCCCAAGATAGGTGACAAGCGCTCCCGCCTCTCCCCCCCACCCTACAACCCCATTCTTTGAATGGAGAGGAAAGGCTACAAGGAAGAAGGGTAAATATAATATACTTTACTTTCTGTTGAACTGGGTTTGCTTTAACGCTGGTATTTTTAAAATGCAAAAAATAATTGAAATATTGTTTTAATTTCTTCAACACTCCAAAGACGTACATGTTTGTACGTTAATTTGGCTTTGGTAAAAATTGCAAATTGTCCCTAGAGTATAGGAATCGCGGGTCGGCGTGAACCCAGTGGACCAAAGGGCCTGTTTCCACAAAGTATCTCAGAACTAAACTATAAAAACTACCTTCAGAGATCCCATCCCTTCCCAATATAATAGCATACATTTTCCACCTGCTAGCATCCCGTTCTGTTCCATAAATCCAAATTCATTCAGGAAGAAGGTTCGGTGGGACATGGACAACAACATAGTTCGATTCACCCATCTTTCAGCATTAATACCAGTTGTACTAAAGCCACAAGCACTGACTAACATAGAACAGACCAAAAGCTGCAGCAGAAGCCTTCCTGACCCAGAGAATTCGACATCCCACCTGCTGTCTAAAAAAAAACTAATTTCGGAGCTCACATCAGACACACCAATATAATAGAGCACAGTAAAGAACTTCCAAATAATCAATCTTGTTGTTGCTAATTGATTCAAATGCTTGTCTGTCAGTACTAGGTTCTCTGGTTTCCCACATGCACACTGCAAACCTAGGACACACAATAATCAGTGTACATTGTGAAACTCACAGAACAAAACTTGACTAACATGGAAGGAGAGAATAAGTTGCAGAACATATGCCAAGATATGCTATTATCTTCTTGACAGAACAAGTTTGACGACAGGGTTTAGGTATTTTCTTGTCCAACGTGGCTGAACTATTTCACGGCAGTTTCATTGCTAAGCACTCCCTTTGAAAGGCACAATTAAATGCATGTTCCTTGGCCTCCAGTGACCAAGGCAAGACAGTCATTGCTCTTCTGACATCAAGTGCAAAGGCAGCCCAATTGCCTTTGTGTAGGAAGGAACTGCAGATGCTGGTTCAAACCAAAGATAGGTACAAAAGCTGGAGTAACTCAGCAGATCAGACAGCATCTCTGGAGAAAAGAAATAGGTGACATTTCAGGTCTGAAGAAGGATCTCAACATGAAACATCACCTATTCCTTTTCTCCAGAGATTCTGTCTGACCCGCTGAGTTCCCCTCATCCATACAATTGAAATACTTGCCATCTTACCAGGCCGTTAAACATCAATACAGTGTGGGCTTGGTTACTATACATGCTGCAGGAGGCAGACAGGGTCCCCTGAAAGAGTATGGTTTTTTCAACATTAATCTGATAGATTCAACTTTATATTATCTGATGTCAAAGTGAATTTAAAAACCATGGCATCTCAGGAATACGGTTGAGCGAGTGCTGTGTAAATGACTCGTAGGGAATTTTTTTTAGATTCTTATAAGCACTACATGGAAACAGGCCCTTTGGCCAATCGAGTCCATGCAGAGGTTAATTAACCTGCAAGCCCACGAGTCTTTGAGATGTAGATGTAGGAGGAACCCCACAGCGTCACAGGGAGAACATGCCCACAGGCAGCACTTGTGGTCAGGATCGATGCTGGGACTCTA
Organism: Okamejei kenojei; assembly: GCA_035221665.1. Taxonomy (NCBI): domain Eukaryota; kingdom Metazoa; phylum Chordata; class Chondrichthyes; order Rajiformes; family Rajidae; genus Okamejei; species Okamejei kenojei. Next base: position 14,746,368 of record CM069147.1, read on the forward strand.
GCGCTGTGAAGCAGCAGCTCCACCAGCTGTGCCACTGTGCTGCCCTTCGGAACTAGAAATGCTTAGTTTTGTTGTCACAAAGTCTCTGCAACACTATGAATTTGTCAAAAGCATCACAACGAGGCAATTCCAACTAACACTAGAGTGTGATCATTAAATTCCAACCTTTATTACTCTCTGTACCAAAGGCACAACAAAGCCTTACATTCCAACATGGGGCCCAGGAGAGAGCCAGATACAATTGTGGTCCATCACACTTGACAGAAGCCTGCCCTGTGAATGGTTCAAAGAAGCTGCCTGCTGGCACCTTTGATGAGATAATTGCACATTCCTGCGTGTTTCAACCATTTTAAATGCCTGAGAGGGGAGGGGGCGAGGTCCCCTTAAAGCTTTCAGGGTTGATGGACATTGGAGGTGCTGTTTTGTATTGTTCCAGAAGCGCAGCGCGTCTAATTGGAGGAAGTCATTGACGAAATTCAGAAGTGATGACTAATTGCACAAAATTATTTAAGGCCACAAGAAGTGTTTTTTTTTAATTCTGACGTTGATGGTGAAGGAGATATAGGTCGGTCACAGCACCTAGCGGAGGGGGGAAGGGAAGGATTCCATTGTGTAGGGAGGAACTGCAGATAGCGTCTTCCAGTGTGGAAATAAGCCCTTCGGCCCAACGTGCCCATACCGGCCAGCAAGTCCTATCAACACTAGTCCCACTTGCCTTGCATTTGGCCCGTATCCCTCTAAATATCCCTCCTATCCATGTACCTCCCTAAATGTTTCTTAAACGTGGTTTATAGCGAAGATGGACACAACATGCTGGAGTAGCTCAGCTGGTCAGGCAGCATATCTGCAGAAAAGGGATAGGAATAGACTTTCCGGATCAGAACCCTTCTTCAGACAAGAAAGGAAGAAGTGATATTTCGGGTGTGATTCTTTCTTCGGGATTTCGCTGCACCTGGGTACACACATCATGTGACAATAAAATAACATTGCAGACAGCCATGAGCCGGAGTTGAAAGGAAACAAAACACGAGAGGCCGGCAAGAGTGCGGTGCGTTGGCGGAGAGGGTGTGGAAGCCCCCTCGCCTCGGGCAACACTCACCTTGAGCGGGGCGTCGAGCAGTTTGTGGATGCTCGCCACTTGCGCGATGAGGGGGACAGTGTCGTACAGGTTGAGGACCGGCGGTCTCCGGGGCTCGGGGAAGTTCGTGCAAACGAACGCGTCCACGTCGTCCAGATACTGCACCCTGCACGCCACAGTCGCCATGGGTGCCGCTCGGTGGGTGATGAGGTGAGGGGTGGGAGAGAGAGATCTTCACCCTGAAGCTCCCGCCTCCTCCACACACAAACACACACACGCACTCTCTCTCCCCGCGGCAAACCCCACTGACTGACTTACTCCCGACCCACCGAGCACCGCCGCCGCAACCAGGAAACGCAGTCACAGTGAAGGGGAGCACGGAGGCGCCAAGTGTCCCGGCCTCCCACAACACCCAAGATGTTATTTTTACTCTTTCTTCTCGTGGCGGTGTGATTCTGACCACCGCGTCTCAACATAAACAAGGGGGGGAGATTGCAGCGACTTGCTTCGTTCCCCGGGCGCTGGATGTGCTGGGGATGAGTCAGGACCGGCAGAGCGACCTGAAGAATTTCCCCTCAGGATGTTGCGGGAGTCTCATTTGTTTGCATACACATGCTGCCATGGCACAATGTTGCAATGTTGCATTTTTAAGGAACAACAAATAAAAAAATTAAAAAGTGGCATAGAAAATACTGCAAGTCAGTGTGCACCAAAACGAGCTGCCACGATTCTGTTTTGACGCACCCGGAGAGTTTCCACCGAAGGGGTGCGAATGTTTGCAAGTGTTTATCGTCATTTGCGCCAACGACGGAACAATGAAATTCTTCCTTGCTGGAGCACAACATTCTCGTAGTTGCAATGCATACAGATTATATATAATTTGTTTTGTAAATTCAATAAACCAATAACCATAACACTAGAGCAAACAAACACCGCCCTTAGTGTAACGAAAGATAGTTCATAGAAGTTCATAGCTGCTGTTTTATGTCAATGTGATATTTGTGTTTTTTTTTCCAAATTAGTTTTCTATAGCAGGACAATTTCAGGCATTACTAGTAAAGTATTGGGTATTCTGCCTCGCATCTCCTGATGCTGAGTCATAGAAATATCGAAAAAGGGGAGTGTCAAGTGGCAAACTTCTACAAGTCTCTTCTACTATTGGACATGATCATTGCTAATCCTTCATCTCAGTGCAACATTCCTGTTTGCTTTCCGTAGCCTTCACAGCATTTTATGTGCAGAAATCTATCCAGATCCTGAAATATAATCACAGATTTGGGGGGGGGGGGATCAAACTGCTGGAGGAACAGTGGACCAGGCGGCATCTGTGAAGGGCAATGGATAGACAATATTCTGGATCAGGAGAAGACACGGAATAATGGAGTAGTTCAGCAGGTCAGGAAACACCTCAGATACAGCAGCAGTGAAGACATTCTTGCTATTGACGGAGTGCAGCGCAGGTTCACCAGGTTAATTCCCGGGATGGCGGGGCTGACATATGATGAACAAATGGGTCGACTGGGCTTGTATTCACTGGAATTTAGAAGGATGAATGGGGATCGTATCGAATCATATAACATTCTTAAAGGCTAGATGCAGGAAAAATGTTCTCTATGTTGGGGGAGTCAAGAACCAGGGGTCACAGTTCAAGAATAAGGGGTGGATCATTTAGGACTGCGATGAGGAAAACATTTTCATCCAGAGAGTTGTGAATATGTGGAATTCTCTGCCACAGAAGGCGGTGGAGGCCAATTCACTGGATGTTTTCTAGAGAGAGTTAGATTTAGCTCTTAGGGCTAAAGGAATCAAGGAATATGGGGGGGGAAGCAGGAACGGGGTACTGATTTTAGATGATTTGCCATGATCAAATTGAATGGCAGTGCTGGCTTGAAGGGCCAAATGGCCTATGCCTGTACCTATTTTTCTATATTTCAAGAACATGGATAGGTGACGTTTCTGAACGGGATCCTTCTACAGACTGATTGTAGGGGGTGGGAGGAGAAAGCTGGAAGTGAGGAGGGGCAGGACAAATCCTGGCAGGTAATAGGCCGGCACAGGTGAGGAGGGTTATTTGATGGGCAGGTGCTTTGACAAATGCCAGAGATTAAAAAAAAGAGTTGTCAGAAAGTTATATATTTCAATGATGATTCCATCCCAGGAATCAGTCTGGCTAACCTTTACATGGAACAGCACTGGAAAGGACCCTTCGGCCCACAATATCCATGCTGAACGATGCCAAATTAAACTAATCTCTTCTGCCCGCACGTTTTCTTCTTCTTCTTGCGTATGGCGTGCACAGCCTAAAGTTGCCGGACAACTTGTTCTATTTGATCTAATTTGATTGTGCACGCCAGGTTGTTTGCATTCGTTGAAACAGGGTGAACCACGTGAAGGTTGCAATCTCCCACCCCCTGCCTGCACGCGAACCATATACTTCCATTCCCTGCCTTCCCCCGCGTTTATCTAAAGTCCCTTAAATGCCACCATCGTATCTGCCACTACCCCTGGCAGCGCTTCAGGCACCCACCACACTCTTTGTAAAAAAAGACAACCTTGCCCTGCACATCTCTTTTAAACTTCGCCCCCTTTCACTTTAAAGCCAAGCCCTCTAGTCTTTGTCACTTCCACGCTGGGAAAAAAGGTTGTGACTGTCTACCCTATTTGTGCTTCTCATATCCTTGTATCCCTGTCATTAGCACATCTTCACCAGTCAACAATGGGCCATTATTGAAGTCAATTGTTGCCAGCCCTATTTTGTCGGAGGAAGGGTTCCGACCTGAAAGATCACCTATTCGTTTCTCCAGAGATGCTGCCTGACCCGCTGAGTTACTCCAGCATTTTGTGCCTATCTTTGGTATAAACCAGCACTGCAGTTCCTTCCACATACTAATGTTGTATACTTCTATGTTGCATCCTGCGGAAAGGATACCGTTTTTATAGGGGAGGAGAATAAATCGACACAAAGTACCACAGGTATGTACTATCCTACCATAAAAATAAATATAAACAATTAAGGACAATGACCCACCAAACCTCTGGACAATTAGAACTGATTACAGTCATGTATCACAAAGTTTATATAAAGCAAGTCACATAACTTTAAGTGAAGTGCACATGAAATAAATTATCATAAAAAATTTGGAGAGGTACCACAAAAATACCCCATTCTCCAGCAGCATCACGAAAAGAGATAAGTGTGCTGCAGGAAAGTCTCATACTTGCATGAATTTAAATAACCTGACTTCCAAGTCCTGCTTGCCCTAAAGTCCCTGTGGAAAGAGTGCCACTTACTCTAGCTCCATGTGCTCTGCATGTGACTCTTAATACTACACCATGGGACTGAAGTTTAATGTGTTTAAGCGGGCCAATTGAAGGTTTAAAAATAAACAATCCTCCATCTATGGGGAATGAGTGATGGTTAGTACATACACACATGATACCCAGATCCTGGTAGCCATTATACTTAGAGTCATAGAGACATGCAGTGTGGAAATAGCCCCTTTGGCCCAACTTGCCCACACTGACCAACATGGCCCATCTACATTACTTCAAAGCTCATCGAAGACAAATCATTTAAAACACTTCCATAAATTGGAAGAATTGGGCACTTTCCCAATAGTTCATGGCACTTAATTTTGGGCCCTTCAAACTGGGATGAGTCAAATGGGTTGGAGTTCCTGCTTCAGTGTGTAGTGTCTAGTGACCCCTGCTGGGAGGATATTTGTGGAGCCCTTTGTGTTGCAGGATCCACCATGGGTCAGCGTTGATCTCTATGACAGAAAATGTATGATTCCCAGGTGGGATAGTTGCCAGACAAACAATACCCTGCAGACCATCGTATAAAGAGGGCACTCAGGAGATAAGTGGTCCCACTGCAGACAAGCCCAGCTAAGTTGCTATAACTTTGGGGATAACATGATTTCAGTACAAAGATTTTTTATTCCAGGCACCTTCACCCATCACGTTAGAAGGCAGTTAAGGTCACGGATGTTGATGTAGATTTGGGTGATGATGAGGACAGCTCTGGTCAGGGCAGATAGACTTTGACACCTTGAATGGCCAGCCTTGGCATAACTAACATTTTGTTTGACAAATTTTACAAAGTTAGATTCCCAGGTTTTAGGATCTAATTTGACCGAGCTTATTTTATACAAGAATTTACTTTTAAAGGATGGCAGTCATCCTATGGTCAGTTTTAGTAGTATTCAATCAGGTTTGTAGGCTAATTGGCTTGGTAGAATTGTAAATTATCCCAAGCGTGAAAGAGAGTGTTCATGTGCCTGTTTCCACGCTGTATCTCTAAACTAAACTAAGCTAAACTTGCTGGAATTAACAAGTATTTTCAATGTTCTGAGTGTAGGGTGGAGTTTTTGTTCAAAATAGGACTTGAGCAGCTTGCGAGACATAAACATCCTATTGTATAAAAGCTCTAAAAGGGCACTCGGCAAAGATAGACACAAAGTGCTGGAATAATTCAGCGGGTCAAACACATGTCTAAAAATTGTGGCATTTCGGGTCGGCACCCTTCGTCAGACGTGACCCGGCCACGAAATGTCACCCATCCTTTTATCTCCAGAGATGTTGCCTGACCCGCTGACTTACTCCAGAGCTTTGTGTCTATCTTCAGTACATACCAGCATCTGCAGATCCTCTCTACACACGAGGTAAAGATCTCTGTAAATAAGTCAGTGCAGGCAGCTGCTGATGAAGACAGACCCTTATTAATTTGGACAGAGGATGAAGTTATCAGGTTATAAGAACCAGAGAAAAAATTGAGGGCAAGAAGAATTTTAATATTTTAATCGCCTGTGAGCTTTATTCTAAGGCGGCGTGGCATCAAAGGAGAAATCGGTTTAATTTGATGAGGCTTTGGGTGTTAGTAGAGGACAATGTGGTTGTCCCGGTAACTGTCATTGACAGTGTAGTTCCAATTAACTATCATGAGTGTTAAAATGGGTAGCACTAGTATTGTTATAAGTACTGTGCAGCTCTGTGTGTACGGCAAATCAAAGGTGTGCAAGACCTTGCTGTCTGATATTCTGAATTTGTTGGTGGAGCAGCCAATATGAATGAGGATCTCTTACGCTTACTAGAGTCATAGAGTCATACAGGCCCTTCAGTCCAACTTGCCCACAACAACCAAGGTTCCTCATCTACACTTGTTCCACTCGCCTATGTTTGACCCATATCCCTCTAAACCATTCCTATCCATGTACTTGCCTAAATGTCTTTTAAATGATTTTGTACTATCTGCCGCAATAACCTTCTGTAGCAGCACGTTCCATATACCCAACTTTATAAAAAATCTGTCCTTCAGATTTCTATTAAATCTTTCCCCTCTCACCTTAAACCTAAATCCTCATCAACTATGGCCCACAAAGTGATGGAAGGAGGAGATTTATAATTCAGAAATGGAAGGGATACGCTGAATAAAAGGGCAAGTACATGATGGTGAAAAGATTGCTTAAGGGAAATAGGAGAGACTTGGAGAGGCAGTTTAGTCTTTAGAGATACATTGTGGCTGCAGGCCCTTCGGCCCACCGATCATCCTGTACACTAGCACTATCCAACACACTAAGGACAATTTATAATTTACAGAAGCCAATTAACATACAAACCAGTAGGTCTTTGGAGTGTGGGAGGAAACCAAAGCACCCAGAGACAACCCATGCATCTCACAGGGAGAACGTACAGACTCCCAACGGATAACACCCATAGTCAGGATCGAACCCGGGACTCTGCTGCTGTAAGGCAGCTAATGCAACTGCTGCGCCATTTAATGGGATGGTCTGTCAATGTAGCCTGCCAGTGGAGGTTAACATTTCAGAAGATCATTTTAAGGCTTGTTTTGTTGTTAGTCACAGCAAGGCAGATTTACACTGGTTTTGTGTTTAAGAGGGAACTGCAGATGCTGGAAAATCGAAGATAGACAAAAGTGCTGGAGAAACTCAGCGGGTGCAGCAGCATCTATGGAGGGATTTCGCAGTGGAGTAGACAAAGTGTTTAAGAAGGATCTAAACACTGGTCTAGTTTGTCTCAGGCAAAGAACAAAGCGGCAATTTAGCAGCTGTTACTGCGACTGGGATTGTGGAGGCTCTTGGTGATTTTAAACAGGGCACTGCAGCTGTACTGGACACAATGACATCAGATGGGTCATGAGAATAGACATCAATGTTACAGTACAGCTTTATCCCTGTGGGATTAAATGCGGCAAAGAGCCAAATAATATCAATAAAAATAGCCACATTGTTCTCATCCCCAAGTAATGATTACCCACTAAATGGCAAAAGATTGATAATTGAAAGCTGATTATTAGCAGTTCTATTTTACAACACGGTTTTTTACAAAATCTTTAGCCAGAAGTCCATGACTGTGAATGATGACAAGGGGATTTATAGTAGCTGCCCCCAGGTGTAACCAAAACATCACTATTCTAAATAAAATGTAGATGCAAGGAACTGCTGAGGCTGGCTTACAAAAAAAGACACAAAGTTCTGGAATAACTCAGCAGGTTAGGCAGCATCTCCAGAGATCAGGGATCGGTGGTCAAGAACCTTCCTCAGACTGTTTGTAGAAGGAGGGAGAAAGCTGGAAGAAAGGTGAGGGTATGACGAAGCCTGGCAAGTGGTAGGTGAACCAGACGAGGTTCTGAAGCAGTATCTCGACCCAAAACTGCACCCATTCCTTCTCTCCAGAGATGCTGCCTGTCCTGCTGAGTTACTCCAACATTTTGTGTCTATCTAAGTCAGTGGTTCTTAACCTTTTTGGCCCCACGACCTCATCAGACATTCTTGGTCAGTACCGTGACCCCCAAAACAAAAATTGAAAAAAAAACCAGCCCGATTTATTAAAACATGTCTGCCAATACTCAGTCAATGGGATGGTTGAAATTGCTTTGCAGCCATCAGGTGATCAAAACGAGGACGAATACTCGACAGGCAGCACCTCATGTCAGCGCCAATCACAAGCCTATTGTGTGCCTTCGTTTTCAAGTTACCAATGGTTGAGAATCCAGCCTCACAGCGATAGGTTGAGGGGGCTGGACCAATTGGGTCAGGGCCCTCTTCGAAAGGACAGGACAGTCCTTCACTTTCAGCCAAAACGTGGCGAGCTCTAATTCCATGAAGTCACTCTTGAGCTGCGCATCTTCACGAATTCGGTAAAATTCAACATTCGCAGCCACGTCAGTATTGCTGAAGGCACAGTCTTCAACGAAAAAGGGTCGGATGATCCACTCATAATGAGAACGGTCGTCCAGTCCGGAGAAATAACGTTCGATGGCTTCACTAATTGCCTGAAGGCGGGTTGAGATCGCCTCGTGGAAGTGGCATTCGGCATCTGGCGTAGCATCCAGGAGAGTCGACATCTCAGGGAAGATAGTTGTGTCACTGTCCTGGACTTTTCTCTAGTCAAGGTGAATCTTCCTCCTGATCGCTGCCACTTTGTTACGATCCGTGTGTAGCATTGGGAGGTTTCCTTGAAGTAACGGGGTCAAGGAATTCACCTTGGCGAAGACGGCAGCCAAGTAAGCAACCTTCATCACGAACTGTTCATCCTGCATCTTTTCATGAAGCTGATTCTCCTTCTCGGTACATCCTCTCTCCAAGAACAGCGCTATTTCCTCTCAAAGTTGAATCACACGATTGAGAACTTTACCATGTGAAAGCCAGCGCACCTGTGTGGAATATCAGAACAGTGAAATCGCCGCCCATTTCTTCACACATCGCTGCGAAGATTCTTGAGTTTGTTGCGCTCTCTCGGATGTGGTTCACAATCTTCAACACATCTGAAAACACTTCTCGAAGACCAGGAGAGAGAGTCTTCATCGCTAAAGCATGGCGATGTATCATGCAGTGGGTGAAGGAGACATGGGACATGGCAGTTGACAAGTATGAGCCTCGATCGCACAAGGTCCAGGCCACACACTTTTTGTGTGCGTATACGTACACGCATACGCGAACAGAATACTGTGTTTGGTATGTGCCTTTGTTAGGCTCCTAAAAACGGGCTCAACAAATTGATATGTTATTTATGACCCCTTCACGACCCCCAGGTTAAAAACCGCTGATCTAAGTGGTTGCTGAATACAGGTGAAGGGGTTTTGATTGGCAGATGAGTGGACAAAGGCCTGAGATGAAAAGTGTGAGATAAGGAGATAAAGATAGAAGATAAGGATATGAATCCAGAGGGAGGAATGTAGTGGAAGGGGTTGGGGAGAAAGGGAAAGGGAGAAATGGGTGCACATCCTGCTGGGGCACAAGAAAGGGAGGGGGGAAATTTTCTGTCAAGTGCTAAGAGGACTGATTCACAAAGACCTGTAGATTTTATCAACCGTGCCAAATTGTTTGACTCTGGGCCATACGCTTACAATTAAATGTTTTATGTACTTGAGTATCAACAAATATTCTAGAGACTGCATCACCAAGTTGTGTTTAAACCAGACCGCTTCAATTGGAGGCAACTTCAATGAAAGTGGGCCCTTCCCATTAGGGGCCGCACAATGGTGCAGCAGTAGGGGTGCTGCCTTACAGTGCCAGAGACCTGGGTTTGATTCGGACAACGGGGGCTGTCTGTGCGGAGTTTGTACGTCCTCCCTGTGGCCGCCTGTGTTTTCTCTGGGTGATCCGGTTTCCTCCCACACTCCAAAGATGTATAGGTTTGTAGCTTAATTGGCTTCAGTTGGATGTTGACTAGAATAGTAGGATAACTTTTTTATTCCTGTTGAAAATAGGACACCTCATAACAGGAAAGGTAGCTTTAGTATTTCACCCCAGAGAGAGCAACTCTGATGATGCAGCTGATATTTATACCCAGCAGCTGAATAGAGAGTTAAACCCTGCAGTGAAGGGGTGATTAAGAAGGAACTGCAGATGCTGGAAAATCGAGGGTAGACAAAAGTGCTGGAGAAACTCAGCGGGTGCAGCAGCATCTATGGAGCGAAGGAAATAGGCCGAAACCCTTTACCATTGTTAAAACTGCGAGAATATTATCACTGGGTATATTATCTGATTCGGTTCGCCAGTATGCAAAACAACAATAATAAAACCTAAATCTTGCTCACTAAATTGCCAGAAGAGAGAGGATGGGATGAATCAGTCTTTAGGAATTGGAATTCAGAGGGGATCAAATGGGGTATTTAAAGTTGAGATGGGATTCAATAGATTGGATGATGGGAAACCCTTTTCACTTGTGAGGAGTGGCTGTATGACACTGTGAACAGTTTAGATAAATAATCTGTGGAGGATTTCTTGACAAGCTGAGTGGTGTATACGTGAGACTCGCTGCCACATTGAATGCGGTGACATGGTAAGTGAAGGCTTGACAAAGGCAATGAATGAAGCAAATTTAACAGGGTTGGAAGAGGTGATCGGATTGGAAGAATCATTTGTGTGTAATTCATACGATGGTACAGACCCATTAGGTTTTATTTCCTATTCTATGCAGTAGCTTTTATTAAAAAGGTGATTCTCTTTTTTTGTTAAATATTTTTATTAGACGTAAGTACATATTAATAGAATATACTTCTCACATACATTCGTAATATTATTAATATTAACAATTATGTCATTTGTATTTCTATACATTTTTTTATTGCAGATAGGAAAAGATAGAGAAAAATAAAGTAAAAGTAGAAAATCAAAAAAAAAAACGAGTGGAGTATTAAACAGGTTATCCATCATTGGAGATATATCCATGATTTGTTATATATGATTCTTCATCTATTCCTTTATTCAGGCTTCAGTCAGGCTCTCGCACCGAGCCATTTTGACCCTTTAAATATTCAATAAATGGAGACCATATCCCTCTGAAAAGATCCAACTTGTCCAGTAGGACATCTTTCCAGATGAAGTGTCTCCAACATTCCTGTAATCCACATTTTAGTTGTGGGGATGTAGGACATTTCCAGAATTTCAATATTAATTTTTTCCCAATTATTAAACTGTAATCAATAAACAATCTTTGATTTGTTGTTATTAATTGATCTGTTTCTAATATTCCCAAATATTATTAATTTTGAGTCAGGGATCAGATTCATATTAACAACATTCAAAATTATCTTAAATATTTCTGTCCAAAATGTAGTAATTTTTATACAATTTGTAAATGAATGCGTTAAGTTCGCTTTTAAGTGCTGACATTTATCACATATGGCAGATACATTTGAAAAAATACTATGTAATTTGGATTTTGAATAATGTAATCTATGTAATATTTTAAATTGTATAAGAGAGTGTCTAGCATTTAATGAACAATGGTGTATATGTTGTAAACTTTCATCCCATACTTCTAGTCTGATTAATTGACCCAATTCATTTTCCCATGATTGTCTATATATTTCTGTCATTGGAACATCGTTTTCCAATAAAATGTTATAAATATATGATACCAATTTTTCTGTGTTTGGTATTTATTTAGACATTCATCTAAATTTTCTGTCTTTCTATTTCTGATTTATTGTGTGTTTGCTTTTACATAGTCTCTAATTTGTAAATATTTAAAGTAATATTTTGAATGTAATCCATAAATTTATTGTAATTCTTGAAATGACATGAAGGAGTTTTCCCTATAGAGATCGCCCATCTTATTAATTCCATAGTTTTTCCATTGTAAAAAACCTTTGTCCATAATTGAAGGTTTAAATGTAACATTATTTACAATGGTTAGGGCTAGTGGTATACATTTCAATTTTAATGTTTTCTTTTTTTTTTCCAGATACGTATCCATCTTTCTATTATAGGATTTTCACTATAGATTTTCTTACCTAGTTTAATATTAGCGAATAAAATCGAGCTAATTTCAAAAGGCGAACAATCTTCTTTTTCCATTTTTAACCAGGTTGGTTGTTTATCTGTCTCTACTAACCAAAAAATCATATTTTTAATATTAACTGCCCAGTAATAAAACATAAAGTTTGGCAGTGCTAGACCTCCAATTATTTGAGATTTACATAAATGTTTTTTATTTATTCTATGGCTCTTATAATCCCAGATAAAGTTGGTGACTGTAGAATCAACATTCTTAAATAAATTTTTAGGAAGATATATCGGAATCAATTGGAAGAGATATAGTAATTGCGGGAGAAAAATCATTTTTATTGCATTAATTCTACCTAGCATTGAAATAGGTAATGTTTTCCAATATTAAATATTCTTATTTAATTTATTCAATAAAAGTGGAAAATTGGATTTAAATAAAGAATCTAATCTTTTTGTTACATAAATTCCAAGATATTTGATTTTTTCGTTTGCTATCTTAAAAGGAAATTGTTGTAGTATATGTAAGTTATTTACCATTATTGGCATGTTCACTTTTATTCCATTTAATACTATATCCTGGAAATAATCCAAATTCAGTTATTAATTTTAGTAAATTTGGGATACTAATTTCCAGCTTTGTAATATAAAGTAATACATCATCCGCATATAAGGAGATTTTATTTTCAGTATCTCTGGTGTCATACCCATATATTTCAGGATGTAATCTCACACGTTGAGCTAATGGTTCTATTGCAAGTGCAAACAATAGCGGGGATAAAGGACAACCTTGTCTGCAGCCTCGGAATAAATTGAATTTAGTTGATACCATTTGATTTGTTAGTATTCTGGCTGTTGGATTAGTGTATAATAACTTAACCCAAGTAATAAACTTCTCTCCCAACTTAAAAGTTTCCATAACCAAAAACAAGTAAGACCATTCCACCTGGTCAAAGGCTTTCTCCGCATCTAACGATATAATTACTAGATCTTTATTAATACCTCTTTTCGAATATATAATATTGAATAATCGTCTCAGATTATATGAGGAATATCGTTTTGGTATAAATCCTGTTTGATCCGGGTGAATTAATTTATTAATAACTGTGCTTAGTCTTTGTGCTAATATTTTGGTTAGTATCTTTTGATCAGTATTTAAAAGAGCTATAGCTCTATATGATCCTGGGTCATCCAGATCTTTGTCTATTTTATGTATAAGTGTTATAATAGATTCATTTAACGTTTCTGGTAGTTTCTGGTGGGTATAAATGTATTCATAGAGTATCTTCAAACGTGGTGCAATCAGATCATAAAATGTTTTATAAAATTCCGAACCAATACCATCTGGTCCCGGTGTTTTACCATTTTTTAATGATCTGATAGATTCTTCGATTTCTTTTACTGATATTTCAGCATTTAGTGATTCTCTATTTTGTGAATCCAACCCATTCAGATTACATGTTTTTTAAATGCTTCTATTCCTATCCTGTTTTCTGTCGTTTTAGCTGAATATACATTTTTATAATATTGCAAAAATCTCTCATTAATATCTTTGGGTTGTACTAATGGTTCGCCATTGTATGATTTAATCCTATGGATTATTTTTTCTCCCTCCATCTTCCGTAATTGACGAGCAAATAATTTTTGAGGTTTATCTTCAAATTCAAATTGTAATTGTTTAGTGTATTGATAGAGTTTTACAACTTGATCTGAGTATATTTTATTTAATTTATATTTCAGTGCAGCGGTTTTATTATGTTTTGTTATGGATGGATTAGCAGCATTCTCTGTGTCTAATTGTTTAATCTCCTTTTCCAATTCCTGTTGTTCCCTCCGATTCTCTTTATTATAAAATGCTTGAGAAGAAATCATAATTCCACGGGCATATGCTTTAAAAGTTTCCCATAATAGGGAAGAAGATATTTCTGGTTTATCATTTATTTCAAAGAAAATCTTGATCTGTTCTATAATATATTTTTGAGTTATTTTGTCTTTTAAAATTTGTGGGTTAAATCTCCATTGTCCCTGTTTTTCCGTTTTACCATTTATTTTAATCATAAATGTTAAAGGTATTGTAGATGGTTTATATGCAACCAATAATATAGTTACCTCACTCCCATTAACCCCGCCCAGTTAACATCAATCATAACGCCTTCCCCTCAGTAGAAAATGTAGCCGGTGCTTGAAGGTGTGTGTAATACCCAGTGCTATCATTAAAAGATGTTGCACACTTAAGAGCTTGTAAAGTTTTCATTTACATGGTGTCAGAAGTGGGATTCGAACCCACGCCACGATCTGAGATTGTAATATTATGGTATTTTGAAGTATAAGTAAATTAGATAAGTTTAGCGTCAACCAAAAAATAATCTATTCTTGAATAGTTTTTATGTACAGGTGAATAAAATGAATATTCTCGTCCAGTTGGATTTTCTACTCTCCAAACATCTTTAATATTACTAGTATCCATATATGCATTTAATAAGTCACTGGAATGGGATTTGGTTTTCCTTTGACTTGCGGATCTATCTAAATAAGAATCTAATGTACAATTTAAATCTCCTCCAATTATTAAGTTATGTTATGCTATTTCCGGGATGTTATTAAATATTTTCTTAAAGAACAGTGGACTATCAAAGTTTGGTCCATATACATTGACAAAAATCATTTTTTGTGCATTTAATTCTCCTATTACAATAATGTATCTACCGTCATTGTCAGTTATAGTTGATGTATGTTTAAATAAAGTGCCTTTACGAAATAATATTGCTACGCCTCTGGATTTGTGTGTAAAAGAAGAATGATACGTTTTATCTATCCATTTAGCTTTCAGCCTATGCTCGGCATCTTTTTTTAAATGCGTTTCTTGAATAAAAATCACATCAGCTTTAATTGCTTTTAAATGTGCTAGTACTTTACCTCTCTTAATTGGTTCATTAATACCTTTAACGTTCCAGCTACAAAACGTTATTCCCTCATTCCCCTTATTTATTTTTAAATCTTGCATCTTTTGTCTATGGGGGTCTATAATAGAGCCAATGGTTCAGTTCGACAGACCCGACCTTACACCCGAACTCCGAATAGACGAATGTTAAGACCCTTGAATGTTTCTCACGTGTATATCTCCTTTGATCCAATTTGTAACTCCATTCAATCTGAAAATAATAATGATAGATTATAATAGAGAAGAAGAGGATAGGTTAAGAAATTAGTATTGTGCACAAAGAAGGAAAAAACTACATCTAGTATTAGTGTAGTTAGTGCTAGCCATACTAGCATGGCTAACCATCTACCGACTTCCGTAATTGATGTAACCAACTTAACCAACTCCTTGGTTTCTTGGAATTTTTATTCCATAGCAGTATTTTACCGGGGATATTAAATTTTAAAATATTCGGGTTCCAATAGTCGGAAATGTGAGGATACATATATTTAAAACTTGTTTGAAAATATAATTTAAAAAAAACGAAAAGAAAGGAAAAAATAAAATAAAAATAAAAATTACTAATAAAAAAGAAAAAGGTTTCCAAAGAGGGCAAATGAAATCAAACTCTATATTTGACTCTAATCATTCCATTATAAGTAAGTATTTGTCATTAGTGATAATTATGAACTCTGATTAGTAAAGATACCACGCTATAATTTTAGTATTTATTAGTTATTTGTATTAGTAGTACAGTTATACTAATTATTAGTATCCATGGAAGAGTTTCCGAAACACATCTTTCTCCAGCTTCCTTAGTCACCACGTTAATTCCATCCAGTCCTGCAAAGTCAGTTTATTCAATGATGAAGTTCAGTTTTAAAAGTATTATTCAAGCATCCTCTCAAACCTTAATCTTCTGGGCAAAGTCCAATGCTTCCACAGGGTTGGTGAAAAAGTGTTCCTTCTGATTGTAAGTGACTCTTAGGGTAGCTGGATACCTCAGACCATATTTCAAATTCTCCACTTCCCTCAAGATACTTTTGGTCTCATTAAACGCTTTTCGTTTCCTGGAGACCTCTGCTGGATAGTCTCGATAAATACTGATCCTGTGTCCTTCAAATGCAAGATTTCTGTTTCTTGCAATTTTTTGCATTTTCTCCTCCAAGACATGGTCGTACTGTACTTTTATTATCATTTGTCTTGGGGGTGCGCTTTATCTTGTCTGGTGTCTCATCACTCTGTGTGCTCGGGCAAGTAAAGGCTTTTGATCCAGAGATAAAACTTTTAGCAGTAAATTTGCAGTGAATTCTCGGGGATCTTGATCCGTCTCTTTCCCTTCTGGAATACCCACAATTCTTAGGTTCTGTCTTCTCTGGCGACCTTCCAATTCAGTACATTTCTCGGATATTTTGCCCAGTAATTCAGTTAGACGTTGGTTTTCTGTGATAAGCTTTGCTGTAGTCTGAACACTTGTTTCGGCTAGTTCTTCAAGGCCCTTTATGGCTGCCGTCTGTTGGTTCAGTGCCAGCTCCACAGGATTCAGCCTTTCTTCAAGATCAGTTTTCACTTTTCTGATTTTAACATTCGTCTCATTTGTCAGACCAGTCAATATTTCTGCAATTTCTTTCTTCAGTTCATCCGATGTATTCTTAGCCGTGGTATTAATTTCAAGCTTTAACTCTTTCATTTCCTCCTTGATTTTTTTTATTTCTTCCCCAAAATTCATCTTCTTCAATTCTTCATTCGTTTTTGCCAGTTCATTCTTTAGTTCCAGCTTTATTTCTTCCTTTAAACCAGCAATTTCACTTGCAATAAAAGTTTTAAGTTCTTCACCTTCCGATTTTTTCATCGTTATTTTCGACACAACTTCTTGGGATAGCGTCCTACCTGAGTCCGAGGCTTCAGTCGGGCCTTCCACCGTTTTCTGCCTGGTAACACAACTTTTCAGTTTATCCGTGGGTGGGCTGCGCTGTGTAGACATAGTAAGTCGCGCGCCTGATGACGTCACTCACAGCAAACGGTGCAGAGGCAGCAGGTAGGTCGCTTTCTCCCCGATTTTTCTCCGTTTTTTCGAGGAGCTGGCTGGAATTGCTCTCTAGCCCTCCATAGCACCACCGGAAGTCCCAAAAAGGTGATTCTTCAATTGTTAACAGTGGATGTGCAATGGAAGGTATTTAAAGACTGCATGGATGAACTACAACAATTGTTCATCCCAGTTTGGCAAAAGAATAAATCATGGAAGGTAGTGCATCCATGGATAACGAGGGAAATCATGGATAGTATTAAAACAAAAGATGAAGCATACAAATTGGCCAGAAAAAGCAGCCTACCAGAGGACTGGGAGAAATTCAGAGTCCAGCAGAGGAGGACAAAGGGCTTAATTAGGAAAGGGAAAATAGATTATGAAAGAAAACTGGCAGGGAACATAAAAACTGACTGCAAAAGTTTTTATAGATATGTGAAGAGAAAGAGATTACTTAAAACAAATGTAGGTCCCTTGCAGTCAGAAACAGGTGAATTGATCATGGGGAACAAGGACATGGCAGACCAAATGAATAACTACTTTGGTTCTGTCTTCACTAAGGAAGACATAAATAATCTGCCGGAAATAGCAGGGGACCGGGGGTCAAATAAGGTGGAGGAACTGAGTGAAATCCAGGTTAGCCGGGAAGTGGTGTTGGGTAAATTGAATGGATTAAAGACCGATAAATCCCCAGGGCCAGATAGTCTGCATCCCAGAGTACTCAAGGAAGTAGCCACAGAAATAATGGATGCATTAGTGATAATTTTTCAAAACTCATTAGATTCTGGAGTAGTTCCTGAGGATTGGAGGGTAGCTAATGTAGCCCCACTTTAAAAAAAAGGAGGGAGAGAGAAAACGGGGAATTACAGACCAGTTAGTCTAACATCGGTAGTGGGGAAACTGCTAGAGTCAGTTATTAAAGATGGGATAGCAGTACATTTGGAAAGTGGTGAAATCATTAGACAAAGTCAGCATGGATTTACGAAAGGTAAATCATGTCTGACGAATCTTATGGAATTTTTCGAGGATGTAAGTAGCAGAGTGGATAAGGAAGAACCAGTGGATGTGTTATATCTAGACTTTCAGAAGCCTTTCGACAAGGTCCCACATAAGAGATTAGTATACAAGCTTAAAGCACATGGTATTGGGGGTTCAGTACTGATGTGGATAGAGAACTGGCTGGCAGACAGGAAGCAAAGGGTAGGAGTAAACGGGTCATTTTCAGAATGGCAGGCAGTGACTAGTGGGGTACCGCAAGGCTCAGTGCTGGGACCCCAGCCATTTACAATATATATTAATGATTTGGACGAAGGAATTGAATGCAACATCTCCAAGTTTGCGGATGACACCAAGCTGGGGGGTAGTGTTAGGTGTGAGGAGGATGCTAGGAGGTTGCAAGGTGACTTGGATAGGCTGGGTGAGTGGGCAAATGCATGGCAGATGCAGTATAATGTGGATAAATGTGAGGTTATCCACTTTGGTGGCAAAAACAGGAGGGTAGACTATTATCTGAATGGTGGCAAATTAGGAAAAGGGGAGGTGCAACGAGACCTGGGTGTCATGGTACACCAATCATTGAAAGTAGGCATGCAGGTGCAGCAGGCTGTGAAGAAAGCAAATGGTATGTTAGCATTCATAGCGAAAGGATTTGAGCATAGGAGCAGGGAGGTTCTACTGCAGTTGTACAGGGTTTTGGTGAGACCACACCTGGCGTACAGTTTTGGTCTCCAAATCTGAGAAAATACATTCTTGCCATAGAGGGGGTACAGAAAAGGTTCACCAGACTGATTCCTGGGATGTCAGGACTTTCATATGAGGAAAGACTGGATAGACTTGGTTTGTACCTGCTAGAATTTAGAAGACTGAGGGGGGATCTTATAGAAACTTACAAAATTCTTAAGGGGTTGGATAGGCTAGATGCAGGAAGATTGTTCCCGATGTTGGGGAGGTCCAGAACAAGGGGTCACAGTCTAAGGTTAAGGGGGAATTCCTTTAGGACCGAGATGAGGAAAACATTTTTCACACAGAGAGTGGTGAGTCTCTGGAATTCTCTGCCACAGAAGGTAGTTGAGGCAGTTCATTGGCTATATTTAAGAGGGAGTTAGACGTCACCCTTGTGGCTAAAGGGATCAGGGGGTATGGAGAGAAGGCAGATACAGGATACTGAGTTGAATGATCAGCCATGATCATATTGAATGGCGGTGCAGGCTCGAAGGGCCGAATGGCCTACTCCCACACCTATTTTCTATGTTTCTATGTTTCAAGAGGCACAGCACCGACTTAGCTCCCTTATACATCAACGGCGAGTGTGTGGAGAGGGTCTACACCTTCCGGTTTCTCGGCGTCCTCATCTCCGCTGACATCTCCTGGACAGATAACATCACAGCGGTCATCAAGAAGGCTCAGCAGCGGCTGCACTTCCTGAGGGTCCTCAGGAAGCACAACCTGGACTCCAACCTGCTGCTGACCTTCTACCGCTCGTCCATTGAGCGCCTGTTGACATACTGCATTACAGCATGGTACGGCAGCTGCACCATGGCAGACAGGGAGAGGCTACAGAGGGTAGTTAGGGCAGCACAGAAAATCATCGGCTGCCCTCTCCCCTCTCTGATGGACATTTACACCTCCCGCTGCCTCAGCAGGGCGAAGAACATTATCAAGGACAGCTCCCATCCTGCATTTGGCCTGTTCAACCTGCTGCCCTCAGGGAGGCGCTATAGGTGCATCAGCACAAGGACAAATAGACTCAAGAACAGTTTCTTTCCAAAATCCATTATCTCCCTGAACTCACACATGCACTGGCTTCACAGCCTAACCCCCGGACCTTCATCTATCCACCTACTGTAATTTGTACTGTAACTGTAATTTCCAATATGTGCAGTAACCCATACTGGATATAGGAATCCTATTTATTCATTCTATTTATCCATTGTCTTTTATAGATATGTATATAGCGCCGCAGAAACTGTGCACCTTATTCCCCCCCCCCCCCCCCCCTTTTTTGTTTTTGCACTGAGTAGGAGCAGCTTTTAATCTCATTGTACATGTGTATAGTGACAATAAAAAGGCATTCTATTCTATTCAAAATATGTATAAAAATACTTACGGATGAGGAAAATCACTCGGTTACAACAAATTAATTCATGTACACGGTCCCTCCGCGATCACATTTCTGCATTTATTAATACTAAAATTATTTTACACCTAATTTACTAGTGGTCACGAGGATCATGAATCTTAAACGTAGAATATCTATTTATATTCTCTCTCACTCCTAGCTCAACCATGCTGCTGTAGAGAGGGAGAGAGTAGAAAAGACGTTAACTGAGGTTGCCATTTCCAAAGCCAATTTGTTTTCAGTTGATATTTATACCCAGCAGCTGAAATATTTATAGATGCGGGCTAGGTTAGGGTTTAAATGACTTATCTTCCCAGTGGCGGTTAATACACTGGGCACAGAGTTAATGTACGAGATGAAGTTCAGGGAAATTCACCTCAGCAACCTTTAGGAAAAGAAAGCAAACTTTCAGAAGGAGATCATTTATTTTCAGATAAACGTATTTTAACAATTTAATTTCTGTTGGCTGAACTAGACTATTCACAGCCTTGTTCTCTTATTTGCCTCTGAGATCAGCTTCACATCTATATCAGCCACCGATTCTACTAGTAACACCAAACTCCTCTGTGCCCCAAATCGTTTGCTGCTGAAACGCTCACCCTGGCCGCAGTGTTTTTCCAATTCTCCCTTTCAATCTTTTCTCCACAAACAAGATCACCAAGCGTTGTTGCCTGTGCCCAAACTCCCAGCATGTACCGTTTATCTTTCATACCGATGCTTGTTGTCATTCGATAAGAACTAGCTTCAAATCCCTCCCTTGGCATTTAATTAGTGAATTTCCCCTTCATCCCCTCTATTATCGTGGCTTCTGAATGGTCATTCCATGAGTTAGCCTACGGCCCGATTATCCTATACCTTATTGCAGATATTGGCCTGTCTATGGAACTGTTGTGCTACAGTGCTAACTATCTTCTGCACTCGGAATCTTCCCCTTCTCTCTAGATATTGCATGAGTTTAGCTTGATTTATATTTACATATAGTATTATCTGATTTGTTTGAATAGCATGCAAAACAAAACTTCACTGTCCATACACGTGACAATAATAAATTTTAACCTTTCATTTTTCTCCCGAGATAGACACAAAATGCTGGAGTAACTCAGCGGGACAGGCAGCATCTCTGGAGAGGATGAATGAGTGACGTTTCGGGTGGAGAAAGGTTTCGACCCGAAAAAGTCACTCATTCCTTCTCTCCAGAGATGCTGCCTGTCCCGCTTATGTTACTCCAGCATTTTGTGTCTATCTTTTCTGAGGTGAGGGAGAAAAAGGAAAGGTTTAAATTTATTATTGTCATGTGTATGGAGGTGCAGTGAAGTTTTGATTTGCATGATATTCAATCAAATCAGATAATACTACATTCAGTAAGAAGAGGCGAGAAAAAACGTTTTCACCCAGTGTTGTGAATTTGTGGAATTCCCTGCCACAGAGGGCAGTGGAGGCCAAATCACTGGATGGATTTAAGAGAGAGTTAGATATAGCACTGGGGGCTAGTGGAATCAAGGGATATGGGGAGAAGGCAGGCACGGGATATTGATTGGGGACGATCAGCCATGATCACAATGAATGGCGGTGCTGGCTCGAAGGGCGATGGCCTCCTCCTGCACCTATTTTCTATGTTTCTAAATGTAGGAAGGAACTGCAGATGCTGGTTTAAACCGAATATAAGACACCCATTCCTTTTCTCCAGACATGCCGCTTGTCCCGCTGAGTTACTCCAGCATTTTGTGTCTTATATTCGGTTTAAACCAGCATCTGCAGTTCCTTCCTACGCCTTTTTCTCCCTACTTCGATTGATCCTTTGATTCTGCTGTCACCTCCCTTTATGTAACTGGATGGGTTCAACAACAACATGTGCATCCAGCATTGCGATCAGCCTTGACATGTTGTGCTGGGATAAAGCAGTGGGTTGTGAATTAGCAATTTCAGTAAATGCACTGAAACTGAAATCTTTTTAGTAATCGGATTATCTTCTGAATGTTGTGCTTTCTCTCGTATTTCATGTTGTCCTCGACATTCATATCAGACATTTGCCGCCACCTAGTGGCAGGAGGAGTGGTCCAACGCCCACGCTGGCCAACATGTCCCGGCTGCACTTGTTCACCTACCCACATTTGACCCATATCCCTCCAAGCCTGTCTTATCCATCTACCTGTCTAACAATTTCATAAACGTTGAGATAGTTCCTGCCTCAACTACCTCCTCTGGGAACTCGTTCTATACACCCACCACCCCCTGTGTGAAAATCAGAAGGAGATCATTTATTTTCAGATAAATGTATTATAACAATTTAATTTCTGTTGGCTGAACTAGACTATTCACAACCTTGTTCTATATTTGACTCTGAGATCAGCTTCACATCTATATCAGCCACCGACGCTACTAGCAACACCAAACTCCTCTGTGCCCCAAATCATTTGCTGCTGAAACGCTCACCCTGGCCTCAGTGTTTTTCCAATTCTCCCTTTCAATATTTTATACATAAACAAGATCACCAAACGTTGTTGTCTGTGGCCAAACTCCCAGCATGTACCATTTATCTTTCATACCCATGCTTTTTAACATTCAATAAGAACTAGTATCAAATCCTTCCCTTGGCATTTAATTCCAGAATTTCCCCTTCTTCCCCTCTATTATCGTGGCTTCTGAATGGTCATTCCATGAGTTAGCCTACAGCCCGATTATCCTATACCTTATTGCAGACGTTGGCCTTCGTCTATGGAACTGTTGTGCTACAGTGCTAACTATATTCTTCCCCTTCTTTCTAGATATTGCACGAGTTTGGCTTGATTATATTTACAGTGGCTTGCAAAAGTTTTCATACCCCTTGAACTTTTTCACATTTTGTCACGTTACAACCACAAACGTAAATGTATTTTATTGGGATTTTATGTGATAGACCAACACAAAGTGGTGCATAATTGTGAAGTGGAAGGAAAATGATACATGGTTTCCAAATGTTATTATAAATAAAAAACGAAAAAGTGTGGCGTGCAAAAGTATTCAGTCCCACTGAGTCAATACTTTGTAGAACCACCTTTCGCTGCAATTACAGCTGCAAGTCTTTTGGGGTATGTCTCTACCAGCTTTGCACATCTAGAGATTGAAATTTTTGCCCATTCTGCTTTGCAAAATAGCTCAAGCTCAGTCAGATTGGATGGAGAGCATCTGTGAACAGCAATTTTCAAGTCTTGCCAGAGATTCTCAATTGGATTTAGGTCTGGACTTTGACTGGGCCATTCTAACACATGAATATGCTTTGATCTAAACCATTCCATTGTAGCTCTGGCTGTATGTTCAGGGTCGTTGTCCTGCTGGAAGGTGAACCTCAAGTCTTTTGCAGACTCTAACAGATTTTCTTCCAAGATTGCACTGTATTTGGCTCCATCCATCTTCCCATCAACTCTGACCAGCTTCCCTGTCCCTGCTGAAGAAAAGCATCCCCACAGCATGATGCTGCCACCACCATGTTTCACAGTGGGGATGCTGTGTTCAGGGTGATGTGCAGTGTTAGTTCTCCACCACATATAGCATTTTGCATTTAGGCCAAAAACTTCACAGAACAGCTGTATTTATACTGAGATTAGATTACACACAAGTGGACTCTATTTACTAATTAGGTGACTTCTGAAGGCAATTGGTTGCACTGGATTTTATTTAGGGGTATCAGAGTAAAGGGGGCTGAATACTTTTGCACGCCACACTTTTCAGTTTATTATTTGTAAAAAAATTTGAAAACCATGTATCATTTTCCTTCCACTTCACAATTATGCAGCACTTTGTGTTGGTCTATCACATAAAATCGCAATAAAATCCATTTACGTTTGTGGTTGTAACGTGACAAAATGTGGAAAAGTTCAAGGGGTATGAAAACTTTTGCAAGCCACTGTACATGTAGTATTATCTGATTTGATTGAATAGCATGCAAAACAAAACTTCACTGCCCCTCCATACACGTGACAATAATAAATTTAAACCTTTCCTTTTTCTCCCAAGATAGACACAAATGCCATAGAAGGAGTACAGAGAAGATTCACCAGACTGATTCCTGGGATGGCACGACTTCCATATAAAGAAAGACTGGATAGACTTGGCTTGTACTCGCTGGAATTTAGAAGATTGAGGGGTGATCTCATAGAGACTTACAAAATTCTTAAGGGGTTGGACAGGCTAGATGCAGGAAGATTGTTCCCGATGTTGGGGAAGTCCAGGACAAGGGGTCACAGTTTAAGGATAAGGGGGAAGTCTTTTAGGACCGAGATGAGAAAATCGTTTTTCACACAGAGAGTGGTGAATCTGTGGAATTCTCTGCCACAGAAGGTAGTTGAGGCCAGTTCGTTGGCCATATTTAAGAGGGAGTTGGATGTGGCCCTTGTGGCTGAAGGGATCAGGGGGTATGGAGAGAAGGCAGGTACAGGATACTGAGTTGGATGATCAGCCATGATCATATTGAATGGCGGTGCAGGCTTGAAGGGCCGAATGGCCTGCTCCTGCACCTAATTTCTATGTTTCTAAAATGCTGGAGTAACTCAGCGGGACAGGCAGCATCTCTGGAGAGAAGGAATGGGTGACGTTTCGGGTGGATACCAGTCTGAAGAAAGGTCTCGACCTGAAAACGTCACCCAGAGATGCTGCTTGTCCCGCTGAGTTGCTCCAGCATTTTGTGTCTTATATTCAGTTTAAACCAGCATCTGCAGTTCCTTCCTACACCTTTTTCTCCCTACTTCGATTGATCCTTCGACTCTGCTGTCACTTCCCTTTATGTAACTGGATGGGTTCAACAACAACGTGTGCATCCAGCATTGCGATCAGCCTTGACATGTTGTGCTGGGATAAAGCTACGGGCTGTTAATTAGCAATTTCAGTAAATGCACTGAAACCGAAATACAACAATCTTTTTAGTAATCGGATTATCTTCTGAATGTTGTGCTCTCTCTCGCGTTTCATGTCATCCTCGACATTCAGATCAGACATTTGCTGCCACCTAGTGACAGGGGAAGTTGGAAGAGACCAGAAATGGAACAGGTTAGCGTGCAAATACTCCAGTCCCTGCTGTAGTCTGAGAAGGCGCAAGGTCCAAGCATGTGATGGCTTGAGCTTGTTTGGAGTCATGTGGGCTCCTGCCAAATAGAAGTACAGCATTCCTCTGAGAAACGGGAGCCAGCCCACAGCGGCATTTCAAAGCGACTTGAACGAGTACTATGGCAGCTGTCGCATAACATGTCCTTTGGTCCTGTTTCTCAATACAGAGTGCTTTGAAGCCTGCTCAGTGTAAATTTAGGATTAAATTTGGCAAATCCCTTATAGTTCACCCAGCCACTGCATTAAGGAGATGTGCGGAAAAGATAGATACGGTGTGGCAATTAAAAATATCCCCAAATCAAATGGTTTACAGCGTGGAAACAGGCTGCGAAAAATTCATTGAATTGGAGGAACCTTTAATTTTAGCAGCTCACTATGCAAAATGACACAAGCAACTCATCATTGCTCTGCATGTAATCAAATTGCCTGCACTTTGAAGTGCTCAGAATTGTGTGTTTAATGCTCATTTACAAGCTACTGAGCTGTGGAAGCAGATACAGTTTATTTTTGAAAGGAATAAGGTGGTTCATTTTCAATCTGATATGATCTATCTGGCAAAGTTGCCTCTCTTGTTTGTATACAGTCAAATGGCTATCCTAGTATACTCTTTTTATTTTAAACCCTTAGTTAATTATGCAACTCACTGCAACTTTCAGATTCATTAAACCAAAGTTAACTTTTGCTTCCCAACATTGCACTTCAGATCTCTAATTTCACAGCATATAATGATCTATTTTAGATACACAGCCGCAATGAAAGACAGATCATTAATAGCAATGGATTCTCTTCCCATCACCACACTGCCAGCTGGTGTCCCCAGAAGACCCTTCCTTTGCAATCCTCTGCACGCTGTCTCAAAACAATGTCATTCAACAACATGAAAGTAGAAATACTTGTGTCGTCTAAACCTCGAAACACCTCAAAACTCTTACTAGTACAGGCGCAGGCACGGGCTTTTTGGCTCACAATGTCTACGCCAAATATGATGCTAAATTAAATTCATCTCCACTGCCTGCACATGATCCATATCTCTCTATTTCGTGCATTTCCAAGTATCTATCCAAAAGCCATTTAAATGCCACTATCGTGTTTGTCTCCACCATCAAACCTGGCAGCGTTCCAGGAACTCACCATCCTCCATAAAAAAACACTGGCCCGCACATCTCCTTTAAACTTTGCCCCTCTCACCTTAAAGTGTGCCATCTAGTTTTTGACATCTCCATCCTGGAGAAATGGTCCTGACGTATCTATGGCTCTCATAATTTATATAGTTCCATCAGGTCTCCCCTCAGCCCCCGATTGCAGGAATAGACAATAGACAATAGGTGCAGGAGAAGGCCATTCGGCCCTTTGAGCCAACACCGCCATTCAATGAGATCATGGCTGATCATCCCCAATCTGTACCCCGTTCCTGCCTTCTCCCCATATCCCCTGACTCCGCTATTTTTAAGAGCCCTATCTAGCTCTCTCTTGAAAGTATCCAGAGAACCGGCCTCCACCGCCCTCTGAGGCAGAGAATTCCACAGACTCACCACTCTCTGTGAGAAAAAGTGTTTCCTCGTCTCCGTTCTAAATGGCTTACTCCTTATTCTTAATCTGTGGCTTAAATGAGAGTTTTCAACTAAAATCTCCGCAATACTGAATCCCCACTTAGCTCCATTGCCACAAGAGATGTGGCTCAGAACCCCCACAGTAAAAACTAACACTGGTTTAACACTGGTTTATCTTTGAATTAAATAATTCAAATCCAGACCTGATCACAAATCTGGAGCAGGGTTGCTGAACATTTCCCAAAAGCCAGACCATCAAAACTCCATTACAAACAAGTTTGTTTTCCTTTCAGGCATTTAGCAGGGAAAAGATCAGAGAACTATATAAAAAGCATCTGCAAACAATCTAATTCACTAACCAATTGATACCAAATTCCTTAAAACAATTTATCCCCTAACAGCTGCTACATGTTTCACAATGTTTCACAAACGACATAAACATTAAATAACTTGCAATGTTAAGCACAACAAATAATCTAGTTCGTTGTCATTTTCACGAAGCCTTTATTGTTTAACTTCAAATTCTATTACATTCTAAAGCAGGTAGCTCATGCAATACCCACGCGATTAAACTGGCTACTTTATTGATAAAGAATCGCAAGAACATTTTGTTTCAAGCTTGTATGTTTAATTTTGCACATTCTATTGGGAAAACATGCCAGCGAAATGCATATTCCATTTAAATAGCTTGTAGCGTGACAGTGAGCTTTGAGGTATTATATCTGTCACGGAATCAGAAAGGTATGGTCTGAGCCAAGCAGAAACACGATAGGCTCAGATTATACTGAGGCGCCAGCTCTTATGGTGGATGTGCTTGATTGCAGTGCATGGTAGAGTCATCAAGTGATACAGTGTGGATACATGCCCACAAAGTCCCAGCTTCTGAAGACCCTAGTTCTCACGCAAACATGCATAGGTTTATTTTTTTGAGGGTCAGTCTGACTGAACAGACCGACTCACCCTTTTGCAATGGAAGATATATAATGTTGCGATGTACAGAAGAGAAAGGGGATGTTTCCTCCCACATTCCAAAGACATGCAGGTTTGTAGGTTAATTGGCTTGGTAAAATTTGCAAATTATACCTCGTGTGTGTAGGATGGTGCTGGTGTGCGGGGATCGCTAGTCGGCGCAGACTCGATGGGCCAAGGGTCCATTTCTGCGCTGTATCTCCAAAGTAAATTGTGCAAGTGCCAACACTGCGCACCTTCATAAACCTTATTGTAATCTAAGTCCCCAATACGTACTATAAATCAATTATCTGTGTCTTCCTGACCATAGGTCCTCTGGTTCTCGATTCCCCTACTTTGTCAAGAGGCTGTGCGTCTACCCAATCTATTCCTCTTATGAGGTTATTAAGGAATGGATGCGGAGTAAATTTTTCTCCAGACAGAAAAGAGTGCAACAAAATGGAATTTTATACGGGTTACCATGAAATTCAGTAAGAGAGTCAGAAGAAGCACTCTTTACCCAGTGAGTGGTGACAATCTGCAACCTGCTCTCACAGGGAGTGTTGTATCAAATTAGTTAAGGGGAGGCTGGACAGGTCTATGAGGAGGAAAGGTAATGAGGACTACACTGATAGATTTTGACAGTCAGGAGAATACTCAAGTTGAGCATAAAGGGCCCTGTGTAATACTTTGTGAATTTGGAGCAAATGTAATTTCATGAGGCATGCTGACTGTTGGTGGCCTGATACAGTAAGGCAAACTCTATAAAAACTTAGACATAAAGTGCTGGAGTAACTCAGCAGGTTAGGCAGCATCTCTGAGAAGAAAGGATGGGCGATGTTTCGGGTCGAGACCTTTCTGCAGACTTTTCTTCAGAGATGCTGCTTGACCCGCTGAGCTCCTCCAGCACTTTGTGTCAATCTTTGGTATAAACACGCATCCGCAGCTCTTTGTTTCAATAAAAACATAATTTCTGTACAAAATATACCTTCAATTAGCATTTAAATCTATCAAACAAATGTCCTATTGCACCATGTCGAGATTCCGAGCTGATTCTGCATTTAATTTGAAATATCTGTCAAATTACCGGAGCCTGTTTGCTAAGCTCGTCTGACAATAATGTTGGCAAAACCTTTAGCATTACGGAGTCTGTTGCTGTCAAAATCCACAATGAGCTTCCGCAAACCGGTTTTGGTTGGTGTAATTGTTACGGTCACCACAACCTCTTCTCCAATATTGATGGTCGCAATTCTATATTTATTTAGAGAGAGAGAAAAAAAGAAATCGAATCAATAAAAATATAAAATATGTTTCTTAAAGAAGGAACTGCAGATGCTGGAGAATCGAGGGTACACAAAAAGCTGGAGAAACTCAGCGGGTGCAGCAGCATCTAAGGAGCGAAGGAGATAGGCGACGTTTCGGGTCGAGACCCTTCTTCAGACTCCAGTCTGAAGAAGGGTCTCGACCCGAAACGTCGCCTATCTCCTTCGCTCCTTAGATGCTGCTGCACCCGCTGAGTTTCTCCAGCTTTTTGTGTACCCCAAAATATAAAATATGTTTCTTCTAAATGGTTCCTACATGGTCCATTCTAATTAAAATCAAACATCAGGACTAAAGTTTGTTAACATAGTGGTCACACTATGGACCTAGTCATTCCGAGTCCTCGATTATATGTCTGGATGTAAAGGTGCAAATGCAACCACAGCAGCATGGAGACTTAAATTTTGAAAACCAAGGATGAAAGGATTAAGAATAAGGAGTAAGCCATTAAGAACGGAGACAAGGAAACACTTTTTCTCACAGAGAGTGGCGAATCTGTGGAATTCTCTGCCTCAGGGGACAGTGGAGGCCGGTTCTCTGGATGCTTTCAAGAGAGAGCTAGATAGGGCTATTTTACTTCGGAGTCACGTGAGTGACTACGTGAAGAACCCCGCCTCACGCTGGCAAACGGCATTACGTCGACGCTGACGGCGGAAGGAGGAGCTGCAGTAAGGAGCAGCTCCTCGCAGCGGTCGGAACGGCCCCGCAGGTAAGTGCAGCAAAGTCGGGATGTTTTTTAGCGTACGCTGGGTGGGTCCAGCAGTAAAAATAAAGTAAAATAAAAAAGTCAGAGTCACGTTAAAGTGCTGTTTAGCACAGATTAAATGAAAGAAATGGAGAAATCGGCAAAGAAAATTCGCGGGTAAAAAGAGCTTCCCGGGGTGAAAATAAAAATACGGGAAAAAAGCTAGTGCGGATCCGGTTCCGATACCGGTGGCCGCTGATATACCCGATAGTGAGTTCTAGATTCTCCAGAAGTTATAACCACGGAGAGAAATGCTCCTAAAAATGTAAAAGAAATCTGAGAGGCCCGTGGTTCTGATGACTCTGATACTGAAAGTCCTCCAGATAATTAAACTATATGGAACTAATAATGGAGCATATGGAGAAAGTTCTCCAAAAAATTATGAGACTAGGGTCACAGTACCCAGAAGGTTCCCAAAAAAGCCCTGAGGGGTTTAATTATTCTGATATGGCTGTGGGCCTAATTGGGAGTTGGAACTCCGGACCCAGGATTTGGGCCGAAGGAAGTCTCATGGGATGAAATCCCAATTGATTTAGGGCTGCAGAAGGCAGACCCTGCTGATGGTGATTTGCATTTGAAAACACACCATAAAATAAAAGAAAGGCCATATGTGCCTGAGATAGCAAAATAATTTGCTATATATAAAGGAAGTGGTGAGGCTATGGAAGAAAACCTAGCTGCCAACATTAATATATGGTATCTCACCAACTTCATGATTCTGTGATGATTGAAACATCAGAATTATAAATGCACAGGAAATTGTGCCTTATTGAATGTGCCTACGGTTTATCCGTTGATTTGGGCATCCATGACCCCAAATATGAGAGCTCAAGAAGTGAGGTTCAAAATCCTCACAAATTATTCTGCTGCCATTATGGCTTTTGGGGAGATGGATAAGTTTAAAAAAAGAGGGCCTATTGTGCAAATTCTTTCTATAAAATTATTGTATGAGGAAAATGGCTATTCGGCCCATATTTCACCCAAGGTTTGCAAGCTTGTGTGGTTCGAGCAAGTGGTGTTCAAGCTCCTGGTTATCTGTTTGGAGTAAATCTGCCTAAATTATTAAAAATTGGATGAAGAAGCTAAAAATTTTAACTGCATGAAACCTTCGTCTTAGGACAAAAAAGGTATTTTTTTGCCCAGAAGGGGATTTGATTTTGGAAATAAAGGCAGAAATATGTCAAGGAAATATTATTGTACTGCACAGCCCAATACTTACCCGTATTCGGGGAAAAGGAGACCACCACGCTCATATGGAGAGGTATTAAAGACTTGTTCTATCTTTAAAGAAACTGCGGATTAATCTCCAGTTGGAGGGAGATTACAAAAGTTTTATAAAGACTGGCTTACTATTATTTCTGATCGGTTTATTTTTACAAGCAGTTTCAGGAACCACTATTACATTTAAAGAAGGGGTTAATCCTCCAGTACAGATAAACCTGCCTATGCTTTCGTGTTTACTGCAATTGGAAAAGCAGAGATTAATGTGGAAATTGATAAATTATCTGAAAAGGGGTTATTGAAAAAACTTATGAACACGAGCATCAATTGTGTCTAAAATATTTCAAAAGACATAAAAAGATGGTGATTGCAGAATTATTCTGGACCTTACAGATCTAAATAAGTGGTAGAATACAAATTTTTAAATGGAAAACATTTAATACTGCAAGATATTTAATATCAGCAGGTTGTTATATGGCTACGATTGATTTGAAAAAACGCCAATTATTCTGTACCAATACATCAGTTTCTGGAGGTACTTAAAATTTAATTGGCTGGGACAATTATGGCAGTTTAAAAGCTTTGCCAAATGGATTGAGTTCAGCTTCTAGGCTCTTTACTAAACTGTTGAAACCAGTTTTAGCCCAATTAAGAGTACAAAAACACATCGTTATGGCTTATCTCGATGACATTCTAATCATTTATGGCAATTAAGAGTCAGCTGAGAATTAGTTTCAGTACAAAAGCTTTGTTAAAGCTAGGGTTTCTTGATTCATCCAATTAAATTCCAGCTGCAGCCAGCACAATCAATTAACTATTTGGAGTTTGTAATTAACTCAGGAACTATGTTAATACTTTACCAACAAAGATAAAGTTGATGATTTTTGGTGACTTGTAATAATTTCATTCACAAACGTATCCTTCCATCCGAAAAATAGCGAAAACTATTGGTAAACTAGTAGCAGCTTTTCCTGCAGTAGAATTTGGTCCATTACATTATCAAAATCTTCAAAGGGACAAAATAAGAGCTCTCAAAGAGAGGGCAGGCCACTTTGATAGGCCTATGCAATTAACAAAAGAAGTTTTGTTGGAATTACCATGGTGGGTTAAAAATATCCCACAAGCTGCTAAAAACATTCTGATTAAACAGCCTGAAATTGTTTATAAATAGATGCTAATGCTCTCGGATGGGGGGGGTAACAGATTCATCCTCCAGTTGTGGAGGTAGATGGAAAGTCCAAGAAGAAAAACGTTTCTTCAAACTTATGGTATTAACTATTTAGAGTTATTGGTTGCTTTCTATAGTCTAAAAGCATATTGCTGTTCAAAAAAGGGTCTACATGTATTAATATAGTTAGACAATAAAACGGCTGTTGCATATATTAATCACATGGGGGAGTCAGATCAGTATCATGTGATTGTCTGGTCAATGAAATATGGCAATGGTGTATTGATCGCCAAATTTGGATTTCAGCAAACTACATTCCAGGTAAAGACAATGTGGTGGCAGATAAAAGATCAAGGATATTTAAAGATAACACAGAATGGATGCTTAATCCAGCAATATTTAAGAATATTGTAACTCAATTTGGTTTACCAGAAATTGATTTGTTTGCATCAAGGCTTAATCATCAATTGCCTAAATATGTGTCTTGGGAACACGATCCAGATGCAGTAGCAGTAGATGCTTTTTTCATTGAACTGGGGGAATATGTTCTTTTATGCTTTTCCACCTTTTGCTTTGGTTCAGCAATGTCTGAAGGAAATAGAACAAGATTCTGCCACAGGATTGTTGGTAGTTCCAAATTGGCCAACACAACCTTGGTTCCCATTAATGCTGAATATGATTAAAGAACCATATATGTCAATTCCTAACTGTAGTGATATCTTGATTAATCCAGTAACCAAAGAAATGTATGCATTATATGCATATATGAATTTATTAATCTGCAGGTTTTGACCAGACCACTACAGGAGCTGGGATTGTCGGACAAAACTATGGAGGTTATAGTCGCATCATGGCGAGATAACACACAAAAACAATATATGACACATATTAAGAAATGGGAAGAATTTTGCACACAGTCAAATATTTCTTATGATACGGTGAATATTGCATGTTTGATATTGTGATACTGTGATATTGCATGGAAAATGTATTGGAGCTCCTTGCTAAATTGCATTCTGAGCAACATTTAAGTTACAGTGCCACTAACACTGCACGCAGTGCCTTATCATCTTATTTAGGACTTATGTCTGACCAGAAATCAATTGGATCACATCCATTAATATCTAGATTCATGAAAGGAATCTTTAATATTAATCCACCCAAACCTAGATGCACAGAGATTTGGGATGTGAGCATTGTACTTACCTTACTTAGACAGTGGACTCCAATTGAAGGATTGTCATTGGAAAGATTAACATTCAAATTAATAATGTTAATATCATTGGTTTCAGCTCAAAGAGTGCAAACTTTACAAATGTTGCGTTTAGACTGCATGCATGTGACTACAGATAACATTGTGTTCTATGCTTACGATCTGATCAAACAAAGCAGACCAGGGAGATCTGGAGCTAAGGTAACCTTTCAAGCTTATCCTATTTGATCCTACTTTGTGTGTGGTTAAAACATTTGAATCAATATGTTAAAGTTACTGAAACTCTTCGAGGAAATTAAAAAAACATTGATAATTACGCATAAAAAGCCACACACAAAAGCTTCAGTTCAAACTATCTCAAAATGGTTGAAACAGGTGTTGCTGTTAGCAGGAGTAGACACTGATGTGTTCAAATCTCACTCCACCAGGGTTGCAGCTACGTCTGCGGCGAAGGTGCGGAACGTACCACTCGAGCATTTAAAAAATAAATAAAAAAATCGCAGGGTGGAGTAAAGAAGAAACTTTTTCAAAGTTCTACAATAAACCTGTTCACACTATGACAAGCTTTGGCCACGCGGTGTTGGGATCAATATAATCACCTGCTTTGTATACTATTGATTACTATAACCAATTATGTAGTCACTTATATTTTTTATCACTTGTAATCATTCCCTCGGATATAAGGAGGGTTATTATATGTTCTTTAAACCATTAAAAAGTTAATTATGGAAAGAACTAATATTAGTCTGGTTTCTCATGTATGTATTTACTTAGCCGGACTGTCGTACTAATTAAATACTACGACATAAAAAACACAGAAAGCTTTAAAATCTTCACGTAGTCACTCACGTGACTCCGAAGTAAAATAGTAAGATTAAACGAGAACTTACCAGTTCGAAGTTTGATCGTTATTTTATGAGGAGTTACGATGAGGGATTACGTGCCCTCCACTCCCACCCTCATAAAATAAATGATCAATCTGGTAGTTCTAAGTCTTTTATGAGCCTTACTATGTTACTTCGGCTATTTGGTGTTCTGTGTTTTTCATGCCGCTGCTTTGAAGTATGCCGTTTGCCAGCGTGAGGTGGGGTTCTTCACGTAATCCCTCATCGTAACTCCTCATAAAATAACGATCAAACTTCGAACTGGTAAGTTCTCGTTTAATCTTACTATTAAATATAGCGGAGTCAGGGGATATGGGGAGAAGGCAGGAACGGGGTACTGATTGGGGATGATCAGCCATGATCACATTGAATGGCGGTGCTGGCTCGAAGGGCCGAATGGCCTACTCCTTTATATTGTCTATTGTCTGGAAAACAAAACTGGTATCAGTTAAAGACTTGCATTTCATTATTTCCATCATTGATCGAAATTCAACCTGACCAGCTACATAAAAGCTGGGGCTACACGACCCAGGTTAATCTAGCACATCATATTAGATACGTCTCCACCTCCTCCCTTCCATTGACTCTATTTACAACTCACGCTGCCTCAGCAAGGCCACCAGAATAATCAAGGATGAGTCGCACCCTGGCCACTCCCTCATCTCCCCCCTCCCTCAGGCAAGAGATATAGAAGTGTGAAAAGGCACACCTCCAGATTCAGGGACAGTTTCTTCCCAACTGTTATCAGGCAACTGAACCATCCCACCAACAACTAGAGAGTAGTCCCCGAGCTATTATCTACCTCATTGGAGACTCTTGGATTATCTTTGATCGGACTTTACCTTGCACTAAATGTTATTCATGTTACTCCCTTTATCGTGTATCTGTACACTGGCTCAATTATAATCATGTATTGTCTTTCCACTGAACACTTAGCACACAACAAAGGGTTTTCACTGTCCTCGGTACACATGATAATAAACTAAACTTCAACTCAAAACTCATTGCATGAATAAGTGCAGCATCCGGGACAACGCATCATGCTTTTGTGGAATACCATCAACAGCCCAAAACATTTACTCCCTTCTCCACTGTTGCACTAGTGGGTAGAGTGTGTGCCATATACAAAATACACCGTGGTCACTCACCCCGACTGCTCCGATAGCATCGCCCATACCTGTGACCCCTGCCACCAAGGAGATCAAGGGAAGCAGGTATATGGGAACACCACCATCTCCTGGTTCCCCTCAAGATACACGTCATTCTGTTTTGGAAATATTTCACCCTTCCTTCATCGTCATTGTTTAGTTTAGAGATACAGCGTGGAAACATGCCCTTCCGCCCACCAAGTCCGTGCCAACCAACAATCATCCCGTACATTAGTTTTATTCTACACTCTAGGGATAATTACAGAAGCCAATTAATCTCCGAACTTGCATGTCATTGGAATGCGGGAGGAAACCGGAGCATCCGGAGAAAACAGATGCTGTCACAGGGAGAGAGTGCAATCTTTGTTCAGACTGCGGCCTTTGTCAGAATTGAAGCTGGGGCTTAGTGGTTGTTAGGCAGCAACTCTAACGCTGTGCCACACAAACTAGGTAACTAGCAGACAGTTCAATGTCTAACAGCATGGTGACTCACCATTATTCTCTCTTCTTATGCCAGTCCTGAATGACCGACCCCTTATTTTGAGATAGTCTCTCCCAATTATAGATATCCTAACCAGGGGAGATATTAAAACCACATCCATCCTATTAAAACCCTTTAAGAATGTTGTACATTTTAAACGTGACCACCTCACCAACACTCAAGACACAAAAGGGATCCTAATCTTTAACACTGCAGAGGCATGGGGACTTATTTAACCTTTAACATCCTAGAGACACAAGGAATCATTTAACTTTCAGCATCCCAAAGATGCAGGGAAATGTTTAATCTACAAAGCTCAAGAAACACAGGGATTTGTTCAAAGGTTCAACACCTGCATCTCAGATACCCAATGAATACACTGGAACTAATATGCCTGTTACCATCTATGCGGAGGATGGTTAATCCACAGATTTCAGAGAGACATAATAACTCTTAATTTACCACTTACCTGAAATTTAACTTATTTGTTTTGAGAAAAATGAAGAATGAGCATTAAAGGCAGAATTTTCCTTAACTGTTACACAATGTTATGTTATCTTTTTTTAAAATTCCTTAAATAACTGACTAGGTTCGACATGTTCATGTTCTGTAACATGCCTTCATTTACTAAGATGTTGAGTGTGATACTCACGGCGATTCAATTTGCTGTAGATCTGTGAGTCCACTGCCCTCCACACTGAAGACACCTCTAGTCAATGAGATCGGAAGAGGATTTACAAATTTTATTTGAACAGCCAGCTTTTTATGGAGGATTGCTTCACCTTCAACCTGGAATGAAAAAAAAACAGCATTTATCATATGATTAGGTGCAGACAGGGAGAGGAATCCATTTCGCTGGAACCTAATTGATCACGATTGTTAATATCATGTAAAAAGGAAATCAACATTAACCAATAAATACACTTGGATTTTTTTCAGTTCATTTATCCTGCAATTAACCCAATAACACACGGCCACAGCTGGAGATCTTCCTTGACTTGTTATTTGTACATGAAATTGAATTCATGTGTCTGAGGATTTATAATTCTTGATTACTTAAAAACTACTTCAATTTGCAATAGAATAATGTCTTCAGAAAAGCTTGTAGATGGAACTCTTTTGTTACAAATTTTCTGTCTGAAGCATTGTATTGGTAAGAGGGTTGAAAGAAACAATAGGTTTCCTTGGCATGAGAAAATGATTGCGAGCTTCAAGTTCCTTGGCATAAATATTACCAATGATCTGCTGTGGACCAACAACAATGAAGCGACACCCAAGAAGACACCCACACCTCTACTTTCCCAGGAGGTCATCTCCAATGACGCTTACAAATGTCCACAGATGCAACATAGAAAGCACACTGTTCCATCACAGCTTGGTTTGGGACCAGTTATGCTCAAGACTGCAAGAAATTCCAGAGAGTTGTGGATGTACCCCAGTCTATCACAAAGACCAAACCCCACCATCTACACTTCATGCTGCCTCGGGAAAGCAGCCAACATAATCAAACACCTTTTCCACCCTGGTAATTTCTTCTTCTTCCTGCTCCTGTTGGGCAGAAGGTACAGATGTTTGAAAGCACGCGCCTCCAGAAAGCACGCGCCTCCAGAAAGCACGCGCCTCCAGATTCAGAAACAGCGTCTTCCCCTCTGTTCTCTTGCTTCTGACCGGTCCTTCCATAAGCTACAGTCCAGTCCAATTCCGCTCTACCTCATCGCGTTGCCTCTGTAATGCTGAGCACGATATTCTGCATCTTATCTTTTCCTTTGCACTTGTACATGAGTATGGCTTGATTGTGTTTATGTACAGTATTATCTGATTTGATTGGATAGCAGGTAAAACAAAGCTTGTGAAGGGAGGAACTGCAGGTGCTATTTTACACTGAAGATAGACATGAAATGCTGGAATAACTCAGCGGGCCCAGCAGCATCTCTGGAGAAAAAGGATGTGTGACGTTTTGGCTTGGAACCCTTCTTCAGACTGAAAGTAGAGGGGTGGCGGGTGGGGAGGAGGAGCACTTTGTGTCTATCTTCTTGTCATTGAATCTTGGCGGAAAAGTGTCCACCATAAGATTCAAACATTGAGGCTAAACACAAATTGGATGAACAGCAATTCATATTTCACTTGGGTAGCTTTCAACCCTGTGGTATGAATATTAATTTCTCTAACTTCAAGTAGCCACTATATTCCCTCTCTCTCCATCCCTCCCCCACCCAAGTTGCTGCAGCTTCAAAGTTGTCTTGTTGAGTGTCATTGTCTGTACTCTTTCTCACCGTGCAACAGCCAACAATGGCCTGCTTCCTTTATTATCGTTACCTTTTAGCACATCTTTCATTTATTCGTTCTATATCTCTCTACGTCACCGTCTATATCTCTCGTTCCCCTCTCCCCTGACTCTTGGTCTGAAGAAGGGTCTCGACCAGAAACGTCACCTATTCTCCAGAGATGCTGTCTGACCCGTTGAGTTACTCCAGTTTTTTGTGTCTATCTTCGGGTTAAACCAGCATCAGCTGTTCCTTCCTACACATTCAAACATTGATCTTATTTTCAACCCAAGGTTCATTTTTTATTTAATTTTTTAAAAAATGTTTCCCTTCCAATTCTTGCATTTACCTTCACAGCAAGCTGAGGCACTTTAAGTACCACTTCCTTCTCCTTAAGGCTTACTTCAGACATATCCTCAGTAAGAAGCATGGCCGTCAATCGAATTAAATTGTGCTCAGAGAGATGTTCACCATAATCTTCATATCGCAGTCTCAGAACTTCTTTTTTTTCTAATAAAAACAAAAAAAGTCACAGAGAATTAATCCACCTGAAACCCGTGCACCTCGCAAAAATGGAGAACAAATAAAATTTGAAAAAAAATTAAAATTATGTTTTTCATGCCATTAGCACTCCCACCTTATAGTGGAGGGGGATAATAGTATGGTTTTTAAACTGGGAAGCAGGAGGTGGAGGATAGCAATCAGTGACAGTGGCATCATCTCCCTCTACCATGGGCATCTGTCTGGTCCCTTCTCCATGCTACCATAACACCACAACCTTATAGTAGAGTAAAGGGTTGAGTTTATACTGTTCACACTGGCATAATTCCACATTCTACTCGCAGGGGAGGCTTTTTGTCCAGTCTCTTGTAACACTTATAGATCACATCTGACAGTTTACCTAACAGTTGGTAACGAATGGATCAATGGTCAATGGTGAGTTATTGCCATCTGTGCAAATGCACAGTGAGATTCGTATTTTCTGCATACAATTTTGTAAAATATCGCCGAACTAAAGCACAATCCCTGATTAGCGGGTTGTACTGAAATAGTCCACTGAGACCGCATGGGCAAGAAATTCCATGTTTTTGCCGCCATTTTCCAAGTCTAGTTCTTATGAGTGGAACGTGATTCAGTCAAACCGCAGGCTGCTGCAGGGCCTCCAGCCGTTGCCTTGCTTGGACAGCTGAATAGTCCAGCAGACCAATGTCCCTCTCCTCGCCCATCCACCTTTCTGCCCCGGGGGCGCCTCACACAGCCGACTTTGAGGGCGAGGAAGCCAAGGCGAGAACGGTCCATTTAAGACCCATCTGTCCAAATGGCAATGGCAGTAGAGCCATTATATGTTGTTATGTCAAACAGTTCCAGATTAATTGAAGGATGATGTTAATCTAAAAGGATTTACTTTATATTTTATCAAAGGAGACGCTCGGTAAATTCATAATACGCTGCATCTTCTCAAACCTGAGGGCTGTTGCACCCAAATACAAGATAAATCTGTATTTCTTAAATCAATATTCATGCCATACTAAAAAAAAAAAATCAGGAACATTTCACATTCAATTCAGCCTTAGCATCTCCTGGCTAGGAAAGTTTTAAAAATAAATACCCAGCCTAGTAGCAAAACCTGGAAAGGTTTCAGATCAAGATAATGATTTTTCCCCCTCAAATTTGAGTCCATCATCTGTCCTCACTGTTGCAGGGGCTGAGAATCTGGTGATCCCAATGCTTGTTCTGCTTGGGAGGTTGGACTATAATATGTTATGGGCTATATATGCTATGGCCTGTCAAATGCAAAAACACTGCATTTTCACCAATGAAAAATATTCTGTCTATGTGGTTTGGCCAGATGAACATCAATTACAGCAGAGTAGTACAATCCCAGTTCAGACTCCAAATTGTGCTCAAGATTTCTCTCGGGACAGCAGTACTTATAGAACCTCATCAATCCATTCTTCTATTTCTTCTTGTGAAGATACATTGTTCAGCACTCAATAACCCCTCACATTAAAAAAAAAACTAAATCCATGTCCTTCTAACTTTCATAGAATCATAAAATCATAGAAGATTGGTGCAGGAGTAGGCCATTCGGCCCTTCGAGCCTGCACCGCCATTCAATATGATCATGGCTGATCATCCAACTCAGTATCCTGTACCTGCCTTCTCTCCATACCCCCTGATCCCTTTAGCCACAAGGGCCACATCTAACTCCCTCTTAAATATAGCCAATGAACTGGCCTCAACTACCTTCTGTGGCAGAGAATTCCAGAAAAAAAATTCTGTGGCAGACAAAAAAAACTAAATCCATGTCCTTCTAACTTTGTAAGAGGTGTGGTTAGCAGACCAACCCAATGAAAGAATCCAGGTGTTTTAGCGCAATGAACCAACATGGAAATACAGCTCTTCATGTGGAATTACCTGAAGCCGCTTTTAACACAAATTTAGTTGACCTCTTGCAGAATTCTTTTAAAATGGCCCCAGAATAGGTTATAGCGGTTGCAGATAGAACCAGCTGGATGTCTTTGTGTATAAAGCCATTATTAGCAATTTCAAAGTAGACACTAAAGTCACTTCCGAGTACTGCATAAACTTGTTTGATTTTGACCTTTAAATTTTGATACTGTGTGTTGGTGGGTTGGATTGTCTTTCCCGCATGGCTGTAGATATCCCGTTCCTCTTTGGAACCTGTGAAGAGGAGGATATTATTAACATTTATGATAACACTTGGGGCTTCTATAACAGAACCTGTCCCAACATAAACCAGTAACATTCTCAATGATGCTCTGGAAACTGTGATATCTCTGGAAACTGTGATATTGAAACCCTCAAAATATGCATTTGATTTTGATTTTGTGATGTACTAAGAAACTATATCTTGTTTATACCCAGATCATTTACAGCAATTATTAGCAATTAATCATTTTCCTTATTGAGTTTAGATTTCAAACTATCAGGCCTAATTGACACAATGGGATTCACAGCACAATTAGTCCAATGTTATCTTCTGCAAACACTTTGATTACCTTGTAACTTTGTATAAGATCACCAGTGAATCAGTGATTACAAGCACAAAACTCATACCAGTTGCTATGTCTGGATAAAAGATACTCAGAAAGATTTAGAGAGAAGATCTTCAATCAGTGTCAACTGAACTACGTGAATGAACCTCACTTCTTTTAGAATCTACTAAATTCAGAATTTCCCACTATTATGCAGTTTATATCATACATGAGCAAGGAATTGTGGCAAGGACATCTATTAAACTGGCTGGCTGATCTGGACAGAGCTCGTGCAATACTACAGCAGCAATCACTCAAAATGAGGAGAGGTCATCAACTAAACGTAAATGCAACTCTCCATCTTGTCTGAAAATATAAAGCTATTCTTTAAAAACTGTAACAAGGCTACTTGTTTAGAGGAGATTTACAAGAATGATCCCGGAGATGATTGGGTCAACATCTAAGGAGCCTTTGTTGGTTCTGTGCCTGTAAATGTGTGGGGATGTCATTAAAACCTGGATAGAGTAGATGTGGAAAGGATGTTTCCAGCAGTGGGAGAGCCTAGGACCAGAGGACACAGCCTCAGAATAAAAGGAGGTACCTTTACTATGGAGATGAGGAGGAATTTATTTAGACAAAGGGTGGTGAATCTGTAAAATTCATTGTCACAGACATCTGACGAGACCAAGTCATTATGTATTTTGAAGCAGAGAAAGACAGGTTCTTGATTAACAAGGGCATCAAAGATTATGCGGCGAAGGCAGGAGAATGGGGTTGGGAAGGAAAAATAGATCAAATGGCAGAGCAGACTCAATGGGCCTAATGGCCTATTTCTACTCCTATGTCTTATAGTCTTATGGCCAATTACTACTTGGCAGACCACTTGTTTAGAGGAGATTTACGAGAATGATAATGGGGAAGATTGGGTTGACGGTTACAGATTTTACAGATTTTAGATAGTGGATCACAGCATCAACATCATTGATTCATAAAATTGTCATCGAATCAGGCAGCTGAATACATTCATACGCAATTGCCTTGCACTTGGTCCACAAAGTAGGTATGTTACAAAACGTACCTTCAGCGGAGCTGCAGTTCTGCCACTGGCCGTGTGCGCGACTTTGGCGCCTTTGAGGGGGGGGGCAGGGTTAAAATGCGGTTTTCCCCTGCCTGCCAGAGTTATATTTTCTCGGGGTGTGTGCTTTTGCTGAAGATTTGTTCCGACTGCCGGTCTGTGCATTTTTTTTTTTTTTTTTTTTTTTTAAATCGCCCGACAATTTCAGCGCTGGAGTAAAATGAAAATTAGCTTCTAATGCCGTGAATGCCGACAACGGGGACAGATTTCACGTCCGGGACAGGTAAAGGAAAGACGTTTATTTTACATATAAACGTGCTTCTTAGGATGCCTTTAATCCAAATTTCATGTTGCGAAAAGGTGATTTAGGCCCCAAACGAACCAGCAGTATTTTTCCTGCCGATATGGGGTTTAAATTCACCGCAAATGCAACGTTCCAATCGATCACGTTCCACAAAAACTCACTCGCAAGATGATTTAAATGGTCATTAAATTACGGGAATTAAACACTAAATTCCTTCCATTTGGCCTATAAATTCATGACAATTACATTTTTAAATAATGTTATATTGTGAATTCTTGTGTGAATGTTATTTGGACACTTAGGCTATTTAAAAATGTTAATCTTTTCTTAAGAAATGGATAGATGTTTAGATCTAGTAATTGAATTTTGTAATTAGCTACAATTGGGTAACTAACTAATTATATGCTTTAATTTCAGGTCATCCAAGTAAGATTGTTTCATATTTGTTTCAGAATGCTTCAATCTATAATAACTGAACATTTCTTTCAGTTCTCTTAATTTTTAAGAAAGTTATGGGCTTTTGACTGCCCTCGATCACAGCTTGTGTTAAGTCAATGGAAAAGCAATAGGGAATAAGATGCTAATTTCCGAGTATGAAAATGGCCATAAGCTTTTTAATACTGAAGATATGAAATTGAATTAGGTGACAAATTAAACTTCTTTTAATGCTTTATCTGATGGGATAAATTGCAGACTCGATTTTAAAAATCTCTAAATGTTGTAACATTGCTACACAAAGATCAGTAGTGTCCTAGATCTGATTTGTTTTGCAGATTAATTTAGTGACAACTGCATCTAATTGGGAAGAACAATGAGCCATTGCAAATTGGTCTCAAGCGTCTTCGAAGAGTTAAAACAATATGCATGTTTTATTGTTTCCTATTGAAAGTACGCTTACGGATTAGAATAAACACTAGTCTTTATTGCTGTCAAATCTAATGCAATAACATTAAAACTAAATTTTTCATTTCATTATTAATGAAAGTAGTATAAATCCTTACCTTCTGGGTATTTATAATTCAATGTGATAACTTCTCTTTTGTCTGAGAATGCACTTTTAGTAATAATCTGCGTTCCCACTTGGTGTTGTTTGACTA
The DNA here is from genome assembly GCA_035221665.1 of Okamejei kenojei. Lineage (NCBI taxonomy): Eukaryota > Metazoa > Chordata > Chondrichthyes > Rajiformes > Rajidae > Okamejei > Okamejei kenojei. The sequence continues at coordinate 14,789,760 of CM069147.1, forward strand.
ACAGCTCCCTCTTTGTTCCATCTTTGTTAACAAACCAGTAAACCACATCTGCATTGACCTCGGCAAAGATGAACACGGCATCATAATTGATATCCAAGTGCCCTTCTTTGATTGCTTTGACAGGGCAAGGACCACAGCAGAATATCCCTAGTGAGAAAAAAAAGCATTGTAACTGATTCCATAGATATATTTTTGTAGCTTTATCCTACTCCTCCAATGGGGACAGTAGATCTTTCATCATGCATGGACCTGGCTTGTGTGTTTGTGTTGAGGTGGTCCAAGTCTGCAAGAGTATTTTGGAGAGGGCTAATGATGTTGATTTCAACTCCAGCACTACTCACTGCAAAAATATTCCCATCCAAACGCAACCCGTTTCCCAGACTCCTCACCACTGTTCACAAAATCTGTAGGAATCCCTCTTGATGGAAACTACAGATGTTATTTCATATATATGAGGTACTCAGATCAGGCTTGCTGGTGCAATGGGCCAGTACCTTATACTTATCTTCAAAGGAAAAGAATATAAGTATCAAACCATAAACGTTACACTTCAAATTACACTTTTCCCTACCTCTTCTCTCTCTAGCTTTCTTCTCCCCCTCTCCCCCTCCCCCCCCCCCCCACCACCCTGAAATCAGTCTGAAAAAGGGTCTGGACCCGAAACGTCACCCGTCCACGTTGTCCAGAGATGTTGCTTGATCTGCAGTGTTACTACAGCAATTTTGGTCCTTTATGTATAATATAGATGACACTCATTATCTGCTGATTTTCTATTAGTGGATCTGGTTTTTTGCAAAGATTGTCCAGACTAAGATTTTTTAAATAAATACATCTGTATACAAGTGCACACGGAGGCGTTAATTATTGTCTATATAAATATGGTACCAGTTGAAGGCCGCATACATCAAGTCACATCCGATTGTATGCTGTTCTTCCCATCTTTCTCAGAAGCTAACACTGATCAGCATGGAATCAGCATGAATAACGTTAATTTAATATATATTCTTAAGGCCACAATATATGAAATTATTATAACTCAGCCCTAATGTTACCGTCACTCCTTTCTTGGGGAGTAGGATCCAACACCTGCCATCCGTCGTAGCCTGAGGGAAGGTCAGGACGGGTCATCCATGATTCTATCCAACAGTGGTAGTTCCTGTGTACAGAAGTATCAGTGTTTAATAGTTGCAAATTAAACGACTCATTCCAATCAACCAGAATCACAGTATTGATTAATAGTAAGATTAAACGAGAACTTACCAAGTTTGAAGTTTGATCGTTATTTTATGAGGAGTTACGATGAGGGATTACGTGAAGAAGTCCCGCCTGGCGCATGATCGGCATACTTCAAAGCAGCGGCATGAAAAACACAGAACCAATAGCCGGAGTAAGATAGTAAGGCTCAACATAGACTAGAACTACCAGATGATCATTTATTTTATGAGGGTTGGGAGTGGAGGGCACGTAATCCCTCATCGTAACTCCTCATCAAAATAACGATCAAACTTCAAACTTGGTAAGTTCTCGTTTAATCTTACTATTTTACTTCGGAGTCACGTGAGTGACTACGTGAAGATTTTGTAGCTCTGTGTTTTTTATGTCGTAGATTCATTCCATACGACACTCAGTTTATGTAATAAGTCTTTTCATTATAAAAGAATGAAAGTAATAACCCTTCTATCGTAGGAGAAGATTTATAACCAAAGATATAAATCGATAATATAAAACAAAGCAACAATCAAAGAGAACCCAACACTGCGTGTCCAACCCTGACAGGTTTCTCATAAACTTTGAAAATTTTCTTTTGCATCATCCTACGGCCTCTAATTTTTGATCGAGTGGCCCGTCCTGTGCCTTTGCCGTGGATGTACCTACCTCCCTGGTGGAGTGATTTTTAACATCTCAATGTCTACTGCTGCTGAGTCCCAAAACCTGTTTTAACCATCTAGAATGTAACTATCTAGAACCATCAGTTTGTACTGATACGTTTATGTGTTTTTTTGCGTGTAATAAATAGCGCTGTCTCACCACCTCGGAGACTTTTGCCCACTTCAACATATTGAGTCAATGCTTAACCACACACAATTTTTGGTCGACAGGATATGCTTTAAATTTTACCTTGGTTCCAGCTCCTCCTGGTCTGCTTTGTTTGGTTAAGTCATAAACATATAAGACAATGTTATCTGTAGCCACATTCATACAGTCTAACGTAACATTTGCAACGTTTGCACTCTTTGTGCTGATACTAAAGCCATGAGCATTATTACTTCAAATGTTAACTTCCGAAACAATGATAGAATTGGAGCCCATTGCCTAAGCAAAATAAGAACTATGCTGACCCCCCAAACTTCTGTATTTCTACTTTGGGCAGATTTTTATATATATTTCTTTCCCATATCGGGATATTAACGGATGAGACCCGATAGATTCATGGTCAGCAATTTGTCCTAAATAGGACGATAAAGCACTATGAGCCCTATTAATGGCCCTATCACTTAGGTGCTGATCAAAAATGCAATCCATCAAGGAACTCCAATATATCTGATATGTTAGCAGTATGATAAAATATCTTTGACGGTCTACCAAAGACTTCCAATTTCTTTATATAAACAAAATATTGTTTTTAATGCTATTTTTCCAAGCTGCAGTTATAACATTCATGGTCCTATCCAACAGTCCAAGCTCTTGTAATGGTCTGTTCATAACCTGCAGATTAACAAATTCATATGATCATGCCATGGATGAATTTCTGCAACAAATTACTGCAGCTAGGAATCGTCATAAATGGTTCAATTATCATTCTAAACATCAACGAGAACCATGACTGTGTCCGATTTGGGCCACCAAACCGCCCGTAGCAGAGTCTTGCTATATTTTCATCAGCCATTGCCTAATCAGACAGAATGGGGAACATAAAAGAACATATTTCCCCCCCAATGTAGTGAGAATGCATCCACAGCTACTGCTCCTGGGTTGGGTTCCCATGAGACGTATTTGGGCAATTAGTGATTTAATCTAGACGCAACAGATCAATGTCAGGTAATCCATACCACTGACAAAGTTTTTTTAAACTTGTGGATTTAATATCCATTCTGTATTATCTTTAAATTTTTGTGATCTGTTGTCTGCCACAATATTGTCTCTCCCTGAGATACATAGCTGAAAGCCAAATATTCTTAAAGATACACCAATGCCACATTAACCAGATAATCACATGATAATGATCTTACTCGACCCATGTGATCGATGTATGCCACAGCTGTGATATTGTCTATTTGTAATTCGACATGCAAATCTTTCATAGTAGAACAATAAGCTTTTAATCCATAAATGCTCCTAACAACTCCAAATAATTAATACCAAATGTTTGGAGAAATATGTTTTATGGACAATCCATCTGCCACCAGCTGGTGTTATTGTCCATAGCCCCCTAGATAAGGGACGTATCAGATATTAACCTGATAAGAGCAGATATTACACTTATCTTAGCCCAAAAAAACCGAGAAGCTATCCACCATCCGAGAATACTTGCTTCAGTTTGCAATGACTGCTGCCTGCTGAGCTAATATGTTTTTAAGCAGCTTGTGGAACATTCTCAATCCACCACTGTAATTCTGATAAAGCTTCCATTGGCAATTGCGTAGGCCTGTCAAAATGGCCTGCACACTCTTCTAGTGCTTGTGGTTTTGCCCTTTGGAGCTTTTTTGGTACTGCAGTGGTCCAACTCTACTGCAGAAATAGGGTTACTAATTTACCTAAGCTCCTTCTCGGATGGAGGGATAAGGCTTGTCAATAAGGCAACAACACACATTTGTAATATTGACACTTTGTCTCTTGGTAAATTTACCAAACATGGTACTGAATCACTCACAAACCCCAAATAGTAAATTGTTGGGGATGGCTGAAGCTTAGATTTTGTTGGATGGATCAGGACCCTAACCTTTCAACAGGCTTGTAGTTGCTGCACTAATTTTTCAGCTGACTCCTGATCAGCATTGCCAATTAAAAATGTAATCAAGATAAACCATGAGCATGTGTCCTTATCAGTGCAACTGCTGGTTCCAACCATTGTGTGAACAGCCTAGAAGTTGAGCTTAATCCATTAGATAATGCCTTAAATTGCCATAGCTGACCCATCTAATTAATTTTCAAGTACCTGTGAACATGATGATAAATTGGTACTAAATCATACGCATCCTTCAAATCTATAGTAACCAATTACAACTTGTTGATAACAACTGCCTTGCAGTGTTGAAGGTGTCCATTTTGAAAATGTTTTATACTGGACAAATGTATTAAAGTGTGTGATGTCTAGAATGACTCTACAACCACCATCTTTCTTCTGCCTGGGGAAATTATTTAATACAAATTGTTGTGGATGCTTACTCCGTTTTTTTCCCCATTACACTTTCCCTAAATAAATTTCTTACCTCTTCTTTATTTGAGATTTTTCAGGTGCAGAAACATAAAATAGGATTAGCTTTATTCTGTACAGGTGGATCAACTCCTTCTACAAATTTAATTGTAGATCCTTACACAGTATCTAATATAAACCGATCAGCTGTTATGCAATATCATTTATCATAACACACCTGTAATCTACCACCAATCGGAGGTTCAACAAAAGCCTCCTCTGTGATAGAATAAAGTTTTTGTACCTCTCCAAATGCACGTGATGGCCTTCTTCCCCAACAATACGGGTTTGCGTAAGGGTGTGCTGGATGAAAATACTTCCTCACCATACCCCTTCCTCTGTTTGATCCAATATCAAATCACCTTCACATTGGACCAGCCAATTTTGCAAACGTTTTATGAGTCTGATAGTCTTTGCCTCTTTATCAATGTCTTTGATTTGTTTTAGGCAGGTTTACTCCGTAAATAACCAGGAGTTTGAACATAGCTTGATCTGTATTGACCTGCAAATCTAAAGTGCAAAATGGTCCGAATGGCAATTTCCTCTCATACCATTGAGCTCAACGTATGAGCTATAAAACAATGGCAACTTGTCTTTTTAAATGTTGGTCATTGCACAATCTTTCACTTGCTTCCCACAAGCAGTGATGCCACCCGCAAACTTGAAATTTTTTGGAATCGTATTCCCTGTGCCTCCGCACTATTGAAGACATGGGTGCCTTAATCGGATTCACCGTTGGCACCCTAGTAAAGCACAAGTGTTTTCATATAAATCTGCTGTTTCAACCATAACAGCCTCCTGAAGCTGGTGAGAAACCAATTGATGTTGGCCACCATGGTTACCTTCCATGGCCTCACCGCTTCCTTCAGGTATCGTACTTTGTACCCATTAAGTACACCTGGATTTATACTTGTGCTGTGGTGGGTACTTATGACCAAAAACACCACTTTCAGGGTCAGTTTCTTACTGCCCTGGTACTCCTGAGATTTGCTCAAGGAGACTACCTCCAGCCCAATCCGAGGTTCATATTCCCACAGTGGTAAAAGCACCATATACTTGTATACGGAAACCCCTCAGGGCCTGCCTGGGAATATTCTGGGTTTTTAGACCCTTGGTTGAAAAATAATCTGGAGTATTTCTCCATTTAATTCATTCTGAGCCATAAGGCTTTCTTGTCTGGAGGCCTTTACTTATTAGAATCATCTAAAACCACGGCCTCTCAGACTTCTTTATTTTCCTCCCCACTGGAGATTCTTCCTGTGGCTTTTGGTTTGTGGAGCGACTAAATGCTCCCTACGGTTAATTTCAACGGCCACCGGTATCGGAACCGGCTCCGCACTAAACTGCCGTCCCGATCGCTGTGCTTCTACCCGGGACGCATTTTAAACTGTCCGTTTTCCCCCCCGGAGTTTTTTCCCTTTTACTTTCAACTCCTGCTGGCTCTGCACGCCAGCACCACGGAGTTTGAAACACGCCCTGTAAGTAATTCAATCCACTTACCTGCGGGCCTGTTCCTTACCGCTGGTGGAGCTGCGCTCTGCAGCTCTTTGCCTACCGACAGCGTCGACGTAATGCCGATCATGCGCCAGGCGGGACTTCTTCACGTAATCACTCACGTGACTCCGAAGTAAAATAGATGCAGTACTGCTCATAGTTTAAAATGTGAGCTAATGTCAAACAATAAACTTATTGAAGCAGATCAGAGCTCTGGATGAATCTACCTGCAGCAGTTCATCAAAGATATATTGTGTTTGTAAAGTCAGGTGCAAGCATGTACAGTGTCCTCAAGAGAGACAACATCTACCAACGGAGATCGATACAAAAATGTGGAGTAAATCAGCGGGTCTGACAACATCTCTGGAGAAAAAGAATAGGTGATGTTTCAGGTTGTGACCCTTCTTTACCAAGGGAAATTCTACAATACCAACATGGCACCAAAGACTAAAGTGAATGGTTATCCAGTGTCAAAGCCAAGGGTTTCTTTCAGATAACAAGGAAATAAAAGAATGGTGAAGTTTCTCCCATGTCAAGGTACACGAGAATCCTCTCCAACACGATGTACCCCAGGAGGATCTTGGAGATAAGCCTCTATGACACCAGGACAAGGGTGGTTGGAGGGGTTGGATAAAGAAAATCACCACGACAGCTAAAATGAAATGTTGATCCTCTGACCTAAAGGCGCAGGATGGGAATAGGGTGTGACGGAAGGAATCATTCCAATAGAAAGACATGTATCAAATCCAGATGTGCAGGTTGGTACATTAACTGTAAATTGTCTCCAGTGTGTAGTATAGAACTGGGGGGGGGGGGGGGGGGGTACAGTGGCACAGCATTGGAGTTGCTACCTCAGTGCCAGAGACCCGGGTGTTGTCTGTACCGAGTTTGTACGTTCTCCCTGTGACCACATGGGTTTTCTCTGGGCGCTCCGGTTTCCTCCCACACTCCAAGGACATAAAGGTTTGTAGGTAAATTGGCTTTAGGACGTTGTAAAAGTTATCCTTAGTGTGTAGGATAGTGTTAGTGTACGGGGTGATTGCTGGCCGAAGGGTCTGTTTCTGGGCCGTATCTCTAGAGTTTAAAAGTAAAATGTAAAGTCTAAAAAACAGTGTATGGGTGTTTGCTGACTGGGGTGAACTGGGTGGGCCAAAGGGCCTGTTTCCACCCTGTATCTCCAAATTAAACTAAACTAAACTAAACGGTAGAGACTCCCCTAGCACTCAAACCAGAGATATCACTGACACATTTGCCAAACACATCGCCCTCACTATTTTCAGAGTAAACACCTAAGTATCAGCACACCAAATCCTGCTTCGGAACCACCATGAAATAACCAGTTGTTGAGGTCAATCTGTAGCATCTCTGGTGACCCTAATGAACATGAGACAGAATCTAGGGAAAAGTAAATAATGTTCTGAAAAAACAGCTACCATTTTATGGAAATTTGCTTTAAAGTCAATCATTTTGGGAACCATGCCACTGTTATGAATAAATACGATATCCATAAACATATTACAGAGAATAATAATTACCTATACATACCATACTGAGTCCTTCCGTGATGGAAGCATACGTGTACAATCGTCACTCTTGATATAATGATCCACTTTCAAATTACCATCACAGTCATGAGCAGAGGAATAGTTGGTAACACAACGAGTTGGGATTCCTAAACATCTCAAAACTGGAAAAGAAGATATGGCGACAATATATGAACTTCTAATTACCAATTTCAACGGTTGAAAGATACAGCATGGAAAGTGGCCCTTCGGCCCACCAAGTCAATGCCCTCCATTGATTACCCATTCATACTATTTCTGTGTTATTCCACACCAGGGGCAATATACAGAAGCCAATTTACCTACAAACACACACATTTGTGTGAATGTGGGAAGGAACCAGAGCACCCAGAGGAAGCCTATGCAGTCACAGGGTGAAAGTGCAAACTCCGCACAGACAGCACCCGAGGTCAAGATTGAACCTGGTGTGGCGCTGTGAAGTAGCAGCTCTAGCAGCTGCACCCTTCGCAGCTTTGTCATGTTTTTATCGCCTTATTCAGGTTTTATCTTCTAACTCATTCAGTAAATCCACTGCCAGTGAATATTTTGGCTATGATTTCACCGACACCCCATATTAGATGGTTAGATTAGGCGTTGCTCTTTTTTTTAGTTTTGTCTTGGATATGACCAATACTGACAATGCCAGCATTTATTGGCTATCTTTAAATGCATGTTTTGTCTAGTGTAGTTTAGTTTAGTTTAAGTCAGCAGAAAGACTATACCCTACAATGAACAGAAAAAAGATCTCAGTGGAGCAGGCAAGGAAACTAGCAGGATCTTACCTGTGCAAGCTACAGCCGCAAAGACCCAGCACTGCCCATATCGGACTCTCTCAGCCCCAGAACTGCTCCACTTGCGTAGAATCGGGAGACTCCCGTTCCATTTGGTGGGGGGGGTCCCATCATCGTATTCACCATCCCACCTTCCCGAAAGTACACCCTTGTCATCATTTGAATTCACCTTTGGAGGAGAAAATAAAGCATCTGAAACATTAACTCTTTTTCCCTCTCTGCATACTTTGCCTGAAACATCAACTCTTCTTCTCGGCACGGTGGCGCAACGGTAGGTTTGCTGCCTTACAGCTCCAGGGACCTGTGTTTGATCCAGACCATGGGTGCTGTCTGTACGGAGCTGGTACGTTCTGCCTGTGACCGTGTGGGTTTACTCCAGGTGCTCTGGTCTCCTCTCACATTTCAAAGACATGTAGGTTTGCAGGTTAATTGGCTTCTGTAAATTGTCTCTAGCCAATAGGATAGAAACTAGTGTATGGGTGATCACTGGTCGGCGTGGACCCAGTGGGTCAAAGGGCTTGTTTCCATGCTGTATCTCTAAATTAAATTAAACTCTCCATACACTGCCTGAAGAATGGGATGTTTCCAGCATTTTCTGACTTTTTCTACCTTGACAAAGCAGCACGCTGAATGGATGGAATCGGAAGGGAGATATATTTTCACCATTTACACAATGATGCAGAAGTAACTTTTATTCAAGAAGCAACAACCAGCCTGGCTGACCTATTCTGTACTGGGCAGGTGTTGGGTAATATTTAACATCAACTGATCTTGGCTCCCTTCAGTCTCAGTTTGTGTACAGTGTGCGATTCCTGCCAAACTGCAGATAAGCCTTTGGGTCATTTAAAAGGGCCTTTTATATTTAAAGATTTTGGCTTCCTTCGTTTCAACAACTTAATGTGGTGTTTAACGATGAAGACATTTTTGTTAATTCTAGGAATATATCAAACAATTTGTACCTTATTTTGCAGTTGGTGGAGGACAGAGTTGGCAGTCTCATTTGTTTGTGAATGAAATAGGTAAGAGGTCAACATTCCTCTAGGCGGAACGCCTGAGGAGTTGTTTTCTCTTCAGAATAAACACAAAATGCTGGAGTAACTCAGCAGGACAGGCAGCATCTGTGGAGAGAAGGAATGGGTTACGTTGCAAGTCGAGACCCTTCTTCAGTCTCGACCTGAAACATCACCCACTCCTTCTCTCCAGAGATGCTGCCTGTCCCGCTGAGTTACTCCAGCATTGTGCGTACATCTTCAGTGTAAACCAGCATCTGTAGTTCATTCCTACACACGTCTCTTTAGAATAGTTGGTTTTAATGTTACCACTGTGAAAACTGCAAGATATCCGTCAGAAACAACAATCAATCCCTGACCCCATAGCCTGACCCACCATTCAACATGATCACTGCTCTTCTTTCCCTGGCCTCATCTCTTATTCTGTTCCAATTCCACATGTTCTTCGGTTTCCTGATCATTCAAAAATGTATCCTTCACTATCCCAACAATCTCGCCTCCACAACCCTCCCAGGTAGAGAATTCCAGATATTCACCAGCATTTTCATGGATGTAACTTAACAAGATAAGATGTAATTAATTTTTTTCCCAGCATGTGTCGTTCATTCCTACACACCTCTTTAGAATAGTTGGGAGAATTGTGGAGAATGTTACCACCGTAATGTTACCACTTAATCAAGATTATACCTCTTTTAGTAGAAACGAGGAACCAGAGATGCTGGTTTATACCAACGATAGACATAAAAGTGCCGGTCAGCTGGTCAGGCAGCATCTCTGGAGAAAAAGAATAGGTGATGTTTCGGGTTTGAAGAAGTGTTCTGACCCAAAACATCGCCTATTCGTTTTCTCCAGAGATGCTGCCTGACCCACTGTGTTACTCCCGCACTTTGTGTCTATCTTTGTTATAATTCTTTTGTTGATTTGAATGTGATAATACCTTGCTTCCAATACAATGTCTACAACTGCAGCATTTACATAAACTGGCTTGCAATTTGCCAGATAATAACGCTTGTTGAAACACATTTAGAAAACATGAGATGCCTTGGAGCTCACCATAGCAGTCAGTATTCTGCTGATGTAGCAAGGGTCACATCTCTTCAAAGCATCAGATGAAGGCTCTTTCAGAGCAGATAGACTATTATCCAAAATTTCAAAGCAAATATCGATGACATCTTTTTCAAACTGTAAAAACATAACTCAAAATGGTGACAAGTCTCAGAGCAACGATGCTGAAAAGAAAAAAGCAACAGTGGGCAGATTGTGGAGGAATGGATGTTACTTTACCTGTCCAAAGTTCCATAACAATGGGAGACAGACGGAACGGTAGACGATTCCATTCTCGTTCAGAACGTACTCCTCCAGGAGATCCTTATCTGCCAGGTACACAGAATCCTCTGGAAGTTCGAGAAGGAGGGGACGATAGTAAGTAAATTCCTTTTAAACACTTCAATTCATTGACACCTTATTGTGAACAAACACCTATTCATACTGTGGGAAGGAACGGCAGATGCTGGTTAGATAGACACAAAGTGCTGGAGTAACTCAACGGGTCAGACAGCATCTCTGGAGAAATGGAATAGGTGACGCTTCGGGCTGAGACCATTCCTCAGTCTGTGGAAGGGGCTTGACTGAAAGCGTCGCCTATTCCTTTTCTCCAGGGATGATGCCTGACTCGCTGCGTTTTGTGTCAAGATGGATAGCGCGCAACAAAAAAGCTTTTCACTGCACCTCGCAACATGTGACATTAAACTAAACTATCACTTTTGCAGAAACTAAACCACAATTAAAATATTTAAGAGGGAGTTAGATGTGGCCCTTGTGGCTAAAGGGATCAGGGGGTATGGAGAGAAGGCAGGTACAGGATACTGAGTTGGATGATCAGCCATGATCATATTGAATGGCGGTGCAGGCTCGAAGGGCCGAATGGCCTGCTCCTGCACCTAATTTCTATGTTTCTATGTTTCTATGACAGCGGTCTTGTGTGTCTGGCTGCAAGATATTTTTGATATCCAACAAGTACATTTACAAATTGTGTGTGCTTTGTAATATCTCCTTGCTCCCACGCCCCTCAAAGCTGTCCCAGCCTCATTCTATGCTTCCATTGCTGACCCGACATTCCCTCCCTCCATTCCCATCATCAATGATGAAAGGTGAAAGAGCCATTGTCAATCTACGGACTGGGGGGCGGCAGCTTTGGCAGCTCCGACCGCGGCGTTTGCACCGGCCCGTTCGCGAGCTCGGATGCGGCCGCTGGACTTACCATCACCCGGCGGGGTCACAACATCGGAGGCCTGGATCGCCTCAGCGCAGAGGGAGAGCAAGGAGGGGAAGAGACATGGACTTTGGGACTTTTGCCTTCCATCACAGCGAGGAGGTGCCTGGTGGACTCACTGTGGTGGATGTGAAACTGTGTTGAGTGTGTGTTTTGTTATTTATTCTATGTATGACTGCAGGCTAAACCATTTCGTTGTACTGAAAAGTGCAATGACAATAAATTGAATCAAAAAAAAAAAAAAAAAATCCTACGAAATGTTCTGACTAAATGCCGACACCCCCCACCCCCATCCACCTTACCCCATCCCCCCCCCCCCCCCCCCCGCCAGACCAGTCCCCACATGCCATTATATTGTTTTTACCCACGTCTCATCGTTTCCCTACTCCAGCTCAAGTTCATCATCTGCTTTGGCAATCACCCCGGGACGTTTGCTGTATAAGTGGGACACACAAATGCATCTTGCTGTTGTTGCAATCACAGAGTATGCAGGTTTATTAAAATCTAAAATCTGCTGGGTATTTAATCCTAATGAACATGGTTTGTCATGAAAGTTTGTTCCCGAGGTTACTATTTTATCACCACATCCTTTACATACAAGTAATATAGAGTGGATTTAAAGTACTTGATATCTCCAAAATAATGATGATTTGCTAAATATAATTTTTTTGTCCACTGATTACAATTGTTAATAAAATCATGATTAAAAAAAGATTGATGCAGAACCATGAAAGCGCATTGAACACATATTCAGAAAATACAAAGTTGCATTAATACCATCATTGTGTATCTTGATTAAAATGCAAGGAAAATTAGCAGATATTTTGAAAATAAAACCTTTATGTTAACCAAGGACTAAAAGGTACATGTGAATCACAAATAGACTAAATATCCCACTGCTCTGTGCTGTTGCAGAAGATATCCGTGGAGATAGTAAAATGAATACCATGGTCATTTTCTTTTTGTAATCAATCAATATTTTTTATCAATTAAATCTTTTAAATTTCAATGTGTGAATAGGCGTATTATGCATGTTTGTTTGTGGGTACTTTTAGAATTGAATATGTTACTGCAAACAGTGAAGCTCTGTCCAACGGTTAGATGTGTTTTCCAGAGCTATTTAACAGCACACAGTGAACAGTGAACACTTACATTCCCCACAGAAATGCTCAGAGATGCTAAATAACTGAGTTGTGCTTCCCATCTCGCAATAATTTTATCAATGAAGAAGAAAAACTCCCTTTCATATTTAGTTATCATGAAACTATTATTTCACACAGTGTTCGGGGCCATAGCTGTTCTGTGTTCAACTGGCACCACAATGTTCGCTCAATTTCAATAACCTTGATTATCAGTATAAACAAACATACTACATCTCAAAGAAATGTGGACGTTGGGAATATAATGTGGTTGTGTTGACAATGTGTTTAAACTATTTCAGTTTAAGGGCAAACATGCTTAATGCCACATAATATGTGCGAACAGAACTAGATTAAGTGTGATTTTTTTTCTCTCACAGCGAGTTGTGGGCCTGGCTGCATGACCAGCAAGTCTTTACCCTTCACTCAATGATTATATATTTGTATTCACTAGGGGATCTGTAGACCAGAGAATGTTCCAGTAACAACCAAGCAGTGTGCTTTTTTGGAGAAGAGTTCTGGTTACTTGACACAAGAAGGTTATTTCATTGAGTGCATCTTCTAACAAATTTAGGGTGAATTTAACAACAGGAAGTCTAAACTAAAAACAGTCTTGAGTGAAGTGAATTGACGAATTTCAGTATCCTTGATTTTAGTTCTCTTTTTTATAATATCCTAAGTGTTTCCTAATTATATTCCCACATTCACATTTACCATACAAATTGCCTGTGTGAAAGTGTAATAGCTGCCTCTCCTATCAAGAGAGTCACGATAGCACATTCATAAAGAGGTAATTAATGTGTCAAAATACTGCAGACAATTTGCATTGTAGAAATCAATGTGTGAATTGAATAACAGATAAGATTGTCAGTATGATGACACGGGTGCAGACTTTTACGATGATCAAAATGTGATCAGACATGGGCAGCACAGTGGGGCAACAGTAGAGTTGCAGCCTTACAGCGCCAGAGAACTGGGGTTGATTCTGACTACGGGTGCTGTCTGTATGGAGTTTGTACCTTCTCCAGGTGACCGCATGGGTTTTCTCCAAGGAGCTCCTGTTTCCTCCCACTCTATATTGGGAGTGTGTAGGTCTTTGGAGGCCAAACATATTTGTGGGCTAGAGTGTAGGATAGTGTTAGTGTACGGGGATCACTGGTCAGAGCAGAAAAGGTCCTGTTTCTACACTGTATCCTAAACTAAACTTCATGCGCAGCATTACACATGGAAAAGGTTACACCAGTGATCAGTTCAAAGTAAGGATTATGTACAACATGTAAGCCGCCATCCAAAGAATGGGCCAGTCAGGTCATGCGATTTATAAGGACATCATAAATATCAGAAAACTCAAGCTGACCAGAACAGAGGTCGTCTTCAATTTGAAGAAAACAATGAACTATTGCAGTATTGAAATGATTCTTATTGCATGAAGTGTAGTCTTCAGACTTCTACATTCAATGCATCAAGAAACATCAAAGGGGAAATAATTTGGAACAGATTATCTGCTGTTAGGTTAAACACAAGATGGTTAATAAATAAAAGTTTGTAAAGATAAATAATGTTTTGCATCTTTTCCCATTTATTTTTTTCCTTATTGGTTAGTTTTTCTGCATTTGATCTGTTCATATTTTGAATCATGGATGTGTAACTGATTGATAACTCAGCAAGTGTGAAGATGGGACTAGCGTCCACAAGATTTGAGACTATTAAAGACGACTTCTACCTATTCTGGCCAGTAGTCACTCCTGCCGGCACTGCTACATTAACAGAAACGCCTAATAGGATCATGCCACAAGTCAGTTTGCTCACCATACGTTACGATAGAACTTTTATCCCAGGAGGGAAATTAATTTGCCTGCAGTCATAAAAAACACGAAATACGTGAAACATGAAATTAAAGTGACAAGTGGAAAGGCTTTGTGGATGTGCAAAGATTAAGGAGGTGTGTGTATGGGGGGGAGGGGGGGGGGTGGGGTCAGTCTCAGCTGACCCCACGACAGAAGGACGAGGTGTTGCAGAGTTTGAAAGCCACAGGGAAGAAGGATCTCCTGTCTCTTGGTGGAACCAGTCTGTTGCTGAAGGTACTCCTCGGGTTGACCAGTGTGTCATGGAGGGGATGAGCTGTATAGTCCAAGATGCTCTGCAGTTTGAGGAACGTATTCCCCTCCAAGACCACCTACCATGAATCCAACTCCACTCCCAGGACGGAACCAGCCTTCCTGGTGAATTTGTTGATCCTATTGGTGTCCGTAGCCTTCGCCCTTCTGCCCCAGCACACGGCAGAGAAGAAGAGGGCACTGGCTTCCACCGATTGCTAGAATATCTGCAGCATCTCACTGCAGATGTTGAAGGAGCGGAGCCTTCTCGACAAGTACAGGCGGCTCTGTCCCTCTAACAACGGCACCGGTTCCTTCAAGAATTGGTCAATTCACCCACCTAGGCACAGCAGGTCTTGCCCACTGCAATAAACTCTACACCTTCGCGTTTAGCAGAGCTTCTTCCAAGTGTAGTTCAACATTGGGGAGCACTCATTTACAAACTGAGGAAGGACAGTAAATGGTCATCAGGAGGATGTGCCTTGCTCACCATTCGACCTGATGCTCTGAGAATCGGCGAAATCTCCTCTTCCTCTGGCCGAAACGCCACAGAAGAGGCCGGGCATAGAGGGGATTTGGGAAAGGTTTCGTTCACAGAGGGTGGCTGGAATTTGGAAGGCACTGCCTGAAGGGCGGTGAAGGCAGGTACTCTCACAACATGTAAGAAGCATTCAGATCGCATTTGAACTCCATGGCATGGATGGCCACGTGTGGAATGCTTGAAAATGGATTGAGTGCGGATAGGTAGGTACTGCAGATGCTGGTGTATGCGGAAGACACAAAATGCTGGAGTAACCCAGCGGGCCAGGCAGCATCTCTGAGGAATAGGACCACGACTCTATGATGGTAGACAAAAATGCTGGAGAAACTCAGCGGGTGCAGCAGCATCTATGGAGCGAAGGAAATAGGCAACGTTTCGGGCCGAAACGTTGCCTATTTCCTTCGCTCTAGATGCTGCTTCGATTTTGTCTACCTTCGACCCAGCATCTGCAGTTCCCTCTTAAACACACGACTCTTATGATGTACGGAGAAATAGCACGAGAACAGGCGGGGAATTGTTACAACATGGCCCGAAGCGAGCCAAGACGCGACAGCAATTACCTTTGCACCAGGGGTTGAAGAGGAGGTGGAATGTCCCGGCTACAATCTGCTGCAAACCTTCCCCTCCGCCCGGATAGAAGAGCAGCTGCATTGTGTAGAGGCCGATGCAGGCATTGGCCGGGCTGCGCACCGTCAGATTGAGGATGCCCCGGGCGGGTTCCACATCGTACGTCCACTTGCCCCGCTTGGCCGTCGATTTGACGGCTTCGATGCGGATTCTTCCGGCTTCGGACGACGAGGGCCCTGCACAAAGGACGAGATATCTTCAGCCAAGTGCAATCTGCAATCTGCAATCAGAGAGTCGCGTAACGCACGGGGCAACGTCAAGTGACAACCTTGCACTTGCATTCAGCCGGTTTTTGAATAAAACTAAAATTGCGGGACCCATTCAAGCAAACATCCGTGGGAAGAGAAACAATGTTTCAGGTCCGTTTGAGTTTCAGACTTCTGACGGAGGGCCCTGGACCTGAAACGCTACTTGCTTCTCGTTCTAGAGATGCTGCCTGCCGTGTTGAGTGTTCCCAGCAATTTTTTTTTTGTTCCAATTTCAAATTTCCAGCCTGCATTTTAAATATTATTGCATTTAGTCATACAGTGAGGAAACAGGCCCTTCGGCCCAACTTGCCCACTCCGACCAACATGTCACATCTACGCTAGTCCCACCTGCCTGCATTTGGCCAATATCCAGGTATATGGACAACTTACCCTGTCCATATACCTGCCTACATGTTTCTTAAACGTTGCCATAGCCCCTGCCTCAACTACCTCCTCCCCCATACACCCACCACCCTTTGTATAAAAAACATCACCACTCTGGTTCCCATTAAATCTTTCCCCCTCACCTTAAATCTACGGCCTCTGGTTCTCGATTCCCCTATTCTGGGCAAAAGACTCTGTGTGTTTACCCGATCTATTCCTTCCATGATTGTGTACATCTATATAAGTTTTACTAGATGGTCACAGTTGGATTACAAATTGATCCATTCATTTGACGCATGCTTTGTTTGAACGCATCCGACTCACCTTAATGTTCTGCCTGAGTTTGGTTACTTAAATATTAAATATATCCATTCTCTATTTTCAATTCCCAAGAATTGCTGGGTCAACTGATAAACCAGGTTACTCTAGGACAGGAAATATAGTTATAAAGTCACACAAGTCCAAGGAAGGCAATACACCTCGTAAACCAGAACCCTGCATTAAATCAACCAGCGGGAAAACGTCCAGCCTGTAATATAAACCAGTTGGTATTGGCCTTGAGCTGTGAATAAACAAGCTACTCACGAAATGTATTTCCAGTTTCTCCCCCAGCTGTTATCAGGCAACTGGAGCATCCTACCACAACCCGAGAGCAGTAGCTGAACTACTATCTACCTCTCTGTTGACCCCCGGACTATCCTTGATCGGACTTTGCTGGCGTTACTTTGTACTTGACGCTATTCGCTTATCGTGTATCTGTTCACTGTGAATGGGTCGATTGTAATCATGCGTAGAAGGAACAGCAGGTACTGATTTAAACCGAAGATAGACACAAAAAGCTGGAGTAACTCAGCGGGACAGGCAGCATCTCTGGAGAAAAGGAATGGGTGGCGTTTCGAGTCGAGACCCTTCTTCTGAAATGACCCGAGACGGAGACGAGGAAACAGAGAGTGGCGAGTCTGTGGAATTCTCTGCCTCAGAGGGCGGCGGAGGCAGGTTCTCTGGATGCTTTCAAGAGAGAGCGAGATAGGGCTCTTAAAAATAACGGAGTCAGGGGCTATGGGGAGAAGGCAGGAAAGGGGGAATTGATTGGGGATGATCAGCCATGATCACATTGAATGGCGGTGCTGGCTCGAAGGGCCAAATGGCCTCCTCCTGCACCTAGTGTCTACTGTCTATTGCCACCCATTCCTCCTCTCCAGAGATGCCGCCTGTCACATAGTCACAGGAAGAATGTGCAAACCCCACACAGGTGGATCTAGAGATGAGAACTCTCCAGAGATGCTGCCTGTCCCGCTGAATTACTCCAGCTGTTTGTGTCTATCTTCGATTGTAACCATGCGTTGTCTTTCTGCTGACCGGGCAGACAGCACGCAACATAAAGAGCGTCTCACTGCACCTCGGTGCATGTGTCAATAAACTAAACCTCGATGCTGAAACAGACCTGTGTCCAGGAAGAGTTTGAGCTGGTCTTTGTCGTCCACGAAAGCTGGGCGTCTGAACTCCACGGACAGGCGAAACGCTTGCCCCCTTCGGACGATCAGCCTTTCCGTGCCAATTTCGTCGGTGTGATGCTCCGTGTTGTTGGGCTCACGGTGCAGGTCCACCGCTCCCAGGTGCACGCTTCCTACCGGGAAACAAGCACACTCCATTCACAGGTCCCATTCACACCCAAAACCACCAACGCGCGGAAGAAAGTGCAACGCAGCAGCGCCGCAAGAGTTTTAATTTGAATTAATCAGCACCCATTAAAAAAAACCGGTGAATCGTTTCCCTCTCATCAGCAATTCCCACAAGCTGCATTTCGAGATGTTGCAACTCCAACTTACCGGTTGTGGCCATGTCTGCTCCGGCCGGTGTAGAAATACGACTCTTCGAGTCTTCGAGGAAACAGCTGCTCGCCTCTCTTCACAGGAGGGTTGGACTGCGGGTGGGATTTCATGACCACCACTTATATATACACACACACACACATAAACTCCAAACGACAACGCTCTCAAAATAGGTACCCACCACTCACGTATTGAACCAATGCACCACTCTGATGTGAATGGTAATTTCCCCCCAGAGGATGAAGTTAGTTCACGCTATTTCGCTCCCTCCTAACTTAATCCAAAAATCAACATTGGGAACCAAAAAGGTCAAATAACACAGCATTGAGACAAGGAAACTATCTGACCTCCCTCTCTTCCCCCTCCCTCACACACACGCACACGGCGAGGGAGAGCAAGGAACCGGTCCTTTATTTTTACCTATTTAATTCCTTTTTTTTTGTATTTTTCGGCTAGTTAGTTAGTTTATTGCACCATATTGTGGCGGGGGGAACTTGTCATCCCTTTCTTCGTTGGAGAGATACTTTTTCGTGGGGAGGACTGAGATTGACACCCCACTCTTTGCACGTCCCCAGTCCTTTCCACTCGTCACTTTAATTTCATATGTTTTGTGTTTTTTTGACTGTTAGCAGAACAATTTCCCTCCTGGGATAAATAAAGTTCTATTGTATCGCATCGTAGGACAAAACATAGCGAGCAATCTGTCCACCACACTCACCTGTACGAGCGGCAAGGGTGCGTAAAGGGCCTGTCCCACTTGGCTGTCTTTCGCGCGCCATTTACGCGACCTGCTAGCGCGTGGGTAGCGCGTGGGTAGCGCGTGGGTAGCGCGTGGGTAGCGTGTGGGTAGCGTGTGGGTAGCGTGTGGGTAGTGCGTGGGTAGCGTGTGGGTAGCGTGTGGGTAGCGTGTGGGTAGCGTGTGGGTAGCGTGTGGGTAGCGTGTGGGTAGCGTGCGTGTGGGTAGCGTGTGGGTAGCGTGTGGGTAGCGTGTGGGTAGCGTGTGGGTAGCGTGTGGGTAGCGTGTGGGTAGCGTGTGGGTAGCGTGGGGGTAGCGTGGGGGTAGCGTGTGGGTAGCGCGTGGGTAGCGTGGGGGTAGCGTGTGGGTAGCGCAGGGACGGACACGTGGAGTGGTGTGGAGGAGTGTGGATTTCGTCCTGCACTAAATCTTCGCGCGCCCCCGGCCCGTTGCGTAACTCGAGAGTGGTCTCCGCGTACTCGAGGCCTCAGCTCGGTATCGCCGTTTTTTTCAATACGTTATAAAATGCCCGCGAGTAAAAATAAGGTCGCCACAGAAAAAAACCGAGGAGCACTGCATACGCCACTAATGATTCAATGAACATATAGACACTGAGAATGTCCGAAGAATTTTGGCACTGTTCTTGTTTTGTACATATTTTTTAAAATCCTGAATAAAGGTTATTTTGGGGAAACAAAATGAAATCAAACACCCAGTAAATCACACATTTTAAAATCACTTGTGTTTAGATATTTCGAGTCAAGGAAATGTTTGAAGTTTATGCATAAGGCTCACCGAGTCTATCTATGCCAGCTCTTTCAGTAAGGACAGGACAACAGATCTTCTTCATTGTCAGACCAAGAACCATTCACTGACAACTGGATGAAAATGGTGCCAAATAGTACTGCTATACACATGTTCAGAGATATTTATCCAAGAGGTATCCAAGTGCTTATGTACTGAACTGCATAAAAACAAAAATCACCGTTGTACCGCGGTACATATATCTAAGTACTTATATACTGAACTGTGTACCAAAAAGATAATTTCACTGTGTCTTAATACATGTGGCAATAAAGTACCATTTAACCAATGTCATTCCTCGCTGTAATTATTCCTCGCACCCCCCACCCAACGCAATTCTACCCATCACCCACTTATAGTATGTGTAATTTACAATTGTCATCTAACTTGTTAACTGGAACAGCCTTGCGACCGGGAGGAAACCAGAACCCATAGTCACAGGAAGAATGTGCAAACTCCACACACGTGGATCTACAGATGAAGACTACGCCCAGGTAACTGGAGTGGAGAGGCAGCTGTACCACCTGCAGCATTAATGGAAGTTACTGAGAGATTGTGTTCCTAACGTTTACAGTCCAACAGTACTAGCTGCAGTTTCCAGTCGAGGTTGGTGCCACATTCTTAAAATGCTCTGCATTCTGCACCCCCCCCCCCCCTCCCCCACACCCCACACTGTTCACAGCCATTGGGGCAGGGTGCAAGGTAACTGACTTTCTGCCTTCAGTTGGGAAAGACTGTTGTGGACTCCTACAAACGTCACGGCTCCCGTGGCAGAGCAACTCCACTCTCTGTAAACCCCAACCTGCACACTCCCTCAGCCATTGTTGCAGCACGAATCTGGGTGGTTAAGATGGGTTTGATACTGTGATCAACAGACATACAGCTTGGATCCCCTATATCCAGGAAAGATGGCAAGGGTGGAGTGGATGTCAAATTTCTCTTTTGTCAATAGAAATAGGGAAATCGTCATTCGCACAATCATCTGCTCAGTCTTTCGTTGATGTGAAAATATCTCTCCTGTTACAGTGTGAAGTTAGAATGAACAGCTGCATGCCAATCAAACACTTATGTGAAATGATAATCCGACCAGTGTAACCTGATTAATTCACAGACACTCACACCATTTGCTATCAGGTTTTTACTCTGGCACATTAATACTTGGAACGCCAGGATTTAAAATCCTCTCAGTCATCGTTCTACTGCCCAGACCACACAGTTCCCTGAAAAGTGCACTTTTCCCTTTGTAAAAGGGTGTTGGGTAAGTCACAACCTTGCCTAATCAAGGGAAGGAAAGCTGTCATCCTTGTGCAGACCGTTCTAGAAGCGACTCTTTACTGTAGAAACAGTTAACTGCAGATGCTGGAGTAAATCAGTGGGACAGGCCGCATCTTTGGAGAACATGGACAGGTGACATTTCGGGTTCAAAGCCTTCTTTAGAGGGTTTTTTGTTAGGGGAAAAAGCAGGAAGAGGGGAGAGGGAGGACAAAGACTGGCAAGTAATGTGGATACAGGTGAGAGGGGCAGATGATTGGACAAAGGACAGAGATGAAAACACAGGTGTGAGGCAAAAGGATTGATGAGTTGCGAATTGTGAAGCTAGAGGAAGGAATGTGGGTGATGGGGGAGGGGAGAAATGGGTGAGGGGGGGAGAGGTAGGAAAGAAAGGGGGAGGGGAGAACTTGGTAGTTACCTAGAATTAGATAATTCAATGTTCATACCACTGGGTTGAAAGGAGTAGGCCCAGGACAGAAATTTCAACATGAAAATGGGAAGTGGAGGTAAAATGATTAGCAAATGGGACTTTGGTTGGCACCTACCGCATCTGGTGTTCCCAATGTGGCCTCATGTATATCAGCACTGGCCAAGCGTAGACTCAGCGACTGTTTCGCCGAACACTTGCTCTCAGTCTGCCAAGGCCCACTGGATCCCAGTTGCTAAACATTTTATCTCCTCTTCCCATTCCCATATTGTCCGCACCTCATATTCCACGGGTAGATTACAACGCAATTAGAGGTAACTACAAACCCCCCCCCCCCCCTTCCTCTGTTTCCACCTGGACTCACACTCCTTCTTCCTCCCTCCTATCCACCCACCTACATTCCTTCCTCTAGTTTCACTATTCACAACTCTTCAATCCTTTTATCTCACACCTTCTGTCTTTTCACCTCTGTCCTTTGTCCAATCATCTGCCTGTCAAAAACTCCCATCACCTGTATCCATCTATTACATGCCAGGGTAGACACAAAATGCTGGAGTAACTCAGCAGGAAAGGCAGCATCTCTGGAGAGAAGGAATGGGTGACGTTTTGGGTCGAGACTCTTCTCCAGGCTCATTATTTGCCAGGTTTGTCCTGCCTCTCCTCTCTTCCAGCTTTCTCCCTCCCTCCCTCCCCCCCCCCCCCCCCACTACAATCAATCTGAATCCCAAAACATCACCTATCCATGTTCCCCAGAGATGCTGCCTGACCCGCTGAGTTACTCCAGCACTTTGGGTTTTTATTTTGTAACCAGCATCTGCAGTATCTTGTTTCTACAGTTAAGAGTCACGTGTAGACCAGTCGGAGCAAAGTGACAGCTTGCCTTCCCTTGATAAGGTAAGGTTGTGACTTAACCACCAATCTTTTACGAGGGGAAAAGTGCAGCGTATTTTAAGGGTATTGTGGTGTTTTAGGCAGTATAAAGGCCACTGAGGATATCGAATCCTGATATTTTAAGTATGAATGTGCCAGAATAAAAACCCGAAGTCAAATTATTTGAGTATCTTTGGATTAATCCTGTTTCACTAGTTAGGTTATCATTTCACACACGTATTTGTGTGAGGTGTAGCTGTTCATTCTAACTCACCGTGTCTCTTATTGTGACTCTTAACTGTTTCCTCATTTGAGGGGAGCTGAAGGATGGACAATAAATGTTGTGATGCCTGCAAGGTCCACACCCTGCCAATAAATCATTTACTAATATTTTATTTGCACACTGTTCAGACTTCATCTCAAATATCCAAGATTGCTAAGTAGGTAATGACATTTATTTAGGAAACAGAAAATACTGCTTAGTTTTGATAGAGAACATTTATTCATCTTTAAAAAGATTCCACAGATTAAAACGCTCACAAGTTTTGTTGAACATATTTGGTTCCTGATTTAGCTGGACAGTATTTCAGAACCAGTTTTTACATTTAACAAACGTAACCTTGTATTTGGCAAAAACATTCGACAGTGCCAGGTTCTTGCTATGCCCAATTATTAAGTCAAGTCTGTTTATTCTATTTTCCTTACATTGCATAAAAGGCAATCTGTGTTTTGTACCTATTTGGGAACGATGAACAAGGAGTAAAGGGAAATTTAAGAAAACAAAAACACAAATGTTTATTCATTATCACGAGCTTGAAGTGCAATATAGTCAAAATTGAGGATTCATTGCTACTAAAGCGTCTCTCGTCAATGGTTGCAATAACCGTTTTCTAATGAAAGGTGTAACATCAAAAATATTCACCCACCTTTTTCTTCACTGTGCATTTCCAACATTTTCTATTTACTTTCTTAGATTTGCTGACCCGTTTCCTTTTACAAAATAGTATGTTTTTTTGCAATAACCTCAGCTTTAGTTGAGATGTTATTCTGTATTCATTCATGCCTTCTATATTCTGTTGTGCGGAAGCAAAGCAAGAATTTCATTGTCCTATCTGGGACACATGACAATAAACTCTCTTGAATCTTGAATGTTGAAAATTACAAAATGTATTTGTGTACTCTTAATTCAAATCAGCTGTTAATTACTTTGTTGACTAGTTTCCCATTTTGATCAGTTAATTCAAACTGATTCGAGCATTTTTTTTAAGAAAAGATTTCTTAAAGAAAAAGAAGAAAAAAAAAAGAAAAGATTTGAAGTGACTGGGACCGGATTGGAATACTCATTTTATTTTCTATAGCTTGGCCCAGTTGCAGAAGGCTTGTTTAAAATGTCTGTATTCAGATAATTTAATTCATGTTTTCACACACTTACTGCCGATTATTGCGGAAACAAGCAACTGCATTCTCCTTCGCACAGCAACAGTGATAAGGGCCTGTCCCACTTACGCAACTTTTTCAGCGACTGCCGGCACCCGTCATAGGTCGTTGCAGGTCGGCGAAAATTTTCAACATGTTGAAAATTCAGCGGCAACCAGAAAGACGCCACGACTCTTTGGGTGACTGAGGAGACTACTCACGACCATACAGGCGACACCCTGGCGACATGTCGCAGGGTGAAGCCTGTAGGCCGTGAGTAGTCGCCCAAAGAGCCGTACCTTGTTCTGGTCGCCGCTGGATTTTCAACATGTTGAAATTTTCCGGTGACTTGCAACGACCTATGACGGGTGCCGGCAGTCGCTGAAAAAGACGCACAAGTGGGACAGGCCCATAACCATCTTAACAATGATGACAATGCTCCTCAAAATTGAAACAATAATAAAATATTACTGCCTTTTAGAGTAAGGAAGCGCAATATGTGTTACATGTTAAGATGATATGACCAAGGAATAACCAAGAGAGTGCAATATACTCAAAGTATATAAAATCAAGACAGATCAATGGAAGTCCAATCAGGAGAAGTGGAATAGCCTCGCTAGTATTTATAGACCAGCATTCTTAAACAATGCAGTAATTAACATTGCATCACATAGATGGGCTTAGAGAATCAGCAACAATAAGGCAATAATAAACCGGTAATAATTGTGGTACTTTTGACAAATATCAAACATACACAAAATTCACAAACAAAAATATTTTTGATTTAGAATTCAATGGCGGTCAGCAAAGTGAGAATAAAAATTCTTTTAAGATAACTAGGTACAGACATTCCATAGGTGACTTGCGTAAACTTGCATTTATATAAATAATAAGTCTGGCAGTTTGTCATTTCAACAACACTGTACGATCTCTCAAGTTTACATTGGAAACAAGCTGGCAATGGCGGTGCTGCTTACCCAGAAGGCCATGCGCCGCAGAAAGTGCCCTAACGGCGAGACCAAAGATCTTTGGCGAGACAGAACTCTAGCCGGCAATGCTTACCCAGAAGGCTGCAGAAAGTGCCCCTGATAAAGCCAGACGCCGCTGAGAGGGCTAATACTTCCAGTATCGGACACAAAGTGCTGGACTAATTTAGCAGGCAAGCCAACATCTCTGGAGAACATGGATAGGTGACGGTTCGGATCGAGATCCTTCTTCAAACTCATTGAGTTATTTCGGTCAGGGGATGGGGATTCCAATTTTCATAAATTCTGACGCTTATAGGTTCACGGAACATAACAGGGGTGGCTTTATTGAATATATTCCACTTATTCTTCAGCAGGGTTTCTCTGCACATTGGATTGCGAGAAGGTGATTTGTATAAAGAATCTTTCACTTAGTGACTTGCAGGAGTCATCATGCTGTTATGGATGTATGAAGTGGTTATAGAGTCTATGATCCCCAAATGATCCGCACAGAAGGACAGAAGACACCCCCAGTAGCGCAGGTCACCACTTATACCCAAGGACCACAGAGAGTGGGCAAACAAACAATTGTAAACTCCATAACGACTGCCACAAACCACCAACACCTTTACTCTGCACCTGTAGTCTTTAAAGGGATCAAGTCCTTCGATATCTATACTTTGATCTCTTCAAAACAGTAAATTGATGGCCCCTCAGTAATCAGTCAATTAAATTAATTACCTGGGTAACAGAAGAGTCTGCAGATGATGGAATCTTGAGCAAAACACAGAGCAAGGCAGTGAAGAAAGCTAATGACTCGACAGCCACTTCAAGCTAATGGCCTTCATTACAAGAGGATTTGAGTGTAGGACTAACAGGGCCCTGGTGAGACCACATGTGGAGTATTGTGTGCTGCGTTGGTCTCCTGATTTGAGGAAGGATATCTTTGCTATTGAGGAAGTGCAGCTTAGGTTCATGACGTCAATCCCCGGGATGGCGGGGCTGTCATATGAGGAAAGATTGGAAAGACTGGGCTTGTATTTACTGGAATTTAGAAGGATGAGCGGGAATCCCATAGAAACATATAAAATTATAAAAGGACTGGACATGCTAGATGCAGGAAAAATGTTCGTAATGTTGGGGGAATACAGAACCAGGGGCCACAGTCTAAGAATAAATGGAAGGCCATTTAAAACTGAGATGAGAAAAACTTTTTCAACCAGAGTTGTGAGTTTGTGGAATTCTCTGCCACAGTAGGCAGTGGAGGCCAATTAACTGGATGAATTTAAAAGAGAGTTAGAAAGAGCTCTTGGGGATAATGGAATCAAGGGATATGGGGAGAAGGCAGTTACAGGTTAGATTGTGGATGATCAGCCATGATCACAATGAATGGCAGTGCAGGCTCGAAGGGCCGAATGGCCTCCTCCTGCACCTATTTTCTATGTTTCTATCTGAGGAGAGAATAGGCAGGTGATATTTCTTCTTCAGACTCAAATTCGACATATTCTTTACATGTGCCACAAACATAACATTCATTGCTCACAAATGGAGCCAAAAGCAAGAGAGTAATGTCACTCAGTCTTAAAAATGAGTTCTGTTATTTCTGCTCTGCTTCCTAGTCTCATTGGAATGCCGTAGTAAATTGTCCCAGGAGTTACGTACACTAAATTGTTCTGAGCGGTTTTATAAAGACCTTCAAAGTATGGATTCAAGAAATAGGCAGCAATTGCTAGAGGAAAGATCTGTCCACCATGGGTATGACCTGTTGAAATAATAAAATACATTAGATGTTGGAGTTGTAATGGTAATCATAAACATCAAGCTACTTCTAAATTAAAAAGATTTAAACCAAGTGGTTAAATATTGTACATCTGCCAATTACATTAACAATGAGAGGCTTGTATTGATACAAAGTAAATTATCTTTGGGATTGAAAACTTTTATGCAGAGTGGTGCAGCAGTTATTGCTGCTGCCTCAGAGTTGTAAGGGCC
Source organism: Okamejei kenojei (assembly GCA_035221665.1). NCBI lineage: Eukaryota > Metazoa > Chordata > Chondrichthyes > Rajiformes > Rajidae > Okamejei > Okamejei kenojei. The sequence continues at coordinate 14,816,652 of CM069147.1, forward strand.
TGGGTTCATTCCTGACCCAAGGTACTGTCTGTGCAGTTTGCAGATATCTCCATGACTGTGGGCTCCCCCGTGTGTTCTCACTTCTTCCCACATCTCAACAATGGTATGTTAATTTATAGCTATTATCCCTTGGTGTAGGTAAATGACACGGAAGGAGACGAGGGGTGGCACGGTGAGCTGTGGCAGTGTTGCTGCCTTACAGTGCTTGCAGCGCCAGAGAGCCGGGTTCGACCCCGACTACGGGTGCTATCTGTACGGAGTTTGTACGTTCTCACTGTGACTGCGTGGGGTTTTTTCCGAGATCTTCGGTTTCCTCCCTCATGCCAAAGACATATAGGTTTGTAGGTTAATTGGCGAGGTATAAATGTAAATTGTCCCAAGTGTGTGTAGGATAGTGTTAATGTGAGGGGATCGCTGGTCGGTGGGGACTTGGTGGGCCGAAGGGCCTGTTTCTGCACTGTATCACTAAACTAAACAAAAAGGAGAGTTGGTCGACATGTGAGAGAGAATAACTTGCAGGGGACAAGGAAATAATGGAAGGGGGAATGGGACTAGTGGGATTACTCCATTGAAAATCATCATGATGGGCTGATAGTTTCCTTCTGTGTTGTTCTAAGAGACAAGCTTCAGACTCAATGGTAAGGAGTTGCATTGCTTGCAATTGCTTTGTTACCCCATTTACCATGCAGCTGAACTCATTAGAAAAAAAACACAGTAAAAACAAACTTTGAATGCTATGTTGCCCGAGGATTATGCAAAAGTACCTTATGACTTCCAAAGTTGTGAAAGTGTTTATATTCAACACGCGTGGCAAAGAGTATTGAAAAGGCAGCTCTTTACTTCTGAAAAATATTTTCACAAATACTGGGTTTTTTCACAGCATTATCCTTGGTGCTGGCCTCAATTTCAATGTCTTTCAAATAAAAATAATCTGTCAGATGTGACCATCCTTTAGTTGCACACAGTAAATGATGCTGGTCGATTTTCTACTCGAATAACTGTTGACATTTGATTTACAATGCTACTTCAACTCAATGGCAAGGAGTTGTATTGCTTGTAATTACTTTGTTACCCCATTTATCATAGAGCTGAACTTTTTAGAAACAAACCAGAGGACATGGGTTTAAGGTGAGGGGGGAAAGATATAATGGGAACCTAAAGCGTTTTTTTTACACACAGAAGGTGGTGGTGCATGTGACAAGCTGCCGGAGGATGGTGTTGAGGGAGGTACTGTCGGAACGTTTAAGAAACATTTTGACAGGTACATGGGAAGGGTAGGTTTAGAAGGATATGGGCAGAAAACAGGGAGTTTTGGGACTAGTTTAGATGAGGCATGTTGGTCGGTGTGGGCAAGTTGAGCCGGAGGCCTGTTTCCACGCTGTATGATTTTAAACCATCATCCTCAGGATGTGCGATGGGAGTCACCACACTCCAGACTGTGCAAAGACATCATGTCCCCTCCTTAAAGAATTGACCCATTAGTGTTGATTATGCATCAATCTAATAGCTTCACATCTTTTCACAGAACAGTTCAGTTCATCTGGTCCAACTGGGGTATCTGCCCGCTCTCCAAATATAATGGGCTACACAGTTGGGTCGTATTTTACCCTATTCCAAACAGTAAAGGGCCTGTCCCACTGTACGAGGTAATTCAAGAGTTCTCCCGCGTTTTCCCCCGATTCAAACTTGGGGAATGTCCAAAGCGGGTCCGTACGAGTTCGTGGATGTCCCGTAGCGGCTCGTACGAGTAACAGTAGGTACTCGGGAAATCCGGTAAACTCTTGACGTTTTTTCAACAGTGTGAAAAATGTCCACGAGTAAAAAAATGCTTGCGATGAAAAAAATGTTTACTTTTCACTCGTACGAGCCGCTATGAGACATCCACGAACTCCTACGGACATTCTCTGAGTTCGAATCGGGGAAAACTCTGGAGAACTCTTGAATTACCTCGTGTTAAAGAAGGAACTTCAGATGCTGGAGAATTGAGGGTACACAAAAGGCTGGACAAACTCAACGGGTGCAGCAGCATCTAAGGAGCGAAGGAGATAGGCGACGTTTCGGGTCGAGACCCTTCTTCAGACTGGTCAGGGATCAGGGACATGAGAGATATAGACGGTGATGTGGAAAGATAAAGAACAATGAATGAAAGATATGCAAAAAACTATCGATGATAAAGGGAACAAGCCATTGTAAGCTGTTTGTAGTGTGAAAATGAGAAACTAGTGTGACTAGGGTGGGGGAGAGATAGAGAGAGAGGGAATGCCAGGGCCCGAGGGCTGAGGGAGAGGTGGGAAGGGGAGGAGTCAACAAGGGTTAACAGAATTGAGAAAATTCAATGTTCAAGCCCAGAGGATGCAGACTCCCCAAGCGGAATATGAGGTGCTGTTCCTCCAACATGCGGTGTTCCAACCCACCTCCAACATGACCCCTCCACTCGCCACATCTTCCCATCTCCCCCCGTCTGCCTTCTGCAAAGACCGCTCCCTCCGCAACTTCCTTGTCAATTCTTCCCTTCCCTCCCGCTCTACCCCTTCTCCCCCGCTCTACCCCTTCCCCAGGCACTTTCCCTTGCAACCGCAAGAAATGCTACACTTGTCCCTTCACCTCCCCCCTCCACTCCTTTCAGGGACCCAAGCAGTCCTTCCAGGTCCGACAGAGGTTCACCTGCACCTCCTCCAACCTCATCTACTGCATCCGCTGCTCCAGATGCCAGATGAAGCGGAGGCTTGGCGATCGTTTCGCCGAACACCTCCGCTCGGTCCGCAATAACCAAGCCGATCTCCCGGTGGCTCAGCACTTCAACTCCCCCTCCCATTCCGTATCCGACCTCTCGGTCCTGGGCCTCCTCCACGGCCAGAGTGAGCAACACCGCAAGTTGGAGGAACAGCACCTCGTATTCCGCTTGGGGGTCTGCATCCTCTGGGCTTGAACATTGAATTTTCTCAATTCTGTTAACCCTTGTTGTCTCCTCCCCTTCCCACCTCTCCCTCAGCCCTCGGGCCCTGGCATTCCCTCTCTCCCTCTCTCTCCCCCACCCTAGTCGCACTAGCTTCTCATTTTCACACTACAAACAGCTTACAATGGCTTGTTCCCTTTATCATCGATACTTTTTTTGCATAACTTTCATTCATTGTTCTTTATCTCTCCACATCACTGTCTATATCTCTCGTGTCCCTGATCCCTGACCAGTCTGAAGAAGGGTCTCGACCCGAAACGTCGCCTATCTCCTTCGCTCCTTAGATGCTGAGTTTCTCCAGCCTTTTGTGTACTCTTGAATTATCTCGCACAGTGGGACAGGCCCTTAACATTTGGTGTCTTTTCTTCACGGACAATGCATTTGAGCAAAGGTCACTGCTGGGAATGTAGAATCAATTAAGTAGTATAAACATTGACACTCTGTCATACTGCCTGCCAAAAAGTTATGTTTCTGCCCTATTCTAATTACTTCCAGGACTGAAATGGGCGAGCATCTGAAGACTGATCATCAGTTACAAAACCTACATAAACAAATAGAAACAATGGTCATTTTGGTTAACCTACACATATGGAGTCAAGAATGAGAAAGCTCTATGTCCGAGCATGTTTCTGTCAGAAGGGGAACTGTTCAGATAATAATAAGATGGGAACCCAGGCTCAATTTTTAATATTTGGAGGTTAATTGGCGAGGTATAAATGTAAATTGTCCCAAGTGTATGTAGGATAGTGAAATTTGGATTATTGAGCATCTCTATCGCCATCCTAACTAAGGTAAAATAATGCAGGAGTCCAGGGATTGAAGATGAGATCCCCAAGGTTCTACAGTTCATTATTTCACAATGCAGCACAACTTTCATACGTAGATCATAAGTGATGAGTGGAATTAGGCCATTCGGCCCATCAAGTCTACTCCGTCATTGAATCATGGCTCATCTATCTCTCCCTCCTTACTCCAACTTTCTTCGTTTCACATCATTATTAGGCAGGACCTCAGAAGGGTATATTGGACCCAGTCGGTTATTGGGCAAGTCCACATTTGACATGTGGAAGTCCCTTAAAGGCTAATTGATCAAAGTTCAGGACTGGCTAGTTCCTGCAAGCAGGAAGGATAATGATGGGAAAGATAGGGAAACTTGGATGTTCAAAGATATGGTGAATTTGGTAAAAACAAAAAAAGAAGATCATGCAAGGTTTATGAGGATAAAATCAGATGGGACCTTTGAGAAATATAAAGCAAGGAGGAAGAAATCAACTGGGCGATTGGAAGGGCACAATTGACAATCTTCACACATTAAATCCCTTCTCATACCAAGTCCCCACACACATCAGCAGTTTGATTTGCAAAGATAAAGTGTTAATCTACAACACTTCCCATAAACCAGAACCACTTTGTTTTATGTGCTAACTGCGCAATGACATAAACCAAAGCCATAAATCAACATCTTTACCAAATGGACATTAAAAAACATATTTTAGTTGCATAAATCATTTAGCACAAATGGAAACATAATTAATATCGACTGGGAGGGCTGACACCACGGCAGTTCCTCAAAATATTTTTAGCTCAATAGTCATTTGACGCTGGTATCCAACTGTTGACAACTACAAAGGACAAAAGGACAAAGGACATTTATGTGTTAAAGAAGGAACTGCAGATGCTGGAGAATCAAGGGTACACAAAAAGCTGGAGAAACTCGGCGGGTGCAGCAGCATCTAAGGAGTGAAGGAGATAGGCGACGTTTCGGGTCGAGACCCTTCTTCAGACCACATACACCAGTTGGTGTAGTGAAATATGTCTTGCCATGCAGCACATAAAGATAAGACATAACATTAAAGAATTTAACATAAAACATAAAAAACATCCCCCCACAATGGTTCCCATTATGAGGGAAGGCACAAAGTCCAGACCCCATCCCCAGTTCACCCATAGTCGGGCCTATTGAGGCCTCCACAGTCGCCGCTACGGGGGCCGATGTTCCAGGCCCTTCTTCGCCGGGTGATGGTGCTCCGGCGACGGGAGAACCCTCTCAGCGGCTCGGGGTGCCTGTAACGGCCGCTTCCTTGCTGGAGACCGCCGCTTCCGACGCCAACAGGCCGCGCTGGATGGAGCTCCACAACTGGCGATCTCGCCGAGAGATCCCAGGCTCCCGCTGTTAAAGTTCAGCGCCGCCGCCCGCGGCCAGCCGCCCCACAGTCCCGCAGATCCGCGATGTTCTCCTGCGGTCTTCAGCTCCAGCGCGGCGACCCAGGCAAGGCATCGCCCGCTCCGCTGTAGAAGCCGTGATTCTGGGCGGTCCCCCCAGGAAATGCCGCTCCAGGCCTGCTGGTAGGCCGCGAGGTCGGGTCGACGGTGCAGCCCGGAGAAACGCTGCCTCTCCAACCAGGTTCTGGGACCATAGAAAGCAGTTTCCCCCTTCCCCTCCCCCACCCTCACCCCCACATAAAAAAGGCTAGGACTCCGAAAAACAGAAAAACTCAACTAACTAAAAATTAAAAAAAAGAGAGAATAAACTGACAGCTGCAGGCTGGGCAGCCATACCTGTAGAGGACGGCGCCCCCGAAATCTACAGAGAAATCACCATATTAATATTTGGGAAATCATTGTGAGGAGTGTTCCCACAAACTAGTGCCACACCAATACTAATATATTGTGTCTATTACATCTTGCTGCACAGAAATGTTGTGACATTATCACACTATCACTCAAACTGTCAGCCAGTCATACTGTCAGCATATTCCATCATCAACACTGATACTTGCAGTGGTCAGTCATTTGTATGGAATGTAGTGAGGGAATATTAGCTGGTGTGGGGGAGTACAGATTGGATAGTTTTAGGTAAAGGGTTAACACCAAGTTTAATATTAGCTGATGAACTTTGTATGCCCATGATGTTGTTCAGACACTTATTCAAGAATACTTAGATACTTTTTTCCCACTAAAGGATAAAATGAAACAGATAATAATAAGGTATTTCATACCAGAGAGAATCAGGCTGATATCTGGCCTGCTTCGAAGAGCACGTTTGGCGGCTACTGGCTGGTGCGCTAACAGCACAATAGCATCTTCAGTACTACAGCCATCCAATGCTTTCTTCAAGTCCATACCATGTCCAGGATACCTACACAAGAAGCAGCAAAGGTCAGGCCAAGAGATCAATATTACCTGGTATACTGACTGGCGAGCTGGTGCCCTCATTTCTCTCATAGAATGTTCTGATGAATTTAATGAACGGTTTAATGTATGATGAGGGTTTGACAGCTATGGGCCCGTACTTGCTGGAGTTTAGAAGGATAAAGGGATACCTCACTGAAACCTACCAAATAGTGAAAGGCCTAGATAGAGTGGACATGGATGTTTGCACGTGGGAGAATGTAGGTCCATAGGGCACAGTCTCAGAATAAAAGGATGTACCTTTGCAAAGGAGATGGTGAGAAATGTATTTTGTCAGAGGATGGTAAATCTGTAGAATTTGTTGCCACAGATGGCTGTGGAGACCAAGTAATTGGGTATTTTTAAAGCAGAGATTGATAGATTCTTGATTAGTAAGGGGAGAAGGCAGGAGAATTGGTGTTGAGAGGGAAAGATAGATCAGCCATGATCGTATGGCAGAGTAGACTCGATGGAACACATAGCCTACTTCTGTTCCTATGAATTATGAACTTATGCTTATTGTATTTTAGCTCTTCCAATGCTAATTTTAGACCCTCTGCCTTCCAACTCTTTTGAAATGCAAACTTTGGCTTAAACTCTCAAAATGTGTCTGCAAATATAATTTTATGTTTTAAAGGAAAGCAATGACCTTTCTGTGATATCTTGCTATTTGGCAACATTCTAAACCAGTTTATTGTCCTTGGTTAACATTAAGACACTTCAAACAACTTAAGACTTGAATCATACAAAATGGCACCAGAAACGTGGCGTGTACTCTCTCGGTTTTATCTACTATTCCTATATTATTGTACTTGGGTACGACTGTGCCTATGTACAGAAAGATTTTACTGAACTGTGGGCAAAAAAGGAATTTCACTGTACCAGGTACATGTGATAATATAGTACCATTGAACATCTGTGAATCGAAGGCCAACCCTGGTGAATGATAAATATATAGAATACCCATCCGGTGTACAATTCATACAGTTTAGACATTTTCTTTTTCCCAAAGTTTCCACAAATTCAGTCCCCCACTCATGCCACAATGGCGTGGGATACCTGCGACTCAATGCGGCAGTCGGCACAGCCATCTTCAGAAGGGATCAAACCTCAAGCTTCCAAAGTCCCTTTTAGTGTATAAACCGAAATTGATACACACGTAATCATCTCACCCCATTAGTTGCCCCATTAGTCAGGTAATATGGAATATATTAAAAGTGTGGCTGAATTACCGACAGATGTAAATACATAGAAAATGAGTATCTGCATTTGCATAAAAAGATTAAGCCACCCTCTGGCTGGCTGCCTGCTGTATGTATGATGGGAAATGAAAACTCCTATGTTTACTGTGTTAATCACTACTTTAGGAGCAACATTTTGTACTATGTATTGTTCTGTATTTATTTTACAACATTTATACTCATTTAGCAATAATGTAATTAATACAACACACACACACATATAGAAGAATAAATATAGAAGCCTGTACCTTATACCTCAATGGTCGAGAAAAACAAGTCCACCAAGCAGCACTTTAACAAAATCTGTGGTGAATATCCTGATCAAATCCAGCACTGGAATTTGCTGAACACATATGGGCTAGAGAGAAAACATAAAAACTTCCCATTTGTTTTTCACAAGTCACCCTTTCATTGATTTGAGGAGGAAGGAGAAAAGCAGGTGTGTTTGTTTTTCTCAGAAAGGCTACAGCATTCCACATCTCTGGAACACATTCCGCAAGGGGCAGGCAGTGTATACGGAGAAAACTTATAAAGATGAACTTACCGTAACATTTCTGCTTCAACATCATCGACCCCAGCCAGGCAGAACCAGTCATTGTTCCCACTGGGGCTGTAAATCTTGACGTGGGCATTGTGGAGAGGCTGAATATTCAATGACTGCAGGTGCGTAAACCAGTTGTTGACATCAGCACTGTAGTAGTCATGGTTACCTGAGATTCACCCAGAAAGATGCACAAAGTTCATTACTTTGCCTCCTAAACCGCTTCCCAACTAACTTGGTCAGAATGGCATGCATAAAAGGGGCAAAAATATCAATAATTTCAAAAATAATCCTGAAATATTTAATAAAGCTGGGAATTTGAAAAAGTTAAACAACATTGGGGGGGGGGGGGGCGGGGGGGGGGGGGGGGGGGGGGGGGGATTGTTTTGGTGAAAACGACTCCTCCATTCTAATAAGATGTTCCACATAAAATGCCAACTTCTAATGTTCTAAACTTTTATTAACTAAGCTGCTGTGTTGTATCTTGAAATTGCACATTGCCACACCAGGGGCAGTCATCTGTTATACTTGCTGGCTATTTACAAGGATGTTGCCAAGATTCAAGAGGTTGAGCTATTGAGAGCAGTGAGGAATTTAGAACTTCATTCGTTGGAGAACAGGAGGTTGAGGAATGATCTTATAGAGACGTATGACATAATGAGTGGAATAGACAGAGTGAATGCACAATATCTTTTGCCAAAGGAAGGGAATAAAGAATAAGGGCATATGTTAAGGTAAGAGGAGAAAGATGTAATAAGAACCCAAGAGACAACCTTTTCCACAGAGATTAGTGGGAATGTGGAACTAACTGCAAAGCAAATAATTGAGGTTGGTACCTTAAATAACATTTTAAAGACATTTAGACAGGTGCATGGATAGGAAAGGATCAGAAGGATGTGGTCCAAGCACAGACAAACGGGACTAGCCAAGATGGGGCATATTGGAAAACATGGATGATTTGGACAGAAGTACCTATTTCCTTGCTCTGTGACTATAGGTAGATTGGACATAAATTAGAAAAATGCTAGGTCGTCCATTTTGTTGAACATAACATAAAAAAGTATTTATTAAATGATGAGGTTGGATATTTTGATGTTCAAAAGGATCTCAGTGTGCTAGTATGTAAGTCAATGAAGGCCAACATGCAGGCAAGGGAGCAATAAGGAGAGTAAATAATGTTACTTTTATTACTTGAGAATTTTATTGTAAAGTACGGATTTTTAGTGCAATCGTGTTGGATCATGACGATACCACACTTCAAGTATTGTGTACAATTTAGGTCTCCATACCCAAGAAAGAATATGCCTGCCATAAAGAGAGCGCAGCAAATTTTTACCAGACTGGAGCAGAGATTTCAGATTTATAGTAAGAAGAGAGATTGAGTGTTTCGTTTAGAGTTACAGCATGGAAACAGGCCCTATGGTCCTCCGAGTCCATGCCGATCATCGATCACCCATTCACACCAGTTCTAGGTTTTCTCACGTTTTCATCCACTCTCTACACATTGGAGTCAATGTGCAGAGACCGATTAACTTACAAATCTGCATGTCTTTGGGATGCGGGAAAAAACCTGCCCACCTGGAGAAGCAATGAGGACAGTGAACCTTTAGAGTTCTCTACACTGGATGCTGTGGAGGCTCAATGGTGCTCTTTCAAAATAGAGATATTTCCCAGACATTAAGAAAATCAAGGGACTGTACTGGGAAATGGCAGAGGTAGAGATGCAGCCATTATCTAAATGAAAGGCCGAAAACCTTTTTATCTAATCAGTAAGATGGTTTATAACTTTGCAGATTTTCTCCCACGCTCGGGGCAGTCGAACCATCGGGTCAATCGAAGCTCTTCACAATTTACTATCTGACTATTTTTTTATCTAATCAAATGGGTCTACCAAGTTATAAGTATACTTAATATGCTGAAGATACACATAATTACATTTCAAAGCACACCTAGTGCTATAGCATTATTTATTTAGCATATATAAAGTATTGCCCTTTTAACTAAGATTTCCATACGTCATGATCTCCACCGGGTGGCGCCAGCAATGGCTCCTTCGCCAACAGTCTATCTGCCCCTTCCTCCTTTGTTTTTTCCGTATCGTATCTCCGTCCACACTCCGGCCTAACATCAAACTTGTAAAGTACTTGTACAGCTTAACATCGAGGAGTTGGCGGTCTTTGCTGCAGACCGACTTCAAGAGATCCAACTGTGGATGCATGCGGACTTTAACATCGCGGAGCTTGCGGTCTCTGGTTAGAGACCGACTTCGGGAACTCCAAGCCGCAGGAGCTTCAGCCGCCCCGACGCGGGAGCTTCGATCGCCGCGACGCGGGTGCTTTGACCGCATGCTGCGAGAGCTTCGATTGACCCGACTGCGGATGGTTCGACTGCTCCGCGCGCAGGAGAATAAAAGAGGAAGAAGTTTGGCCTTTATTGACATCCATCACAGTGAGGAACATGGGGAACCGCTGTGGTGAATGTTTATGTTAACCTTTATGTAGTTGGGTGTCTTGTTGCTATTTTTTTAGTATGGCTGTGTGATAATTCGAATTTCACTGCACCTTAATTGGTGCATGTGACAATAAACTGACCTTGAAACCTTGAACATTTCCCATATTTAGCATACACTCAGTGTGCTTTCAACATTTTGCATATCCCATGCATTTTCAGACAATTAGTACAACTCCTGGCTTCTGGATATTACTTCAATTAGCACATACAGTGTTAAGGAGACTACTTTATGGAATATCTATAAAAAGGGATCAATTTGAGTTATTATTTTCAAAATGAAGTATAACCATATAACAATTACAGCACAGAAACAGGCCCTCTCGGCCCTTCCAATCCGTGCCGACCATTTATTTTCCCCTAGTCTCATCTACCTGCACTCAGACCATACCCCTCCATTCCCTTCCCGTCCATATACCTATCCACTTTACTTTTAAATGTTAAAATCGATCCTGCCTCCACCACTTCTGCTGGAAGCTCATTCCACACAGCCACCACTCTCTGAGTAAAGAAGTTCCCCCTCATGTTACCCCTAAACTTCTGTCCCTTAATTCTCATGACATGCCCTCTTGTTTGAATCTTCCCTACCCTCAATGGGAAAAGCTTATCCATGTCAACTCTGTCTATCCCTTTCATCATTTTAAAGACCTCAATCAAGTCCCCCCTAAACCTTCTGCGCTCCAAAGAATAAAGACCTAACTTGTTCAACCTTTCTCTGTAACTTAGTTGCTGGAACCCTGGCAACATTCTAGTAAATCTCCTCTGTACTCTCTCTATTTTGTTGACATCCTATAATTAGGCGACCAAAATTGTACACCATACTCCAGAATTGGTCTTACCAATGCCTTGTACAATTTTAACATTACTTCCCTACTCCTATATTCAATGTTCTGATTTATAAAGGCCAGCACACCAAAAGCTTTCTTTATCACCCTATCTACATGTGATTCCACCTTCAGGGAACTATGCACAGTTATTCCTAGATCTCTCTGTTCCACAGCATTCCTCAATTCCCTACCATTTACCATGTACGTCCTATTTTGATTTGTCCTGCCAAGACGCAGCACTTCACACTTATCAGCATTAAACTCCATCTGCCATCTTTCAGACCACTTTTCCAAATGGCCCAAATCTCTCAGTAGACTTTGAAAATCTACTTCATTATCCACAACATCACCTATCTTAGTATCATCTGCATACTTACTTATCCAATTTTCCACCCCATCATCCAGATCATTGATGTACATGACAAACAACAGTGGACCCAACACAGATCTCTGAGGCACCTCACTGGTCACCGGCTTCCAACCTGACAAACAGCCATCCACCATTACTCTCTGACATCTCCCATTCAGCCACTGTTGAATCCATCTTGCTATTCCACCATTAACACCCAAAGATTGAACCTTCTTAACCAACCTTCCATGGGGAACCTTGTCAAAGGCCTTACTGAAATCCATATAGACAACATCCACTGCTTTACCCTCATCAATTTCCCTAGTTACCTCTTCAGAAAATTCAAAAGGTTTGTCAAACATGACCTTCCAGGCACAAATCCATGTTGATCAGACCCTGTTTATCCAGATGCTTATATATATTATCTCTAAGTATCCTTTCCATTAATTTGCCCACCACTGATGTCAAACTAGCGGGTCTATAATTGCTAGGTTTATTCTTTGAACCCTTTTTAAACAATTGAACAACATGCGCAGTACACCAATCCTCTGGCACTATTCCCGTTTCTAATGACATTTAAATATTTCTGTCATAGCTCCTGCTATTTCTACACTAACTTCGCTCAATGTCCTAGGGAATATCCTGTCAGGACCTGGAGACTTATCCACTTTTATATTTTTCAAAAGTGTGAGTACTTCCTCCTCTTTGAATCTCATAGTTTCCATAGCTTTTTTTCCCCTTACCTCACAGAGTTCAATATCCTTCTCCTTGGTGAATACCGAAGAAAATATATTGTTCAATATCTCCCCCATCTCTTTTGGCTCTGCAGATAGCTGTCCATTCTGGCTCTCTAATGGTCCAATTTTATCCCTCGTTATCCTTTTGCTATTAATATAGCTGTAGAAACCCTTTGGATTTACTTTCACCTTTCTTGCCAAAGCAACCTCACATCTTCTTTTAGCCTTTCTAATTTCTTTCTTAAGATTCTTTTTACATTCTTTATACTCCTCTAGCACCTCATTTACTCCATGCCTCCTATAAATATTGTAGATATCTCTCTTTTTTCGAAACAAGTGTTCAATTTCCCTTGAAAACCATGGCTCTTTCCAATTTTTATTACTTCCTTTCAACCGAACAGGGACATAAAGATTCTGTACTCTTACAATTTCCCCTTTAAATGTCCTCCATTTCTCTTCTACATCCTTCCCATAAAACAAAATGTCCCAATTCACTCCTTTTAAATTCTTACGCATTCCCTCAAAGTTAGACTTTCTCCAATCAAAAATCTCAACCCTAGGTCCAGTTCTGACTCTCTCCATAATTATATTGAAACTAATGGTATTGTGATCACTGGTCCCGAAGTGCTCACCAACGCATACCTCCGTCACCTGACCTGCCTCATTTCCTAACAGGAGGTCCAGCACTGCCCCTTCTCTGGTCAATACCTCTATGTATTGCTGCAAAAAACTATCCTGCACACATTTTACAAACTCCAAACCATCCAGCCCATTTACAGAATGTGTTTCCCAGTCTATTTTTGGAAAATTGAAAGCTCCCACACTCACTTCCTTGTGCTTACTACTAATATCTGCTATCTCCTTACATATTTGCTCTTCCAATTCTCGCTCCTCATTTGGCGGTCTATAATACACCGCTAAAAGTGTTGCTACCCAATTCCACCCAAATAGCCTCCCTAGACGAGCACTCTAATCTATCCTGCCAAAGCACTGCTGTAATATCTTCTCTGACAAGCAATGCAACACCTCCACCTCTGGTCCCTCCAATTCTATCACACTTGAAGCAACAAAATCCTGGAATATTTAGTTTCCAATCACAGCCCTCCTGCAACCACGTTTCACTGATTGCCACAACATCATATTTCCAGGTGTCAATCCAGGCTCTAAGTTCATCCACCTTTCTTACAATGCTCCTAGCATTAAAATATACACATTTTAGAAACCCACCATCCCTTATTCTCTGTCTATTATCTTTTTCCTCTTTCTCGCCTACATTTTTTGTCCGAGTGCTTCCCTTCTCTGCCTCTTGCCCCACACCCTGTCCCCTAGCCCCCTCTACCCGAGTCCCTCCCCCCAGCCTTTCTAGTTTAAAGTCTCCCCAATAGCCTTTGCAAATCTCCCTGCCAGGATATTGGTCCCCCTCGGGTTCAAGTGCAACCCGTCCTTTTTGTACAGATCATGCCTTCCCCAAAAGAGGTCCCAGTGATCAAGAAACTTGAATCCCTGCCCACTGCACCAGTCCCTCAGCCACGCGTTTATCCTCCACCTCATTCCATTCCCACTCTCACTGTCACGTGGCACAGGCAGTAATCCTGAAATTGTTACCCTTTTGGTCCTTCTCCTTAACTTTCCCCCCCAACTCCCTAAACTCTCCTTTCAGGACCTCTTCTCTTTTTCTGCCTATGTCACTGGTACCTACAGTGGCTTGCAAAAGTATTCATACCCCTTGAACGTTTCCACATTTTGTTTACAAACACAAACATAAATGTATTTTATTGGGATTTTATGTGATAGACCAACACAAAGTGCCGCATAATTGTGAAGTGGAAGGAAAATGATACATGGTTTTCAAATTTTTTAACAAATAAAAAACTGAAAAGTGTGGCGTGCAAAAGGATTCAGCCCCCTTTACTCTGATACCCCTAAATAAAATCCAGTGCAACCAATTGCCTTCAGAAGTCGCCTAATTAGTAAATAGAGTCCACTTGTGTGTAATCTAATCTCAGTATCAATATAGCTGTTCTGTGAAGGCCTCAGAGGTTTGTTAGAGAACATTAGTGAACAAACAGCATCACGAAGCCCAAGGAACACACCAGACAGGTCAGGGATAAAGTTGTGGAGAAGTTTAAAGCTGGGTTAGGTTATAAAAAAATATCCCAAGCTTTGAACATCTCACGGACACATTTTCCTTCCACTTCACAATTTTGCACCACTTTGTGTTGGTCTATCACATAAAATCCCAATGAAATACATTTTCATTTGTGGTTGTAACGTGACAAAATGTGGAAAAATTCAAGAGGTACGAATACTTTTGCAAGCCACTGTATGTGTACCACAACATCAGGCTCCTCTCCCTCCCTTTTCAGAATCTTTTGGACACTTTCGGACACATCCGAGACCCTGGCACCAGGGAGGCAAACTACCATCCGGGTCTCCCGACTGCGTCCTGAATCGCCCATCCGACCCCCTAACTATAGTTCCCCTATTACAATTGCCCTCCTCTTTTTGCTACCCTTCTGAGCATCAGGGCCGGTCTCTGTGCCAGAGGCCCGGCCACTGTTGCTGCCCTCAGGTAGGCTGTCCCCTCCAATCGTACTCAAACACGAGTACCTATTTTCCAGGTGTACGGTCACAGGGGTACTCTCTAGCCCCTGCCTCTGCCCCTTGCCCTTCCTAACTGTGACCCACTTGTCTGCCTCCTGTGGTCTGGGAGTGACTACCTCCCTGTAGCTCCTCTCTATGACCTCCTCACTCTCCCTGACCAGATGGAGGTTATCGAGCTGCTGCTCCAGGTTCCTAACACAGTCCTTTAGGAGCCCCATCTCGACACACCTGGCGCAGATTCCCTGACCTCCCACATCTGACATCCACAACAGTACACTGCCCTGGCACTCATACTCTCCCCCCCCCCCATACACAGGATACAATATCAACACAATACAAAGTACACAACTTTGTGTGGTATGGCATTGATAGCCACAGGCAAACCCTGCTAGTTTGCAAGGCTGTGCACTAACAGTCAATGACCCACACATGAAGGCAAATATGAACAAAAGGAAACACTCCCTGACCTGCTACGTACAAAGAATTTTCAGCATTTTCTCTTTTATATCAGTTCCTAGCATCTACAGTATTTTGCTTTTGGCTTCGAAGCAACTGCGTAATTGCTAGTTTTAGTCTATTGCTTAACAAACTCTTCCTATTCGCTTTTCTATTCAAATGAAAGACATAAACAGCTCAGACGAATGGTTTCCACTAAAACAAAATAAAGCATTTCCATTGAATGCAAAGGGCAATGCACTTCTGGTACTTCCAGCGAGTTGAAAGGGCAGTGGCTGCCTTTATTTCTGCAAGGAAGCCAAATGGAATTTTCACATCAAATTGATGAAATGCAGAACTTCCCCTCTCTGCCCTTTGTAAGCATTCCGTTAATATTAGGGATTCACAGAAGAGGCATCTACAATGGGGCAAACTAGCAATATGCAAAAACTGAAATGAATGTACAGTGTCATTCTTATACTGATGCCGAATAATTTTAGCTGCACATTATTGAAAATAGCACAAATTCAACAGCACTGAGCTGTGATGGTGCTTTGCCAAAATTTGGAATACCAACTTATTACTGTAATTGGGGATCCATGATAGAACAGGTAGTTAGTAAAGCACATTACTTTAAACACGAGTGCTGACATTAATCAGAGGCTACACATGGATCACTGAAAATCCAAATGTGCATTGCTTTACTGATTAACAAAAACAGTGAGGAATTGTTAATATCCTTAGGTATATAATTTCCGTAATAATTTTATGATTTATCCATATGATTAATCCTTATGTGCATTTGTTAGTAAAATACAAAGCAGCGGTTTTCATTGTCTCCAGAGTTTAGAGAGTTGATGCAAAAGTGGATAACATGAAACTAGCGTGAATGGATGATTGATGGTCAACATGGACATTTAGGGCCCAAAGGCCTGTTTCCATGTTGTACATTTCAATCAATTCCTTTACATCATTTCACTCATCCCTTATCTTGTTCAACCCATCTCATTTTGTACTTTATATCAGACATGCACACCTTCTCTCTCCGACAAGATATTCCATACAGTCCCTATAATAATTAACAATACAAAGCTATTTGCTATGCCAGATGCAAATCCACAAACTAGACTTAACTGCCTGACAATCTGGGGCATGAAAACATTCTGAGTAATAGTCTTTTCAATTTTTATTTCACAACCTTCTATTTACCAGCAGTAATTACCAAAAATTTACGGTGAATGGCAAACATTTCTCAGTTGGATTTAAATGTTTGCTGGAGAGAGTAACATGGAAAAAATGTTTTGATAACAAGCAACTCGAGATTCATGCCAGCTGTTGTGAACAAGGAGACCAAAATAATCTTTTTGGGCATACAAGGTGATTTCAAGGTCATCGGCCACAACATATATGCAGAAACAGCAATGCAAAGCCAAGGCATTCCTACTGTGGAAAGACAGAGACACATGAGGTTATATTATCTTTAGTTTTCCAGCTGAATCCTACAGCTGCCCATTATCTACAAGTAATATTTCTTCCATAATAAAAATCTACACTAACCATTGGCACTATGGGTATGAATTTGTTTTCTTAGATGGTTGGTAGATTCACCAATCATTCTGCCTTCCTAAACTGGCTGATTTTGCCATTATCCTTTTGCATACTTCATTAGTTCACGAGTTCTGGGAGCAGAATTAGGCCATTTGGCCCATCAAGTCTACTCCGCCATCCAATCATGTCTGATCTATCTTTCCCTCTCAACCCCATTCTCCTGACTTTTCCCCATCACCCTGATACCCTTACTTATCAAGAATCTGTCCATCTCTGCCTTAAAAATATCCATTGACTTGGCCTCCACAACCGTCTGTGACAATTAATTCCACACATTCACCACCCTCTGACTAAAGAAATGCCTCTTCATCTCCTTTCTAAAGGTACGTGCTTTTATTCTGAGGCTATGGCCTCTAGTCCTAGACTCTCCCACGAGTGGAAACATCCTCTCCACGTTCACTCTATGCAGGCATTCTGGGACTTTGAAGTCAACAACCTATTTATTTAAATTCTACTCCTCCAAAGAGTATTGAGGTTAAATCTATACGTTATTCTGTGGAAACATTTCTGTAGGTTAAATATGTGGGTTATCTGTACCATTTCTATAACTGCCTTGCTGCCGCATATCAAATATAGTGAAACTTTACCTGTAACAAAGTACGTTCCTAATTTTGGCTTCAGCTGTCTCAGAGGCTCAGAGGCTGTTCTGAGATTGACCACCTGGGAGTCAGTCAGGTCACCGACTATCACGATGATATCTGAAAAAGGTGCAGTTATTTATATAATATATATCTCATTCATTAATCAACCATTTAAGGTGACTTACAAAGACAGCAGTTTTAAATCACAATTAGATCAGCCTCCATCAGTCACAACTGGAGGACACAAAGACAGCAATCTGTCGCTGATGGATTAGGATACATTGCACCTCATATAATTTTACATACAGTGGGTTGCAAAAGTATTCATACCCCTTGAACTTTTCCACATTTTGTCATGTTAGAACCATAAACGTAAATGTATTTTATTAGGATTGTATGTGATAGACCAACACAAAGTGGCGCATAATTGTGAAGTGGAAGGAAAATGATACATGGTTTTCAAATTTTTTTACAAATAATAAACTGAAAAGTGTGGCGTGCAAAAGGATTCAGCCCCCTTTACTCTGATACCCCTAAAATCCAGTGCAACCAATTGCCTTCAGAAGTCACCTAATTAGTAAATAGAGTCCACTTGTGTGTAATCTAATCTCAGTATAAATACAGCTGTTCTGTGAAGGCCTCAGAGGTTTGTTAGAAAACATTAGTGAACAAACAATGTTCCTTGGGCATCATGAAGCCCAAGGAACACACCAGACAGGTCAGGGATAAAGTTGTGGAGAAGTTTAAAGCTGGGTTAGGTTATAAAAAAATATCCCAAGCTTTGAACATCTCACGGACACTATTCAATCCATCATCCGAAAATGGAAAGAGTATGGCACAACTGCAAACCTACCAAGACATGGCAGTCCACCTAAACTGACAGGCCGGGCACGGAGAGCATTGATCAGAGAAGCAGCCAAGAGGTCCATGGTAACTCTGGAGGAGCTGCAGAGATCCACAGCTCAGGTGGGAGATTCTGTCCACAGGACAACTATTAGTCGTGCACTCCACAAATCGGGCCTTTATGGAAGAGCGGCAAGAAGAAAGCCATTGTTGAAACAAAGCCATAAGAAGTCCCGTTTGCAGTTTGCCACAAGCCATGTGGGGGACACAGCAAACATGTGGAGGAAGGTGCTCTGGTCTGATGAGACCAAAATTGAAGTTTTTGGCATAAATGCAAAACGCTATGTGTAGCAAAAAACTAACACTGCACATCACCCTGAACACACCATCCCCACTGTGAAACATGGTGGTGGCAGCATCATGCTGTGGGGATGCTTTTCTTCAGCAGGGACAGGGAAGCTGGTCATAGTTGATGGGAAGATGGATGGAGCCAAATACAGGGCAATCTTGGAAGAAAACCTGTTATAGTCTGCAAAAGACTTGAGACTGGGGCGGAGTTTCACCTTCCAGCAGGACAACGACCCTAAACATACAGCCAGAGCTACTATGGAATGGTTTAGATCAAAGCATATTCATGTGTTAGAATGGCCCAGTCAAAGTCCAGACCTAAATCCAATTGAGAATCTCTGGCAAGACTTGACAATTGCTGTTCACAGACGCTCTCCATCCAATCCGACAGAGCTTGAGCTATTTTGCAAAGAAGAATGGGCAAAAATTTCCGTCTCTAGATGTGCAAAGCGGGTAGAGACATACCCCAAAACACTTGCAGCTGCAATTGCAGCGAAAGGTGGTTCTACAAAGTATTGACTCAGGGGGGCTGAATACTTTTGTACGCCACACTTTTCAGTTTTTTATTTGTAATAAAATTTTGAAACCATGTATCACTTTCCTTCCACTTCACAATTATGCACCACTTTGTGTTGGTCTATCACATAAAATCCCAATAAAATACATTTACGTTTGTGGTTGTAACGTGACAAAATGTGGAAAAGTTCAAGGGGTATGAATACTTTTGCAAGCCACTGTAATGTGTAACCAGAAGTCTCGCAGATCTAACTGACATGTGGTATTTAGCGTAAGTCTTGAATCGTTTATGCATGTGGCTTACCTGCATTTAGTTCATTAACCATTTTCACAACCGTTTCAAGTTGGGTCCTTCCCACTGTGGGCCCTAAATGAATGTCAGCCAACAATACCATCTTCAAATTGTGGAATGACCGAGGCAGCTTGGGGAGAGATAGCTCCACCTGTTTGATCACTGGAGGCTGGCGTGCATTGAGGAGACCCAGGACAGTGCAAGCAAGCGTAAACATGAGGGCCAGGGCCACGGAAATAACATTCCGGTTTTGGATGGACGAGGGAGCCCGTCTAAAGCTGATCAATCTCTGGGCCTTTTCCAACAGCCCTAATACAAACAGACTGAAAATGAGGAAAACGTAGATTCCTAGGCAGGAGTAGGAGATCATGGAAAAGATGTGAGGCTCCTCTGAAACCAAAGTCAGCAAAGAAATGAAACTGGAATGTGTCAGGAATAGAAAACCCACAATTGTGATTTTCCAGAGGGTAAAACACTTGACATGATTGCAGGAGGCTGTACATAAAGTGTGCAGGTTGGTGACAATCTTCTTCCAGATGTACCGCGAACCGATTGACATGAGGATGTTGACAAAGAGCAGAAACTGCACACGGAACAACTTCAGCAGTGTGGGTTGATCAATGTAGTCTCTTAAACTCCTGGAGATGACCATGGACAGAAACACAACGGCAGCGCCCAATGACACTCGGATCTCCCAAGCCAACCTGCCGATGATCAACATTTCCCCGAGCCCCTTTTAAAAAAAAAAATTCTCCGGTGTGTTTCTCTTCTGTATAAATGTCTTCCGCTGGTTGCATAAATCGGTTGCAATTATTCAGAGCGATGCCTACTTCCTCATCCACGGCTCAAGAGCGTGAAAGATATGCAGAGGCAGCAAGAGAGCCTTTCGTCCACCCAGGAATTACGGGAGCGCCTCGCGGCCGATCAAAGAGCTGGCGCGCGGGCCGCGCTTTGCAACAATGTCCAGGGAGCGTTCCATTGGAACGTTGCACCGGGACCTTCACGTTCCAAAGTGTTGCCACCGCGGTCCCTGGGCGTCGGCTGCAGCGCGGCCGATCGCAGATTTTCCAGATGAAAAACCTAATTTAAACCTTCAAAAAATACCCAGCAGCGCCCCCTTTCCTTTCACTTTGCAAAATAGCAGATGCGTTGTACGGAAAACTCCGTTATTCGGCGGACGAAAGCACTGTATTGCATTAACAAAGCGCGGTAACTCACCCAAAAGATGAATGGTTACAAAAGTAAACACATGCGCGCACAGAATGGAGATATTAAGTAGGAGCTCCGGATGATGATTCACAGAAACAAAACACAAAGTGCTAGAGTAACTCAGCGGGTCAGGTGGCATCTCTGGAAGACATTGATAGATAACGTTTCGGGACCCTTCAGACTTTGCAGTGGGGGGGGGGACAACGCTGGAAAACAGGTGAAGGCGGAATAAAGCCTGGCAAGTGATAGGCGGATACAATCAAGGCTCAGGAGATTTTGTACTTTCGTGAGCTCATGAACTGCGAGCAGTTACATTTAGCGCGTTTTAGCGAAAGGTATTATTATGTTAACTTTTAAACCTCGTATGAAGGTTGAAAGTCACAAATTCAGTTTCCTCTATTTCATTTTCATCGCCTCACCGACAAGTCAGGATGGCCGAGCGGTCTAAGGCGCTGCGTTCAGGTCGCAGTCTCCTCTGGAGGCGTGGGTTCGAATCCCACTCCTGACACATTTTGTTTTAAACTCACGTTTAAATGAAATTGACGTATTCACCGTTACAGATAAACAATTTAAAAGTTAATGAGTTATTGCTAAATGTTTTTTTTAAAAACCAGGAAAAGTTTAAAAAGTCAGCTCTGTGTTTTATTAGGAATTTAGAATCTTAGCTTTGAATTAGTAAATCCATTTTCTCACAGTCCTGCTTTAAAAATTAATAAAAATAGACGAGTATGTTTTAAGACACTGAGATGGGATGGAAAGGGGTGCCCCTATGACGGTTTGTAAGAACTTTATCATTTAAAACTTGTATCACTTAATTTTGAGTTTATGTTTCATTTGTTTCTGTAATTGTACGTTGGGAGAAATGATACTGTCCTATTTATTAATTCTTAGCCATTTGAAATGTAAAAACATGTTATTGTAATTTTTATTGCAAAAGGAAATCAGAAGGGCAAAAAGGGGCCAGGCGATAGCTCTGGCGGGTAGCATTAAGGACAATCCCAAAAGATTTTATAAATACATACAAGGGGAAAAGGTAACTAGAGAGAGAGTGTTGATAATTAGTATTTCTCCTCTGAATTTACAGAGGAGAAAGACAGTAGGACGGAGGAAATTGGAGCAGTCACTGGAAGTGTCTTGATGAGCAGTCAGGGTTACTGTCGAAGAAGTACTGAAGGTAGTGTCGTGTTTGAAGGTGGACAATCTCCAGGACCTGATCTGATATATCCGAGGACATTGTGGGAAACTAGAGAGGAGGCCTGGTTGAAATTTACAAGTCGTCCTTAAATACAGGAGAGGTGCCGGAAGACTGGGGGGTGGCAAATGTTGTGCCTCTTTTCAAGAAGGGCTGCAGGGAAAATGCTGGGAACTATAGGCCAGTGAGCTTAACTTCAGAGTATTCTGAGGGATAGGATATACAGGCATTTGGATGGGCAAGGGCTGATTAAGGATAGTCAGCATGGTTTTGTATGTGGGAGGTCGAGTCTCACAAATCTGATTGATTTTTTTGAAGACGTGACCAAAAAGGTTAATGAGGGCAGAGCTGCACATGTCGTGTACATGGACTTCAGTAAGGCATTTGATAGGGTTCCACATGGTAGGCTGCTCTGGAATGTTAGATCACATGGGATCCAAGGAGAGATAGCTGAATGGATAGCAAATTGGCTCCATGGACGGAATCAGAGGGTAATGGTGGAAGGTTGCGTCTCAGACTGGATGCCTGTGACTAGTGGTGTGGCTCAGGGTTCAGTGCTGGGCCCGTTATTGTTTTGTCATCTACATCAATGATTTGGATGAAACATACAGGGTGAGATTAGAAAATTTGCTGATGATACAAAAGCTAGTGGTTTTGCAGATAGTGAAGATGGTTGTGAAAGATTGCAGCAGGATCTGGATCGATTGGCCAGGTGGGCGGAATAATGGTTGATGGAATTTAATACAGAGAAGTGTGAGGTGTTGCATTTTGGGATGTCGAACAAGGGCAGGACCTACACAGTAAATGATAGGCCTCTGGGTAGTGTTGTAGAACAGAGGGATCTAGGAGTACAGGTGCATGTTTCCTTGAAAGTCGAGTCGCAGGTAGATAAGGTGGTCAAAAAGGCTTTTGCCACTTTGGCCTTCATCAGTCAGAGTATTGAGTATAGAAGTTGGGAGGTCATGTTGCAATTGTATAAGACTTTGGTGAGACCGCATTTAAAATATTGTGTTCATTTCTGGGCACCATGTTATAGGAAACATATTGTCAAGCTTGAAAGGATTCAGAAAAGATTTACAAGGATGTTTCCAGAACTAGAGGGTGTGAGCTATAGAGAGAGGTTGAGTAGGTTGGCTCTCTATTCCATGGAGCGCAGGTGGATGAGGTGAGATCTTATAGAGGGAAACAAAATCATGAGAGGAATAGATCGGGTAGATGCACAGTCTTTTGCCCCGAGTAAGGGAATCGAGGACCAGATAACATAAGTTCAAGGTGAAGGGGAAAAGATTTAATAGGAATCCGAGGGGTAACTTTTTCACACAAAGGGTGGTGGGTGTATGGAACAAGCTGCCAGAGGAGGTAGTTGAGGCTGGGACTATCCCATCGTTTAAGAAACAGGTACATGGATAGGACAGGTTTGGAAGGATATGGACCAAGCACAGGGAAGTGGGACTAATGTAGCTGGGACATTGTTGGCCGGTGTTGGCGAGTTGGGCCAGACGGCCTGTTTCCACACTCTATGACTACCTCCCATGATGAGTTGAACGTGAAAGAAAAGCGAAATCTAACAAAAACTACAGAATTTGTTTATTATTACTCTGCAAATCTCTTACTTTTCAGGTTTCAGAAGATTTGATAATGGAACATTTAAGTGGCCTTCGTAACAAGAGGAGTTGAACATAGGAGCAAAGAAGTCCTTCTGCAGTTGAACACGGCCCTGGTGAGACCATACCGGGAGTATTGTGTGCAGTTTTGGTCTCCAAATTTGAGGAAGGACATTCTTGCTATTGAGAGAGTGCAGCGTAGGTCCACGAGGTTAATAGCCTGGATGGCGGGACAGTCAAATATGTTGAATGAATGTAGCGAGTGGGCTTGTATACACTGGAATTTAGAAGGATGAGAGGGGATCTTATTGAAACATATAAGATTATTAAGGGATTGGACACGCTAGAGGCAGGAAACATGTTCCCGATGTTGGTGGAGTTCAGAACCAGGTGCCACAGTTTAAGAATAAGAGGTAGGCCATTTAGCAAGAATAAGAGGTAGGCCAAACAAATGGTCGGCACGGACTGGAAGGGCCGAGAGGGCCTGTTTACGTGCTGTAATTGTTATATGGTTATATTTAGAACGGAGATGAGGAAAAACTTTTTCCCCCAGAGAGTTGTGAATCTGTGTGAATCTACCTCGGAAGGCAGTGGAGGCCGATTCTCTGGATGCTTTCAAGAGAAAGTTCGATAGACCTCTTAAGGATAGCGGAGTCAGGGACATGAGGAGATGGGTACTAATTGTGGATGATCAGCCCTGATCACAGTGAATGGCGGTGCTGGCTGAAAGGCCCGAATGGCCTACTCCTGCACCTATTGTCTAAGTGTACAAAACACTGAAAGGCAATAAAACACACTTGCTTTATCACATTGCCAATTACTATGATGGATCTTTGATCTGAATTGCTACTCCCTTTTACTCCATATTCAGCTCAAATTTGTGTCTCAATTTTGCCATGCTAGAGGCAGGAAACGTGTTCCCGATGTTTATTATTGCGCCCCGCCTCTGGTTCTACACCTCCACGGACCGAGATGTATTGCAAATTTTTTTTTTAAAAAAAGGAACCCTGTCAGAAGTGGGATTCGAACCCACGCCTCCAGAGGAGACTGCGACCTGAACGCAGCGCCTTAGACCGCTCGGCCATCCTGACGGTGGAGGCACCAGACTGCGACACCCCATTTCTCCATGGAGCGCACGGCAAACGCCGAGCTCGAATTGGGAGATTTATCTGTGTTTTTAATAAGTGTGATGTATCCGTGTTCACGGGTATATGTGCAGGGATGACGGGCGAGGTTAGAGGCGGCGGCGGCGGCCTGGGCTGAACTCTGACCCCCGCCCCCTGACCCCCGCCCCCTGACCCCCGACCCCCGCCCAGTGATGGGGGCGGCAACATGGCGGCGCGGACGCTGATCCGGGACGAGGTGGAGGACATGGTGGCTCTGGCCCTGCGCTGCGGCCTGACGGAGCGGGACATCGTGCGGCTGCCGTCCGTGAGGAAGCTGCTCGGCGACGGGGCGTGTGCGAGGGCCACGCCGCCGCGCCAGGGGGTGCGGGGGCCGACGGCGCTGCTGCCGCTGCTGCTGCTGCCGCTGCTGCTGGGTCTGGGAGGCCCACTCCGCCGCTCGGCCCTGCGCCTCTGGTTCCACCTCCACGGGTCCTCGCTGGAGGCCGAGATGTGCGTGGTGGGCTTCTCCGACTTCCACAACCCTTTCCGCCAGCCCCTGGACTGCCGCGTCTGCAGCAACATCACGGCCGTGGACAGAAAGAGCAACCTGAGCCACGACGAGTTCCTGCGGGACTACGCCTACTCCATGCAGCCGGTGGTGGTGGAGGACGGCCAGAGGAACTGGTCGGCCAAGGACATCTTCAGCTTCCAGTTCTTCTCCCAGATCTACAGTAGCGGCAGCAGTGCCCTGGACAACAGTGGCAGCGAGTGCCAGTTCTTCCCCTACGACACGGAGTTTCACAACTTAAGGGATGTTTTCGAGATGGAGGCCGGTCGTGCTGGCATGCACGGCAATGCCAAGCCTTGGTACATTGGATGGTGTGTGTCAAAATTGGGCTCTTTCACTTTATTTATTGTGTGGCCGTGGTGAATTACGGATAGACGATGGCCCAAAGGACTGTGAATACCTGCGTATTATTTGAGATTAGTCTAGAAATGGAACGAGGGATAAATAATGATCTGGTGGAATCGGCTTCTATTACATTTGGTATTGGTTTATTATTGTTCCATGTACCGACATGGAATTTTAAAAAAAATCATTGTTTTGCGTGCTTTCCAGACAAATCATGCACTTAAACCATTCACTAGTACGACAGATAGTGCAAAAAATAAACTGTTTAGAATATAGTGTTACAATGAAAGCACGGATTTTTTTTTAAAAGTGCAAGGGCTGCAGCCAGGTATAATGAGAGATTGAATCCACATCCCTCCCTAATGAGAGAACTGTTAAAAAGTCTGATGACAGCTGGGATTTCTGAATCTAGTGGTATGTGCTTTCAAGCTTTTGTATCTTCTGTCTGACAGGAGAGGGCAGAAGAGGGAATGACCCCGTGAAAAAGGTCTTTGATGGCTGCTTTCTCGAGGCAGTGTGGTGCAGATAGAAATTGTGGGGGTGGGGTGGGTGGTTTGCATGATGTACTGGGCTGCATTTGTATCTCTGCAGTTTGTTGCGGTCTCGGGCAGAGCAGTTGCCAAACCTAGTTATTTTGCATCTGTATGGAATGTTTTCAAGCATCTGTGGAAACTTATCCAGTACACAGAAACATAGAAAATAGGTGCAGGAGTAGGCCATTCGCCCCTTCGAGCCTGCACCGCCATTCAATATGATCATGGCGGATCATCCAACTCAGTATCCTGTACCTGCCTTCTCTCCATACCCCCTGATCCCTTGAGCCACAAGGGCCACATCTAACGCCCTCTTAAATATAGCCAATGAACTGGCCTCAGCTACCTTCTGTGGCAGAGAATTCCACAGATTCACCACTCTCTGTGTGAAAAATGTTTTCATTTTCACATGACAATAACAAACAAATACTAAATGGAATCATAAATCTATACAGCACACAAACAGGCTCTTCGGCCCAACTTGCCCTTGCTGACCAATATGTCCCATCTACACTAGTCCCACCTGCCTGCATTTGGCCTATATCCCTCACCTATCCATGTACCTGTCCAAATGTCTTTTAAATGTTGTTATAGTACTTGCCTCAACTACCTCCTCTGGTAGTCTGTTCCATATACACACCTCCCTTTGTGTGTAAAATGTAGTCTCTTGGGTTCCTATTCAATCTTTCCCCTATCTTTTCCCTTAAACCTATGTCCTCTCGTTCTTGATTCCCCTAGTCTGGGTAAAAAAACTCTGTGCATCTACCCTATCTATTACTATCTATTACTGATGTCAAGTAACAACATGTAACAATTTGCAGCGTGTCAACCAGTCATATGTGCCATCAGTAGGTCATGATCTTTGGATTTTTGCACTCTTTATTCTGGAACAGAAGTTAAAGAATGGTCTATGCCAGGGGTCAGCAACCTTGTTCTGCATCGGGGCCAGGACGCACGTCTGTGAGTGGATGGCGAGCCACATCTATCATGTGTATACATGGATCCCGCCCTGGATGGCAGGCAACAAATCACGTGTTCACATAGATCCCGCCCCTTCGAGGACACCACCCGGAGCACCGGCCCCTAGTTATGGGCACTCACGAACATGGCGCACCTACGGACCATTGCCTTGGCTCTGTCCTGAAGGTGGCGGCTCAAATACTCATACTCGCTCGCCCCCGGCAGATTCACAACCCCGATTCCGACAGTGAAACCCAGACACTGAAGGTGCGCGGCCATGCTGATGGCTTTGCGCAGGATGCGGTACAGTCAGCGCTCAGCCGCACTCGGTGGCTCTGCCATTGCGGCCGCCAGCGTAGGCCTCCTTGCGCCACCGCGGCCTCGGGCCCTGGAGTTGCCGGAGATTTATTTATTTCTTTGTACATTATACTTGTGGCCGCCTTTCAAAAACTCTCAAGGACGCCTTACAAAATTTAATAAGCAGATTACAAAACATATAAGCAGAATAAAACAAAATACAAAACAAAAATAGTAGGGACAAGACACAATTCAAAGAGAGAGCAGTGGCAGCCAAACGCGCCAGCGTTCACACTCCCTTCCGGCAGCCATCTTGGAGACAAAACAAGCAAAACATCTTTTAACATTGACCCTCCACATTCCTCACTGTGGTGGAAGGCAGAATATAGTTCAAGTCCTTCCCCTTGCTCTTCCGTGGTCGTGAGCCTCGAGCCCCTGTTGACGGGATGACTTTGGCTCCCGGAGCCGGTGTTCGGGCCCTCCGCATCGAGGCGCTCCACTCCCGCATGACGAACGTCTGTGGGCTAGATGATTACGGGGAAAAAAATACGCCTGCGGGCCGGATGATTTCGGGTTACGGGTCGCATTCGGCCCGAAGGCGATAGGTTGCCGACCCCTGGTCTATACAATAAACCCTTGTTTTAGCAACGTTACAAAATTTTGAGATTTTAAAATTCAAGCCTGCAATTTATCCCATCAGATAAAGCATAAAGAGGACACCTAAGTTAACAGCTAATTCACTTTCATATCTTCAGTATTAAAAAAGTTATGGCCATTTTCATACTCAGAAATTACCATCTTGTTCCCTATTGCTTTTCCATTGACTTAACTCAAAAGCTGTGATCAAGGACAGTCAAAAGCCCATAACCTTCTTAAAAATTAAGAGACCTGAATGACATTTTCAGTTATTATAGATTGAAGCATTCTGAAACAAACATGAAACAATCTTATTGGATGACCTGAAGTTAAAGCATATAATTAGTTAGTTACCTAATTGTAGCTAATTACAAAATTCAATTACTAGGTCTAAACATCTATCCATTTCTTAAGAAAAGGTTAACTTTTTTTAAAGAGCCTAAGTGTCCAAATAACATTCACACAAGAATTCACAATATAACATGATTTTTAAATCTCATTGTCATGAATTTATAGGCCAAATGGAAAGAATTTAGTGTTTAATTCCCATAAATTAATGGTCATTTAAATCATCTTGCGAGTGGGATTTTGTGGAACGTGATCGTTTGGAACGTTGCGGTTGAAGTGAATTTAAACCCCATATCAGCAGGAAAAATACTGCCGGTTCGTATCTTTTTTAAGTCACCTTTTCGCAACATGAAATTTTGATTAAAGGCATCCTAAGAAGCACTTTTTTATGTAAAAATAAACAGCGTACCTTGCTTTGTCCAGTACGTGAGATCCGTCCCGTTGTCAGCATTCATGGCTTTAGAAGATGATTTTTAATTTACTCAAAGAATTAAATTATCCAGCACAGTTTAAAAAAAACTTCAGAGAACGAATGTCGTAGCGATTTTTCTTCAGCAACTAAACAGCCTGACAAACATCGATTTGAATAGTCTGGAGAAAACGTCATTTTAAACCCGCCGCCCCCCCCCCCCCCCCCCCCTCCCAGTGAGCCCTTCTTCACCCACTGCACGGTCTGGTTGACGTGGCTGTTGATGCAGTGTGTGTTGTAGCCCCTGGGGGCAGTGCTTTCTTCAGGCCATCGCCACAGGCACAACGTGCTCTGTCACCGTGGGGCTCCCTCCCCACTTGCCAGCTTCCGATTCCTCCTGTCGGCCGTCACTTCGTCTGATCCCCGCCGCCACCTCCTTCTCCCACTCGACCTCTTATTACCAACCCTCACCATCACCGTCGCCTCATTCTCTCCCAGAGTCACTGGCATACTCCACCTTGGAAGATGTTGGCAACTGCAGGGAAGAAGAAGAAGGAGGAGATGGAGTGGAGTTGTTGGAGTTTGTCTGATCTCTGCCTGAGAAATATATTCTTCCTAGACATTTGGACATTCATCTCCAAGCATGCCAGAGGTAATAATAATAATAATAATAATACACTTTATTGTAATTGTAAATACATACAACAAAATTTCAGACACACTGCCCGAGCGGAGCTCCAACGTATCGGATAAATAATAACGACAATGGAAACAACAAAAACGGCAAGAAAATTGTCGTCAAAAATGTAACCACTTTTTCTCCTCCCGAGTACTTTTTTAACCATCCTCTTAAAGTTGTGTAGCTTTCGGTCGTCTGTAGGCAAGAGTTGCACGACCCATGTTCCATCTCAGTAATTAGAAGGCAGAGATGTCCGTACAGCAGGTGGCACTTCAACATTGATTATCATGTGAATGGCATCATTATAACTCAACTAACTTATCCAAAAATGCCTGATTGCCATCGGCCTTTAAGACAGGTAGTTTATAGATACTTGTCTGTTTTGCAGAGGGTTTAAAAGGTACATAATACATTTCTTTTCTTCCCACTCCCCATCGTCTTTATAACTGTTTGAAATGGTGACACTAGGACAGTGGCTGATGTTCTTTGCTTCCTTGTCATACGATGGGGTTATAGGGTTTCCTCCTCTAAATTTATCCAGTCAACCTTGTCTGTCCACTGATGGGGCTATGGGCTTCACAGCCGCCACCATTCTCCCACATGGCACCTTATATCCTCATCCTGTGTGCACTTAATTGCTGCTATTTTTACCATGATGTTCCTTTGCTGTGGCTGTGAGTTTTATTACTCCTCTTTCATACTTTTTCTTATCTCATCTGCCAAGCCTTTTGCTCAGTAATAGTCAAATACTTTACTATTATTAAGGTTTATTGTAATTTTCTATTGTCCCTTGGGTCCCCATTCTACGCTCGCACCTTTCTTGTCAGTAACAATCTTCAGTATGTTGTATATCCTACTGATAGTTGTATCATTTTAAACCTCCTTTAGGATTCGCCCCAACACAAGATGCCCTTGTGTCCTACTTCATGCCAGCACCTGACGAACAACGTAAAATAGTGCTGCATTGGAACAGGCCCCTCGGCCCGCAATGTAACAGCTGAATATGGTGCCAAGTTAAACTAATCTCCTGACGCCCAGCCTCTCCACCTCCGTGCCCTGACACTCAGCCTCTCCTCCCTGGGCCCTGATTTCTGGCCTCTCGCACAAATCGTGTCAAATAAAATCATCAGGTTTTGCCTGTTCTGTGATTTATGGTTTTGGTACCGCATCTCTCGGTCGCCTAATAACAACATGGAATCTACTCCTTTAACTATGAGTGGTTAAATGAAACATACTCGCCCGAATAGTCCCACCTTATAACTCCGATACACAGCTAATTACCTCTGCCTTGCAGACACAGCACATTACTCTTTCAGTCCTGGTGTGTAGTTTTGACCTGAAATGCCAATAGATGTTTCTTGACCTACTGAGTTACTCCATCGTTCTACATTTTTTGCTCTAGATTCGTGCATGTGCATTTTCTTTTGTCAACATAGTCATAGGATGTATTGAACTATATTTTTTTAAATGCACAGTGGAATTCGAACAAATCCTGTATGCCTAGGACTTGTGGGCCTTAGCTCTCATGCTCATGGCACTGGTCAGAGTAAGGTATCGGTGGGGAATTTTCTCAGTGTTCCTATTCCTTCAGGTACCAGAACTTTTTTTAATGCAGCCTGTAAGAATAGAGCAAATAGGTGATGATAGGAGCATTGGAACTCAATTCCATTTTTATAATTATCAATCTATTTTTATTTTCCAGGAGTAACTGTGATTCCAGTGCAGCTAGCATTTTGAGGCAACACTACAAGCGGCCATATTTTATCCCAGCCATTTCCGAATCTAGTAAAATGGACTGGATATTCATGGGAGTGCCAGGGCATGGAGCCCATATGCATGTAAGAACGATACATTGAACAGTGACTATTTTTCTTGATCCTTATCTAGTGAAGATTATCTCTCCCGGTCTGAATTGACTTCTTTAATTTTCTATTCTATTATTCCAGGAGTTATGGTTTAGAGAAAGCGCAGATTACACGTGGAGTACTGTATTCCGAATAGTATGTTACAAAAAGACTATTAAGCCACCAGAGAGGGTAAAGAATAAGGTAATGGCAGTTGTGAGGATATAAAGATCAGCAAAGGGAATAGAGGGCGGGAAGTTTTGCATAAAAGCAAAAGTTGAGGGCCAACATGACGATCTTCAATTATGAAATGTTTTGAAAGAATTTGTAAGATTTCTTTAATCAGAAAGTGATCATGTGGAATTCACTTCAACAGAGAGTAGTTGTGTGAATCTTATTCATGCATTCCAGGGGAGAAAGAAATAGAATATTATGCTGAAATGTTTGGAAGCGAAGGAATGGTAGAGGGCTTGAATATTGCGTGAACTGATTGGCCTGTTCCTCTGCTCCATATTCCCTTTATTTCTGGTATAATATTCAGTTAATTGCTGCCTTGAAGATAGGGGGGCAATGATGCAGCGCATTTCTGGAATTCGCCACCTTACTCAATGTCCGTAATGCTTACCGCTGACGAAATCTGAACTGGGCATCGGTGAGCAAATTATTGTGTAAAGCACTGCAAACGTTGCAAATTTGTGGATGTCACAATATTCCCAAAAGTTTTATGCAACATTTTTATAACCCTTTTATTCTCTCCACTATTCCCCTCCACCCCCTGCCTTTCCCTTGTTCTCGCTGTCAGATATTGGGAAAGAAAGTAACCTGCCTGCAACGATTTCTAGAAATTAGCCCATTCTCCTTGTCAGTTGTGGTCTGGGACATTTTGTGGCTGTGGCGAGCAAAGGGATACCTTATCCCGTTACCTGTCATTTGCCCACTGTCTAGTCCTCGCTGACAAAATGCAACTGAAGGCTGAGAAAGGACAGCAGCTTGCTTTCAACTGGAGTGCAACCAACAAAGTATAGAGGGTTTTTAAAAAGCCTACATTTTTGGAATCCCTCCCCATCGTCATCACCACACATGCATCTACTGACTTTTGAAATTTGCTGCAGCGAATGGAAAACCAACGTAACTCAAATTTTTGCCTGCCTTGTCCACAATAGAACGGAATTGTTTTTTTCAGCATCGTGCAATTGAGATGGGGTTTTATTGATTGTATAGGCGTTGTGTAAAATAATTGTTGAAAGTGACTTCTATCATCGTTGTCTAAATATTCCTGCACCACTACTGTATTCAGCTGGATTGAATTTTTCTAGGATACGATATATCTTGCAATTCTCTACTTTGATGAACATTTACACTATTGCTGAGGTGAAGCAGCTTGCTTCTAATCTTGTCTATACATCTATAATGCTGCAGATGAGATATTGTTTGATGTCATAACATTTGTTATTATCCAGTATGCTCTTCCATTTCTTAAAGTGAAATAGACTGAACTGAATTGGCTGAAAACTGATCCTATTGGTGAGCACATCAAGGTGAATCATCTCCTCTGTACTTTTCTTTTGCTACCACATAGTAGTCCAGCGTTGTCGACAATGAGAATGATCATGGAGCCGTTTCCTCCCATCACTTTAATGTCACACCATTCACAATTGTTGGTGACAAAACTTTAATCTGATCTGTTGTCCCTGGTATCACTTGACAGTATAACATTTTCTTCCACTATTTAGGATGCCTGTTGTAGCTTTACCAAGTTGGCATCAACTATGCAATACAATTAAAAGTTTTTTTTAACGCAACATTGGCCTTTCCTATCAATGCTATCATAGATATAACTGCAGTGGATAAAATGGCGCAGGTGAGGTTGTGGGGTTTTCCCCTTCTGTTGGCGTTCTCACCACTTACTACATATCCCATCTGGTGCCTTTATCCTTCATAATTCAGCCAATGAGGTAATTTGTGCTGCTTTTACCCCATTCTTGGTAATGAATGTCCTGGTGAAAACACTCTTTGTTCATGCTATCTCCAATGCTCCCTTTGGGAGTTCAACAAGGACAACAGCTGAAACAACAGTCGGTGTTATACTTATGCTTATGGATACAGGAACTGCAGATGCTGGTTTATAACACAAGACAAAGTGCTGTAGTAACTCATGCGGGCGAGGCAGCATTTCTGGGGACGGGTCTCAACCTGAAACATCATCTATCCATATTCTCCAGAGATGCTGCCTGACTCGCTGAGATACTCCAACACTTGTGTCTTGGTATATGAAGCTTGAGGCTTCCCACTTTCAGGAGGTGGGGGGGGGGGGGGTCTCTTTAGAGCATGCCACTATGCTGCTGCATCTAGTGGGACTGTTTTGCTGTTGATATAGGACAAACCCAGGGATGATGATGCAAACATCTGGGAAGCTGAATCAAAGGCATAATATGAGATGGAAAATGTTAGTCAACTCACTTTTTTATGCAAAGTCAGAATTTAAAAAAGTCCTGACTAAACAGGAAGTCGTGTGCAATGGTGTGCTTTGGTAAAATATTAAAATCTGATCTGACCACAGCCAATCTAAATGTGACTGCAACCCAGCGACTTGCATTGATATTTGACATGAGCAAACCTGCACATTGTAGCGGCACCAAACGTGGTGAATAAAGGTGAGACGTCACCTTTGGGCTCAGGTTGAGGGTTCCATGCCAATACTGATGCTGGAGAAATAGGAACTGCTTGTGTGATCTCCATTATTGTGGTTTGTTGCTGCAGTCAGTCCTGTGTCACCCCACAGTATTGACCTTTAACATTCCCAAGCCCAGCGACTTCACGTTTTTGATATCCGACCCGAACTTGACTCCAATACTCATTGACAAGGAGTGATCACTCCGTAAGCATTTTACTACGTCGAACTTCATAGTTCAGCGAGATAAAGCCACTATAATTGTAAACTAGTCAAATTGGCTCTTTAGGATTATTTAAATCAAAGACCAAGCGTTAGAAAAAGTGTTAATCATTCACTGTTCTGAAATAGGTTTCAAGCACAATCACGTTTTCTCTCCCTGTATCGTTTTATTTTCCATGTTAAATACAAAATCATGTGCAAATGTTTTATTGGCTCTGCTTAATTTGTAATGGCCCCATCTGTATGAAAAATATTATTTAGAATATTTTCTCTATTTGTTTAGTGTGAATCCTGATTTGTTAAGGGTAAAAAAAAAAGAAAGCCCGTCCACTTATTTTTAATTCGCCAAACTAGAAACAAATATAGTATTACCCTCTCAATCATTTGTGGTAAATTTTAAAAAAAGTCTAAAAGTTCCTTCTAAGTCACTTTTGACCTAAAGCAGAAGAGTCAATATTGAGCCCTTCTGCACAAAAAATGTTGTCATGTTAATCAAATGAACTATTGCCGAACTTTTCATAACTGACACTTGTGTACAGAGTACTTTGTATTTCCTAACTATTGTCCTGTATGAGTTCAACAAAACTTCTTCATTTTTATATTCGCTTCCTGTTAATTTTTCTTTGCGGTATTATTACCACACAGTGGTCTTCCTAAATATGTGCAGCTGGGATAATTGGTTACCTTAAAATGACCACATAATCTAGATAAGTAGCAAACAGCAGTGAAGGGGAATTGTAGGAATGTGAGCGAGAATAAGCTGCACGATTAAAGAGAAGCAAGGAGAGGGGGAATGGGTCTGATAAGATTGTTCAACTGGGGGCTGACATGGATTGATGGGTTGAATGGCTTCCTTTCTCATAATCTCAAGTTTTTTAGGCTAACAACAATAACTTCACTTATAATGCAATTCACGTGAATGTATTTTACAATAAGCCTTATTACACAAACAGATTTAATTTTCCATTTATATTAAATGCCATTTGAAGCAAAACACTGGTAAAGATGGCATTCTAAAACAAAAATGCTAAAAACACAGCATTTGTGGAGAGATACACTTTTCAGGCCTGTGACATCAGAAGTCATGCTTGGTCCACAGGCTCTGACTACTTTAAATGCCAGCCACACTTTGTCCTGTCTCTTCTCTATCCCAGCTGTCTTTCCCGCCCCCTACAATCAGTCTGAAGAAGGGTCTTGACTCTAAACGTCACCTTACCACAAGAGTTTTTTTACAGTTAATGTTTCATGTAGCCAAGCTCCAAAGTCAGTTTGGATGTTACTCCCGATATATTCTCCTGTCTTATATACAACCCAGAGTCATGTAACGACTCTAATTGTGTGCATTATAAATCATAAAAGTTTGTTCCAATGCCTGGTCCTCCAACATTTGATTTGGGGCAACAAAAACTCTACAGGAACTGTGTTATTTTTCTGTTCACCATAGCAAAGATGTGATTAAAGTAGAGTGGGTGTACTACCATAATATGAGGTAAAATAGAGAGGAAAATATTCACAAAGATGTTTCCTGGATTACAATTGAGGTTTAGGAGATATTAAGTAAGCGGGAGGTGTTTTATCTGGAGGAAAGGAATGTGAGATGTGATATGATAGAATTTATGTAAAATTATGAGAGGCGTAGACAGCAAGTCTGTTTCAATTGGCAGGCTGTCTAAAAGTAGGGGGCGTAGGTTTAAGGTGAAAGGAAGGATGTTTCAAGAGGATTTAGGGATTAACATTTTCACTTGATGGAGTTTTACCTGGAATGAGCTGGCAGAGAAGGAGGTGGAAATGGGAACACTAAAACCTTTTAGGAAATATCTAAACAGTACTTGAATGATCAGGATTTGGTACTAATACAGGCGAGTGGGATTAGTATGAACAGTATATCTTTGGTATATACCAGCATCTGCATTTGCTTTCTACACATTCGTATAGACAGTAGTTAACAGAGACATGATTGTGGTCAGAAGGGTCTGATTCAGAGCTGTACAAGTTTAGTTTTGCATTTTCTGAATTGTTGGCATAGATATTTGCCTTCCCGATATATAATATGTCTTTCAACTTATGTTTTTCTCCAATTTAGATTGATGATGTAGATAATCCATCCTGGCAGGCACAAATCAGGGGCATCAAACACTGGAATCTGGAACCCCCAGCAGAATGCTACTACGAATGCTCTTCACTGGAAGCCATCGTGTATCCTGGGCAGATAAGTATGTAGGTTTGGCTAATGTGGAATTATTGTAAATGGATGATTCTTTGTAGTCTTAAGTTAGTTTTTGAGTTTCAAGATACAGCGCAGAAACACCCAGTCTGCACCGACCAGCGATCCCCGTACACTAACACTTTCCTACACGCACTAGGGATAATTTACAATTATACCAAGCCAATTAACCGACAAACCTGTATGTCTTTAGAGTGGGGGAGGAAACCAGAGATCCCAGAGAAAACCCACGCAGGTCACGGGGAGAATATACAAACTCTGTACAGCCAGCACCGATTGTCGGGATTGAACCCGGGTCTTTGGCGCTATAAGGCAGCAACTCTACTATTGCTCTACCGTGCAGCCCCTAGTCATGGACTCAGTGGGACAACGGGCCTGCTTCTATGTGTAAGAAAGAACTGCAGATGCCGGTTTAATTCGGAGGTAGACACAAAATGCTGGAGTAACTCAGCGGGTGTGGCAGCATTTTTGGAGAGAAGGAAAGGATGACGTTTTGGGTCGAGATCCTTCAGACTGATATCAGGGGAAGGTGCGGTACAAAGATAGAATATAGTCGGCCATGCTGATTCCTATATTGTAAATTCACCCTTAAATGACCAATTTTTACCTGGATCCAGTGTGCCCACAAGTTTGTACATGTATGTGAATGCATTGAACAGTTCAGGCTTGTCACTACATGCCTGGTGCTGCCAGGAAACAAAACCTTATGATTTGTTATTGTGTGATCGGTTGTTAGATGAAGTTTAATTTCCATGCTGACTCCTGATCACTGTGATTTGATGGTGGCAATGCCGTTTACTGCCACCGTGAGCTTTTCAGCTACAGTCCTGGATAATCCTTAGTTTAATAAAGACAAAGACAGCCTGTCAGTGGGTGTTAGCAGCCCCCTGAATACATTTGAATTACCCAACAATGAATGGTTTAGAGATCAAATGATCCCAGCCAGCTTGAGTAAAAATAGAAAATACCAGAAATGCTCAGCAGATCAGGCAGCATTTATGGAGAGAGAAACAGAACTAATGTTTCAGGGTGATGACCTATCATCAAAACTTGGAAAATTGTAAATCTAACCAGCTCTACATTGTAAAGAAGGAGCAAAATGGAGCGAACAATGAGAATGGCTGTCAACAACCTCTCACTCATGTGTTTCTATTACCTGCCATGCTTTGCCCTGCTCCTCCTCTCTTCCAGCTTTACCCCCCTCATAATCAGTCTGAAGAAGGGTCTCAACACAAGATGTCAATTGTCCATGTTCTCCAGGGACACTGCCTGACGCGCTGAATTACGGCAGCACTTTTGATGAGAATGCCAGTGACAGATTAGAGAGTTGAGAGAGATTAAGTGAAACAATGTAATGGAGTGGGCTGAGAAATGGCGGTGAAGGCTTGTTAGGGGATGCAGATATAGAAGTTAGGAAAAGAGTCAGAAGGAGCAGGTGAGTCTGCGAGCAGGGTGGGAGTAGCAAGCAAAGGTGATGAAACTTTCAAGTTCTATATATATATACCAAAGTAGGAAGCGTTACCTAACAAAAATGTTTTAGACGGAAGCAAGGAAACGTTCTCATACCCCACAAAGACTGACATTGTGTGCACCTTTGATTTGGGGAAGTGAATTAAAGGCAAATTTATTTAATGTGGGAATTTGTTAAACCAGGCAAAAGAGGGTGCTGTGGGGGTTGGGTGATAGGGCCCTGGTAGGACTATTTTTCAAGAAGAAGTAAAGAACCTTCAGGCCATCTAGGTGTGGGTTGGAAGCGTAGAAGGATTGGGTGTCCATGGTTGCAACTGGGAAATTGGTAACTAAATGTGATAGAGGGGATTAGAGATGTCAGATGTAAGTGGGAAGAAACTGGATACGGAGAAAAATAATAGTCATGGGAAGAAAAATTAGGTTCTGGACTAAAACAACCGGTCTATTAGGAGAGTGCACTTTTGGTATGTTGGGAAGGAGGTGCAGCTGGGCTCCGTCTGGTGGAGGTCTAAGGTGGGAGTGAAGATGCCCAGAGCAAGTACAGACAGTGACACTGGGGACTGATGTCCTGGAGATCTGATTATATGCGCAAAGTAGTTTCAGTTCGATTTTAGCAACGTGGAGGGCACCGTTGAATAGAGCTCTTAAATTCCCCAAGAGATAATGTTTTAAGTACTCTGATAGCTTCCTTACAGGTAAAATTTCCCTTGCTTAAATTAGTTGATCGCAACTTGATGATTAGGCGAATCCAACAGTTGGAATGGTTGGGGTAGGGCTGGAGAAATAAACGCAGTCAAGAATTCCATTGTCCATTGTTAATTTGTGATCTCTGGAGTGAATACAATATGATAGAACATTATTTATCCCAAAAGGGAAATTGGTCTGCCTACAGTCATAAAACATAACAAGATACATGAAACATGAAATTAAAGTAATGAGTGGAAAGTCCAGGATTGGGGAAGAGCAAAGAATGAGGGGGGGGAGAGGGGATAGGGGAGTCAGTCTACCCCCACGACCGAGGGAGAGGTGTAGTACTGTTTGATAGCCACGGGAATAAAGGATCTGACGTGGTGTTCTGTGCTGCATTTTGGTGGAACCAGTCTGTTGCTGAAGGAGCTCCTCAAGTTGACCAGTGTGTTATGGGGGGGGGGGGGGGGGGGTGGCGGGGTGAGCTGTATTGTCCAAGATGCTCTGCAGTTTGAGGAGCATCCTTCCCTCCAAGACCACCTCCAGTGAATCCAACTCCACTCCCAAGACGGAGCCAGCCTTCCTAATGAGCTTGTTGATTCTGTTGCCCAAGCACAGATAATGGCATTGGCCACTACCGATTGATAGAACATCTGCACCATCTTACTGCAGACGTTGAAAGAGCGGAGCCTCTGCAGAAAGCTCAGACGGCTCTGTCCCTTCTTATACAGTGCCTCAGTGTTCCTACACCAGTCCAGTTTACTGGAATAATGGGGCTAATGCTTGGGAATTTGAAAATGCGAATAATTTGAAGACTTTTTACAGGAAGTTAATTTTGAAGGACGTGAACATTGAGGAATACACAGAGTTAATTTGTGATGTAATTGTTTTATTTAATTCGTTGTCGGACAGAGGCATTTTGTAAGGACAGATTAGTAGAATATCGAGTTGCCTGGTGTCTCGTCTCACATGTGCAATGTGTGAAGGTTTGTGGGCATTTACTGCAACAACTCCATGGTTTCAATTACTGATTTAGAGGAAGCACTAAATCGAGTGACTGTAGAAGCAGATGAATCTAAATAATTTATATTCATCCAGCTGAATCTTATAAATGGTTGAACGAACAGTGAACCTTAGTAACACACACACACACACACAGAAAGCCCAACAATGCATTCCTGCTGATGAGGGATTCAGCTCACCGAAGTTGTCCATTCCATACTGAATAGCAAACCTACAGCCAAGAGTTTGCTAATACATGATTCATGGTAATAGCAAGTTTTTTTTGTTGGCGTCATGAGGATATTTCTCTACTTACTGAAGATGGTATTGCTTTATAAACTACAAGCACCTGCCTTATGCTGCACTGTTTCTGTTTCAAGATATCACATTACTGACTAGTTGCCTTTAATGCCCACAACATCCAAATTAAAAGCACCAATAACAGACAGATAATGAAGCACCATGGCCAGGTAATCAGAGAAGATTCATGACAAGTGCAAAGCAGTACTGAACAAATGTTTATGTACAATATCACACAACATCTGAATGTAGGATTATGGAACCTCGATTTTTTTAAATAAGTAATGAATTTCTGCTATATATAGACACGAATTATACAAGTGAGGAATTACATATATACAAAATCTTTCTTCTGGTTTAGTCAGCCAAATTCAAATATCAATCACCCATCATTTCTACAGATCTGTTGTGATGGATCTGAGGGACATCACATCAAGGTATCCTTGATGTTCCACTATAAACTCCAGGGCAAGGAGGCTCTTCCAGCAAAGGAGTAGAAGTTAATATTCTGCGATGTTATGTTTTTTTTTGGGTCCCTGATGTGATAACTTTCCCTTCCTTCTTTCAGTTGTGCTGGACACAAATAAATGGTTTCACGAAACCCACATTTTGGGAGAAGAACTCAGTATTACTATTGGTTCAGAATATGACTGAGCTTCAAGATTCTAACTTCGAGTAAAACACTCAGCGCCGTGTTATGGCATTAGAGGACGATCGGAGAAAGCTCACGGGATTGGTAACTGATTCTGTCCTCATTTGGGTGGAACACCATGACTGTAAATTGGATATTGGATAACGATCCGCACTGCCTCATGGTGATTACGGAAGTGACTATTAGATTGACATTTGCTCTCAACTGGATGTTTAAAAAAAAATATTTGGGGAATTCCCAATATTGGAATATTAGAACCAAATAGGCTTAAAACAAATGTGTCATTTTTTGTTTTTTTAAATAGAAATCTCTTCGTGTAGCGATAACATGGTTCTTCAGCACAAAGACACGTCAATACTTCCTTGGAATCCTCACATGGTCAGCATTCAAGGCTGTGATGGGAAAGTGTGTCAACCAAAATTGCAGTTTTAGAAATGTTGCCATCTTTCCCCTCCCACCAAGTCCAGGAGGTCTGAATTGTTGAATAAATTTCAGATTGTAATTATTTCTCTTATTTGGCTGCTAGATTCTAGCATTCGATGTGTATTCATTAGCTGCATACCACACCTTTCTCCCATACACATTGCTGTGTATCATCTTTAAAATCAGTTTTCTCAATACTCTGTGCCTAACATATCCCCAAATCAAAATTGATTTATTCATAGAAACATAGAAAATAGGTGCAGGAGTAGGCCATTCGGCCCTTTGAGCCTGCACCGCCATTCAATATGATCATGGCTGATCATCCAACTCAGTATCCTGTACCTGCCTTCTCTCCATACCCCCTGATCCCTTTAGCCACAAGGGCCACATCTAACTCCCTCTTAAACATAGCCAATGAACTGGCCTCAACTACCTTCTGTGGCAGAGAATTCCAGAGACTCACCACTCTCTGTGTGAAAAATGTTTTCCTCATCTCGGTCCTAAAAGATGTCCCCCTTATCCTTAAAGGATTCGCTTCATGTTTTGGCTTCCAGTGAAATGAGTTTGCAGTTATGAGATCTTTGTTTCTTTTAAAAACAACATTTTCAAAGTTGTATGATTGAACATGTCCAATATTTGATTCAGTTTCCTCTCCTGCAAGTGCCATATTGAAATCGGAAAGCGGCAGATGTCAATACCGTGGGTATATTCCTGATGTAATTGGTCGTAATTCATCCTTGTGATTATAAATCAATGTCAGAAATATTTATGAATGTACAGAGTATTAAGATTTTCTCTGAGTACTTTGTAATTCAATAATGAAAAGACACATGACACTGATAACAGCTTTGGTAATAATGGTCTCAGATTTGAGTTCTGTACCTCATTGGATCTACTGGATGCTGAGCTGGAGTCACACAGTCTTTAGTTTCCAGGATTGACTGTTGGCTGGAGTAAAGATGGTGAAGTTATGGTAATAACTTATGTTTAGAAAATGTAACTTAATTGTAAGATTTGGATTTCCTCCATGAAACACATTGTCGTTTCACATTTGCTTGTCATCTCCTCGGAACTTTATTAAATTCTTTAATTACCATCTATATCTAAATTCATTCCATATGACACTCTAAAAGTCTAACCCAAAATAATTTCTATTCATGGACACTTTGTGAATAGTACCAACTTCCTCAAGTACAGAAGAGCAAGAAAACTGGATGCTGAAAAAGAAATAAAACAGAAAAAGCTGGAAACGGTCAGCATATCAGGCAGCACATGTGGAGAGAAAAATA
Organism: Okamejei kenojei; assembly: GCA_035221665.1. Lineage (NCBI taxonomy): Eukaryota > Metazoa > Chordata > Chondrichthyes > Rajiformes > Rajidae > Okamejei > Okamejei kenojei. The sequence continues at coordinate 14,858,879 of CM069147.1, forward strand.
ATTAACGTTTTACGTTAATAGCTCTTCAGAAGTTTTATACGTAGTATTCACTGTATAACATGTTTATCTTGTGTACAAATTTGTCCCTAAATTGTTTGGGTTGGCTTCCTTACAGGAATGACATTCCCATTACTGCATTATTAATAATAGATAATATGTTTGGTATGTTGCTTGAAAGTTTGTTATTGTTGTTAGAGAGTCAAGTAACTCTCCTGATGTGCAATATCCATGGTTTTTATTGACATGTTAATTTTGCAAGTTACTCATGTAAGATTTGTGGAAATAAAGCATTTTTGATAATGGTACCTTATTACACTTGCGATCTTTGACGGTGCTTAAAATATGAAAATGTCGAACAAAAATGTTATCCAGGCCTTGAGCAAATGAAGTTAATTTTGCACACAAATAAAGTGTTTTCAAATGTGCTCTGACAATGCCCAATTCCACTTGTGCCCTCGTCTTTTCAATTCCTCCCCCACCTCTTGTTTATCACGCTTCCAGACACAATTGCTGTGTTTACAAAAATTTTAAAATGCCAATTTATCATCCTTAAAATTACTCCAACCATCTGAACATCACCTAGAAATGCAGAAGCCTGGAATAAAATGGGCTAAGTGAGAGTTTGAAAATTAGAGAGTTAGTTAGAAATAAATGACCAACAGAGAGGGGTACTTAACTGGATTATTTTTACTGTCTTGCAAGGTATTCCAAGATTCTCATCACTCTGTCACTGTGCCAGTCAGCAAACCCTAGAACTCAGGGAAATATGATAGAACCCTGAGGGACTTTCACAGAGAGGAGGGTGGATAACAGGGGAATACCTGAGTGTAGTTAAAAACAAAGAGAAGAAATTAACAACTGAGGGGTAGACAGCCAGCTTGTCGCAAGAGGCAGGACACTCCTGTGCCTTTTAGACCATGCAAGAAACATCAGGTTGTATGATTTATCACTGAGACAAACAAATGAACATTATTTGATGGAAAATAAACCAGTGCATATTCTGGATATTAGCAGATGAATAGTAGTTTGCTGCTGAAAATCAACATATTGCAGCAGGAAATACTGTGTAGGCTGCAGTAAAGTCTGTGAATGATTGGCCTTGCCTCGATGAGCTGATTTGCAGCATGCCCCTGGACACCTGTGTCGATTTTATATACTCGTTAAGCCAGAAACAGCACTTTCATTTTGTAGTATGCCCAAGAACATTACCCAAGCATAAGTGACTGGCATTTGGAAGGAATTTTGTGCAGGGGACATCATTATGTGAACCTTTGCATTGCAAGAAACAGAACAAAATAAACTGCAGATTCGGGAAATCTGAAATGAAAAGCAGAAATTGCTGAAAACAGCCAACAGCTGTGGAAAGATAAATGGAATTAATGTTTGCGATCAAATACTTTTTTTTGTCAGAACTGGCACCACAGCCTTGCCAGAGAGCAACTCACAACACAGCCTGGGAACAGCCAGCCAACAAAAGCTTTTCACTGTACCTCAATACATTTGACAAGAAACTGAATCTAAAACTAATAAACTGAATTAAGTTTAGAGATACAGTGTGGAAACGGGTCCTTCGGCCCATCGAGTGGGTGCCAATTGTATACTAGTTCCAGCCTACACACTAGGGACAACTTACAGACGGTAATTAACCTGCAAACCTGAACGTCTTTAGGATGGGGGAGGAAATGGAGCATCTGGAGAAAACCCAATCTCTGTACAGACAGAACCCAAGGTCGGGATCGAACCTGGGTCTCTGGCACTGTAAGGCAGCAACCCAACCGCTGTGCTGCCCCTGGCATCCATTGGTCTGAACGGATGGGTAGATAGGTGCAATGTTTAGCAGATAAGGCGGGAGAGTGTATCACAGTGGTCTGAATTGAAAGTGCTCCCCACTGTGCAAATGTAATTGATTTGAAACTATTCCTGTGAATTGTGCGACTTAAACAAACTCAAGTGTAATCACATGCAGAAAAATAACATTTTAAGAAGTCCTCTCCCTCCATTAGCTCCACAGTTTTCATAAGCTAACTGCTGTTGTAATACTGCATCACAGAGTTATGTATCTGAACGATTGCTGTATCAGCACTATTGAAATCTTCCATTTATGCGAGATAAAGACTGCCTTGTTCATAACTGCAAGTGTCGTATTATATTCCTTGGAGATTCATAGCTTCCAAAGAGTTTATTGTCAAACATGCTGAAAATATTGTCTGTGGAGTGCTTCCATTTTAGAGGTAAGGCCAAATTTTCTCTCCCTTTAAAGTATAGTTTGCAACTGTTTGTCTCAACAAATAAATCAAATAAATAAACCAAGTGAAAATATCACACTGTATGTCCCTAGAGGGTACAGATTTGTGGTGAGAGGGGCAAAGTCTAAAGGAGATGTGCGGGACAAAAATGTTCTTACACCAGAATGGTGGATGTCTGGATCTTGCTGCCAAGGCTGGGGATGGGGGCAAATACACCAGTGGTCTACAATAGGTTTTTGGAAAGGCACACAGATGTACAGGGAATGAAAGGATGTGGATCAGGTGCAGGCAGACGGGATTAGTTTATCTTGGCATCATTTACCGCGCAGACATTGTGGGCCAAAGAGCTGTTCCTATGCCGAATAGTGAAGGGCCTGGTATAGAGTGAATGTGGAGAGGATGTTCCCACGAGTGGGAAAGTCTAGGACCAGAGGTCATAGCTTCAGAATAAAAGGACATACCAATAGAAAGGAGCTGAGGAGGAATTTATTTAGACAGAGGGTGGTGAATCTGTGGAATTCATTACCACAGACAGCTGTGGAAGCCAAGTCAATTGATATTTTTAAGGTGGAGATTGACAGATTCTTGAATAATCAGGGTGTCAGGGGTTATGGGGTGAAAGCAGGAGAATGGGGTTGAGAAGGAAAGATAGATCAGCCATGGTTGAATGGTGAAGTAGACTTGATGGGCAAATGCCCCAATTCTGCTCAAAGAACTTATACTGTTCTATGTTCTAATATTGGAGAGTCTGGTGGTTTAGTTCTTATCATGAAAATGTCCAGATAAACAGCCCGGTGAGCACTTTAACCCGGTTTCCAATAGCTGATTCAACAATAACGGGTTTATCTAATGCCATGCTCGATATCAGGATGTACCACTGCATAATATCCACAATATCCCACAGTACTGGCTTAAACACTGTTCTTAATTTACGCATTCTGAAATGTTAGTTCTTTAATTTTATTTTGCGTGTTCCAGTTCGTGTTGATTTCACCTGAAGCTTAACGAACTTGGAATATAACCTCTATAAAATACGTTTGTAGTATTCCCCAGCAAAGCTTTCAAACGGCGAGCTCGGAACGGCGATCCTTATAAGTGGATGGGTGCATTTGGAATAGGAAGGAACAGCAGATGCTGGTTTAAACCGAAGATAGACACAAAATGTTGGACTAACTCAGCGGGACAGGCAGCATCTCTGGAGAGAAGGAATGGGTGATTTTTCAGGTCGAGACCCTCCTTCGGACTGAAAGTCACCGGAAAGGGAAACGAGAGATATAGACGATGATGTAGAGAGATATAGAACAAATGAAATAAAGATATGCAAAAAAAGTAACTATGATAAAGAAACAGCCCATTGTTAGCTGTTTGCTAGGTGAGAATGCAAATTGGAGGAACAGCATCTCATATTTTCATTGGGCAGTTTACAACCGAAGGGTATGAATATTGATTTCTCTAACTTCAAGTAACCCCTGCATCACCTTTCTCTCCCCGTCGCTCCCCCACCCATGTCACACCATCTTTTCGTTCTCACCTAGCATATGCGTTTGCAGCCAGGGCGTGGAACGTAATGACCGGACTTCAACCAATAGCTCATTTGACAAGCGTGAAATAGAAGCCGAGCGTGGACGCGGAGTATAATATGATACACCATTGAGGGTAATTATATGCAGCGGAACAGAGTGGCGATTGGGCAGCAAGGGAACATGTTTTAAATAAAAAACAGCAGGAAGTTAACGTATATTGTTCAGCAGTCAACCGGTTTCAGTTGTATGTGTTAATCTTTAGCTTTGGTGAGCGCTCTCGTCGGCCTTCAGTTACCAGGCAGGTTGTTAGCAGGTTGCACACAGCCCTCTCTCGCCCGGAATGGATCCCCACCTGGTCTGATTTCGTGTTGAACTCTTTGTTTTAGGCACTGTTTGCAGTCGGTGTCGCGCCATGGCAGACTTTCCTGATAAAGTGAACACCCAGACCAGCACACGGAACAACGCGCACGGAAACTTTCCAATTGGAATCGACAGCTATTTCCTTAAATCCTTCTTTGGGATATTGATGATAGTGGAGTTAGTAAGTTCCGCCTTTATTTTGTTTCCTTGACTCTAACAGTATCTCCTCTCTTTGCCTCCCCGCTCTCATTTAAGAGCAAAATGCTCAGATTATGTTTAATTAATAGCTTTTATGTTCGGTGATTTAAAAAAAAAAGTTATAGGAACAGAATTAAGCCATCCAAGTCTACTCCGCCTGTATGATATATCTTTCACTATCAACCTCATTCTCCTGCCTTCTCTTAACCTCTGACACCTCTGAATTTTTTTCCTAATTGCCTCTGTTGGCTGAAGTCTTTCACGTTGGCAGTAGACAGTGAAACCAATATTAAACCACCTAATGAAGGAGCGTTTGACTTGCATACGCTTTGTATTGTTAACATGTTCTATATTTTGACAATATATGTTAACTTGTATTTAGAAGCAGGTTGTACAACAAACGTTGATAGACTAAAGACTTAAACCAGAAATTGTAAAATCCATCGGGTATTGAATAGAGGAGCTGGGAGCGTCATGTTATGTCTGTACAAGACGTTGGCGAATCGGCACTCGTAGTTTAGTGTGGAGTTGTGGATGTTATGCTATAAGAAGGATGTGGTTTAAGTTGCTGAGGAAAACATTCACAAGGATGTTGCCGGAATGGAAGGCTCGAGTTATAGGTAAGAAGAGACTGGATAGGCTGTAACTGTTTTCCCTGAGGCAAAGAAGGCTGAGGGATGATTTTAATAGAGCTTTACATAATCATGAAACATAGAAACATAGAAATTAGGTGCAGGAGTAGGCCATTCAGCCCTTCGAGCCTGCACCGCCATTCAATATGATCATGGCTGATCATCCAACTCAGTATCCCGTACCTGCCTTCTCTCCATACCCTCTGATCCCCTTAGCCACAAGGGCCACATCCAACTCACTCTTAAATATAGCCAATGAACTGGCCTCAACTACCCTCTGTGGCAGAGAGTTCCAGAGACTCACCACTCTCTGTGTGAAAAAAGTCTTTCTCATCTCGGTCTTAAAGGATTTCCCCCTTATCCTTAAGCTGTGACCCCTTGTCCTGGACTTCCCCAACATCGGGAACAATCTTCCTGCATCTATCATGAAGGACAGAGACGGGTAGATAGTCGTACCCTTTGTTCGGGAAAAGCGAGTCCAAAATGAGAGGGGGTCTGTTTCAGGTGAGAGGGGAAAGACTCAAAGGGGTCGTGAGCGGCAAGTTATTTGTAGAAATAAACTACAGAATAATAGTTACAGAGAAAGCGCAGATTTTTTTTAAAAAGTACAAGAGCCGCAATCATTAAGAAGGAACTGCAGATGCTGGAACAATCGAAGGTAGACACAAATGCTGGAGAAACTCAGCGGGTGAGGCAGCATCTATGGAGCCACAAGTTGGGAGATCGGGACTACAACTTACTTCATGAGAGGTTAGTTCAGTAGACTGAAGACAGCAGGAAAGAAGCTGGTCCTGAATCTGGTGCTAATTGTTTTCAATCTTTTGCAACTATGCCTGACAGGAGAAGGAGGAATGATCAGCCGAAAAGTGGTTCTTGGCTAAATTGCCTGCTTTCTTGCAGCAGCGTGAAAGCTGGTTTGTGTGATGGGCTGGGTGATGTCCACACTTCTCTGCAATTTCTTGCAAAATGGGCAGAGCTGTTGCCAAAACCTAGCTGTAATGCATTGTGAGAGGATGCTATTCTATGGTGCATCTGTGGAAGTTGGTCACAGTAGTTGGAGACATGCTGCACTTCCTTGGTCTTCTGAGGAAGTCGAGGTTTGGTGTGCCTTCTCTGCTGCAGCTTCGATACGGTGAATTCAGGACAATGGGCAAAATTGACAGCTAGGAATTGGAAGCTCGTGACCATTTGCACTTCCATGAGTCGCCATTGTTGCTGAGTGGGGGGAGATGTACACCACATCATTTCTTAGTCAATAACTAGCTCCTTTGTCGTGCTGACATTGAAGGAGAGGTTGTTTCTTGATGCCACGTTTCTAAGCTCTCTGTCTCCCTCCTGTACTTTGTCCTGTCATTATTTGAGTTGCGGCCCACCGCGCTGACAGCGTCTCTCAATGCAAATGGAGTTGGAGCAGGATTTAGTGAGTGCGTAGGGAGCATATAAAGAGGCTGGGAATGCATCTGTGTGCGGCACCAGTGTTGAGAGTTATCGTGCAGGAAGTTTTCTTGTCGATCCTCAAAGATTATGATCAATGGGCTAGGAGGTGCAGTCGCAGAGGGGAAATTGTAAATGGGGAACGATTCAGAGGCGCTGGGCCGGACACAATGGGACTAGTTTAGGAAGACATTTTGGCAAACAAAGACACGTTGGACCGAAGATTCAATCTCTGTGCTGTATAAACCTGACTCTATGAAACCTTGGTCTACGATTGTTTGCAACTGATTGTAAAGATGCAATTCTACATATCAGCAAGTATACACCAGACTGCTGGTAAGTTAATTGGCTCCTGTAAATTGTCCCGAGTATCTGGGATGGAGCTCCTGTGAGCGAGTTATCGCTGGTGGGCTGCAGGCCCCTTTTCCATTCTGTATCTCCAAACTAAAAGCCTATAATAGGAATATTTTTCCTCATTTCCAGCTTTGATCTCAAGATCTAAAGCGTGTAAGGCAGGCTGAATGACATCTGCAGTGCAGGAGTGAGCATGGGCCATGCGTAAGCAATGTACAGCAACACTGAACATCTCGCATGTGATAAGGTTCTTTGCTGCAATGGAGACGGAGGACTACTTCCATTATTCAATTTTCAGCTCCACGTTGATTATCAGTCGGGCAGCATCTCGGGAGAAAAGGAATGGGTGATGTTTCGAGTCAAATCACTTTTCCCTCTCTCCTGGCTATTAGATTGAAGAAGGGGTCTCGACTTGAAATGTCACCTATTCCTTTTCTGCAGGGATGCAGCCTGACCTGCTGAGTTACTCCAGCTTTTTTTTCTATCTTTGGTGTAAACCAGCATCCTATTCTCCCCCGGTCCAATCTCTCCCGACCTATGTCCAAGATACCTCACTTCGTCTCTTTAATGACTCCTGCTTTCTAAGCCCCCACTCGTTTATCTTTACTATGGACGTTCGTCACTCTATACCTCCATCCCCCAGCAGGAAGGCCTTGGAGCCTTCTGTTTCTTCCTCAACCGCAGAACCATCCAGTTTACTAACCACCTACTAACACTCTACTCCGCCTAGCGGAGCTGGTCCTCACCCTCAACAACTTCTCCTTTGATTCCTCGCACTTCCTCCAAGTCCAAGGTGTAGCTATGGGCACCCGCATGAGCCCTAGCTATGCCTGCCTCTTTTTAGGGTACGTTGAACAATCCCTGTTCCAGACGTACACTGACCCAATCCCCAAACTCTATCTCCATTACATTGATGACTGCATCGGTGCTACCTCCTGCGCACATGCAGAACTCATGGACTTCATCAACTTCACCAACAATTTTCATCCTGCACTCAAATTTACTTGGAGATTCTCCGAACCCTCCCTCCCCTTTCTTGATCACATAATCTCCATCACAAGAAATATCCGTCACCGTCTATATCTCTCGTTTCTCTTATCCCTAACCAGTCTGAAGAAGGGTCTCGACCCGAAACGTCACCCATTCCTTCTCTCCAGAGATGCTGCTTGTCCCATAGAGCTACTCCAGCATTTTGTGACTGTCTGCAATTCATTCCTCCACATTGAATGCACCTTCCACCCATTTGTTGCCGTGTGCCCCGGGTACCATGTTCCTAGGACTTTTGGGTAACTAATGGTGAGGGTCCTTCAGGCCATTAGCTGAGGATTGTTGCTTTGCTTATGCTGTGATTCCAGGGACAATTCAGTCTGCTCACAATAATAGATGATTCTCAGAAGGCAGTCACATTATGGCTTTGCCCTGACTCATTCTGCTGGCTGGGGTCATCGCCCTTCTTGTGCCAATGTCCTTCCTCATATGTTGAACCTTTTGCTGAATCTGATGCATCTGAGGGACAGAAAGGAGAACATAGCTTTGTCTAGTTCCATATATGATCAGATTGTGTGCGGACAGGACGCCGAAGGATGAGAAGCCAAGAAGTGGAATTCAAGATGCCGAACGAACATGACGTCGAAATGCCACGGCCCCGAACGGACATGATGCCGAACGGATGTGACGACTCTGGGGACGGCATTGGTCCGACACCTTGTCAGTCTTCAACAAAGGTCAGCGATTGGTCCAGACCCCCGTGTCCATCACATCACTGGCCTGGGAGAGATGGGAGGATGGGGGGGGGGAGCTTAAGCTTGCATTTGTAAAATGGTGGCAGTGACTCCAAGCTGCTGCGATTGCCACAGAGGCAGTGATGTGATGGACGCAGGGGTCAGGACCAATCGCTGACCTTTGTCGATGACTGACAAGGTGTCGGACCAATCCTGTTCCCGGAGACGTACCAGGTACAATCATTTAACGATTTTAAAATTTAACAAGGTACTACAATTCTTGCAGCAAATATAGATTTTTTTTTTAAGTGTTTCATACCTATATATCATTTCGGCGTCATGGCTTTTCGACGTGATGTCCGATCGGCTTCTCTCCTTGGGCGTCCCGTCCGGGTACCGTTGGGAGGGTTGAGGTGGAGAAGATGGCAAGTTTAAGGAAAAACTGGTTGGAGCAAAACCTGATTGCCTTTTGAATTAAACAATTCTCCAGGAATCCTGAGCCATTCTGGTAGCTGACAGCAAAACCCAAATCAGAGTTTAATGGAGAATAAGGATTTTGATATTTTGGTTGACATAAAGTGGGCGTGGTGTTTCGTAGGAGCAAAGGTTGGAGCCGGAAGGACTATAATATTTAGGTGGAGAGCAAAAGTAGGAAATCTTATCATAATGTTAACGTAATGTTATTTTATCTGTGATTTAACATGACGTGCAGCAAGGCGGTGAGAAGGTCTAAAAGAACTGGAGCATGAGTCAGCGACAGGAAGATGAAAACACTGGTGGGAGAGGTCACTCACTGGCACCAAAGCCATTGGAGAGAATAGAATCAAAAAACTTTTTTAAAATCTGTAGTCAGAGAGACTTTTATTTTGTAGACTATCTGAGAAATCAATCTGACTTATGGAGAGCCAGAATTTATTATGTGTTAATGTGTGGGGATCGCTGGTCGGTGCAGACTCAGTCAGCCAAAGGGCCTTTTTCGTTGCTGTACCTCTAAACTAAACGAAGATAGATAGATTCTTGATTAGTACACGTGTCGGGGGTTATGGGAAGAAGGCAGGAGAATGGGGTTAAGAGGGAAAGATAGATCAGCCATGATTGATTTGCAGAGTAGACTTGATGGGCTGAATTGCCTAATTGTGCTCCTATTACTTGTGAAGGGGGACGGGAGGAGTGAGATATTGGTTCACTGGTCGATCCTGACATCCAAGGAGGACGATGGCTAGAGGCCTGCAGCAGTCTGGGGATTGCCTGGAGCGGGCAATGCTCATAGCAACTAGAGCGTGGTCTGAACTTTGAAAATGGCGCCAAAATATCTTGCATTTGGGATCAGTGGGCAAATCTTGCTAATCGGGGATACACAAAAAGCTGGAGAAACTCAGCGGGTGCAGCAGCATCTAAGGAGCGAAGGAGATAGGCGACGTTTCGGGTCGAGACCCTTCTTCAGACGTTCAGATGCTAATCGGGGATATGCTTGGGTTTAACACTCTACTCGACTGCTGTAAGAAAATAATTTCACTGTGCGTTTGCACTTCGCACATCTGAGTATAAAAGCACCATTGAACCATTCAGTGATGTGAAGCTATTCACACTGGTAGAAAGGTATGAAAACAGCATATGGTGAGAGCCTCGGCTGCTGGTTCACAACACAAAGTGATCAGTGAAATGTGACAAACAATTAGAAAGGCAAATGGTATCATGATCTGTTGTTGTAAAAGGGATGGAGTTCAAATGTGAGATTGTGTTATTTAATCTCTATATTTGAGGAGAGTCAAGTCGAGAGTGTTTTATTGTCATACGTCCCAGATGGGACAATGAAATTCTTACTTGTAACCATAGTCCCATTTAAGAAAATGACAAATATTTATGGCCGTGGGATATGAGGATTGGGTAGGAATATGGATGAGACGGTGGATCTGCCATGATTTTGATGAATGGGGGCGCCTGGTCTTTGTGCTGATCATGCTTCTGTTTTGAATACTGGGTAGCAAGGTGAGGTAGCTCGGGTTGCTGGCAATAAGGAGGCAGTGATGTGTGCCTCAATTTACCCCTCGGGTAGTGTGAAGGGAGCAGGAGTTAAACAAGAGGGCTTTGTTTGGCCTGATGCCAGAAGAGAAGAAATGTTGTAGAAACTAGGGGCGGTATGGTAGAATTGCTGCCTTGCAGCTCCGGAGATCCGGGTTCGATTCCGACTATGGGTATGACCTGTATGGAGTTTGTACGTTCTCCCCGGGACCACATGGATTTTCTCCGAGGTCTTCAGTTTCTTCCACACTCCAGTCATACAGGTATGTAGGTTAATTGGTTTGGTGTATGTGTAAATTGTCCCAAGTGCGTGTAGGATAGTGTTAATGTGTGGGGTGATTGCTGGTCGCGTGGACTTGGTGGGCCGAAGGGCCTGTTTCCGTGCTGTGTCACTGAACTAAACTAAAGTGAGGGTTTCTGAGGGTGAAGTATTTATGCGAGTAGAGGAATTAATGAATGGAGGAATGGGAACAAGATATAATGGTCTAGGAAGACATAAGAAGGTAGCCGTCCCAAGCCTATCTGTTCCTGGTCAATGGCATTTAGATTCCCGGTAGAAAATTTGGAACTCCTTGAAGAGGTGAGGCCTGGGGAACTTGATCAGAATGGAACTGACAGCTCATCAACCATAAATACTATCTTCAAGTCACTGATGTGGACAGCTGGGCGGCACGGTGGCACAGTAGTCGATCTGCTGCCTTACAACGTCAGGGACCTGGGTTTGATTCTGACTGCAGGTGCTGTCTGCGAGGAGTTTGCACGTTTCCCTGTGACCGTGTGGGTTTCTTCTGGGTGTTCCGGTTTCCCTCTCACTACAAAAACGTGCAGGTTTGTAGGTTCATTGGCCTCTGTAAATTGTCCTCAGTGTGTCGGGAAAAACTAGTGTACGGGGCTGACCCGGTGAGCCGAAGGACCCGTTTCCATGGCGCATCTCTGAATTAAATATTAAACGGCCTGTATTAATATTGAACCTTTTAAAAAGCATTGCCTGGGTTCTAAAAATATTTGTCATTTTTGCTCTGGAAGGAAATATTAGGATGGTTGACTGAAAATATTTTCAGAGGGTAGCTTTTAAGGAGGAAAGAGAAGGAGTTCCAAAGTTTAGGAGCTAGTCGATTGGAGGCCTTGCGTCAGGCTGGGATGAACTTCACTTCAACATTGTTGGATATCCATACAAGGTGGTGGTTGGAGGATGCTTCCAGTCAGGGAAAGAAGTAATTAATCATAAAAGAAAGACACAAAGTGCTGGAGTAACTTGGCGGTCCAGGCAGCATCTCTGGAGAAAATGGATAGGTGACGTTTCCGGTCAGGACCCTTATTCGGACTTTATTATTAAAAGCAATCATAAATCTAGTTTCCCTTGTGATAGTTAAAAAATCATGCCCAATCAAAGAGCTGAACTCTGTCCTCTTGCTAGCAGGGTCCTACATTAGAAAAGCAGTGATAGGGAACCAACGCTTCACTTTTTGGCTTCTCTCTGCCCTGTATCCAAATTAAGATCACAGACATCTGATACCCAACTCTAAAAAGGGAAGCAAACCTTCTCGATGTTCACTGCTTTAACTGATTAGCCCACAAGCTGGTGTCGGCTTGGAAACCCCACCTCAAGAAATCAGTTCTATTTGTTATGATTAGAGTTTAGAGAAACAGCACGGAAACAGGCTCTTCGGCCCGCTGAATCTGTGCCGACCAGCGATCCCCGTACACTAACACTATACTTCATACACTAGGGGCAATTTTACCCAGCTAATTAACCTAGAAACTTGCACTTTGGAGTGTGGGAATAAACTGCACTCTAAAGCACCCGGAGAAAACCCATGCTGCCACAGGGAGAACATACAAACTCCGTACAGACAGCAGTTGTAGGCGGGATCGAACCCTGGTCTCTGGCGCTGTCAGACACTGAGCACAATATTTAGATGGCTGCACACTCGATGGCCATTCCTGGTTACAATGGGGCTTGTCACTGCCATTTGCAGGGGCATTAATAACCAGCCATATCACCAGAGATTGGACTCTCAAAAACCATAATTAATTGAGATGTTAGGTTCAGGGTTTCAAAACAAGACCGGAATCTATATAGTGCCCATGTATATGCTGTGAAACATAAAAACAGTTTTATGGCTTATCACTTAATCATCCACTCCCTGTGCACACCAGGGGCAATGAATGGAGGCCGATTAACCTTCAGACCCGCATGTCTTTGGCATGTGGGAGAAAACTCGAACACCTGGAAGAAACCCATGCAGTCACAGGGAGAACATGTAAACTCCACACGGACAGCATGTGGGGTCGGGATCGACCCCGGATCCCTGGCACTGTGAGACAACAGCTCTACCAGCTGTACTACTGTGCTGCCACTTAATTAAAATTAAAATTTAGTTTAGAGCCGAAAGCTCTGGAAAGAGTGGGCGTGGAAAGGGTGATTCCAGTAGTGGGAGAGTGATGGACCAGAGGGCACAGCTGTGGAATTCATTCACAGACGGCAGTGGAGGCCGTCGACTGATATTTTAAAGCAAAAATTGATAGGTTCTTGATTAGTGAGAGTGTCAAATGTTATGGGGAGAAAGCAGGAAAATGGTGTTAAATGGGAAAAATAGATCATCCATGTTCGAATGGCAGAGCAGACTTAAAGTGCTGAATGGCCTAATTCTGCTCCTATACCTTAGGAAATTGTGCTAAATGTATTTGCACATGCATTTCCTACTATCATGACCCCTTTGTTGAGTCAGTCTGCCCTCTTTTTACATGGAATACTTGATCAGGCAAGCAGCCAGTTCATATTTTGAATGTCACCTTGTTCTGGGCTACAGGAGATGGGCACGGAGGGGAAGCAGAAACAGCAATTGTAAATCTGAGCAATTCAAGCACAAAAAATGAAGGAATACATTAAGGTGGCGATTGAATTGTGTTTGGGTGTAGTTGGTTTTGGACTTTGGGTACTGTTTCACGTACGTAACTGGGTTTGTCGAATCCTGTGTTTGAATTATCCTTGTGAGTCAGATCCAGATTTGGATTCTGTGTTGTCACAGTCAGGAAATGTAAGTAAACAATTGTGAAAAGAGGATTGTGTCGAATTGGTGCCTTGCATTTTTTCGTGGATTGGAAAAGACTTTGGAACATTTACCCAAGATTAATGATTTACTACATAAGGGCGAAATCATGCTTGACTAATGTTTTGAGGAAACAGGAAGAATGGATAAGGGAGAGCCAGTGGATGTGGTGCATCTGGACTTTCAAAAAGCCTTTGACAAGCTCCCACACAAGAGATTAGTGTGCAAAATTAGAGCACATGGTATTGGGGGGGTTGGGTATTGACATGGATAGAGAACTGGTTGGCAACCCAACTTTAGCATTTCCAAACCAAAGGCAACACAGCTTTAGCATTTCAAAGCCATATTTTCAAACCACATTAAGGGCACTGACGGGTCAGTAAAACCACTCCTTTTAGGAGACATGTGTTCAGTGTTAATCACAGCTCAGACTGAGAAACATGACCCTCTTGCTCCCCCATTTTGCAGAGACTGACTGAGGCACTCAATACTTCCTGGTTTTATAGTCCCTCCGGAAGGAGTGTGGCCTTCAGGAGAGAGAATCTCAACATTTTTTAAACACTAATAACTTTTATCTTTCATTGATGGGGAAAATCCTCTCGTCCTGGGCAGCGGAGGGGGACTCTGAATAAGATGGCCAAAATTCACAGCCGTAAGTGGCAGTGATTTTTTTTCTAAAATCAATATACAGAACAACAGGAAGTGGTCAAGATCAGACTTTTAGTAATATAGATTAACGATTTAGATGAGGGAATTAAATGTAACATTTCTAAGTTTGCAGATGACACAAAGCTGGGTGGCAGTATGAGCTGCGAGGTGGATGCAATGAGACTGCAGGGTGACTTGGATAGGTTTGATGAGTGGGCAGAAGCATGGAAGATGCAGTATAATGTGGATAAATATGAGGTTATCCACTTTGTTGGCAAGATCAGGAAGGGAGATTATTATCTGAATGGTGTCCGATTAGGAGAAGGGGAGGTGCAAAGAGACCTGGGTGTGCTTGTACATCAGTCACTGAAGTAAGCATGCAGGTACAGCAGGCAGCAAAGAAAGCCAATGGCATGTTGGCCTTCATTGCAAGAGGACTTGAGTTGGGGGGCAAGGAGGTCCTACTGTTGTGTATGGCCTTGGTGAGACTGCACCTGAAGTATTGTATGCAATTTTGGTCTCCCAATTTGCGGAAGGACATTATTGCTATTGAGGGAGTGCAGCGTAAGTTCACCAGGTTAATTCCCGGGATGGCGGGACTGATGTACGATGAAAGAATGGGTGACTGGGCTTGCGTTTGCTGGAATTTAGAAGGATAAGGGGGGATTTTATAGAAACATACAGGGTATACAGGGGGGGGGGGGGGGGGGGGAAGCCGCAACGGGGTACTGATCATATTGAAAGGCTGTGCTGGCTCAAAGGGCCGAATGGCCTACTCCTGCAACTATTTTCTTTTTTAAAAATAAATAAATGTTTTCTATAGTAGGCCCCTCTCGCTCATGACTGACCATGGGTGATGCATCCTGTTTGGATGCAAGCCTGGGCGATGTCATATGGAGGACGGGCTGTTGCCCATGCAGCATGTCCCCCCTCTCCACGTCGCTGATCGATCCAAATGAACAGCAGGGCCGTTACAGTTTGGCACCAGCGCCGTCGCAGGAGCTGTCAGAGCGAGGTTGTAGACAACGACAAACTGCATTAGGAGCTCCGACTCCGGATTTTCTTGAGGTTTACTCCTGGAGCCTTTTCCATGACTGGATATGGCCACAAGGCAGTGGAGGTTTTAAATCAGAATGTTCCATCTCCAAGATGGACTGCCTTCCCAGGCTGACGAGCCCTATCTGCCCGAGACTCATGAGGGCGGGATCGTCTACCTTCCCGTGCAGGCCTATAGCACCTGCCCACTGCCTTATAAATGGACATAATTATGTCCAACTTTTCTAAATCTGACTCACAATAGGGAATCATGCACACTATGAAAATATGATGGGCGAAATTTGGTAAAGACAGGATATGACTGGTTTACTATCGTGACTTAGCTGACTGAACCTTTCTCTGGTACAGGTACTGCGGTTGGTTTTGTTAACACTGGTAGTTCCTTATCAGCTTTAGACGTGTTTGCTCCAATTTCATACAATTGCACTCAGATTAATAAATTGCTATTGGAAGTCCTTGTGTTCTGTCAAATTAATAATTATTGGGAGAGGTATAGTTCCTGTTAACAATTCCATGGGAATTGGTTGTTGACCCTAAGAAACGCATTACTATTTTTTCTTAGTGTGAGGATTTGCAATTTCTCTTCTCTTCCCCCTCTTTCTCCCCCCCCAACTCTACATATACTCCCCCCTTCCAACAACTCCACATATACTTCCCCCCCCACCCCTCCCCCCAACAACTCCACATATTACCCCCCCCCCCCCCCCCCCCAACTCCACGTAAACTCCACATACATTAATACAATCAAGCTGTGCACACTGCATGGATAAAGGGTAAACATTTAGTGCAAAAATATAGCATTGAAGTCCGATTATTAAAGATAATTCAAAGGTCTCCAGTGAGGTAGATGGGAGATCTACCATTTGCCTCTCACTCTCTGTGATACCACCCAACATCTACAGCTACCAGTGCTGTAAAGCTATTGTGGGAGTTGCTGAACAACTTGCCATAAGCCTCTAGCGATGGCCATGTTGCTGTACGTGGGACCAGCAACATCACAAAATGGACGTTTCTTGGATGCCACGGGGAATAAAATCCCCACTTGGGTCACTTCAGAATACACTGTTGTTATCAGGCAACTGAACGGTCCCCTCATCAACTAGAGTACGGTCCTGACCTCCCATCAACCTCGTTGGAAACCTTTGGGCTATCTTTAATCGGACTTCTTTAATCGGACTTCAGTGTTATTATATCTTTGCACTAAATGTTGTACCTTTATCTGTGAACTGAGGGCAGCTTGATTGAGTGGATAGTATGCAAACAAAAGCTTTTCACTGTACCTTGCTACGCATGGTAATAATGAGCCAAACTATACTGATGCCATTGCCTCTCGCCGGTCTCCTCCGTTTTGTACCACTGGTAATGGTTTATCGGCTTCAGACCTCCCAATTGCATGAAGCTGTTCAATGGAAAACACTACTTTGATACATGGGAGGCAACTGTCCAGCAACAGAGGCAGTCAGAAATATCTGAGTGTATTATGAAGAGAAAATTACAGATTCAAATTTTAACCAAGATGGACAGTGAAAGCATGAGAGGGGCAGAACTCTCCCTTCTTGTAGTGGCAGATTTGTTGCAGGAATACCGAGTCCTGTGGCCCTTCCATTATCTATGCTAAAGATGTGAACCGGGATATTGTGGTGATGCCAGATGTTTTGGTCAAAGGGGGATTTTGCCTTGCAGCCATGTTGATTACCACCCACTACCCTCCGCACATCATCACCCAACTCTAACCTTGTGTCCCCAAACACTGGTCCGCTTCAACCAAGGGTCTTGCAGAGATACAACACAGAAACCGTGTGTTGTATCTCTGTTGGCCCTCGGAGTCATCGACCACACATTTACACTGATCCCGCATTAATCTAATCTTTTACTGTTTCCATATTCTCATCAAATCCTACCCCCTCCCCTCATTTTTACCATTCACCTACACACTAGGGCAATGAACCTACCAATTTGCATGTCTCTTGGATGTGGACAACTTGCCATAAGCCTCTAGCGATGGCCATGTTGCTGTACGTGGGACCAGCAACCTTGTGGTTGGGGCATCAGGAAGAAACGAACATGATAACAGGGAGAGACTACAAACTCCAGACAAATGGCACATGAAAGTTTAGATGGAGCTCCCTTTAGCCCACCAAGTCCACGGTGACCATTGATCACCCGTTCACATGAGCTATCCCACTACACACTAGGGGGAAATTTACTGGGGGCAATCAACCTACAAATCTGGACGTCTTTGGGATGTAGGAAGAAAACAAGGCAACTGGCGGAGTCACAGGGAGAACATGCAAAGTGTACAGACAGCACCCGAGGTCGGGATTGAACCCGGGTCTCTGGTGTTGTGAGGCAGCAGCTCTACCCCTGCGCCACCGTTCTGCCGGAGTCGGATACATGGTCCATGTTGTTACCCTGCCTGGGATCGCTCACTAGAAGCATAATACTGTACAAGAATCTGCCTCATTTCTAGCCTTTACCAACTGATGCTGTTGTAATCTGGGGAACAATAGAGTGATGAATTGAGATTGGATTTGGAGAGACTTTGTGGTGCCAGGGCAGACCTACTGAGTGAGGTACATCGTCACCATGGCAGCATGTTACAAACCTGACATACATTGCAACGCTGCAGCCGGCGGACTATTTCAACAATGGGAATGGCAGCAGGAAGATGGGAGCAGAACAAAACACTGGGGCTAAACACACTTCATTCCCATTTCAGGTTTTGCACAAGCCAAGTCCTTCAACAAAGAATTTAAAAAACTTCTCTTCACTTGAAGGCAATTCTCATGGGAAGGCAGCCCTTGAAGACTATCCCGAATGTCCATAAACAAACACAAATAAAATATAGAGTTTGATGCAATTTCCATTATTGTTACTTAACAGTGCCAAAGATTAGACACAAAATGCAAGGGTTAGCTCAGCTGGTCTGGCAGCTTCATTATAAATGCTAAATTTACCACTGAACTATGAAACTCCTCACAGAAAGATTAAACAAACTTTTTGTCTGATATCTCTGGAGAAAATAGATGGGTGATGTTTGACCCGCTGACCTGCTGAATTACTCCAGCATTTTGTGTCTATCATTGGTATAAATCAGCATCTGTAGTTCCTTTTTATTGCAGGTTGTAACTACTTTAGCGATGATCTGGTCGTAACTAGCATCTTCTGGCCAAATTGAGGATTGATTCTGAGACAACCAGTCTTCCTTTCCCAAATGCAATAATCCACTGAGTAACTTTTAAAGCTAAGACAGCCCTCGAAGCTATGTAGATATCTTCATATCCATGATCATTGATGTGGCAAGTTTAAAAATAAAAACAGCTGAAGCTTTCATCGGGATTTGTAGATTGATCTGTTTGGATTTCCTGGCCAGTTTATGTGCAGGTAAACTAATAAACTAATTTAATTAACAAACTGCTCATCGGAAATGTAGATTGAACCGGGTGTCATGATTGCAAATACAAATAAAGTTATAAAATCTTTGCTTTAGACTTTAGTCTTTCAAGATACTGGCCCTTCGGCCCATTGAGTCCATGCCGACCAGCGATGACCCTGTAAGCTAGACACACTAGGGACAATTTTACTGAAGTCATTTAACCTACAAACCTGTACGTTTTTGGAGTGTGGGAGGAAACGGAAGCACCCGGAGAAAGTCCATGCGGTCACAGAGAGAATGTATAAACTCTGTACAGACAGCACCTCTAGTCAAGATCAAATCTGGGTCTCTGTCCCCGTAAAGCAGCAGCTTCACTGCTTTTTCTCCTTTTGTGAATAGTTTAATCTATCCCTCAAATTATGACGTCCAAATAATCCATGTCCATGTGTTCCTTTTCTTGCATCCTTAGAGAAAAGAATGTTGGTACAATCTGTCCCCTTGTTCCACTGTAGTCATAAAAGAGTTGCAAGACAAACCCCTTGATGCACATGTAGATTCAGCAATGCCAAATGAAACTTGTAAACATTAAGGCCTGCGATTTGAACCATGAAGAGTTTTCCAGTCTTTCTCTCCTCACCTAGTTTGAACTGCCTCACCTATTCTTTTAGTATTTCAACTTTAGGCCACTATCCCACTAATCCTTCTACACTCTAGCCTTCCCACCTTTATTGTCCTGTATGAGTCCATGATTCTTGAGTATGATGTTTGACATTGGCGTCATCTTTTTAATGTGTCATATTGCTGTACAATATGCTAAAGACTGTCACTAAGGCTGTACCGGGCTTGCACTTGATCTGGGTGTCTTTGAGACTGTTACATGCCAGCATCAGAGCAAACACGCGATAGATTTACCTGGAGAATGTAGTTGGCTTCCCTGTTTAAAAATTCCAAAATCTTTTGGAGTACAATTGTGCAATGACTTTCAAAACCTTCAAATCCTCAGTAACTTCAAAGCTGTTTCGATTGTGTTACCAACTCCTGATATGAGGCTTCATGGAGTCGATGGCAAATTTGCAGTAAATAGTCCAAATTTGCTAAGGCCACCTTCTGTGGTGATCCTTGCCAAAGAGAAAATGGGGAACACCAAAATTAGCTCTGGGTTTCCATTGGTTGAGCAAGCTAGGAGGTCACCAAATTCTTTCTCCTTCTCAACCTCTGATGTTGTGGACTTTGAATCCAGTCTTCTAGCAGAGAGGACAATCTCACTCTAAGAGCTTGAACACGTAATCTCAGTTGATATCAATGAGTGCAACTGAAACACTGGGTGGGGCATGGTATTTCACTGAGCGATGGGAAAAATCCGTGCACTAATGAGAACCCACGAGGTCTCGGGGAGAGTGTGTATGTCAACTCTACACATCCAGCACCTGGATCTGCATTGAACCCAGGTCCCTGGACTGGTGAACCAGCACAGCTGACCACTGTCACCTTTGTCATGTTGTGCAGAGTTAGCTGCTCTTGTCCAACTAATCCTTGGAGCACAGGAGCTGCATTGGGAATGGACTGGCAGACAGACCTGGTTGATGTGTGTGTCACTTCCACAACAGCCAGTTGCTTCATGTCTTTGCTATTGTGACCATTGACTTATTCTACACTTAGAATTGACATGCATGCTTGTAGCAACTTTGAAAAGATTTGGTTAAGGAAGCTGCACCCTTGGTACATAGAAATTAATCTTGAGGGTTTGGAGAATGGTTAAAAGTCAGTGAACTGGGCTGGTTACAGTTATCCTTGGGGGTCTTGCCTCTCAATCAGAAGAGTAGGGGACGCATATATCTGAACCCCCAATGCAAGACTGTAGGAGTGCTGCACTTTCATGAATATAGGCCCCGCCGTTGACATAAAATAAACCACTGCAGTGCAGTAACAAATGTTCTCCCTGTTGATAAAAATAACAGTCTCGGCCCTTGTTAAAAATAACATTTGACCCTCAATCAATATCAGTTAAAACAAATGCATCTAATCACTGTTTGTGGAACTTGCTGAATGTAAATTGCCAACCTTGTCACAACTATAACTGCATTTCAAAAGCAAAATTTCAGGTCTAAACTCGAGGAGAGTGACCCAAAATGTTGCTAATCCATGCTCTCCAGAGATGTTGCCTGACCCGCTGAGTTACTTTGTGTATTTTTTATTTATTTTTTGTAAACCAGCATCTTCAGTTCCTTGTGGCTTTTTATATTTATTCAAGTTGTTTCTAACATGTTATTGTATCCTCTGCAGGTCTTTGGTTTGTTGGTGTGGGCACTCATTTCTGGTTCAAACATCTCAACTGGCGATGAAGCATTCGGATGGGTGATATTTGTAGCCATCTTCTTGTGGATTCTCACCATTATTTTATTTCTCTTCTACCTCCTGAACCTGACTTCAAAGTTTCCAAAGGTGCCTTGGGTCCACGTGGTAGGTTTCAGGGGCATTGTGTGTCATTCTGGTTCTGCAGGTCTCGAAGGATCACAGTGAACTATTGGCAATCGGCCAGCAGTTTGCGTAGACTTTTCAGATAATCCTTTTTATTCTAAAATGTTGCCCTCACTTTCTGGGATATGGAAGGGGGGGGGGGGGGGCAGGGGGCAGCAGTCCCGGAGTGTATATTTCCATTCTGAAAGGAATTGTGAGTTATGAGGAAAGTAGTCTTGGGGAGTGTCTGATCTATGGCAATCCCACTAGATGGCGGAGTGGGCTGAAGTAACTACCATTGCTACTTCATGTGGTCATAAAACTTCACTGTGGTAGGATCCGGGCTGGAGCCATTTGTTTTCCTTTCCTTTATTAAAGTTGCATGTTGTTAGCGCAGCGGTAGAGTTGCTGTCTCAGTGCCAGAGACCCGGGTTCCATCCTGACTATGGGTGTTGACTGTACGGAGTTTGTACCTTCTCCCTGTGACCATGTGGGTTGTCTCTGGGTGCTCTGGTTTCCTCCTACACTCCAAAGGCGTACAGATTTGGAGGTTGATTGGCTTCTGTAAATTGTCCCTCGTGTGTAGGATAGAACTATTGTATGGGGTGGTCGGTGCGGACACGGTGGGCTGAAGGGCCTGTTTCCCCTCTGCATCTCTAAAGCTAAAATCAAAAATTACTTTCCACAAGCCTGGGTGAAATGAGAACTTTTTTAAAAAGGCCTGCTTCACCATTCAGCTGATCAGACATTCCTGGTGTCCATTGTAAGGTCAGCTCTATTTTTCATTCTGGTGTTAATGGAATAGATTTCGTATATTGTGATTCTCTGAGATTTCCTGAAATATTACTGCTTCAGTCATCAGACTGCCGTCTGACTGAGCAAAACAAATAACAAAAGTTGTCTGTCTTATTTTTAAAAAAGGAGAATCATTTGATGAGAAAACTGGAGGATCATCTCCCATTTTCAATTGTGCACATTGTGTTCAGTTTGTGCTGTGTTACCAGCGCTGTGCCAGGTAGTCAGAGCCCCCAGTGTGTGCAAGGATCGGATTATGGTTGTTTGTTTGTGCTGGCTGCCCTTTAGTTTCACAGCTTGCCATTGTGCTTCTCTGGGCTAATTCCTCGAAGTAGACCCATCCACAATAGGTGCTGGTGAGCGCACATCTCCATTCAAGTATTGTCACTTACTGTAAATGGAAAGGAATATTCAGGAGGAAGAATTTTTTTTTTTTGCCAGGGTTTATCAAATAGCCAGAGCTTGAAAATCAGTTCATAGGTTTTAGGAACAGAATTAGGCCATTCGTCCCATAAGGTCTACTATGCCATTCAATCATGGCTGATCTATCTTTCCCCCTCAATCCCATTTCCCTGCCTTCTCCCCATAACCACATTGGCCTTCATCAGCCAGGGTATTGAGTATAGAAGTTGTGAGATCATGTTGCCATTGTATAAGACGTTGGTGAGGCCGCATTTAGAGTATTGTGTTCCGTTCTGGGCACTGTTATAGGAAAGATGTCAAACTGGAAAGGGTACAGAGAAGATTTCCAAGAATGTTGCCAGGACTAGAGGGTGTGAGTTATAAGGAAAGGTTGAGTAGGCTGTGACTCTATTCCTTGGAGCACAGGAAGATGAGGGGTGATCTTATGAGGTGTATAAGATCATAGGAGGAATAGATTAGGTAGATGCACAGTCTCTTGCCCAGTGTAGGTGAATCGAGGACATAGGTTTAAGGTGAAGGAGAAAAGATTTAATAAGAATCTGAGGTATCACTTTTTCATGCAAAGGGTGGTGGGTGTATGGAACAAGCTTCCTGAGGATGTAGTTGACTATCGCAACATTTAAGAAACAGTTAGATGGATAGGACAGGTTTGGAGGGATATGGACCAAATGTGGGCAGGTGTGACAAGTGCAGCTGGGACATGTTGGCCGATGTGAGCAAGTTGGGCCAAAGGGCCTGTTTCCACCCTGTATCTCTCTGTGACTCTATAACACTTGACACCAAGAACCTATTAATTTCCACCTTAAAACTATCCTTTGACTTGGCCTCCACAACCTCCTGTGGCAATGAATTCCACAGATTCACCACCCTGATTGCATTTCCCTTCATTACAAAGCAGTAAGATCGGGCCATGTGTAAACCTATTTCATTGTGCATTTGTCTTAGTGTAACAATAACGAAATGTGTCACATAACCTGATGATGGTAGTGTGTGGTTTGACACCGTCTCTTTGTGCTTCTTTCTGCAGCGGCTCTATTATAATTTAGCTGCCACAATCCTCTATTTAATCGCCTTCATCACAAACGCGTCGTCAGTTGATCCAACATCCATTCGCGGGACCTATAAATACAATAACAGAGCGGCTAGTGCGGTGAGTGTTTAAACATAGATTTTGAAGTGAATTGTATATTAAGGATTGTATAATTAAAATGGTTAATGTTTTTTAAAAAAAAAGCTTAATATACTTAGAAATGTTTTGCCAATTGCATGAACATTCCAGATGCATAAGCACTAGATAAACAAGAGTTTACAGGAGTAGGAGCATTTGAAATCGTAGGGGACTACAATCACAATGAATGGTGGTGCTGGCTCGAAGGGCCGAATGGCCTCCTCCTGCACCTATTTTTCTATTTTCTGCTACTTCAAACCTGGGCTATTGTACCAAACAATGGACCCATGGCCATTCCACCAAGTCCAAATGGTCAGTTTTACTGCCTGAAAGTGTGTAGGAAGGAACGGCAGATATTGGTTTACATCAAAGATAGACACAAAATGCTGGAGTAACTCAGTGGGACAGGCAGCATCTCTGGAGAAAAGGAATGGGTGACGTTTCGGGTCGTGACTCTTCTGCCTAAAAGCTGTCTGTCTGCAATTTCAAGATGGGAGAAAAAACCTAAGTGTCTGGTGTTGACTGATGTGCTTTCTCCTCCCCCCTCCCCAGTTCTTTGCAGGTGTGGTGATGATTGCGTACGGACTAAGCACCCTTCTTGCCTTCCTATCTCTGCGTGGGGGTCGGGACAATGCGGCAACAAGTCAGGCAACTGGTCATAACTCGGCGTAGTCCTGCTTGTCGAAGCATTCCTCCTTGTCCTGAAGCACTCTCCTCTCCAGCTACACGTGGATCTTGGTTACAGGTTGTAAATACTCTGCTGCTACCAAAAACAAAGAAAATGCTTTTAAAATGTTATGCTCCTTTCATTCTTCTCTTTTGGAAATATTGAAACATTTCTCAGTTTGATGTATTTCCCATACAATATTTCAATGTTGTTGAAGTCGCGTGTAGTCCATCTGCACTTGAAGCACTTGCCAAGAGAACTGTCCTGAACATGGTTTGTAAGTGTGTTATAGAATGATTAAAGATTGTAGAGTGCTCTACATGCTGGTAAAAAGCCCAAGACTTCATTTCTAACCTGTGCTGGTTTGATGGGGTGGTAGTTTAGGGTGAACTCTAGTTTGACGCATTTATGTTTGCACAATTTGCCCGCAATTGGCACTGCAAGTTTTCGCTTAAAAATGCCACACCTGCATCAGCACGTTTAGTACATAGTGGGAAGAAATTGAAAATTCTAGATTGGGTCACAATTATCATTTTTAAAGTTAATGGCACAGTTTAATCATATCCATAATTCCAGCACTGCAGGTTGGAAGTGAAGACGAGGGAGATGTCTACGGAATGTAGTGTCTATGCAGATTTCTTGTCTACACAATGGAGTGTACAGGGTGGGATTTGACATTCAAGTTGCCGAGAGGCATGGAACTCGATGTTTGTTACTTGGGGCACAGGTGGCATGTCACCAGGGAAACTTCAACTATGGTGGGAATTAAATATCATGGCACTTGTGAATCTTTACATATTTTTTTGCAAGGTGTTTCCCAAGAGTATGATGTTAGAGCAAAATGAACACTGAAGCATTGATGGTGGTGCTGTTGACCAAATGATATGCCAAGTGAGTGTCTTGACATGAGAAGAGCAGAGTAAAGGAGGAGATGGATTCAGAGAGTGAATTCCAGAGCATGGGATCTTGGCAGTTGAAAATATCTCCAAAAGGGGAAGGCAGAGGAATCGTGAGAGTTCAAAGCATGTTGTGGGCTTCTAGAGGTTTATAGAGAGCTCTAGACCCAACAGTGTCAGAGTTGTGGGAGAACATGGAATGTTGATCACAAATTAAATAAACTCCACCCTTGTGCCTTTTCTAACAATTACGATTGGTTAATTAATGGTTTTCCAATAAGGAAATTAAACTGATTTGGGGATTACAATGGTGATCTTTCAAAGTGGACTTATTTCCAAATTTTAATTTTGCTTATTGAAAGTGTGAATAAGAGCCATTTTTACCTGAATAAAAAACTGAAAATATCAAAGGAGGTGCTGTGGATTTTCAAATGGTAGAGATTAGCGATTTTGTGCATTTTTTTAATAAAACAAACATACAATGTTCTGATTGACCTGTTGCAGTTCCTGGCATGCTGCATTGTGCATCTGTTGCTGCACTAAATATTTTTCTGCATTTTTTTTTTTTTTTTTAAATGGTTACGCACTATAAATGAAACCCTCATGGTTTTGTTGGTCAAATGATTAAAACTGGAATATTTAAAAATAAATTTAAAAACAATTGGTACTGTGACATTTTATAATAAACTAGAAATATATTTATATAAAGACTTTTTTCTGTTAACACTGGATATTAAAAAAAAAATCTGTACCAATCTTCTAATAAATGGAATTCGACACTGACATATGCTTGTGTTTGTTCATATTGATGAAGCAAGCTGAGTTTGCGAGTTTTGCCTTGCTTATATTCAGTTGAAGGCATCGTGTTAAGTGCTGCCATCCCACTGGGAGCTCCTTAATCACACAATTTAAACAAAGCAGAATCAGTCAAGCTTGGATCTGTTATCATCCACGGCATGTGCTGCACAGAATTTGATCATGAATGTGGTCCTTGGCTTAATGATGGTGTCAGCACCTCAGGTGTTTATGGAGCTGCACTTGGCTTGTAAAATGGAGAGCATTCTGTCACCATCCTGATAAAATATCTCCATAATGAATAGAAAAATGGTAGAAAAGATGCTTACACAGGGGAGAGGAAGAGAACGAGGGGGGAGAACAGGAGAGAGAGGTAGAATAGGGAGGGAGAGAGGAACAATGGCACGTTATAACCCGCAGCCGTCCCATTCTGACCGCCACCCACCGCACCATTGCACCCTTCTTCACGCACGGCGGCCCAGTGATGTCTCGGCTCTGGCAATTCGAGGGATCTAACCGGTAACAACACTAAGAGCAGCCCCGGGCCGCCGGGTTCCCCGACTGCGGAAGCTAGCTAACATGGAGGGAGAGCAAGGCAGCGTCAATTACATGGGCTGAGCCTACGTAATTGACGCTCGCTCTTCCTCCTCTGGGCTCAAGACACGCCCCCTTGTGAGGCAGATGTGATTGTTGCCTCCCCTGGTGCTTTTTCATTGCAGTTTTATGATGAGACCAGTGAGCACAAATTTAAATATCTTTATATGTCAACTACGTTACCTGGACTATGGAAGGTAAGGACATGTAATGAAGGGCTTTACAAACATTACATTGGAGACAGATAGTAACAGGCACACACTTATTGCCCGTGCTCCAGGCAGTTTCTGAGGGGTTGCGCAATCAGAGGGGAGGCTCAGCTCGTCGCTGCCTCACCTGTTATCTCTCCTGTATTTGCAGCGGAGCTGCGAAAATTTGGCGATTTTGACCATAAAAAATTATCATTCATATAGAAATGACATTTATAACAGATCAGCGGAAAAATATTTATATTTATTTTATTTTATTTTTCTTTACTTTTCTTAGCAGCTGTTCTCATTGGGAGTATGACGGGTGAGGCTCTGCCTCCCCTGACCGCACGTCCCTGACGACTACCATCACGACCTACTTATGAGTAAAAAGTATCACTTTTTTCCATGCCGACCTTTTTTTTATTTTTTTACCTGTGGACATTTTATCAGGCTGGAAAAAACGCCGCGACCTACTTGAAACCATGTGTACACGGAGACCACTCACGAGCATGAGGAAGAGGACTTCCTATGACCTCGTGGCGACCATGCTGAGAGTACGAGTCAAGGGCAAACTCGGTAGAGGTCACAAAAGTGGGACGGGGCTTTACTTTGGTACGGAGAAGATTAACGAGGATGTTGCCAGGACTTGTGAGACTTGAGATAGGGGGAGGTTGATTAGGCTGGGACTCTATTCCTTGGAGTGCAGGAGGATGAGGGGTGAGGTTACAGGGGTGTACAAAATCATATGAGGAATAGATCAAGTTAACGCGCTGTCTCATGCCCAGAACAGGGGAATTGAGAACCAGAGGACATGGGTTTAAAGTGAGGGGGAAATGATTTAATGGGAATCTGAGGGGTAACTTTTTTTTTTACACAAAGGATGGTGGATGTACGGAATGAGCTGTTGGAGGGGTAGTTGAGGCACGTACTATCGTAACATTTAAGAAACATTTAGACAGATACACGGATAGGACAGGTTTAGAGAGATATGGGCTGAACACAGGCAGATGGGACTAGTGTCGATGGGACATTATGGTTGGTGTGGACGGGCTCTATGACTCCATGATTCTATTTACAGACGGGGGCATCACTGGCAAGACCAGAATTTCTTGTGCCGAAATGATCGTAGAAGGTGGTGATGAGGCCTGGCCTTGCACCACTGCAGCCCTTATGTTGAAGGAAAGTGTTGTTGGGCAGGGAGTTCCGAGATATCGATCCAGCAATGATGAAGGAATAGCAAAATAATAGTAAGATTAAATGAGAACTTGCCAGTTTGGTCTTGATTTTATGAGGAGTTACGTTGGTTATTACATGAAGAAGACCCGTCAGGCCGCATGCGCGTCAATCTTCAAAGCAACAGTATGAAATCACAAATACCAAACACCGAAGTGACATAGTAAGATGCGTGACTCGAGAACTACCAGATGATCTTTTATGAGAGAGGGTTGGGCGTGGCGGGCACGTAATCATCAACGTAACTCCTCATAAAATCAAGATCAAACTTCAAACTGGTAAGTTCTCGTTTAATCTTACTATTTCACTTCGGAGTTGCGTGAGTGATTCCGTGAAGACTTCAAAACTTTGTGATTTCATGCCGCAGATCGAAATCTCGGCGTCTCACTGCATTGATTGACTCGGGATGAGTGAATAATCGAATGCATTAGCATGATATTGATTCACATGTATTAATGGTTTAAGTTAATAAAGAAATCAATAGCAACCCCTGTAACTCAGGGGAGGCTAAAGTGGACTCAAACAAAATGGGCAAAACCCCGGGTCAGTACCCGGCCTATGGAAATTGTTTTTAAAATCAATTTAGTTGACCATCCTGTGGTCACGAGGATATGGTCGATGGGCATGTCCATTGCCCTGGCTGCTGATGTTGATGCGGACCTGGTGGAATAAGATATACAATCGTCAGTGTTAATACCTGTATAACCCAGAACCTGCTGCAGCCATCTTGAAATAGTCTGAACCGACCTTCCTTTGTGTAGTTGTTTGTTGACTAATAAACAATGCTGATTCCATACTTAGGATTTTGGTGGCCTTGGTAACATAGACGTGAGACTGTGGGGTATCTGAAAATGATCTTAAATCATGCCACCCCTAGTCTACTCTGCTTGTGTAGACCAGAATGCAAAATGTAATGGCACCTGCAGCCAATTCCATCCTATCTAGCCACAGCGTTTGCAATGTTTGCCTTCATTGTGCTGATATAAGTGTCATAACTAAGGATGTAGCTGGAACCCCTTGGTGAAGTAATGTTCACACATTTTCAATAACCAACTGCATAATCTTGTAGTGGGAGAACTTGTGTCAAGATCTTTTAACAACTTGATATCCAGGTTGAACCCGACAGCGTAGTTCCCTTATGTTGCAGCTGTAGTGTCTCTATAACTGAATTATTGTCAAATACCATTTAAAATGAACTGGAAAATGTCAGTAATCTGTACCGTATTAAATGTAACATTAACATTTAACAAAAACTCTTTTGATCCCCTCAATAGGAATGTATTGCTTTTTTGGGTGCTATCCCTGCACACTGCAGTGAGCACCTTCATGGCTTGACGTGACAACCTGAGGCATGTCAATCCATTCAAAATGTGTAAGTCAATAATTGTTTTACTGTGCAAAGGTCGGTCTCCTGAACCACAGTTTGAAACAGCAAGTTCTTGTTTTTTGGAATAACCGTATACCATTGTGCCATAATGCCTGATGAAGCAGGCAACATGGGCGCTTGGCCAGTCCGACAGTATGAACCCAAGCAAGGTCTTGCTGACTGTTTTAAGACCCGGCTAATGAGGCAAAAATGAGGAAGACATAAAAGACCATTCCTCCTATTGAAGCGAGAATGTAATTCTCCGCACTGTTGTGCCACATATTTTTGCAATCAGTGAATAAACATGCACCAACGTCGATATTCGATGTAGTATTGAACCATACTTTCTTCATACTTTGAGATCCAACTTATTCTGTGTTATCATCGATCTGAACTGGATGATACACCAGTGGCAAAGGAGATTTAGGTAATTATTACAGGATACTTGAATACCCTGTGACTAACATATGTCACCATTGGAGAGCAGCAACTTGAATTTGAGCATGTAGAATATGTATATTTGCTCAATAGCCCCTTACCCATGGGGTGCATCTAGTGTATATATTTAGTTGATACCAACAATTGAGGAATTGGTAACTCATGCAATCTCCAATACCTCGAAGTAGGTGATGGTATTCGGAACTTCTCATCTTAGAGTCCTAGCATCAGTTTGATAATATCTGAATTTGACCGATCACAGTACTGTAACGAGTTTCAAGTTCAATGAGTTATTGTCATGTTCAGCAATGCTGAATACTGTTACTTCATCATTGTGACTGAGGTAGCTTCAGCTGACAATAGCATAAGTTTGTTAACAATGGTCTAATTGCTACTTACACAATATCAGTTCCTTGATTTGCTCGGCTGAAACACAGTTGCTTTATTGCCAATTACTCTTGATGAAAAAAAAACTTTATAACTGTTGCTATAACTCCAATCTCTTGCCACAAGGTGGAGTCAAGGCAAATAATAATTAAAGGTAAATCCCAATGACCAACAAACAGTTTATCCCATACCCCAAAGCTTTACTGTTATAGTACAGTTATATTGTCTTTGATAACCTCTGTAATGGGATTTGCATACCATAGATCTCTGACCCTTATGAATCTGTTGTTAGTCAGGAAAATAAGTTTTCATATTAGGAAAGTTCATATGCCCGACACTCTCCATTCTTCATAATAACATGCCACTCCTGCCTTATTCCATGGGTGGTTTGCATGAGAACTTTTGCCCAATTTCCAAACCTTAATTTTTTTTAAATAACCCTGGCCATAATCCAAACTTGCTTGGAATGCTACGCCTGTGCCTCAACCAGATATTTTTACCCTTTGTGTGTTGTACAAAACAAATGTAAATATTACAACTTGTGAACAGTGCACTACCCATATTTTGGAAGTGCTAGACCCATTTTGTTGAGTAGGATTGGTAAGGTGCAAGGAATTTCTGAGCTATCATGCTGCCCCCAGCTCCAGTGAACTGCTTACTGCCGATGAGCGCCTGGGGTGTGTTCTGAAACGATGACTTTTGCCCACTGTGGCCTAATTGATTCGTCTGCCAGGCTTTCTTCCCCTGTTAAATGGGCCTATCTGAATAACACATTCAGCGACTGGCTCTCACATCCCCCTGTTGGCGCTATTCACTGCTGGCACATATGTGCTTAAGTATGTTCTATTGACTTCTTTAGAGCCTGGAATCAGTTATATCTTGACCTTTTGCTCTTTCCTCCTTGGAGAGGGTGATTCGTATGTAACCCTAAACAGGCACTGCCGCAGGCCACAGGATACCAATACTGATACGAACCCATTGGCCTTCACTCAAATAGAATATTCTGCTGGGATGGCAACTTTGTTGTCCAGGAAAACGGTACCTCTGACACGTGCCCTTCATCCCTTGGGGTATGCCCCACGGCCATACCCTGAGACTCAGTGTCAGCAGGATACTGACCCATCTTGGTCTCTGCCTCCAAGAGGGAGACCTCTGTAGCACTGTATGCAACAGTTGCTGTATTTGGGATAGTCGTTTCAAACGCACTATCCAGCCCCGGTGAAGAATTCATCCCCCGACTCCGTGGGCCTTGCTATCCAGCCCCGGTGGAGAATCGTCTCCCGACTCCATGGGCGTAGCAGATTATGTGTGAATTTGAGCAACCCTGTCCCAGGCGTAGCTGGCGCGGCCTTTCATAAAGGCCGGCGCCTTTTTGACATGAAACAGCCCTGCATCAGGCGCTGCTGGCACGGCTCTCCCGTAGGCCGGCACTTTCATACATGAAGTAGTCCTGTCAGCCCTTGCTGGCGCGGCCTGTCCCATAGTCCCACACTATTACACATGAAGCAGCCCTGTCAGGCGCTGCTGGCGCGGCCTGTCATATAGACCCACGCTATTACAGTGTAAGCTCACTAAATCAACATTTTTAGTGTACAGCTTCACCCATGAAGGGTTAAAACAATTTCACAGCAACTTGTGCTAAACAACAATGATTACATTGTCAGAGACGTATGACAATAACCTTTTATGACTTTAACTTTGCCTTTAGCTTTTAACTTTAAGAAAAACACTATAACATACATACATTTTATTATAAGGAGAAACCCTTTTGTAGCCCGACTCACATGAGTCCAAATAAGGTTGAATGAGTCCCATTCAATTCCTTGCATGGGGACCAACGTCTGTGAGCCACTGACCCCACTGTCGGTGACTCTAGCGTTACTTCCTTGCCGTTCCAATGGCATCCCCGCAGCCTGGGTGCCGCTGACTGTCTTGTTAGCGGCTCCTTATCTCGCATCCCGATCTATTTGTCGGTTATCCGCTTCCACGGTCGGACTGGGTTTCCCCACAGTCCGTAACCGGCACACTCGTCGGGCTGCGAAACTGGTAGGAAAACCTCTGTGAAAAGAGGCTCCTGCCTGAAAAACCCTGGTAAGTAAAAACGAACTTACCTTCTAGGTTTAACTTACCGCTGGCAGGAGCTCTGTCCTGCCAGTCTGGTGCTTGCGCCAGTGCGGCTGACGTACTGACGTGCATGTGGCCTGACGGGTCTTCTTCACGGAATCACTCACGTGACTCCGAAGTAAAATTCTGGTTCAGGATAATGTGATTTGGGGGGGGGGCAGGCGTGGTGGTGCTACAGATGCTGGTGAACTCTTGTATCTGCTGCCCTTGTCATCTTTGCTGGAGTGAGGGAGGTGCTGCCAGCTTTGTGGAGTAATTGTGATGCATTTTGTAGACAGCACGGATTGCAGCCATGATTGTTTGAGGGAACTGAATTAAAGGGAATTGAAGGGAATTAAATTAAGATTGGTGAATGGTGTATCAATCAAGCATGGTAGACACCAAATGCTAGAGTAACTCAGCGGGATAGGCAGCATTTCTAGTGAGAAGGAATGGGTAAAGTTTTGGGTCGAGACCCTTCTTCAGTCTGAAGATGGGCCTTTCCCGCTGAGTTACTCCAGCATTTTGTGTCTACCTTCGATTTTAAATCAGTATCTACAGTTCATTCCTATCCTCTTCTTCTTTCGTGTGGCGTGCACAGCCTTAAGTTGTTGGACAACTTGTTCTATTTGATCTTCCGTTTGTGCATATCGAGTTGATTGCATTAGTCGAAATAGGGCGGACCACGTGAAGGTTGCAATCTTCCACGCCATTCCTACCCTATCAATCAAACTTGTTGCCTTTTACTTCTTGAGTATCATTTGGCAATGCACTAATCCAGGCATGTGCAGAGGGGTCCATTGTGTTGCTGATATAGTGGTGAGGATTTGGTGGGACAAAACCTGGGTCATTTATTACAGAATACCCAGCCCACGACTTGCAATGGTGGAAACTTGGCTGGGCCAGTTGAGTTTCAGGACAATGGCGAGCTCTACGATATTGATGGGGGGAAGTCGATGACGGTAATGTTATCGTGCAGGAAAGGAACTGCAGATGCTGGTTTACACTGAGGATATCAACACAAAATGCTGGAGTAACTCTGCAGGCCAGGCAGCATCTCTGGAGAAAAAGAATAGGGACGTTTCGGGTCAAGACCTTTATTCAGACTGAGAGTTAGGGGAGCGGGAAACTAAAAGAATGAAATGGTACAGAGAACAAAAAGACTGAAGAAGGGTCCTCAAGATTAAATGTCGCCTATTCCTTTTTTCTGGAGACTGTGCTTGACCTACTGAGTTACTCCAAGGTAATGTTATTGGTTGGCTTGGGTGATTAGACTTTCTCATTTGCTGGTACTTGGGTGAATTTCTTTAAAGTGTTCTTCTTAATTTAGCAAAAACTAACTGTAAGCAGGCATGGGCTGCTTCACTTTGGTCAGTTCATTGTTCAATTGTCGGCCACCATCCCCACTTCTGATCTTATAATGAAAGGAAAGTAATAGATAAAGCAGCTGAAAATGGTTGGACCTACGAAACAATAGGATAAACTTTATTCGTGCCCCGGAGGGAAATTGATCTGCCAACAGTCACAACACACGACAAGATACACGAAAACTTGAAATTAAAAGTGTAAAAAGAAAAGGACAAGTGAGTGTTGGCTGGCTGCAGTGTGCACTGCGCCTAAAACGGAATGAATGAGCAAACAAACGCAGGCTTACCCCCTGAGCAACGATTCTAAACCTATGGTGCTCATCCCCACCCCCACACGGTTCCCTTCTGTTCTGCCACTGTCCCTCAGGGCGGTTCCCCCTTTATAGTTTCTATAAGATACCCTCTCATCCTTCTAAATTCCAGTGAATACAAGCCCTGTCGACCCATTCTTTCCCATCAAAGCTTATATTCTTCAAGATTGACCCAGATTATTTCTCTAATTCTTTGACCATGGGTTTCTTCTCTCCTTTGGCACACTCTTTCACTTTCACAACTTTTCACCTACTTCACTCTCTTTCTTTCTATTCTTTTTCTTTAAAAGCCATAAAATTATGGGGTACAATGATTGTAACAATATATATGTGATGTACATTGATGTATTTGCCTCTAATAAATAAAAATATTTAAAAAAAAAAGATTGACCCAGATTCCTTGATGTCACACTGGGACAAAATGTGGCCTTGATGTTAAGGATAGTCTCTGGAATTCAACCAGGGCTGATGTTTGTCAAAGCAAGTAGCAATGACCAAGGTCCAGCTAAGAATTGGTGAGTAGCTTAATGGTAAGTCCCACGTGATAGTATGGTCTGTAATATATTCTATTATTTTTTGTAATTGAGTAGATTGTACAGTAATCAGCTAGATTTGATTTTGTCCTTTGTTTTTGTGGCCAGGACGGACATACCTGGTTTTCACAATGATGGCTCTCCCCACCTTTGCAGGTTACATTGGAATACCTTGGGCTGCCACCATGCTCACATACATCATTACAATTTAGTCGGGATACCTGCCCTGGTTTAGTTTGGTTTAGTTGAGAGATACAGCGTGGAAGCAGGTCCTTTGGCCCACCGCGCTGACCTGCAATCACCCATACACTAGTTCTATCCTACACACTAGGGACAATTTACAGAAACCAATTAACTTACAAGCCTGCACATCTTGCAATGTGGGAGGAAACCGGTGCACCCGGAGAAAACCCATGCAGTTATGGAGAATGTACAAATTCCACACAGACATACATGGTTTATATGAATTGGCTTCATGTAATGAATTTTAATCAGGAGCATCAGGTTCATAAGGTTCATTTATTGTCACATACACCAATTGCTGCAGTGAAATTTCACTGGCCAGGTCAGTCATATAATTTAAAAACAGCAACAGACTCAAAAAACACATTTTAACATAAACATCCATCACAGTGTCTCCTACACATTCTTCACTGTGATGGAAGGCGAAATAAAGTTCAAGTCCTTCCCTTTTTGTTCTTCCTTGGTCGGGGGCCTCGAGCATCAAGGTTTGTCTCAAAGTTTAAAAAAAAAGAATCCAGCACAATTATGTTTAGGGAAGGTAACTCGTAGGTTTCAATGTGCTGGATCAAAGCAAACTTCAATCTGAATCCCTTAGAAAACCTCACTCAAAATAAACAGGGTCAACTTGTTTGTTTTGGTAAGTAGAAGACTTTATTTGCCCCTGATTTTTTTTTTTAACCAGTAAATCACAGAGTACTGTAGAAACTAGGAACTGCAGATGTTGGTTTACAAAACATAGACAGAGTGCTGGAGCAACTCAGTGGGTCAGGCAGCATCCTTGCAGAATATGGATAGGTGACATTTCAGGTCAGAGGGGAAATGACTCTAAACGTCACCTATGCTCTCCAGAGATGCCGCCTGACCACTGAGTTACTTCTGCTCTCTGACTTTGTCAGTGGCCTGCATTTAGTCTTGGTCTCCTTATTTAAAGAAAGATTTGCTTCCAAGGCCACGTAGAAAAGATTCGAGAAAGCTGGAAAAAGGCGAGGGGGGAGGGTAAAGCCTGGCAAGTGATAGGTGCATTCGGGTGAGGGGACGGGGGTAATTGGTAGATGAGTGGAGTAACTGGCAAAGGCTGAGGAGAAAAGGAGATCCGATAAGGAGAGAAGGGATTAAATGTAAAACTATGGGAATGGGAACTATGGAGGTGAAGAAGGGTGACGAAGATGGTGGGAGAAATGTGTTTACACTGAGTGGGGGGGGGGGTCTTACTTGAAATTTGAGAATTTAATGTTCACACAGTTGGGTTGTAGGTGGAATGATTCTAATAGTTCTGCATTTTTTATGTTTCATTGTATATCACTTCACAAAATGTATGGAGAAGTGGCTAACCTACTATACTGACCAATTGTTTCATACACGTGTGCATTTTTTCCAAATTAAATGTCAGTTACTAATTTTAGTTAGTGTGAGTCTTCCAATTGGTTGCATCAGAGGTGAAGTATTTGTGCTGAATGGCCTGTTTCCATAGAGTTTGACTTATTTCACTAAAGATTTTGCCAGAAGAGAATAGTTGGTCTGATCAGTGCATTTCTTGCATTTATCGTAACAATCCTACTGTTGTGGCTCAGACTGGTTCAGAGGGAGCACCACTTGGCGAGATCCTTTTGCTCGTCCAGTAGCCCTCGTACACAAAACATCTTGGACTATGGCAGTGGAGTTGAAGTACTCTTTGATCAGCTGTGACTCGTTGACTCTGAGGCCTCTGCTCCTCTATATTAACGGGGCGGGTCATGATGGCGCAGCGGTAGAGTTGCTGCCTTACAGCGAATGCAGCGCCGGAGACCCGGCTTCGATCCCGGTTATTGGTGCTTTCTGTACGGATTTTATATGTTCTCCCCGTGACCTGCGTGGGTTTTCTCCGAGATCGGTTCCTCCCACACTCCAAAGCCGTACAGGTTTGTAGGTTAATTGGCTTGGTAAATGATTTTTTTTAAAGTCCTTCGTGGGTGTAGGATAGTGTTAATGTGTGGGGATCGCTGGTCCGCGTGGACACGGTGGGCCAAAGGGCCTGTTTCTGCTCTGCATCTCTAAACTAAACTAAATCAACACTTCATTTTTTTTCTGAACTCTGAACAGCTGCATTTTCAGAGTTAAGGGAAAATTAAGAGAAAAAATAGAATTATAAGATACAGATTAAGGACAGGCTTCGGTATTGCAATTATTTTGATGTTGTTTTTGGACCTGCAACTTAAGCCTTGTATTCTTAGGAAATAAAACCATTAGTGTTTCAAAAGTGCATTTCAGCAATCATTTATTCAAAATGTATCCAAATAAAAATATGTACAAATATGAAAAATACAAAGTAAGCACATTCATAACCCACAGTGAAACAAGAGCTAAACAGACAAATTCACTTTTCACGTATAAAACATAATACTCTGCACTTTTCTCAACAACATCTTCGTTCTTACACTTTGAACTGTAGCAACACCAAGGCTGAGTTTGCATCTATTAACTGGATTAAAAAAAATCAATAATATTGTCCAAATTACCAGTCAGATGAACAGGGATAAAGTAGTACTGGGTGTTTTAACTGATATTTTACATAAGATTTTAACCAAATCCAAATGTTATACTATTCTCTAAGAAGGCAAAGACCATGGATACTTAATTTGATATGCGTGTAGGAAGGAACTGCAGATGTTGGTTTACATTGAATATAGATACAAAATGCTGGAGTAACTCAGCGGGGATATGCAACTTCTCTGGATATAAGGAATGGGTGATGTTTCGGGTCGTCCCTTCAGACTGTTTTGGCCCGAACCGTCACCCATTCCTTCTATCCAGAGATGCTGCCTATCCCGCTGAGTTGCTCCAGCATTTTGTGTCTATCTTTGATATTATGTTAGTTGTATGCACTATGTTATTAGGGCAAAATGTATTTTGTTAAATTATTACACTGAAATTATTTTTTTCAGCATGGGAAATATTGGAGTGTTACAACAAGCTTGGGTATAATTCGAATTTACGCACAGGATGTACCATAACCTGATTCAATGGTGCCTTTGCTTAAAGGTTCCAATTGTCTCTGGGCAGAAGAGCAACACAGCTACAGGGACCTGGGTTCAATGTTAATCTTGTCCGTGTGGAGTCTGCATATTCGCTTTGGCAATATGGGTTACCTTTTAGTTGCTCCCATTTCTTCCCATATATCAAGCCATGCTGGTAGCTTAATTAGCATTGTAGTGTAGATTAAGGACAAAAAGAATCAAAAGAATTGATGGGCACGTGTCACATTGAAAATAAGTTTCAGGACGAAAGAAAAGTGAGAAGAAGCATTGGACCAATGGGATCCTGGGAGCTAGAAACGATTCTACACTGACTTGCCAGCCAGGTTATTAAAAACAAGATAATAGTTTATGGTTAGCGAAGCATCATTCAAATCAACAACTTCAATGAAGTCTATAGTTAATTCTCCTATAAGGTAATGGCATCTGCCCCCTGTTATAATGTCTCTGCAGCTCCTAAAAACTCTGGAAAATTGACCAAAAAATAACATTTGGACTGTATCCTACATTGTTACCTTGAATTTTTGGATGTTGGATTCTGCAAAAAGTGTTGAAGACTTTTGAGCTTTAGATTGTGTCTGTAGAACCTTCCCAGGAGAATACTGTAACATATCAAACTGTTTCATCGTGGCTGCAATATGTGACTGTACAGGAATAAATGCAGAACTCGACAGCTGTACAGCAACACTATTAGAAATGTCGAAGATTATTTGAAGCTGGAGACAATGAAGAGGATTTTGATAAGGATGTCACTATGAGATCTCCACTAAAGTCCAGGCCGTGCCCTTCTTTTTCCTGAAAAGGGAAGATTTAACATTAGGAAGTCAATATTTTAACTCAAGTTAAACCTGACATCACTGGTTTAAAATGACACTAGACCAAGTGGGACCCGTTGGGCTCAGTTCCCCCAACGCAATATTCCACCACTCACCCATAGTCCTCAACTGCGCAGGCGCAGCTCATTTCCCCTCAAGCTCCAGCGGTGCGGGCTCGAAGGGCTGAATGGCCTATTCGTGCACCTATAGTCTATTGTAACTCCCTCCCTCTCACCCTCATCTTTACCCTCCCTCTTTTTTCCCCTCTCCTCCTCCCCTCCCCTCCCTCTCCTTTCCCTTACCCTCCGTCCATAAACCCTCTCCCCTGACTACCCCCTCCTCTATCTCCCTGCTCCCCCACTCCTCACCTCTCCCCATCGCACTCCCCCACTAAACACAAAGTTTAAATAACATTTCTCCTCCTCCCCTCCCCCACTCCCTCCCACTCCCTACAACAATGTAACAAATCTCTCATTGCACTGGGTGGAACAGTGTTAACCGGCAGCTTATGTAAATGAGATCCCATTGTGACATCATACACTGCTAACTGCCAGTGGAACACTGGTGAGGGGCAGTTTATGTAAATGAGATCACATTGTGATATCATAGTTGCTAACTGCCAGTGCAGGTGAAAGATTTTTTCAAGGTGGGGATTTGTAAAGATAAAAATGTGAATAACTAGTAAAATATAACATCAATCTAAACAAAACTTGAGACACGACACCAAAGACAATGGTGAGTAAGATGGTCCAAAAATTGTAGCGCTATCGTGTACCATCTTGCCGTAATTCAGGGCATGAATCGCAGGCACTCACAAACAAACAAGATGAGAGTTTTAGTTAGTTGTGTGTGTGTGTGTGCGCGCGCACACACACACACACACACACGCACGCACTAGTTAACCTGCCATGTTGCCGATACTATAAAATAATCAATTGCTTCGCACCATTTCTTCCTCCACCCCTAAACCACACAAAAAAAAACACCTGGGATACCTTTAACGGTCCCCAGTTATTGAATTCAGTTTCAAGAGGTTTTTCCCTTCAATGGGTAGGAGTTTTCCCCTTCAACAGAAGTTCTTCAGAGTATTTTTCTGTAGGCTATCTGTTGGTAGGGGGAAAAAAATGATACTGAACATGAAAGTTTATTTGAGAACATTTAACTTTTTGTGGACTTTAACGTTATAAGAAAGTCAGTTTATTTTATGTCATCATCAACTTGATGGTCAATGAAGGTCAACTGTAGTGCCTGTACCAATTTCTGGTGCCTGTCTATTTTATTCTCTTAGGGCAACAACTCAAATACCCTATGGGCTTATATGATGCTGATTGTGAGGCCATGTCGGTCCCTTCTAACCAGCAAACATAAAATCCAATGGGTATTATTGCACTCCGTTTAGTCTGGGATCAACTAATTTAGGAAAGATCATGGTTTGAACATTATACTTGTCCTGATGTTTTTAATTCCATATAAAACAACACCACATACCGTTCTGTAGTCGAGGAACATTTCTTTGAAAGCCAGGAAATCTGTGAAGGTCAGCAACATGTCAAATATATCTCCAGATATCTCGTCTTTATGTTGCCTGCAATAAACCATAATGGCATCGTTGATATATTTGAAGAAATCTTCAAGGGTAAATTATATTCATCTATCAACTCAAATATTTTAATCTTAGACATTGTCGACGTTCTGAAATATTTTACAAAAGAAGTGGAAATATTGAGGGAGGATTTCAAGATAGGTACAAATTACATGCAGCATTGATGGTAAAATCAAGAATAGGATGGTCTCGAGGCTAGAACCTCTTTCAGGTGGGCAGAAAATATATGGGTGAATTGTGGATGATCTATCAACAATTGGCAATTTGGTGTGGCAAAAATTCAAATAGCTTTTGTATGAAATTTGCAGGTAGAAATTATGAAAGATTTCCTGCTCACTTTGAGAAGCAGATGAAAGGCAGCTCAACAATGGAAAAAATTGGGATGAACATGCTAGCTTTATACAACTACTTGATCCTATGTGAAAATTGGAATAGGAACTCCACAACAGTGAAGAATCCTGATTTACATATTTAAAAACTTGCTGGATTCTTTTGGATGAGAGTTTCGGGCAGCCATTTAAAAACGGAATTGGTTGGTAAAATGACAGCTGAATGATTTTCACGCAGGAAATAGTAAGCATTGGAAATGTCATTGATAATGCTCCTTCATTGTGCCATTGTGACTGTATGAAGAGAAAGAGAAAAATATATTCTGCCCGGGGTGTTTACAGTCACAGCATCTCTCATCAGCAAATGTAAGGAGGCAGCTGAAGGGAAAGCGAAGATAAAAAAACTTCCAGGAACCAACAAGGTTGAGTTGGGAATTTTCATCTGAAAAGTCTGTTCAAGAGTCTGGTTGGAGGGGAAAGTCATTGATCTTGATGGGGCGATTCATAAGCCTACTCTTCCCCTTTAAAAAAGGACGGGACAAATTAGTTGCTAATTTATTTGCACAATGCTACCTCAGACTTCAAGATGCCAATGTAGATTTGTGGCAATCAAACAAGTAGTTATTTTCTTGACTGCTGGGGAATCCACCTATTTAAGCAAACAGTGGCGCAGCTAGGCAGAGGTACTGTCTCACAGAGCTAGAGACCCGGGTTCCATTCTGACCTTGGGTGCTGTCTGTGTGGAGTTTGCATGTCCTCCCTGTGACCATGTGGGTTTCCTCCGGGTGCTCCGGTTTCCTCCCACATCCCAAAGACGTGAGGGTTTGAATGTTGATTGGCCTCTGTAAAAATTGCCTCCAGTATGTAGAGTCAATGAGAAAGTGGGATAATATAGAACTAATTGGTTCTATATTATCGGTATATGGTCGGTATATGGTCGGTATGAACATGGGGACTGAAGGTCCCGTTTACATGCTATAAATCTAAAACTAAAAAAACTAAGATTTAACTGCTCAGTTCTCACATTTTCATCCAGTTTATTACCAAAATGTGGATTAAGGGAGAGATTCCAAACTGAAGGTGTTTGGTCAACTGCACATTTTAAATCCTGGTATTTCAACAAAAACAAGGATTTTCACAATTTATAGCTGTGATCTTTCAAAAAGCAAATATGAAATGGTTTCACAATTCCTCCCTGCAGTTTATAGCACCATCTTGTGATGATATTTTAAACAGCACCTAGTCACCCCCATAATAATTGCAAGGTTAGCCCTGGTTTTCCTGGGAAATGCTGGCAGTGTTTAAGATAGAATGCCCCAATTTCCACACATTCTTTACAACTGTGATTCAGCTCTTGGTCCTTCTCTTGACTGCTGGGGGATCCACCTATGGACTTGGTTGGGAAACCATCTTCACTGTTTTTAAGAGGTGTAATCAGGCATTTAAGTTAGTCACACAAGAATTTTTATTTGTATTAAGCTTTTTTACTTGTTAATTTCTAATTATTTAGCACATTTTACATTTTTGATAATTTAAGT
The DNA here is from genome assembly GCA_035221665.1 of Okamejei kenojei. Lineage (NCBI taxonomy): Eukaryota > Metazoa > Chordata > Chondrichthyes > Rajiformes > Rajidae > Okamejei > Okamejei kenojei. The sequence continues at coordinate 14,900,765 of CM069147.1, forward strand.
CTTTCTGCTGAGGGAAAAGCATGGCAAGTAACAGGTGGATAGACACAAAAAGCTGGAGTAACTCAGCGTTTCTGAGGAGAATGAATGGGTAACGTTTCAGGATGAGACCCTTCTTCAGACTGGTTGGGGATAAGGGAAACGAGAGATAGAGACGGTGATGTGCAGAGAGAAAGAGCAATGAATGAAAGATATGCAAAAAAAACCCAAAAACATCACCACCAATTTTCATCCTGCACTCAAATGTACTTGGACCATCTCAGACACCACCCTCGCCTTTCATGATCTCACAGCCTGCATCACAGGAAATCGACTATTGACTGATGTCTATTACAAACCCACTGACTCCCACAACTATCTTTTTTATTTTTATTTTTTTTAATTTTTTATTAGAAGTAAATACATAATAAAAAACATTTTGTTTGTAGTAGTTATACATTATTAATATTGTTTATATTATCAATTGTATAATAATTGTACTTCTATATATATTTTATTTATTTTTATATAGATAGAAAATAATAGAGGGAGAAAAAAGAAACCAAAAAATTAAAAGAGAATGGAATAATCAGCTAATTATACATCATTGGAGATATGTCCGTGAATTATAAAATGTAATTCTTCATCTAATCCTTGATTCGGGTTTCAGTCAGGTTCTCATGCCGAACCGGTTTGCCCCTTCAAATAGTCAATGAATGGAGACCATATTCTAGTAAATAGTTCTTGTTGTCCATTAAGACAAATCTTAATCTTTCCAAATGTAGGGTCTCCGACATTTCCATAATCCACATTTTAATTCCCAACTATCTTGATTACACTTCTTCCCATCCTGCTTCCTGCAAAGACTCAATCACCTACTCCCAATCCCTCCGTCTTCACTGCATCTGCACCCAAGATGAGGTGTTCCATACTAGAATATTCGAGGTATTCTCATTCTTTAGGGAACGGGGGTTCCCCTCTCCCATCATAGATGACGTCCTCACTCGTGTCTCCTCAGTATCCTGCAGCACCGCCCTTGCTCCCCTTAGTCGCGACAGAGACAGAGTCCCCCTAGTCCGTACCTTCCACCCCATCAGCCGTCGCATACAACACATAATCCTCCGAAATTTCTACCACCTCAATGGGATCCCACCACTAGCCACATTTTCCCATCTCCATCCCTTTCCACCTTCCACAGAGACCGTTCTCTCCACAACTCCCTGGTTAACTCATCCCTTCCCACCCAAACCACCCCCTCCCCAGGTACCTTCCCCTGCAACCGCAGAAGATGCAACACCTGTCGCTATACCTCCTCCCTTGTTCAGCGACCCCTACAGTCCTTTCAGGTTAGGCAAAGGTTCACTTGCACCTCCTCCAACCTCATCTACTGTATCCGTTGTTCAAGATGTGGACTCTTATACATCGGTGAGACCAAACGCAGACTGGGCGATCGTTTTTGCGGAACACTTTTGCTCAGCCCGCCTGAACAAACCTGATCTACCGGTTGCTGGACACTTTAATTCTCCTTCCCATTCCTACACAGACCTTTCTGTCCTCAGTCTCCTTCAATGTCAGAGTGAGGTTAAATGCAAATTGGAGGAACAGCATCTCATATTTAGCTTGGGCAGCTTGCAGCCCAGTGGTATGAATATTGATTTATCTCACTTCAGGTAGCCCCAGCATCCCCTCTCTCTCTATCCCTCCCCCACCCAAGTCACACTAGCTTCTCATTTTCACCCTACATTTTCACTCTACCAGTTGATAGGCAGATGGTTGGACAAAAGCCAGAGATGAAAAGATGAGAAGGTGCGAGACAAAATGTTTGAAGAGTTGTGAATTGTTAAGCTAGAGGATTGAAGTAGATGGAAGGGAAGGGGGATGGGAGAAATAAGAGCCAATTCTAGTGGGACAGTGGAGAGAAGGGGGAGGGATTACGGTAACTAAGATTGGAGAATTCAATGTTCATACCATTGAGCTGTAAGCTACCCAAACAAAGCACGAGGCACTGCTCCCCCAGTGTAGGTGGCCTTATTCTGGGAAGAGAGGCAGCCCACGACAGAGGGGTCAGCATGGGAATGGATAGAGGAGTTAAAATGGTTAGCAGGGTGATGCTGCAGCCCTTGGATGACCGAGCGCAAGTGTTCAGCAAAACAGTTGCTGAGTCTACACTTGGTCTTGCCAATGTACAGGAGGCCACATTGTGAATAACGAATGGAGATGAGGTTAGAGGAGGTGCGCATGAACCTCTCTCTCACCTGGAAGGACTTCTAGGGTCCCTAGATGGAGGTGCGGGAGGACGTATGGGGACAGGTGTTATATCGCCTCGGGTTGCAAGGGTTGGGCAGGAGGTGGTTTGGGTGGGAGTGGATGAGTGAATCAAGGAGTTATCGAGGGAGCAATCTTGCAGAAGGCAGAAAGGGGTGGGGATAGAAAGATGTGATTGGTGAATGCAGAATTTGATAAAGATGCCCTATTTTCCGTTTAGGCACTAAATCAAAGGCACTTGAGGCCAAACAGGCCGGTATTGCGGTAGATGCTGCTCTTTACATTTCTCTGGGAGCTGGCATGCCTTTGTGCCCTTTATGGATGGTCCACTCTGTATTACCAGAATCAATCCTTTGCTCACGCTTGAGGAGTCCCTGGTAACAACCTTCCTGTTGCAGATACCAGGAAGGCACCATCTGTAAGTTATGTAATCCAATTGCTTTCTTCCTCAAAGATTACCGTAATTATAGTGTGGACCCCATCACATACTCTTTCTAGACTTTTGAATGTGTGAAATCAATAGAATTATAAAATGCATCGCAGTTCACCATAGTTCATAGAACCAATGTGATCTTGATTGACGTTTTTGCTTATTACTTAACTTACTGTAATGATGTTGTAAATGTAGCCATATTGAAGGCTGGAATCCTCTCTGTTAACTGCTGTTCAATGTACTTCTCTAATAAATTAACCTAGGCAAAAAAAGTCAGCATTAATTACAATTTATAGGAGTAAAATCTTTTAAATATGTTATGTGGGTGGAAAACGACAACATGCAAGTATTTTTTTTAAATAACGTGGCACTGCAGGTTCAGGCTCCACATCAACACAAAATAAAACTGAATAACATCCATATTGTTTTATTGTGACACCCTTGCAAATTAGAGTTTCACTGTACCTTAATTGGTACGTGACAATAAAATACCCTTTGAACCTTTGAAGTAATGAAATAAATCATTGATCCGCACTCGTCCACAAATCTGGAATAAGAAATATCTATTTTACCTTGAAAAATAGAAAAAGTGCATAAAGGCAGCCCTGTATTATTACTAACAGTTAGTTAGACTTTGAAGCAATGTTTTTTATGGGACTTATTTTATTCATATTTCATAGAATCAGAGATGTGCAACACAGACCAGACCCTGCGGCCCACCTTGTCCATGCAGAAACAGTGATGCCCATCTGCACTAATCCCATTTACCAGCAGCATTAGGCCAGCATTCCTCCTCTCCTTACCTATCTAAGTACCAGGTTTCAGTTTTAAACTGCCTGTTACCAACTCAGCTTCATTATAGTACTTATTTCATAACAATGTTTGATGTTCACTAGAATGTTTCACAAAATTATACTTGTAACCTGTGTCAGCACAAAAAATTGTAAAACCTCTGTGGTGCTCAGGATACATACAAAGAAATAAAAAGGCAGTGACTCACATATTCTTGGAAAATTGCAGTGTAACTAAGTTTGTTTTCTTCAGTATTCTCGAACTCTAAGTAGTATTTGTCCATAAAATGCCGCTGTAACATCTGAAATTCTTCATCTGAAGGATGAAGATTAAGAAATTACAGATCACATCTTGCAGCATTGAACATTTGTCATTTATCAATTACATTTTACCAATGCACTGTCTTTACTTCAAAACATTCTATGTCTTTGTTCACATTTAAAGATAGTGGTGAATGAACAGCATCAGGAAATCAGTACATTTTCCATTTACTTGAAAATTCAAAAGATGCTAATTCTGTAATAAGCATATTAGACAAACTTAATAGATCAGATTAACAATTAATGCACACCATGCTGTTTGGATCGGGAGTGTTGAATACTGAATTCAACATAAAATTGAAAAACATGAATAGAGATAAGATAGGCAGAGAGAAAAATAAAAAAGTAAAAAATAAATTCCATTTCACCACAATATTTAAATGCAGCAGCCTTGCACCATTCATTGATTTTGAACAACGAGTCTTTTAGCTTTTGCACAGCTTTGGACAGCAAGTTTCTAATTCACAAAATAAACAGAACATTTGCCTCCAATTGCCATTTTTTGTTATATTTATACCGGGAAGGAAGGTGTTCCTTCTAGGTCAGCATTTATTGTTCTTTCCTAATTTTTTTTTTTTTTTTTTAAAATTTTTTTATTATAGAAACAATATATACCGAGTACACTCTTATACGACATTGAGAGTTGTGTAATATACAAAATTATATCATATTGATTATCGATTAATACTATTTATGTGTAATATTATCCATTATACATTTCGTGGTTATTTATTTTATATAATTGGGAGTATATTCCTAGCAATACACTTAGATTTCTCAAATTATTGTTCTTTCCTAATTGTGCTTTAGTAAGTGATGACAGGGGTTAGCATCCGTCCAACTGCGAGAGATGATGGTATGGCTTTGACGTTGTCCTGCTTGGGGACGGGAATGTTTCATCTGTGGTTGCATTTCCTGCTGTGACTGACTAGGCCTATCCTTGAGAGTAAGACCCTCCCACAGCATCCACAGGTGGAATAGTCTCTGGCTGTAGTCTCTGTACATTAGATTCACAATTGTCCTTTAGTAGGTGATGAGAAATACCGTAAATCACGTCCATAGTGGTGCAAGGTAGAAAATTTGAGAATTTTGAACCAGTGAAGATGAAAGGAAGCAATATAGTTGTAAATCAGGTTGATGTGCCACTTGAAGAGGGCTTTGCAGATTTAGGAGATGCTGCAGTGTACATGTAGATAATACATAATGCATAATGTTGCTGCCCTTGTGGTAGACACAGTAAATGCTGAAGGGGGTGGACTGGTGTAATAATTTGTGGTAAATAAAAATGACATGGTCAAAATGACACAACACCAAGACTACAACAATAAAACAGATTATTCCAAATGTTCAAAATGACATAAAACTTCATAGTAATTTAGAGTAAATAGATGTGAAAATGTTGGTATCTTCAAATCAAAGTTTAGAAAGAGGGATTTAGATGGTTTAAACTGACTCCTATAATATTGTCTCCACCTACCCATAATAATATCTTCTATGTGCCCAATGACTGTATCAAACTCAGCATCAACATCAGATGAACTGGAAAAGAGATTACAAAGAGCTGAATAGTAATTCATACATATTTATACAATACTGCAGTTTCTTAGAATATATATATCCAATTTTCAGAAATAGGGGGGGAATTAATCATCTTTGTGTTAATTGGTAATGCACCTTCTCTGGCCCAGGCAAGCTGCAACTGTTACGGAGGATATTTCTGTGGTGTTCTCTGAAATCCTTGAACTCCTGGCTGTTTGAAACATACAATCCCTGCGTGGCTTGAAGTAGTTTGAGCAAATTGAACATGTTTCATTTTATTCATCCTGTTTTTTAAATTAACAGACTGAAACCTGTCATTTTCTGGACCTACAGAAAATTATTGCTTAGAAAAGAGAGAGGTGCAATAGGATAATTATTATGTTTTGGAACTTCCACTTTAGAAAACCATGTTCTGTTGGCATCTTCTTACAACTCCCCTTGAACTATTTCTATATCCAGATCCTTTCCGAAAACTCTCTTGGTCTGTCTATTACATTGAAACTTCACCCAATACAATCAAATTATGTTACTTCTCAGTGCTCCCAAACACCAACACTATCCCTTTCCCAGTGTTCTTGCAAGACTCCCTTCATGTTCTCCTCGACCTTTGCATTCCTGAATACTTCCACATCAAATGAACCATGCACCCACATTTTAGGATAACCTCCTAATTTTGCTTTATGAATTTCCTGAATTTAAAAAAAAATTGGTGCATAGTCATTGTTTTGCATTTATACTGAATCTTAAAAATGGACGTAGGATAAAATCAATGCCAAATAATTGGTAGTAATTTCATGTAAAAATTATACGATTGCAAAGGATAAGAGCGTGAACAATAAAGCACAACTTGACATACACTCAATGCGGATCATGTAATCATATAGGAGACCTTATTCTATCTTCTTGAAAAAAGCATACAGCCACTCCCAGTTTCATGCTCTCTTCCTTGGTCCTGCAAATCCTTTTTGAAATGTATTAATAACATTTACTTTCAACAACACCAGTTATTCTCACTCTCTGCCTAATTAATCTCACTCTCTGCCTAAAAAACAATAACTGTGAACATCCTTTTAAAGACCAGGCCACGTTTCCTAAAAGGTGATGCCCAAAAATGGGCACAATACTCCAGATGGATTCAGGAAAAAAAATTCAACTTCTTTGCTTTTGCAGCCTATTCCACTATTTGGAAAAGGAAGCGTCATGTCTATATTTATAATGATTTTAACTTATCGTACCACCTTCATAGACTTGTGTAAATACACGCAACCTGTTCCTGCCTGCCAGCATCTTTGTTTCTGAACTCTCTTCAAAATTATAATCAGAACAGTGTAATGAACATCTAATAACCATTCTTGATGACTGTTATGTAAAAATTATTTTAAAGATTTTGAATCTAGGACTCATAGTTTGTCCAAAGATTGACAGAATCTTACTTACACAGATGTGGCAAGATTTTCGACTTCTGAATCTTCCATTTCTACAACTCGATCTCCAGTACCAAAATGAACTATAGGAACAAAAGAAACGTCACACTGCCACCCTCTCATTTCTTGCACATTTACAGGTGAACAAAAGACCCAAATGGTGCAAGGTCAGAAAAAATTATATGCATCTGCTGAGACGTGCAAATTTTACTATAGCCATGATAGTAGATTAGATAGGAATTAACAGCAGGTAATCTGTTTAAATACTGCAAAACACCGAGTGGACATATCATCAGCATTCCAAATAAAAACACAAACTATCCAGACCATTAAACTGAGCAGATAATGTACATATACATTTATCTGTTAATATAATTGTATTAACAGAAAGCACATTAAAGAAACATGGGGCAGCAGTACATGTTTCATTGGAGGTACAAATTTATGAGGAGCTGAAATTAGTTCCTAGTTTCAGAATTTCACTGTAACAATGGTTATTTGAGTTAGTATGCACTTTTAAGAGAAATAATTCAAATAAGAAATCTCAACATCTTCTGGTAAAAAAATGTTAATTGAATTTAACCAGACATTTTTCTTGTCTTGATTTGGGCTAGTGCAGTATTTTTTACTATACATTACCCCTTACTCAGAAAGGTATTTAGTTCAATTGCAACATCTTAATTGTTTCCATATACTCACGACAGTGTGGCCAACTTTGGATCAAACTCCATCCACAAGTTTGCAGATGACACAATGCTGGATTGCAAACAATGACAAAACTGAGTACAGGATGGAGATAGAAAACATGGTGTCAGGACAACAATCACTCCCTCGATGGCAGCAAGATGAAGGAGTTAGTTATCGACTTTAGGAAATGTGGCGGAGTACATGCTCCAATCAGCATAGGTACAGAAGTATAAATGGTTGAGAGCTTCAAGTTGTTTGGTACAAATATTACCAATGATCTATCGTGGATCAGATGTTTCCAATTACATTAGACAATAGGTGCAGGTGTAGGCCATTCGGCCCTTCCAGCCAGCACCGCCATTCACTGTGATCATGGCTGATCATCCACAATCAGTACCCCGTTCCTGCCTTCTCCACATATCCCCTATCTTGTAAAATGATAGACTTGCAAACTTCTACAGATGCACCATAGAAAGCACACTGTTAAGTTACATTACAGCTTGGTTTAGCACAGTTCTGCTCAAAACCCTAAGAAATTGCGGAGTCATGAATGTAAGCTAGTCCATCACACAGACCTGACTCCCCACCATTTACACCTTCTACACTTCACACTCCATTAAGGAAACAGCCAATAATTTCCCACCCTGGTCATCCCTTCTGCTCCCCACTCCTGTCAGGTAGAAAATACAGGTGCTTGAAAGCGAGCAACACCAGACTCGGGAACAGCTTCTTCCCCTTAGTTATGATGTCTCTGAACAGCTCATCCATGAGCATGGGTACAGTCCAATTCTCCTCTATCATATTGCAGACATTCGACGTGTTGGATGTGTTGATGGCAGACATTCAAAGTGTTGGAGTAACATAACGGGTCTGGTAGCATCTCTGCAGAACACATTTTGGGTCGATCCTTCTGCAGACTGATTGTAGTAGGGGGAAGAAAACTGCAATGGTATTCTTGGCTGTCGCATCAACGTGGTTGATCCACGACAGATCGTTGGTAATATTAATGCCAGGGAACTCGAAGCTCTCAGCCATTTCCACTTTGGCACCATTGAAGCTGGTTCGGGCATGCTTCCTGAAGTCAATAACTAACTCATACGTCTCGGTGACATTGAGGGAGAAGTTGCTGGCCTGGCACTATGTTACTAATTTCTTTATCCCCCTTCCTGTACTTCATCTTCTCTCCTTATCTCACGGCCTTTTGTCTCCTTTTCATCTCTGCCCTTTGCGCACACCTCTGACCTGCATCTTCCTATCACTTGCCTGGCTTTGTCCCACCCCCTTCTCTTCCAGTCTTATCTCCCCCCTACTACAATATCACAAGAAGGGTCCCTACCCGAAACGTCGCCTATCCATATCCTCCAGAGATACTGCCTGACCCGCTGAGTAACCTAACATCAATTTACAGGCTAATGGAGCAGAGCTAACGCATTACACCCACTGCATGGAGCAAGAATCATATATTTAAACCAGAAAGACCCAATGCACAGAACGTGCAACTGGCCTGGGCTTTTCCGACAGGTTGTCCGCTATCGTTCGCCATTCAACCAGCACCTTCAGTGAACACAAGGCCAATATTGTGTAGGAAGGAACTGCTTGTGTATGAGCCGCTTTACACCGAAGACAGGGCACACAAATGCTGGAGTCACTCAGTGGGTCAAAACAACATCTCTGGAGAAGTCTGAAGAACATTCTGGACCCGAAACGCCGCCTGTCCATTCCTTTTCTCCAGAGATGCTGCCTGTCCCGCTGAGCGACTCCAGCATTTTATGTGCCTGTTTTTTGTTTTTTTTAGTGCAGATCAATACGGAAACAGTGCGGCTCGGGCGGCTGGGGGCGTTCACGGAGGCGCTGGTGGGAAAGGGCAGCCGACATTTGGTGGGATGTGAGGTCTCACCTGGCGACATCCATGCCATGGCTGAGGGGATCCTCTCTCTCTCTCACAGCAACGGAACTGACACGTCCCGCCCGGGCACCAGGCCCCAGGGCCCAGGCCCCGTCCCCACAGCAACCGCCGTCCCCACGGCCACAGCAACAGCAGCCGCGCCGCCGGGTTCCGGGCTCCGGGCTCCAGGCGGTAGAGCGGCCGCTGCCGGGGTCGAGAGCGGCCACTCTGCTGCTGATCGGCCGTGGAGATATATTTACCCGGAGCCCGGCTTCCCCCGGACCCTGGCACCAAGGACCGGCGTTGCTGCGGTGCTGCTCAAAGACACGAGAGTCTAGTATAGTTGGTGCTGCTGGCGTTCACCCAGAGGTCAGGACACGGGGAGAGAAACATAAGGCAGAGACGGGGAGTTAGGAGGAGAGAATTAGGAGAGGGGAATGGGAGAGGAGGGAAATTTGGGGGAGGGGGGAGGGGGTGGAGAAGATAAGAATGAGAAGAGGAGAATTAGGAGGGGGTGGGGGGGGGGGGGGAAGAGAGGAATGAAGAAGGGGATAAGGAATGAGGGGAGAGGGGTGATGGAATGGGGAGGAACAGAGGGGAATGGGGGAAGAGAGGAGGGGATGGCGAAGGAGGAGAAGTGCAAGGAGAATAAGAGTGGGGGGGGATGGAGAAAGGGTAAGTGAGGAGGAGGTGGGGAAGGGGAAATACAGGGTAAGGAAGAGAATGTAAGGAGGGGAGGAAGGGAAATGGGAGTGGGGATGATTGGAATGCTTAGGATAGAGAAGATGTAGAGAGAAGGGTGGGAAGAGGAATGAGGGGGAAAGTGGGGGGGGGGGGGGGGGGAGAGTGGCAAGTGGAGGTAGGATGTGAATAGTGGGGACAAAGTTGGGGAAGAGGGCCGAGAGATGGTGAGGGTTAGTATGATAGAGGAATAGATGGAGGTCAGGGAGGAGTGTTGAGGGCAGGTGGATAACGAAGTAGAGGTGTGGGTGAGAGTTGGCAAGAGAGTAAGGGGTGATGTGGAAAAGAGGAATTGGAGTAGTAAAGGAAAAGGGAGGATGGAGAAGGGGTAGTCAGAGGGTAGATGGCACCCACAACATCCCTGGCACTGGAGTGATGTGCAGACTTCCCAATTTAGTGCTCAAAAGACCACATTGATTTTACATTGAGCCCATGCAGCATCCAAGTGACTTCACCTTGAAAGGGACAAAATCTACTTCATCCAAAGTCTGAAGAAGGGTCTCGACCCGAAACGTCGCCTATCTCCTTCGCTCCTTAGATGCTGCTGCACCCGCTGAGTTTCTCCAGCTTTTTGTGGACCCTTGAAAGGGACAAAGCCACTATTAGAATTTTCTTGAGGTTGTTTCCCATATACTTTATAGCATGTGAGCAAAATTGTTTTATATATTTCGGTGTCTTTTCTATTTGATGCTATTCTACACGCTTCAAATGTTATAATTAAAATTTAGGATTTTAACAGAATTTAGGAACAGGCTTAGGCCAATGACCCCCTTGAATCTGTTCCGTCTCAGGAACAGTCAACATGGATTTGTGCCTGGAAGGTCATGTTTGACAAACCTTCTTGAATTTTTTGAGGCGGTTACTAGGGAAATTGATGAGGGGAAAGCAGTGGATGTTGTCTATATGGATTTCAGTAAGGCCTTTGACAAGGTTTCCCATGGAAGGTTGGTTAAGAAGGTTCAATCTTTGGGTGTTAATGGTGGAGTAGCAAGGTGGATTCAACAGTGGCTGAATGGGAGATGTCAGAGAGTAATGGTGGATGGCTGTTTGTCAGGTTGGAAGCCGGTGACCAGTGGGTTGCCTCAGGGATCTGTGTTGGGTCCACTGTTGTTTGTCATGTACATCAATGATCTGGATGATGGGGTGGAAAATTGGATAAGTAAGTATGCAGATGATACTAAGATAGATGGTGTTGTGGATAATCAAGTAGATTTTCAAAGTCTACAGAGAGATTTGGGCCATTTGGAAAAGTGGGCTGAAAGATGGCACATGGAGTTTAATGCTGATAAGTGTGAAGTGCTACATCTTGGCAGGACAAATCAAAATAGGACATACATGGTAAATGGTAGGGAATTGAGGAATGCTGTGGAACAGAGAGATCTAGGAATAACTGTGCATAGTTCCCTGAAGGTGGAATCGCATGTAGATAGGGTGGTAAAGAAAGCCTTTGGTGTGCTGGCCTTTATAAATCAGAGCATTGAATATAGGAGTAGGGAAGTAATGTTAAAATTGTACAAGGTATTGGTAAGACCAATTCTGGAGTATGGTGTACAATTTTGGTCGCCTAATTATAGGATGTCAACAAAATAGAGAGAGTACAGAGGAGATTTACTAGAATGTTGCCTGGGTTCCAGCAACTATGTTACAGAGAAAGGTTGAACAAGTTAGGTCTTTATTCTTTGGAGCGCAGAAGGTTAAGGGGGGACGATTGAGGTCTTTAAAATGATGAAAGGGATAGACAGAGTTGACGTGGATAAGCTTTTCCCCATTGAGGTTAGGGAACATTCAAACAAGAGGGCATGACATGAGAATTAAGGGACAGTAGTTTAGGGGTAACGTGAGGGGGAACTTCTTTACTCAGAGGGTGGTGGCTGTGTGGAATGAGCTTCCAGCAGAAGTGGTGGAGGCAGGATCGATTTTAACATTTAAAGGTAAAGTGGATAGGTATATGGACGGGAAAGGAATGGAGGGGTATGGTCTGAGTGCAGGTAGATGGGACTAGGGGAAAATAAATGGTCGGTATGGACTGGAAGGGCCAAGAGGGCCTGTTTCCGTGCTGTAATTGTTATATGGTATTTCAATATAATACCGTTTACTTGGATTGTAACCATATTTATCATTCTTATCCACGTGTGAAAGCCTTTTACCCCCTTACTTCACAAGTTTCTTCATCTGAGGTAAAAAAAAAAATCAGTGCTTTCACTTCCACAGCTCTTTGTGGAAGAGCTTCAAAGACTCCTAGCCCTTTGAAAATGCATCATGTGTTTTAAGTGGCTTATTTTAGATAGTAACCTCTAGTTTGCTCTGGAACTGTGGGCTGATGTAGCATGTAATATTGACACATCCAACAGTTCGCTCGATCTTCAATATCCTGCTCAATCCTAGGGCAGGGCACACAACCTCCGAATGATTCTCATAGATATCTTCAGTAAATGAAAAATCAAAATAGAAACATAGAAAATAGGTGCAGGGGTAGGCCATTCAGCATCGACATTCAATATGATCATAGCTGATCATCCAAAATCAGCACCCCGTTCCTGCTTTCTCATCCATATCCCTTGATTCCGTTAGCTCTAAGTGTTATATCTAACTTGAATACATCAAGAGAGAAATAAAAACAAAATGCTGCAGGTAGCAAAATAAATAGCTTTGTGGATCAGAAAAAAAGAAAAAAAAAACTGTTGTAGGAACCTAATTTGAGGAAGGACATCCTTGTGATTGAGACAGTGCAGCGTAGATTCACGAGATTGATCCCTGGGATGACGGGACTGTCATATGAGGAAAGATTGAAAAGACTAGGCTTGTATTCACTGGAGTTTAGAAGGATGAGAGGGAATCTTATAGAAACATACACAATTATAAAAGGACTGGACAAGCTAGATGCAGGAAAAATGTTCCCAATGTTGGGTGAGTCCAGAACCTGGGGCCACATAGAATAAAGGGGAGGTCATTTAAGACTGAGCTGAGAAAAAACTTTTTTACCCAGAGAGTTGTGAATTTATGGAATTCCCTGCCACAGAGGGCAGTGGAGGCCAAATCACTGGATGGATTTAAGAGAGAGTTGGATCGAGCTCTTGGGGCTAGTGGAGTAAAGGGATATGGGGAGAAGGCAGGCACGGGTTATTGATAGCGGACGATCAGCCATGATCATATTGAATGGCGGTGCTGGCTCGAAGGGCCGAATGGCCTCCTGCACCTATTTTCTATGTTTCTAACTCAGTGGATCAGGTGAGATTTGTTTGGAGGGGGGAAGAAAATAAATGGACCAATGCATTTCAGGTTGGGATCCTTCCAGACTTTGTGATTTGTGTACAAGTAAACAAGGACCATATGAACATCAACACTACCCAATCTTTCACCATTCCACTTTTGTATTATTAGCTCTAAAGTGGAAAACCACCCATTTTCTACATTCAATTTGCCAGACAAGTCATTTTCCCTAATGTTATGATCCACTTAATACAGCTGAGCATTATATTATGTTCTAATTATGGATATGGGGAGAAGGCAGGAATGGGGTACTGATTGGGGATGATCAGCCATGATCACAATGAATGGCAGTGCTGGATCGAAGTGACGAATAGCCCACTCCTCCTCCAATAAAGAGGACCAAGTTTCAGAATTCTGCAGAAATCATTGATAAGTGTACAAGCAGAATTGGAATTGCTTTTTTGTATGAGCAGCAGAAAACAATTCAGCCATTCAATCTGCTGAGTCAACACAAATATTGGAATTGATAAATGACTGCATTTTAAACAATTATGTAAGGTTATTCAATACTGTGAATACCAAAGAGATTAATTTCAGGTTACTCAATTGTATACTTTATATGCCAAGCATGAAAAATTATACATGAAATTGATGGTTGTGAATAGAAGGTAAATTGGGCATATGAGCAGATTTTGCAGAATTTAAATACATATATTGCTTGTGCAAGTGTCCAAAACATTAATCTACGGTTTACTTAGTGCCAATAAACGCATAAAGTCTTTAAATATTCAAATTTTATTATGCAAATAATTCTGAAACACCAATTGTTCTGGTGTTTGATACTGGGCAAAGAATACCATTATTTTTTTGTGTGTTTTTGTACAGCAGTAAATAGGAATGTAGTGAGATTTTCCACAGTACTTTTAATGCAGTACAGTATGATCAGGTCACCATTTTAACATGACTGACCAAATCATTTCAAAGTAGCATTGGTGCTGTTTTCAAGCCCAATAATTCAACAATTACTTCCAAACTGCTTCATATAAACTTTGAGCACATGTTCATTTATCCAGTTGTGAGAATCCTTTCAACTACACCAAATTCAAAATACCAAAGTTTCATAATTAAGTCATCAGCACGTGCATTCCTGGTCCGATACAAAATTAGGAGAAGGCGGAAATCTATTGCATTACAAAATGTGGTTAATGCAATCATTAAGGACAAAGGTGGATGACAACATCTTGGATTTGTAAAACACGTACTGTATTAAATAAATAATTTATAATCTTGCTATCCACGAGGCTTGGTTTTTGTGGATGGATTACAAATGCGTTCAAAACAAAATATGTGAAATATGTTAATTACTAAAGATGTTTTGTTTAAAAAAATGTTCTTTGGAATCATCGTATCTCAGATTCTACCAACTAATTTGGCAAATCAGAGTTGAGTTCAGTTTTCTCTGTATTATTTATCCAGCGAATGTTGATATTGTTACTCTCGTCATGCCTGGGGCCTCATGAAACACTGCCTACAAAAGTAAACATTTCTGCATACAGATAATAGTGTAAAGATGAAAATTCCATTATTCAAACATTGTTGCATATATCGTTCGGAATCTTCCGTAGCCCGAGAGCTACAGATGCTGAATAAAAATACAGCGTAGAAAGCATTATCGTCTTGCAGCCAGAAGGGGGAAAAAACGACAAATAAACCTCTTAATTCTTGAAACAAGCTGGAACTTGCATCTTGAAAATCAATTTTGTTTTGGACTTATGAAGATGAGGGATGTTCATTGCTGATGTCCATGTCAAGCATTTAGGCCAGATATGTTAAAAACAGTATAGATTTCTCTACACTGATCCAACAATGTTCCTCTTCCTTAACAAATGTACTTCATCCCAACTTCATAGTAACACACTACTGTTGTCGTATACCATTTCATCATTTCCTTCATTGGCCAATCTGTGTCACCAATGCAGTGCTATAATTCAGCCACGTAGGTGCAATATATCCATGCACATAATCAACCTTGTTAAGGTTGTTCCACTGAAGTTGTGCCAAGTTAGGCTCCTTCAACTAATACGAGCATCCACACCCATTGCATTTTGTAAAGTACATGTCCCAGCTCGATAGCACTTGGTATTAATTGATGATGATGGTGATCAGAACAGTTCTTAAAGTGAAAAATTCAGGAGATGTGCGAGATCAGCCTGGCACGGGTCTTTATTTCTTGACGGCACAAGGGACAGGTGTCCAGCTGCAAGGCACATTCCATGCAAAGGTCACTGGTAAAAACAATAACATGTTAAAAGTTTTTTAACTATCCAGCTGACTATTGTACCACACAATTAATCCAGTGTACATATTTCGGGTATTTGCAAGACCCATCTCTCCATTTTACGTTTTAATAATTTCTCTGCAGTTTCATCTGAAGAAACCAAGGAATAAATCTATGTGAATTTAGAGGCTTCCTTAGACTCCGAATTCGACAGCTTTACAATCACCAAACATGCTAATGATAAGAGGTCACATTAGACTAAATGTTGTACAACTCCTACTGGTCAATGAAGCACATGTGTACAGTATAGAAGTCTTTATTGTTAAGGCCAACCTAAGATGTCTAGAACCAGGGCTGAGTCTCCAAAAGGCTTGGCCATTTAATACAGAAGGAAATCTCAGCCAGAGACCAAATTGTCTTTGGAATTCTTCATACAAGACAGCTCAGAGTCAGAGCTGCACAGCCCAATTTGTCCAACTGACTGCAGCACTTAGATACAATAATCCCATTTGTCTTCATTAGACACATATCTCTCCTTTTCTATGCAAGTACCCATACAAAAAACCTTTAAAAAAGTTGTAATTAATCTGAAAATACAATGAATCATTGATAATATTAGGGAGAGTGATAGATTCTTGGATATAATTATTTGGGGAAATTAGGAATTTTGATAGATGATACTGATACAGTGAGGAAACGGGCCCTTCGGCCCAACATGTCTCAGCTACAGTAATCCACCTGCCAGCATTTGGTCCATATCCCTCCAAACCTGTCCTTCCAATGTACCCGTCTAACTGCTTCTTAAATGTTGGGGTATTCCCTGCCTCAACTTCTCTGGCAGCTTGTTCCATACATCTACCACCCTTTGTGTGAAAAAGTTACCCCTCAGATTCCTATTAAATCTTTTTCCCTTCACCTTAAACCTATGTCCTCTGGTCCTCGATTCACCTAATGTGGGTAAGAGACTGTGCATCTACCCGATCTATTCCTCTCATGATCTTATACACCTCTACAAGATCACCACTCATCCTCCTGTGCTCCAAGGAATAGAGCCCCAGCCTACCCAACCTCTGCCCATTGCTCAGACACTCTAGTCCTGGCAACATCCACGTAAATCTTCACCGTACATTTTCCAGCTTGACAACATCTTTCCTATAACACAGTGCCCAGAACCGAACACTATACGCTAAACGTGGCCTCGCCAATGTCTTATACAATTGCAACATGTCCTCCTAACTTCTATAGTCAATACTCTGGCTAATGAAGGCCAATGTGCCAAAAGCCTTTTTGACCACCCGATGTACCTGTGACTCCACCTTCAGGGAGATATGCACCTTCACTCCTAGGTCCCTCTGCTCTACAACGCTACACAGAGCCCAACCATTCACTGTGTCAGTCCTGCCCATGCTAGATGTCCCAAAATGCAACACCTCACATTTCTCTTTATTAAATTCCATCAACCATTCCTCAGCCTACTTGGCCAAATGATCAAGATCCTGCTACAATTTTTCACAACCATCTTCACCACCTGCAAAACCACCCACTTTTGTATCATCTGTAAACTGGCTCATCTTGCCGTGTATGTTCTCATCCAAATCATTGATACCGATGACAAACAGTAATGGGCCCAGCATCGTTCCCCGAGGCACGCCACTCGTCACAGGTGTGCCTGATGTTAGTGCAGGAAAACTGTGCTGAGGTCAAAGATCATACCAAATGCCTAACCACTCATGGCTACACATGGCTGAATGCCTTAGTCCTGCTATTTCTATGAGAAAGACAGGAAAAGGGCATAGCAGTAAACTGTTTGGAAAAGTCCACAAAGTCCACAAAGCTATGAGAATGGTACTGAAACTACTGGAAGGCTGAAAACTTAAATTAAATTCTTCAAGGCCAATGTGCTTCAAAACTTTGAGAGGGTAGGAAATGTGGAGAGAGGTGAAGATCACCCTGAAGAGAACACTGCAGATTAGAACATCAATTTCCTTTAACTAAAACAAGACTGTTACATACCTATGTCCACAAGGTTTCAGTTCTGTGTCAGCCATCTCATCACAGCAGAGGGTGCAGCAGTTTTCCCTTATGCTCACTTGTTTCAATAAAGCAAGTCGTCTGTGCCTTAAATACAACACAAATGTCAACTTTGTAAACTATTATGCCATATCTGGCACTTCATTAACATTTCTAATCACCTCTTCCACACATATGTATATATTCAGATTGGTTGTAGAAAAACAACTTTTGATTTTATAAAATATAACATAATGCAATTGGTTTGCTTCTTACTGAATGTACTCACCTTGGAAGTATTATTTTCTCTTCTGGAGTCAAAGAGGCATATTCATTAAATGTGCTTAATTTGACATTTGGAGGATACTTAAATGGTTTTGCTCCAAAATTAAACTCACACTGTTGATAGGACATGAAACTAGCAGCAGCAAAAAAGCCCGATCTGCAATTAAATAAATGGAAAAAAACGAAACCATATTCAGGATTTGGTCTTTCTATAGACGTTTTTCCCCAAAATTATATTAAATCAGTGAAAAATGTACATAGCAAGCAATATTTAAACTTGGGTGTTGAAAGGACAATAACTGAAAAGAGGCGTAATATATTTATCAGTGCCCTGACACCCACAACTCTGACCTCGAAATTCATAGTACTTTACTTTATTCACTTTTTGTTAGCTTACAAATGAAATATCGACAGGGCTACAAATTTTTACTGGCGTTCGAGATATAACTCCCCTTCTTTAAAAACTCATCTAAAGGATTGCTATTTGAGTATTACAATTAATACAAGCTTAGTACAAAATATTTAAATGGACTGTTTTAATTGTTCCAATCAAGTAATTGTACCCAGAATACCAAGTAATTTACAAAATGGGCACAATGATTTTTAAAATATTCCCTACACAATTGCAGCTTTCAAAAATAAGATGGAAATCAGTTATACGACATACAAATTAGAGTAAAACACTGACAAAAAGGATTGTTCAAGATAAAAAAAAGTATGAATAAAATTAAAATTTAAAGTGACTGAATTGAAAAATTGCATTTTATTTCTATCGGAAATATTTTAATCGAGATATTAACCATGGAAGAACATTTTCAGCTTATTTTCAAGTTTTGCCATTCATTGGCAAGTGGGTTTTCTCAGTATCAATTCAAATAATTCTTTCTAATATCTACTGCTTACGTGGCAGACGAAAAGACTTGCTTCTCTGGGGGTAGTTGGTTTCCATTAAGATAGAAAATCATCAACTTCTTATTTAAATCCAAGAGAAATCCTATTGTGTCCCCTGCATGGAAAAAGCAAATGCATTCTTAGGTGATAGCAACACAACAAAATACTGAGCCAAAGACAAAAGGCTGGAGTAACTCAGCAGGTCAGACAGCATCTGTGGAGCGAATGGATAGACGATGTATCAAGTCAGGTCCCTTCCTCCAGTCTAATTGTTTAGATACTACAGTACACGATATCATATTTACATAAACAAATATTACATTCGCACCAGGCTCAAGTATCCACATCACATTTTTAGTAAACCCGTTCAAATGTTAAATGACAAAATAATCTCCAATTTTATTCAAGGGAAGAAAGGAGGTTGCGGTTGAATTATAGCAACTATTCCATTATGAGATGCGTGTCAAATATCTGAAAACTGAGCCACGTAATGAAATGAATTTTAGTTGTGGAAGGCCAAAACTCTTGCCACAGGCGAGGTCTCAGAGAACTAGTTAGAAGCTAATGTCCCTTTAGTTAAGAAGGGAAGTAGAGAGAATCCAGGGAATTATAGGCCACTGAGTAAAATCAGTGGTAGGGAAGCTATTGGAGAGGATTCACTCCCATTTGGAAGAAAATAGGTTAATTATGGACAGTCAACATGACTTCGTACACAGCAGCTCATCTTACTAACTTGATCGGGTTTTTTGAGGAGTGACAAAAGTGATTAATGAGGGTAGGGCAGTGGATAATGTCAACGTGGATTTTAGTAAAGCATTTCATGAAGTTCCCCCATGGTAGGTTGAATCCGTAGATTTGGATGGGATTAAGTGACTTGGTTGTATGGATTCCGAATTGGCCTGATAGACAATATTTACGCTGGAGGTCTGTGACCAGTGGAGCTCTCCAGGGATCTATGCTGGGACTTCTGCCATTTGTAATATATTTATAAATGACTTAAGATGTAAGCGTAGACTGGTTGGTTAGCAAGTTTGTAGAATACACCATCATTGTTGAGGTCATGAACTACAGCGAGATACAAATCAGCTACAGAAATGGGCAAAGTAATAGCAGGCTGAATTTAATCCGAGCAAGTGTTAGGTGTTGCACTTTGGGAGGGCAAATGAAGCGGTTAAATATACAACTAATGGCACGATCTTAAACAGCATTGATGTTCAGAGATATTGGGGTACAAGCCCATAACTCCTTGAAATGCAACGCAATTAGATAGAGTGGTTAAATACAATCACATTTTCAAAAATATTTGCTTACTTTAAGTAAAAAAGCTGAATTTACATTAAATCCTTTTACTTCTATATTTTACTTCGGAGTCACGTGAGTGACTACGTGAAGACCCCGTCCAGCACGCATGCGCGACATTAGCGTTCATGCAGTGCACCGCGCCGAACGGGAGTTCAAGGCGCTCCCGCTACAAATTGAAAGTCGGGCCGACAGGTAAGCTTACCGTGGCCGTGTGTCTTTCTCTCTGTGGTCTTGTGTTCCAGGAGAATGAGCAAGGCCCGAGGAAAGAAGTCTGCAGCTCGCCCCCGTTCGTCCTCCGTTGAGGAATGCTCTTTGGAGGGGGGGCAAGAGGCGGCGGTTATAACTACCGAGCCGAGCCCAGCACCGCTAGTGCTGCCTGAGCAGCGGGCTGGAGGTACCTACAGCCGGAACCGGGCGGTAGTGTCCGACGTTTCGGATGAAGATGCCTTACCGCTCGAGAGCACAGGCAGCCGCCTAAGCCGCATGGAACGGCTTATGGAGCAATTGCTCCAGCGAGATCTGCTGAGAGAGCAGCAGCAGCCTCGCCAAGGGAGTTCAGGCACTCTCGCAGTGCCTTTTACGGCACTGGCCATTGCTTCACCTTCTTTTGAAGGCAGCATTGGCGACCAGGTCTGGGCTGGTCAAGAAGAGGGGTCACTGGCTGAAGATTTCGGGAGTACGCAGGGTGTACAGGAACAGGAAGAGCTGCTGGGTGTGGTCAACCGCTACGTGGCCATTCCACAAGCGGGTCGGCCATTAGAGCCGAAACTTGCAGCCAGCATTAACCACCTGTCCTCTAAACCCCTACAAGAACAAGTGGTCAATGAGGCTCTTCAACTATATACAGCCCCAGGAAATTGTATATCTTTGAATGTACCTGCTGTCAATAGCCAAATTTGGGGACATTTGGGGCAGAACATCAGAAACCTGGAGTTGAAGCTCCAGAAGATCCTTAAATTCCTGACTGCAGGAATAACATCTTATGCTCGGTCCATTGATGGTGCGGACATCTCCACAAATCAGCAAGACACATTAGCTCTGCTGTGCACCACTCAATATGAGATAAATAATTTGCGAAAGGAGATTATCAAGCCTGCCCTCAACCCTAAATTTGCGGGACTCTGCAAAACACCGGGGTCAGAACCTCCTATTCTGCTCTTTGGGAAAGACCTTCCAAAAAAGGTGAAAGACCTGGAAGAAGAATCCAAGACCTTTGGTCTCGTGAGGGCAGGTTTGGGACCGAGCAGACCCAACAAACCCAGGCGGCAGTACCCCATGGCGTCCACCAGTCGTCGACCACACTATGGGACTGGTGAAAGCTCGGGGTCCGCAACCATTCCCCGTAAGCCTTTTTTAGGCCAGGGCCCAGAGCGGACCCCATGGAAAATGCGCCACCCCCAACAACATCGAGATCAACATCAACCCTCTACAGCCCAGCAGACGCCTCATCACCCAGCGAAGAGGCAGAAGAAGCACCAATAACCATGGAGGTAGGTGGGTCTGGTTCCTCTCAGCATATGTGCAGTAGGGGCTCTGTGCTAACAGGGGGGAGATTGCACTTGTTTTTGGATGCATGGGAATCCATCACTAATGACAAGTATATACTCAGCAGCGTTCATGGCTACAAAATTGACTTTGTCCATAAAGATTTTCCACCAGTTCAGCATATACCCAAAAGGGTATTCACCCTCTCAGTCAAGGAAAAAACAAGAGGGTCAAGCTGAACTGATGAGATTACAAGCTAAAGGTGTCATTGAAAGAACAAAACATGAACCTTTGGAATTTGTGTCTAATATTTTCACTAAAATCAAAAAAGATGGTGGACGACGCATCATCATTGACTTAACTACTTTGAACAAGTCTGTCAGGTATATACATTTCAAGATGGATACTTTTGAAACAGCCAGACTATTGGTTTCTAGGGGGTACTTTCTAGCAAGCATTGATTTAAAAGATGCCTACTACTCAGTACCCATACACAAGGACCATCGAAAATATTTAAAATTTATCTGGATGAAACAGCTATGGCAATATAAAGCCTTACCAAATGGGCTAACCTCTGCTCCAAGGTTGTTCACTAAAATCTTAAAACCTGCCTTGGCATTATTGAGGAAACAAAAGCATATAGTCATGGCGTATTTAGACGACATTTTAATAGTAGGGAAAACCTTGGAGACAGCTATTTTGGCAGTCGCAGCCACCAAACGTTTGTTTGAAACTTTGGGGTTTGTCATACATCCAGAAAAATCCAATCTTACACCGTCCACTGCCATGGACTATCTTGGATTTACGATAGATACTGTTCGCATGATTGTAACTCTGCCGACGGGGAAAGCATCAGAATTGGCGCTATCATGCAACAAACTCATGAATAAACATCAGCCAACCATACGGGAAGTAGCTAGAGTTATTGGCAAAATGGTAGCAGCTTTCCCAGCTGTACAATTTGGGCCTTTGCACTATCAAAATTTGCAAAGAGCTAAAGTGCATGCACTAAAGCAAAACTCAGGTCACTTTGACCGAGCTATGAGTTTAACTGCTGAATCCATTCCAGAGTTACAATGGTGGGCGAGGAATGTAAGACTCAGCTCCAGTCCCATTATGATCACCAACCCAGTATTAACCATTCAAACGGATGCCAGTGCTTTGGGCTGGGGAGCAACTAACATGCAATCCAGCACAGGGGGCAGATGGAGTAAATTTGAATCATCTTGCCTACAGACACGGGGTATCAACTATTTAGAAATGTTGGGTGCGTTTTATGGGTTAAAAGCATATTCATGTAATACACATCATGCACATGTCCGGTTGCAACTAGATAATACCACGGTGGTGGCTTATATCAATCACATGGGTGGTGTAAAGTCGATATCGTGTGACAATTTGGCCAACCTAATCTGGCAATGGTGTGTTGAAAGGCATATTTGGTTATCAGCAACTTACCTTCCAGGTAAGCAAAATACAGTGGCAGACACCAGGTCACGTAGATTTAATGATAACATCGAATGGATGTTAAATCCCAAAGTGTTTGCTGAAATTACAAAGCAATATGGCACACCAGATATCGATCTATTTGCATCCAGGCTGAATCACCAGGTACCAACGTATGTCGCTTGGGAACCAGACCCTGAGGCAGCAGCAGTTGATGCATTCTCGCTGCATTGGGGGAAAATGTTCTTTTATGCTTTTCCTCCCTTCTGCCTCATCAGTCGGGTATTACGCAAGATTCAATTGGATTCCGCTTCAGGAATCTTGATAATACCTGACTGGCCTACACAGCCATGGTTCCCAGTGGCTTTCGACATGGCTGTTGAAACACCCGTTGGAATTCCCCAGCAGTCGACAGTTATTAATCCACCCAGTGTCAGGCATTAGTCACCCGTGCCATGACAGAGTCAATCTCCTGGCTTGCAGATTCTAAAAAGACCTCTACTGGGCCTGGGACTGTCTGAGGACGCCATCAACATGATGACCGCATCTCACCGGGAGTCCACCAGGAGACAATACCTGACCAATATAAGAAAATGGGAACGGTATTGCTCCAAAACAGGAACTACCTACACCACAGCTACAGCCACCAGTGTTGTGGAGTTTCTGCTTGGATTACATCGGGAAGGACTCAGCTACAGCGCCATAATACAGCCAGGAGTGCGTTGTCAGCTTATTTGGTTCCAGCAGCAGGACAACTGACTTTGGGGTCCCATCCACTAGTGGTCAAAATCATGAGGGGCATTTTTAACACCAATCCCCTAGGCCTAGGTACACTCAGATCTGGGATGTCAGCATAGTACTGACGTACCTTAGGGGATGGCCACCACCCAGGTCACTTACTCTGGAACAACTTACACTGAAATCAGTCATGCTCATGGCTCTAGTGTCAGCTCAAAGGGTACAGTCCCTCCACCTTCTGAGGCTGGACAGCATGACAGAGTCATTGGACTGTATCACATTTCACATTCAGGGGCTGGTCAAACAATCTAGACCAGGTACCACGCCTCCAGTTATGGAGTTCCGGGCATATTCACCTGACCCACGGTTGTGTGCCAAGACCCATCTCGCCAACTACATAGACACAACATATAACTTAAGAGGGAGAGAAAAAGCCTTATGGATAAGCCACAAGAAGCCTCATGGTCAGGTGACGAGCCAAACCATTTCAAGGTGGCTCAAGCAGGTGCTTAAGTCCGCGGGAATCGATACTAATGTGTACAAATCTCATTCCACCAGGGCTGCATCTACGTCGGCGGCTAGGCAAATGGATGTGCCTATGGACCATATTCTGGCCAGAGCAGGATGGTCCTCGGAAAGAACTTTCCAAAGGTTTTATAATAAGCCGCTGGCGGAGCCTGCTACATTTGCAGACAGAATTTTAGAGTCTGCAGATAATATTTAATTTAAGCCCGGGGGAGCTCTCTGTTTTTTGTTGTTATTAATAAACCTTTTTTGTTCACAAACAGGTTATTGTTGATTGTATAACATGCTTCCTCCCTCTAAGGTCTTCAGGCAGTGAGTGAAGCATGAGCTGGTACAACGGTTCGGATTCACAGAGCTTTGAAGTCTTCACGTAGTCACTCACGTGACTCCGAAGTAAAATAGTAAGATTAAATGAGAACTTACCAGTTCGAAGTTTGATCTGTATTTTATGAGGAGTTACGATGAGGGATTACGTGCCCTCCGCTCCCACCCTCTATTATACAGATCAACTGGTAATTAAGTTCTTATTTTTTCTTTACTATATTTATTTCAATTGTTGTGTTTTTCTGTGAATCCACACCGCTGCTTTGAAGAAATGTCGCGCATGCGTGCTGGACGGGGTCTTCACGTAATCCCTCATCGTAACTCCTCATAAAATACAGATCAAACTTCGAACTGGTAAGTTCTCATTTAATCTTACTATTTCCCACACAGCATTTACAGTACAGGCAAGCCATCTGGCCCAAAAGCTTCACTTCCCTATTTAGTTTAGTTTATAGTTTAGTTTAGAGATACAGCGCGGAAACAGGCCCTTCGGCCCACCAAGTCCGCGACGACCAGCGACCCCCGTACACTAGCACTATCCGACAAACTAGGGACAATTTACAATTTTACCAAGCTAATTAACCTACAAAGCTGTACATCTTTGGAGTGCAGGAGGAAACCGGAGATCCCGGAGAAAATCCATGCAGGTCAGAGGGAAAACGTACAAATTCCGTGCAGATAAGAACACGTAGTCAGGATCAATCCAGTCTCTGGCGCTGTAAGGCAGCAACTCTACCTCTCTGCATCGTGCTGCCTATACTTCAAAATGATCTTTCTCTCATCTTTCTGCTCCTTTCCTTATCATTCATTTTACCTTCTTCTCCTTAAAATGCCACATGCAGGAAATAGGCAAAACAAATTGGGAGCTCCACATTTTTTTTTAACAATTCCTGTATGAAATTTTTCTGAATATCCCAAGATTCACGGTTTCTCCTTTCAAAAATGTGGCCTGACCTACTGAGCATTCCTGCATTTTCTATTTTTACGTGCAGTTTTCTTTCACCCTCGTAGTTTCATTGGCAACTCGCATTCCAAAGCGATTCCTAGTCCTCGTCTCCTCCACAGTCCCCTGATACATTGAGGCACATTATACAAAAGCAGCTATACTTAATAGCTCAGAATTGCAGAGAATGGACTGATGTTTTGGGTCTAGACCCCTCTCCAAACTCACCATTCTGAAGGGTCACAATCCAAAACATCGTCTGCCCATTGCCTCCATAGTGCTGCCTGACCTAGTCAATTTTTCCAATATTTGCTCAAGATTGGTTATATATAGTTTCTATATATAGTTTCTTGTGTCTCCACATATGAATAACTTCACATTTTCAACTTCGCCGGCCATTAATGGGGCACCAACAGGATCAATACTGGAAGTTTAAAATATTCAGCTTTGATAAAATAGAGTACAAAATTCACAATTAAGCAAAAATGATGGGCTATGAAAATCAAAAAGATTATCTACAGGTGAAGAGAAAAGTTAAATAAGTGGGCTAGATGCCAATCCCTTGACCAATCATGGGACACAACGATTAGGAAGGAAGACAGATGTGAAAAAGAGAACTTGATGGCTCATATGGCCTATTCCTGCATGTCTTAGGTTAAACTGGATAGTTAATTCATTACCAATTTGGAAAACATGCAGACAACTGAATCAACTGCCTTCATGTTTTCTTCTACCAAGGCAATGACAACAGCACCACTTAAATCGATCGAATTGTTTGAATATATTTCTCCTTCAATATTATTCAAAAATAACTAGTTTGTTACGTTTATAGCATTTTCCTTCCCCTGCAAATAACATATTCATTTCCTGATTGTTATAGCTGTGTTAGCAGATTTCAACGAGCAAATGGTAATTATTGCTGAATTCATGACGAATAGTGTTGTTTTACCAAGAATCTTTAAGATACCACCTCTTTCCTCCGACTGTCAGTCACTTACACGTTGTCATTACAGTTTCATCTTTATATACACCTATACACAACTTTAGCTTATTGAAATATTGCAAGTCATTTTAGAAGTGCTTCAACCAAATTTGTCACTAAATCACACTGTAAAGCTCTGATAATCTGCTATCCGAGTATTCAGAAATCCAAATGGAGCAGCATCTGGCTCACCATCCAAAATTGTGACGGTTCATAATTTGGCTTGGGTGAATGAAATGAACAAGGCAAATAAGTTCACAAGACATAGGAACAGAATTCAGCCATTCAGACCATTGAGTCTGCTCCACCATTCGAGCATGGCTGATCAATCTTTCTCTCTCAACCCCATTCTCCTGCCTTCATCCTGTAACCTTTAACAACCTTGCTAATCAAGAAGCTACAGGAATATACAGCTACATCTGCCCAAAAGGTCATTTATAAAGGCACCATTGATTACCTATGATTCCCAAGTGTTGTTTGTCGTGCTCACCCACTTGTTGGGGAGCCAGTCTCTTTAAACTCATCCGATTACATTGGCTGCTCTTCCTTGAAACTTAGATGGCTTTGTTTCTCTGGTTTCCTCAAAACTTTACATTCAACCCCAAGTTTATAATTTTACAGAGAGTGAATTAAATGTGAAGAGGCATTAGCGCACAAAAACAAGTCTGGAAATATCTGTTAGTCCAGCAAAGTTTTGAATCTGCAGGATTAAAAGGGGTTTTAAGGAAGGCACAGAAAATAAACCAGAGGTTCATTGAGACAATTTCCGAGGCAAAGCAGCAGATGGCTCAGATGCTAATCGGGGAGTGATTAAAATCAGGGGGGTGGGGAACGAGTGAATATATTTGGTGCACGATGATCTGAAGGCTGCAGATGTGGGGACAGTGAACCTAACAAGTCTGTGAAACATTAGAATTATGGCAGGAAGATTGTGGAATTGGAGCCAAAATGTGTTAGCAGGCATTAGATAACAGTCAACAAGAAAGACCTCAAATGACATTTTACTTCCTTACCCAGTAATCAACATAATACAAAGATCGGGAACCATGTTCAAGACATGGTGTCTGGATAATTCAGTTAATTATTGGGCTGTCAAGAAACAAACCAACTATATTTCACATTTATCACTAGCCATTGAGGCACATCAAATTCAACTGCTTGCTGCAATCAGGTTTAAAACTGCAATAAAGTTATGATGGGCGAGGAAATGTCAACACTTGCCTTCTTTCCAACATGGGTGTATGTGTGGTTCACTTCTGGCATTGTACCAAATTAGCTGCCGGCAGCCATCATATGCACAAGAGTATTCATCATCTCCAATCCCATAACCCTCCTTCAAAAAATGGAACATAAATCATAAATATTCCACAAAATAGTTTTGAAGAATTGTCATTGATCTGATAATTCAATCATTTCTCCACATATGTTATCTCAGCTAAGTTAGCAAAATGATTACCCCAAATTAATGAACTGTTGAATCAAAATGGTGAATTATTTAACAGCTCATTAATTTGGGGTAATCGTTTTGCAAACTTCTTACACCTTATAGATGTACTTGATAAAAATACAATAGCAACAATATTCGATGAATTCCTTCAATGCAAGTTCTCACACTAAGCAATTGCCAAATTAACTGGATTTGCTCCAAATGAGCCTTGAATGGCTGAAAAAAAGTTTTAAATTAAGATAAACGCTCCAGGTCAGACTGTGTGGAAATTGATCCCAACTCCGACAAGGGTGTGCAAGTCCTAGAATAGAGAAAGAATGATTTGAGGATTATCAATCCTAACAGCCATTCAGCAACACTTCCTGGAAGTTAGTGTTGATGATTACATTGTTCATGGATTTAGCTGTAGCATTTTTCTCTGCTACAGCAACATACCACTGTATTTTCAGTCACATTATCAGCTTTTGAAATCAAACTATTTTAGCAATTGACCCACTATAGTTCATCTTTGGAATTTCTTGGCACTAAATATTTAAGAAACAATTTATGAAATGTAAAAATAATTCATTTAAACCAAGTTTTTGACAACTTACATGATTAAGAAATTTGCTATCCTTAGTTGCCCAACCAATCTGCATTACGCCAGAAGTAATTACAGTTACTTCATAGTACCATACGCCAGAGTCCACACAGAAAGTACACCGGACACTCTCAAATGAGGATGCATCACAGCGAGCCTGCAAGAGTACAAACAGACTAAATCCTCAATGCTTATAATGTTGGGTTTGTATTTTAAAAAGCCAGATAATGGACTTTTTAACTGAATTTCAATGTTTAAAAATTACATAACTTGTTTTTCCACCCAACAAACTAATGTGGCTCTGAGATTGTCTGAAATGTTTGATTGTAAGGTTTAAAAAAATTCACTTAAGTAACATTAATTTCACGGAAAGTCCCGAGATACATACTCAGTTTATTTATTCACGTATGTATGTATTTATATAATGATATATGGACACACTGATCTGTTTTGTAGTAAATGCCTACTATGTTCTATGTGTTGAGGCAAAGCAAGAATTTCATTGTCCTATCAGGGACACATGACAATAAACTCACTTGAACTTGCACTTACCTCTAGTCCATCTGGTGATATTTTGAGGTATTCACTAACATCGTTGCTATTCAACATTGCATTAATGTGGCTGAGATTTACCTTCTCATAAGTGAATTGCCTTTTCGATTTCAAAACTAGATTTTAAAACAAAAGTTATGAGCTGAACACATGGCATTAAGAACAATAGTACATTCAATCATGCTTTTAGATTAGCAGCAAGAGAGAACTCTCATCAATTCTGCACTGGGATTATTGTGTGCCAAAAATACACCATTAACTCTGCTAATACATAATTGGTCACATCTTATTTGTGCTTTGATGTTGAGGTATTAAAATGTACTTCTACATTAAAGGTTGCTTCAGGTGCAAGTAAAAATGAACCGTGGGGAAAGAGGAAAATGTAATCCCCAAAATAACCCACTGATTTGCAGCATGATTGCAAACCAATAGTTATTTGCATAGCTCAAAATTTTAAAAAAAAGCGTTCCTAATCATGACTTTGCCAGGAATCGAGGGCCTGAGTTATAGGGAGAGGTCGAGCAGGCTAAGACTCTACTTCTTGGAGCGAAGAAGGACAAGAGGTATCTTATAGAGGTGTACAAAATAGAGAGGAATGGATCGGGTTAATGCTCAGTCTTTTGCCCAGAGTCGGGAGAATCAAGAGTCAGAGGATATAGGTTTAAGGTGAGGGGGAAAATATTTAATGAACCCAAGGGGTAACACAAAGGGTGGTGGGTGTACAGAACGAACTGCCAGAGGAGGTAGTTGAGATACATACTATCAAAATGTTTAAACTAAATTTGGGCAGGTACAGGGTAATGATAGGTTTAATGGGCCAAATGCTGGAAGGTGGAACTAGTTTAGATGGAGCATGTTGGTCGCCATGGGAAAGTTGGGCCAAAGGGCCTGTTCCAACACTGTATGACTATGAAAGATGACCACGTGGACAGGAATGCAAACCCTAGATTTTGATCAGCTCAGCTATGATCTTATATGGCTATATAGGCTTTAAGGCTATTCCTGCTCCCGATTCCATATTCATATACCTAGCTGTATATTTCATAATCTCTTGATACAATAGTTTTTTTTAATGTGTTTATTTTATTTTATTAAATCACACCCCCATGTTAAAGTTGGAATTATTTGGATGCAGCAATTGGGCATGTCATTTAGGACCAGGTAAATGTATTTATTCATGTTTAAAATATACTATACATCAATCCCAGTGGCATATTAAGCACAAATTATAAACTTACATAAATTATCCAGACTCCACTGTGCACAGAAGCCAACTTGTCGTTTAAGGTAATCTCTGTGATTTACCCATGACTCCAACAATAGTAGTTGATCACTAATATACGATTCAGAGACGGTTAATTTATTTTCACCTATGATTAAAATTGCATTATTTTAGTACTCCTTGTACATACTTACACGAACACATTTGAGAATGTTTTCAGATGAAAAAATATTATTTTTTTAATACAGATGCAAAGAATTAGTTTGCAACTTCTAAAATTAATCCTATTACGGCAGTTCAAATATTTATACTGGAACAATTAAACCAGGATAAATTCACTATCAAAGCATTGTCTTGCACTTTATGTCATCAATGATCAAGGGTCAAAAGTGGTATTTATACTGAAATACTGTCCAGGAATTACCGTGGATAATTCTGATCTACATTTTACTAACAGTGTTGCAATCTGGTACACGACACAAACAGCATCTGTTGTGGCATAATGCAAGACTGACTGAACAAGTAGGAGTGTTCAAATAATAAGACATCAAAATGTATAGAGGTTTTTGATGAGGTAGCCAATATATTTGTTAGGGGAGGATGGGGGAAATTAGGTACCCAAAGTAGTCACTAATATATCCAATTAGGATTTGAAGTGTAAATGCAGGCATGCTCCCCCATTTTTTGTAATCCAGATTTTAAAACTCCTTCTCCACTTTCCGCGAGACGGTGGGGGTGGGACTGATGATCGAGGGCACCGATTGGACGAGAGAGATGTCGGTCAGCAGGCAGTGGGGGGGGGGGGGGGGCACGATGATTCAGTGCGATGATTGGAGGGAGGTGACGGTCAGAGGTGGAGGTAGGGAGGTGGGACTGAGGATAGAGCGCAGTGATTGGAGGAGGGAGACGTCCTGGTGGAGCAAAGATCAGAGCGGAGCTGGAATCGGCCCGTTTGCGGGGCTTGTCATCGCCCAGCCCAGCGCAGCTTAAAATCGACCTCGGGATCTTCTACCGCCCCACAGTCAAATTGCTGCGTCGAGGCGATCGAGGCTCCCGATGTTGAATCCCCCGCCTGGCAACGAAAGGCGCCGCGAACGGGCCGATTGAAGCTCCACAATTCGGGGCAGACGAAGATGCTGCCGCCGTACTCGAGTCGGTTACCAACTAGGTCAGTTGCCGATGTTACCGCCCACAGGGCCCACGGCCAAAACCGTGTGTGTGCGCGCCTGCGCGGCCACCAAGAAATTGCGTCCTCCCCATGTTTTGACAGTGATTTCTATGCCTGAAGGAAATAGTTGGTCAAAACTTTAATTAGATTTCTTTCGATAGTCAACTAGTTGAACTTTTCCAGGATGAATTCAGCCACAATAAGTTATACATTTCTATTGATATCTACAGTATAAGAATTGTTTTAGAAATATTTGGAACCAGTCTTTTGGAATCCTTGTCTTTTGGATGGATGAGAAATAACGCTACTTATCGTTCTGGTACTCTCATGGGTTGTATCACTGAGTGATTGGAGACCATGATGCCACATGCAATATTCTCATTTCTCAACCATGCTGTTGGTTGCATCAGTTAGTGCAAGAGAATTGCACAATGAATCATTCATGTGCCTCAGCAATCAGTGAAACAATAATGTAAATATAGGAAAAATATTTATGCTGAACATTTTCTCTCATGGATTCATACATTATCAAAAACTTACTTGTTTGTGCAAACTTCTCCAAGGCAATGAGAGAGAAAAGCATGACCATGGGGTGAGACTGTACACTCTGCAATATTAAGAGTCACACAATAAATAAAATGCCACATTTATTAGTTGTAGAGTTTGAGTCTTGAATTAGATCATGTAAATAATAATTTTAGATTATTTCCTGGATGTACAAGCACATAAGATTTGAATGCTTCATTTGTGAACGGGTGAACACAAACAACAATTCCACAATTGCTTGTGTACACTCCTTAACATTTAGCAGTAATTTATTGGTAGGGAATCATTTGAAGGCGTTTCAAATATATAAAAGCAAATTAGTCAAATGATTAAGTGTGATACTAATCAGGTTAATTACTTGCATTAATATTGTAAAATAGATTGGAACTCTTACCCTCAAGAACACATCCTCAAATACCAATAAGTAAACTCATCCACAAGGGAACAAAAAACCCCCCATGACAAATTATCGAGTGGCCAAGCAGCTCCTCAGGGAGCCGGGAATCATGAGCAAAAGTAGGCAAAATAACATTAGATTGGCTTAAGATACAAATCCACAAAATTAGCTGGGCCTTGCATTTAGTATCATTACCCAAGAGCTCAGATAATGGAAAGAATAGGTGCTAGTGACCACAATTCAGGTCCATTCAATAATGAGTGAATACTTAACACAAGTATTGATCCAGGGAAAGAAAAACAAGAGAGTCGGGGAGATCTGCTTTTGATCACTTTGTCCAATGTGGTAAATGATTGATTGAATGGCAAATTAAAAAATGGCAAAGCACTCTGGGAATTTGGAATCCACTCCCATTTCTGCATTAAAATAACACTTTTTTTTTTCTTACTTCCATCATTTGTGCCAAGGACCAAGTGAAATTAAGAACGTGTATTTAAAATTAACAATTTTCCAATCAATATGCAAAGCACAACAGGGCAAGTTTTTTGGCACACAAGATTTCATGTTCCTCAGCAATGTTCCTGACATTCTTGCACAAGTATGTTTACAGAACACTTTCCTTTCAACTATTTGAGTCACTCCTTTCCAAAAAGATATTGCAAGAGAAAACAAACTTGCTACAAACAATTAGAATCCATCATTTATCTAGAGGCAACCTCTATAATATGGATAATAGAAAACCGCACTGACAGAATCCACAACTCTCTTCTAAAACAAAATCCACATGTAGAGTAACAATTGCTCTTACTTAATTTAAATTGAAAAAAAAGCTTAAAATATTCTCAAAGCAAATAAGCAACTCCTGAGTGACATTGAGTGGGAAGGAATTTCACGGGGTCCTAGAAGATAAAACTGAATAGATTATTGTGATGGAGCAAGACAAAGTAAGAGGACAGCTAATGTGAAACATCAGAATAGACTGCCTGCAGTATATTTAACAGCAGACAATGAGTATATAAAACAAATGAGTGAAACTGGAGACAGAATTAAAGTTAAATCTTTAAATGTGTCTTTTTATGTGTCTTTAAATGTGTCATTTTAGAGTCTCAAAATTAAACCAAGTTGCACCTGTAATTTCCCAATGCTCCAGCTCAACTGGAGTCACTGTCCTTATGAACAAAAACACAGATTACATTATCTGCCCTCATCTTTCAGTCAACCTTCACCACCCAAGAATCAAATTATTTTGCTGAATGCATTCAATCATATGGCAGACATAACCAACAAAGTACTCTTCCGGTTACACCCATTAACTATGGTGCATCTGAGATATGGGACTCGATTACTTCCTCCATTTTCATAAGACCACCTCATTCATACTGTTCATAGTTCACCAGCATACAGAAAGTAATAGCAACAGATCTTTACCCACGCACCTCTTATTACAAGGTCCTTTATAACTCCTTTTATGACTAAAATCATAGAAGACTCTTTCCACTTGCCTTCTATCAAGCCAAACTCCATGGCGTCACTTTTACTGGAGTCAATTCTTCAATTTCAAAAGTGTTTTCGAACCATCTGTATGGTTGCTACAGTAACATACTGGGCATGTGAAAAACTCACATATTCTGCACAGAATGGAAGATTTCCACAGTAACACCAAGCACAATGACATACTTGCTGCAGTTTTGTGTTGCTGAGTGGGCAGAATTCAATCATTGGATTTAAAAACACTGCGTCCAATGTCAAATTTAATACCCACTTCAGTGGATTAAGACACAAGATTGTTTTGCTTCCAAAGATCTAAACAACTTTAAGTGTGAGATAAATACTTGGCTCAGACAAAATACCATGTTTAGGCTACAGAAATGCTTGTAGAAATAACCTCTATTAGAGTGGAAAAATGTTTAAATGTTTAAATCTCCAAAATTAAATTTTTAGAGATTTAACAATCTCAGACTTGAGAAAGTAGCCTGTTCACTATTTTCATTAATTCATAAACTCTACATCTGGTATCATCCTTATAAAGCTTATCTCTAATATCTTTAGTGTCTCTACATCATTTTCCTATATGGAAACAGAGTACAGCAAAAAAAATTCTTAGGCTTAGTTATCAGTTTTCATTTCTGCAGTCTGATCTAGTCCTGCCTCATTTTATGACATCTGCCATCTTTTGTAAATCTCCAGCTGGAAGTAATACCTTCATTTAGCAAAACAAAATCTCCCGTAAACAAAGTTGATGCCAAGCCGCATAGAGAAGCTGACCAAAGGCTTGGTCAAAACAGAAGATTTTGGCTAAGATAATAGATTTCTGAATGAATGGTTATGGAAACCTAGCAGTGAAGTTTATCCCAACAAAAGGATCCGCCACAGCCTTATTGAATGGCTTTGCAAGCTCAATGTTGTATGTTCCTGTTTTAATGGGATTCTCAAAATAAGAGAGATGGGGACAAGTCTAGACGTTGAAGACTGTGGCAGCTGAAACTACAGCCACAAATGGTGGATCGTCAAATTGTGGTGCAAGCATGGTCAGAATTACAGAAGCCCAGATATTTGAAATTATTTGGGCTGGTGAAAATTACAGAACGGATGCGAGACAGTTATAAGAAATAAGTTTCAACATTGAAACTTGGTTTTATCAGGAGCCATTGTAGCTCTTCAAATGGAGGCGACAATGGATGAATAGAACTTTGCAAGTTAGCAGTATTAAGTACTGGTAACTTCAAGTGAAAGGCATAGACGAAGGATTTCATGCAGCAAGTGAATTATGTAAGGGGTAACTTAAAGGTAGAAATAACACAGCCTTAGCAATAGCACTGATATGTGCTCTAAGGTGCCAGGCTCCTTGTGGCAATTAAGTTTTAACCAAGATTGAACAAACTGTCTGGTTTGCTGGACAGAGAAGTAGGGGTGATGTCAAATAAGCGGAGTCTGTGACTGGTACTGATAATGCTAACTTGAGTCCGTCAAATACATGGTTGGAGAAAATTTCAGCTTAACCAGACAATATACAGAAGGCCAAGAACAAATGATATAAAAGTTAGATATCATCAGCACTATTGGAAATTGAGTGATTGGATGAGTTCATGAGATAATAAATAAGATGGCCAAGGATAAATTCTTTGGAGGTAAAGGAGGCAATGACAGATGCAGAGAAGAGGTTTGTACTTATGATTTGCAGCATAACTTACGGCAGTTAAGATCAGTTAATTGATACTATAGGTTTAAAATTGCCCAAGTAACTAATGAACATGTTGAGGATGCTGGTGAGTTTATTTGAACTTGAATCATTTAATTTTCATTATACAATAGTCATGCATCATCTCAATTTGGGTAAACACCATTGTTGTATGAATCTCCCAAAGTTGCATACTTGGCTTAATAAGGATTCTAACTGATCAGTGGCATAACACCAAACCGACAAGCAGTGATTAATAATTGATCTGGCTTGATCTACAAACCTCCGGGAACATTGGCCTCATTACATTTACCCAAACATTGGCATATGTGCCCTGAGATCTGGAATACCACTTTAAAACCTGTCCCAGAGACACTTCTCAAATCATTCTCTTGGCTCAAATCTTTGGTTATGTCTTAACATCTTCTCCGTTAGTTCAGTCAGGAACTATAACATTTTGACCAAAATTGCAGCTTATTGACATAATCTACGCAGTTTTGAATAAAATACAATATACAAATCAGACAAAAACACCAAGATTGGTACCAATTGTAAGATGTATGAAGTAGAAAAAAATCCAGTTTTTCCATTCTGTTTTGGCAATAGATTGGCTATGAGGTGATTTGTTTCTTAAAGAGTTAATACATCAGTTACACTCACCAAACTTTCCAGTAAATATTCTAAGGTGCCTGGGCTGAGAAGACCAATGCTGGCAGGACCTATAAATATTGGAAGTTTAATTAAAGAAGCAGTTTCATCACAAAAACCTAAGAGATTGTCATTGGGTATTAGCCATAATTGGGATTAAAAATGAAAAAAAGTTCATTCTTTGCATTAAAAAAAAAAAAAAAAAATGGCATACGTTCACAAACCTACCAATTAAATGAAAGCACCGCAGGAGAATCAACAATTTTAGGTAGCATTAAACTATGTCTTTACCTAGCCACAATTCTGATTAAAAAGGTAAACAATAAACCCAGTAATTATGTTTTCAAATCTTCAAAAAGCTTTTGCAATACCCATCGCAGCTCCTCAAGGGTCACTTCAAGAGAAATTCCAAAATACTTAATTGTACATACACATAAAAGAGAAGTTTTCAATTTGGAAAGTGCTTACGCAGTATTTTTTCAACGAGAGCAATGGTGAAAACAGAAAATACACCTTTGAGAAAACAAATCAGATGTTTTTCTTCCACAATGCCCCGGAAGCACAATACATTGCATCACAGATGTTAAACGACATTAATTGCCCCATCTGTGCCTTAACAAGAACGCAAACTGCAATGGTTAACCAGTTTTCACTGGGCAAGAACCATCGAGTGGCTTTCCAGGCTATTTCACAGATCATTTAAAGAATCAATCAAATTGATATTGTAACTATGATAGTTGGGGATGGGAGGGTGGTTATATAAACTAATATAACTAATTATATTACAATGGGATATTAATGAAAATGTAGATGGTGGGTAACTCATTAGGCACACAGATAGGGATGACAGTCAAATTCCTTTTCGCGGAGAGAAAATGTCAAATGCCATAAGGCAAAGTTTTGAGGGGAGTGACAGCAAGTTTAGAAATATGTGCGGGGCATGTTTGTTTTTTTCTTGCAGAGTGGTAGGTGCCTGAAACATTCTGCTGAAGGTGGTGGTTAAAGCAGATACAATGGTGGTGTGAAAGAGGATTTTTATATAGGTATATGAATATTAAGGAATAGAGGGATATAGGTCATGTGAAGCCAGAAGGGTTAGCTTAATCTGGCATCATGTTAAGCACAGAATTTGTGGTCTGAAGGTCCTGTGCAACACTGTCTTATGTTCTAAAAATGCCTCTAAGCAGTGACTGTATCTGAAAACATAAGCAGTTTAATTATTTTATAACCAGCTTTTTAAGACTTAGAATTTTATTTAAACAGAACTCAAACAAAGAAGCCATGGCGAAGACTGAAGGTAGACAAAAATGCTGGAGAAACTCAGTGGGTGAGGCAGCATCTATGGAGAGAAGGAATAGGTGACATTTCGGGTCGAGATCCTGCATCAGACTAATGTGGGGGTGGGGGGGGGGGGGGGGGGGCAGGAAGAAGAAAGGAAGAGGTGGAGACAGTAGGCTGTGGGAGTGCTGGGAAGGGGAGGGGAAGGTGGGAGAAAGCAAGGACTACCTGAAATTGGATAAATCAATGTTCATACCGCTGGGGTGTAAATTACCCAAGCGAAATATGAAGTGCTGTTCCTCCATTTGCAGTGGGACTCACTCTAGCCATGGAGGAGGCCAAGACAGAAAGGTCGGATTCGGAGGAGGAGGGGGAGTTAAAGTGCTGAGCCACCGGGAGATCAGGTTGGTCAATGCGAACTGAGTATGTTGACAACATACATTCTTCCTCCATTTCCTCAGCTCACCAACACACCCATTTTGGAACATATTAACATATGCAGTATGAATACATCCCTGTGAGGGAGTGTCCCTACAAATATTGTGTACATAATATCGAACACGATCAGTATGTGACATTATATACTATTGTGCAGTATAAAGCATTAGACCAGATAATGACGACGACATGTGATCATTACTGTAAATGGTGCAAGTACAGGATAACATTAGTATCCATTCTACAGTAATAATCAACAATCAATCTGCTCTACATCTACTCTCCCACTCTTACCCTCTTCATACAGGCAAATAATGAATAAAGATATTATTTCATAACGTTCAATTTAGTACTCTGACCATGGCTAATCCATGAAATGAAAGCTTAAGGCTATCCCAACGCACAGTGAATTGCTGATATCTGGCATTTGTTTCTTTTACAATTTACTCTTTCCTTCCACAGTTGGATGGCACTAATCTCCACACATTCTGGATTTCACAGCAATAGGGTCAGCATAACTCTCCTGTTGTATCAATGGAAGAGAGCCGAGTAACAATCCAAGTTGTGGACTTCGTGCATCCCTGCTGAGCACCATTCACACTCTCCACCACATACAAAAAAGATTAAAAATGGCATCCATACCTGCAAGCTTTTCAGCCAGACATCCCAGTACGGCAGTGGTGTTGCGATGTTTAGCTGGATTGCAAGCATCCTGTTTTGCTAAAGATGCACTTAAATTCAACATTTCTGATAGTTTTTGTAATGCATCCTAGTAAAAAATTATGTAAATATCATGATATTTTTCAATTTTGGATCATTTAAATAAATCAACAAAATCATTTCCATGGAATGCTTTGCTATTGTGAATGTAATCATTAAAAAAAGTCTCAGTCTCCTCAAACATGTAATTGCCAATTTGCACCTGATAAATGTATAGCAAGGAATGTGGATATGGTCGCGATTATGGAGGCAAGGGATTGCAGATGTTTGGAAGCCAAAGCAAAAAAAACACAAGATACTGGAGGAACTCAATAGTTCAGGCAGCACCTGTGGTGTGAGCCGAGAGAGATAAAGGATCTCTTGAAACATCAGCTGTCTGTCGATTGCAGCCCAGATCAAGGGTTGACCTGAAAATGCTGACTGCTCATTTTCCTCCACAGATGCTTCCTGACCTACTGAGTACACAGCTTGTTTTCTGTTGCCTGTTATGTTTTCACGTTAGTCCAGTTTGCATGTTAATTGATATTTATTCCACCATACAGTTTACTTTTTAAAATTGTCAACTTTCAGGAAGTAATACACATTGCATACAGTAGTTACATACCAACTGAGATGGAAAGAGAATGATTATCCCAATCACCTAGAGTACTACTGTACACATGTAAAATTGGTAACAGGCAATTCATGTCACATTATAGACAGGCATTATTTACAGGTAATATTAATATCAGCGCCAATATTTGAAAAAAATCCAATGTGGTTTGCTGGCAGCAGCAGTGTGGCATCGCTCTGGCGCTTTCTTCAGGGCATCCAGCATGGTGCCGCCTACCAGCAAACAAGACGGCCTTGGTCATAATGGGGCTCCCTCTCCATTTGCAACACTGCGACTCCTGCTGATGCTGTTGCCTCTTCCTGTCGGCTGTTGCTTTCTCCACTCTGCCATTTCCCCCCTCCACCTCTTCCACCCCCGGAGTTGCCAACATCTTTGACCTTGTAGTTCTCAGCCATGGCGAGCCTGCTGGAAGTCG
The DNA here is from genome assembly GCA_035221665.1 of Okamejei kenojei. Taxonomy (NCBI): domain Eukaryota; kingdom Metazoa; phylum Chordata; class Chondrichthyes; order Rajiformes; family Rajidae; genus Okamejei; species Okamejei kenojei. The sequence continues at coordinate 14,940,448 of CM069147.1, forward strand.
ATCTCCCCCGCCTCTCTCCCTCTTGCTTGCCCTCGCAGTACAATACTAAAGTGGACAAGAAGTGAGTCTTGACATCACTTTTATATCTATTATTAAGTGACGGGAAGCCCTCACCATCCTCCTGTTGCTAAACTTGTGTTTCTCATTTTATTAATCTTTCAGATCATGGCAAAACCTGCCCAACCCGCTTCTCTAAACATGCTGGGTCCCGACTTAACGACTGCAAATGGCAGTAGCATACTGCTCGGAAATTCAGCAGTGGGCTTAAAAATAAAACTGTTTACATATGTGCGAATTTATGCAAGTCGGGAAGTGGCTGTACATAGTTTCCTTTAGAAACTGGATTCAAAGTTTATTAACATAGATTTGGTTAATTGCAATTTCATGAAATGTCATTGTATACCAAATTACTTAAAAAAATCTTCCACACAGAACATGGTAGAGGATATTCAAATTGGACAGGAACTACTTACTTTGGTTGGCAGTGGACACTCATCAAGCAGCAATGTAATGACAGCTGGCCCTAATGGATCTTCTAGAGGGATAACTCTGATTAGCGACTGCACCACTTCCAGCCAGCCTTCATCTGTCAGTAAAACAAAACCCAGCTCAGTCTACGTAAATGAAATTATTGTATGTTTTAACAAGTCTATTTTCAACTTAATTACTCAATGGGCGATGGGAGACTTTGTTCAATTACATATCCCAAAAACAGACATTTAAGATTTTTTTTACAATTTAAATGGTTAGAAACACAGAAACATTTTATTAAAAAATCTCAACATTGCTCAAATTACAGCATTAACTCAAATTAAAGCCGCTTTAATCATCTGTGTAACTAATTACAATATCATCTACCTCAAATCTACACCATTTATTGAACGATAGCAACATAAGGATAAAATTGAATGCCAAACAAATTAAAGGTTGCAGAAAAGCAATTAAGGATAGTGCTCAGAAGGAAATTTCAACTTGCACTCCAAACCCCAGAACATATTACAGTTCATCAGTTGTAACATGCATCCAGACCTTGCTGGGTAAACCCTGGCCAGTCACACCGCCGACAAACTTCATGGCATAGCTACGTTCGTTCGTAACGACTTGGCCTGGTCAGCTATAGCACTGTCCGCAGAGGATGCAGAGGTAGAATGGATCACAACCAAAGTGCAAGACACTACCATCATCAACATTTACAAGCCGCCTCCGAGCAGGTTGGTCCCAACATCTCTGCCAGATGTCCCAGCCCCTGCTGTGTATGCTGGTGACTTCAACAGCCATCATACAGGCTGGGCATACAGCAGCTCCAACTCTGACGGTGACTTCCTGGCAGAATGGGCCTCGATCGCCAATGCAACACTCATATACGACCCAGAGGAGCCACGCACCTTCTACTCTGCACGCTGGAACAGCACCACCAACCCGGACATGGCCATCGCAAAATGTCGCAACAACGAACCGCTCCCAGTAAGACGCATCCTGGACAGGTTTCCCCGGTCACACCATTGACCATCGCTCATAACCATTCCTTCTCTGGTCCAGCCAGTGGAAGGGAAAGACGTCAAGAGGTGGAACTTCCGGAAAGCAAACTGGGTAGGCTTCACACAAGAAGTGAATAAGGCAGCCGCTGGCCTCCCACCAACCTGAACAACACCTATGACTCATACTGCAAGATGCGGCGGCCAGCAGCAGTATGTTCTTCAAGAAGAACATCCCCCCATGGTGTACGTAAAGCCTATGTTCCCTGCTGGGATGACGAATGTGAAGACCTACTTCGCGCCCACACAGAATCACAAACCAGCGAAGACAGGGACAAGCAGCGAATGACCTAATCTGGAGACTAAATGAGGAACGCAAGCAGAGATGGATGGAGACAGTGGAATCAATTGATTTCACACACTCCAGCCGTCAGGCGTGGCAGACTATGAATAAGCTGATGGGCAGGTTGACAACCCCAGCACAGTGTCCCATCGCTGCAAATTCCTTCACGTCGCTACTGCTGAGCAACGGCCGCTTCCCCAACGCAGACAAGGACTTCACCAGAACAACATCGGCGAGAGTCCACGAGCTTCACACGGACCCGAGCTGCGACTCCAACCTATCCCACGATTACACAACACAAGAAATCAAGCAGGCCATCCGACGGCTGAAAACCGGTAAGGCACCAGGCACTGACGGCATCCACCCGGAATACATAAAACACCAAGGCAAGAAAGCAAATGACTGGCTGTGCTCCTTCCTCTCCACGCGTTTCCGCTGCCTGAAGCAGCCAAAGATCTGGCGCCGTGCCAAGGTGATCGCTCTGCCGAAGCCAAACAAGCCTAGCGATGATCCCAAGGGATACCGACCCATCTCATTGCTGTGTGTTCCATACAGCTACTGGAACGTGTCCTCCACACACGTCTCAATCCAGTGCTCGAAGCCCAGCTGCCAAAGAACAGACTGGCTTCCAAAGAGGTAGGTCAATGGCGGACCAGGTGACCCTCCTGTGCCAAGACAGAGGACAGCTTCCAGGCAGGGGAGAAGGCTGGCGCTGTCTTCTTGGACCTCACAGCTGCATATGATACTGTCTGGCTGCGTGGACTACACATGAAGCTTCTGGAAACCATCCCAGACAAGCACATGGTGAGCTTCATCATGGAGATGCTGAGCAACCGCAGCTTCAGGCTACACACCAGCAACGGGCAATGCAGCAGGGTGAGGAAACTTAACAGCGGCGTCCCACAGGGCTCAGTGCTGGCACCAATGCTGTTCAACATCTACATCCATGACCTGCCTGCAACCCAGTCAAAGAAGTATGGCTATGCTGATGACCTGGCCATCCGACTCAGTAAGCCATCCTGGGAAGCAACAGAAGAGGGCCTCTCTGAAAACATGAACATCCTGTCTTCATACCTGAGAAACTGGCACCTCAAGCTCAGCATGGGTAAGACAACATCTTCAATGATCCACCTCAACAACAGGGAAGCAACCCGTGAGATGAACGCATGGTGGATAACGCCCGGTTACGGTCCCAGCCCGTCCCCACGTACCTCGGTGTGAAGCTCGACAGAACGTTGTCATTCAAACAACACCTGGAAGGTGCCAAGGCAAAGACAAGCGCCCGTGCCGCACTGATTCGCTGCCTAGCCGGCACCACATGGGGAGCCACGACAAAGACACTGCGCATGTCCACAGTGGCCCTGGTGTTCTCAGCCGCTGAGTACTGCACCCTGATCTGGTGCCGTAGCCCTCACGCCAAGAAGCTGGATGCTGCCCTCAACAGCGCCCTGCGGACTGTCTCCGGATGCCTACGAGCCACCCCAGTAAACCAACTGCCCGTCCTCACTGCCATCGCCCCAGCCAACATCAGACACGAAGCAGCCACGCTGGCCCTCTCCCGAAAGGCACAGACCAATAAATCCCACCTCCTCCATCAGATCGTCACAGAGACACCACGACGAGTGCGCCTCAAGTCACGGCACCCCTTTGCCACACAAGCCCAAGAGCTGCTCTGCACAACACCGGCTGACGCCTCTAAGGCTGCGTGGGTCAAGACGAGATGGAGAGACCAGTGGAAGTCAGCAGAACCATCTAGGCTACACCAGTACATCAATGACCCCATGGACCTCCCTGGCCAGGACCTGCCCTGAAAGCAGTTTCTATATTTGCGATGCTATCAGACCAAAGCTTAATTAACCCCAAATATTTGCTCGTCCACAACCAATATAAAAACTACCAAGATATGGGCTACGAGTGATCAACACCGAAGCATATTCCGAGCATTTATTACATTGTGTGTTTAGTTATACAAGGGACTAAATCAATTTTAGCTTTAAACTCAGCTTGCTTCAATAACAGTGCTTCAGGAAGTTAGTGTAGGGCTCTAGTTGTACACCAATGCAGTGGCCTTGTATGCCATTCAATTTTATTTCTAATGTTACCTAACAATTCTAGACAGTTGTCCTCAATCAGGCTAGAAATACATCTTGCCAGAATAGACATTGTTTTTTTGCTAAAATGGTAATATTGTACTGAAATCCCCTCATCTGCCGAAACAAAATCAATCATCCATTCCCATATGAGACCAATATCCCATCCATGACATGTAAATCACTTCATTCATTTTGGATCAGTACAATTAATATCTACTGCATAAGATTATGTAACATCAAAAAGGTAATTCTTGTGTTAGTTTACAAAAGGCATCCTTTATTCACCAGAGATGCTGCCTGACCTGCTGAGTTACTCCAGCACTTTGTGTCTATCTACCGAAAGGAAGTCCGATTACATCAAGTGTTTGAGACTAAAAGATGAGATATTGATGATTATTTTCATTAGTTGCTCAAGTAACATTTATTAGGCTTTTTAATTACTAAAGAAATTATCCATGCCACTAATGACTCAATAAATATGCCCCTTTCGAAAGTTTATATTTTTAACATCAACCTTGCTGGCAACACAACTTTTGGTACCAGTGTTCCCTAAACATTCTCTTTACATCATATGAAGATACATCCCCAATATACTAAAATGGTACGGTGAGCCTAGTAAGCTGCAGTACACATCAAGCATTGATGGTGCTGAAGTAGGGATGGTTGAAAGTTTCAGGTTCTTAGGAATAAATATCACCAGCAATTTGTCCTGGATCAACTACATTAAAACAATGGCCAAGAAATCACAACAATGCATCTTCTTCTTTAGAAGCCTTAGGAAGTTTGGCCAACATAATCAGGGAACAGTTTCACCCCAGTCTCTCCCTCTTCACCCCTCTCCCATCAGGCAAGAGGTATAGAAGTTTGAAAACGCATACCTCCAGATTCAGGGACAGTCTCTTCCCAACTGAACCACCCTCTCACCAGCTAGAGGGTGGTCCAGACCTCCCATCTACCTCATTGGAGATCTTTGAGCTATCTTTAAATCAAATTTTATATTGCACTAAATGATATACCATTTATCCTGTACACTATGGGCGGCTTGATTGTAATCATACATAGTATTTTTGCTGACTGGATAGCATGCAACAAAAAAGCTTTTTGCTGTACCTCAGAATATGTAATAATAAACTAAACCAAAAACATGCATTTCAGATCAAGACAATTTCCAAAATATTTAAATTGGCTTGCTAAATTAATGTACTTCTTTCATACAAAACAGTTGAGAACAATGTCACAAATACAATAATAGGGCGGCCAGATAATTATAACGGAGAAAGGAATTAAAAAAAAACAAGGGATAGAACCATACAACGAAAAAAATCTGAAATGATCTTTCTAAATTGTAAAATGCCATACCAATTAAAAATAATACAATTTCCATCAATTGTTAATTTGTCAACACTGTATTGCTGGTATCTTTTGCTGGTAGTTTTAACTCAAGAAAACCCATCACTTCCTATTCATTTGTAAACCTCTCTGGAAAGCAGAGATAAAACAAAAGTCAATGCCTATGCTCAATGTCGGAACTACAGTGCCCTCCATAATGTTTGGGGCAAAGACCCATCATTTATTTGTTTGCCTCCATACTCCACAGTTTGAGTTTGTAATTTTTTTTTTAAAAAATCACATGTGGTTAAAGTGTACATTGTCAGATTTTATTAAAGGGTATTTTTATACATTTTGCTTTCACCATGTAGAAATTACAGCTGTGTTTATACATAGTTTCTCTTCCCCCCCCCCAATTTCAGGGCACAATAATGTTTGGGGCATATGGCCTCACAGGTGTTTGTAATTGCTCAGGTGTGTTTAATTGCCTCCTTAATGCAGGTATAAGTGAGCTCTCAGCACCTAGTCTTTCCTCCAATATTTCCATCACCTTTGGAAACTTTTATTGCTGTTTATCAACACGAGGACCAAAGTTGTGCCAATGAAAGTCAAAGAAGCTATTATGAGATTGAGAAACAAGAATAAAACTGTAAGAGAAGTGGTTCTTAACCTTTTTGGCCGCACGGCCCCATCAGACATTCTTGGTCAGTACCGTGACCCCCAAAACAAAAATTGGAAAAAAAACCAACCCGATTTATTAAAACACGTCTGCCAATACTCAGTCAATGGGATGGTTGAAATTGCTTCGCAGCCATCAGGCGATCAAAACGAGGACGAATACTCAACAGGCAGCACCTGTCAGCGCCAATCACAAGCCTATTGTGTGCCTTCGTTTTCAAGTTACCAATGGTTGAGAATCCAGCCTCACAGTGATAGGTTGAGGGGGCTGGACCAATTGGGTCAGGGCCCTCTTCGAAAGAACAGGACAGTCCTTCACTTTCAGCCAAAACATGGCGAGCTCTAATTCCATGAAGTCACTCTTAAGCTGCGCATCTTCACAAATTCGGTAAAATTCAACCTTCGCAGCCACGTCAGTATTGCTGAAGGCACAGTCTTCAACGAAAAAGGGTCGGATGATCCACTCATCATGAAAGCAGTCGTCCAGTCCGAGGAAGTAACGTTCGATGGCTTCACTAATTGCCAGAAAGTGGGTTGAGATCACCTCGTGGAAGTGGCATTCAGCATCTGGCGTAGCATCCAGGAGAGTCGTCATCTCAGGGAAGATAGTTGTGTCACTGTCTTGGACTTTTCTCTAGTAAAGGTGAATCTTCCTCTTGAACGCTGCCACTTTGTTACGAGCCGTGTGTAGCATTGGGAGGTTTCCTTAAAGTAACGGGGTCAAGGAATTCATCTTGGCGAAGAAGTCAGCCAAGTAAGCAATCTTCATCACGAACAGTTCATCCTGCGTCTTTTCATGAAGCCGATTCTCCTTCTCGGTACATCCTCTCTCCAAGAACAGCGCTATTTCCTCTCGAAGTTGAATCACACGATTGAGAACTTTACCATGCGAAAGCCAGCGCACCTGTGTGTGGAATATCAGAACAGTGAAATCGGCGCCCATTTCTTCACACATCCTTTGACGATTCTTGAGTTTGTTGCGCTCTCTCGGATGTGGTTCAATCTTCACCACATCTGAAAACACTTCTCGACGACCAGGAGGGAGAGTCTTCATTGCTAAAGCATGGCAATGTATCATGCAGTGGGTGAAGGAGACATGGGGTGCGACATCCTTCACGAAGGCTTTGAAGCTGGATCTGCATCCGACCAGGGAAGGTTCCCATCTGTACAAACCCCGACAAGTCGTACCCAGCCAAGCTCGTGTTTGATGAGGAAGGCTTCTAGCATTCTGAACACATCTTCTCCCAGAGTGGTAGTGGCCAATGGCTCCGAGAAAAGGTATTCCTCCTTCATGGCTTTTCCGTTGAGGTAACGAACGTAGACTAGCAGTTGGGAACATGAAACAACATCTGTCGACTCGTCCAGTTGCAGTGAATACACTGGACTGCTCTTCACAGCGCTCACTACTTGCAGCAGAATATCATTACTCATATCTGAGATTCGACTGTTGACTGTGTCATTCAAAAGGGAAATCTGCTTGAACTTGTTTGACTGCTGTTCTCCCAGCACCAACATCGCTGCTTCGAGAAGGCATGGCTTGATAAGCTCTTCACCGATGGTGTGGGGTCTCTTAGTCTGTGTGATTCGATAAACCTCCAGTGCTGCTTCATTTTGGCGACGCAGTGAGTGACCCGTCGAATCGATGCGGGAACCCGTGAGTGCGGCTTCTTTTAATGTGAAATAGTCCACGCCCTTCCCCGCCAGGCCGCAGTGACAAAACTCCAAATGGATCTTCAGTTTGCTTGGCTTCATGATCTCGTGGCTCAAAATCCTGGCACAGATATCACATTGCGGCTTGACCACGGATTTTTGAACAGTGCTTGTGAAGCCGAACTTGAGAAATGCTTCACTATGCGTGCGCTTCTTGGCAGACATGGTCATAACACACACAGTTCGTGTGCGTATATGTAATCACATACGTGAACAAAATATACTGTGTGTGGTATGTACCTAAAAATGGGCTCAACAAATTGATATATTTATGACCCCTTCATGACCCTCGGAAAAACCCCAAACGACCCCCAGGTTAAGAACCGCTGTGTTAGAGACATCAGCCAAACCTTAGGCTTACCAAAATCAACTGTTTGGAACATCATTAAGAAGAAAGAGAGCACTGGTGAGCTTACGAATCGCAAAGGGACTGGCAGGCCAATGAAGACCTCCACAGCTGATGACAGAAGAATTCCCTCTATAATAAAGAAAAATCCCCAAATACCAGTCCGACTAGATCAGAAACACTCTTCAGGAGTCAGGTGTGGATTTGTCAATGACCACTGTCTGCAGAAGACTTCACAAACAGAAATACAGAGGCTACACTGCAAGATGTAAACCACTGGCCAGCTGCAAAAATAGGATGGCCAGGTTACAATTTGCCAAGAAGTACTTAAAAGAGCAACCACAGTTCTGGAAAAAAGGTCTTGCAGTCAGATGAGACGAAGATTAACTTATATCAGAGTGATGGTAAGAGCAAAGTATGGAGGAGAGAAGGAACTGCTCAAGATCCAAAGCATATCACCTCATCTGTGAAACACGGTGATGGGGGTGTTGTGGCCTGGGCATGTATGGCTGCTGACGGTACTGGCTCACTTATCTTCACTGATGATACAACTGCTGATGGCAGTAGCATAATGAATTCTAAAGTGTGTAGACACATCCTATTTGTTCAAGTTCAAACAAATGCCTCAAAACTCATTGGTCGGTAGTTCATTCTATAGCAAGATAATGATTCCAAACACTTCTAAAGCAACAAACGAGTTTTTCAAAGCTAAAACATGGTCAATGTTTGAGTGGCCAAGTCAATCACCTGATCTGACCCCAATTGAGCATGTCTTTTACATGCTGAAGCGAGGCCTACAATACAGGCCTGGCAGAGCATCACCAGAGAAGACACTCAGCAACTGGTAATGTCCATGAATCACAGACTTCAAGCAGTCATTGTATGCAAAGGATATGCAACAAAATACTAAACATGACTACTTTCATTGACATGACATTGCTGAGTCCTAAACATTATGGTGCCCTGCAATGGGGGGACTATGCATAAACACTGTTGTAATTTCTATATGGTGAAACCAAAATGTATACAAATGGCCTTTATTAAAATCTGACAATGTGCACTTTAACCACGTGATTTTTTTTCTATTACAAATCTCAAATTGTGGAATACAGAGGCAAATAAATAAATGATGGGTCTTTGTCCCAAAGATTATGGAGGGCACTGTATACTGTTGAATCGTATCTACTGTGCATATGACTAAATCTGCAGCATGACCATCATTCAGAACCAAGTTAATATAATTGGGCAATGTTGAAAGCATTTTGAAGTTTATATATTCTGTTAAATCTCATGTATCAAATTTATGTTACAAGCTGAATGCTCTACAGTTTCAAATCTATTTTTGCGGGAAAAAAAAACTTATTACTGAAGTGAAACCACAAGCAGCATTAATGCCCCTGTCCAACTAGGGGGGGGGGGGGGGAAGGAGAGGTATTTATGAAAATTGAGAATGCATTCAAATAATGCTTCTTGAGCGACATTTATTGATCAATGTGTTTTATTTGGGTTCATAGTAATAATTGCAATCGTCACCTAGAATTTTGATCTTAATAGTTTTATTTTGTGCACGGATAGTTCATTTAATCGCTTAATTGCTATTTCATTTTCAACTCAGTTGGCATGAAGTTAGTGACTTATTTAGTTAAGTTCAGTACTTACCGGTTTCTGCCATTTCATGCAAGGTGATCATTGAATATGGAGGCTCTTGATCACTAAAAGAAATTAAAAAAAAGTTACTCAGCATATTCTACCAAAAGTCACAATCTGTAGGAATTATCATTATTATCTACAGGAATGATGAAAAGTCAGAAAAAAATCTTAACGGAAGCTCTTTTGGTAACACAAGATAATTTTTTATTGACTTAAGCAATGTACTGATTAAATTAACAATGAATCATCTGCATTTTACAATACATAGACTTTATTTGATCAAATGCAATCAACTCTTTGTCACTAACAATGTATTTTCAGCAAGACAGCTCAGAAAAAAAAAAACCAAACAAGATGCATCCCAAATCATGACTAACCATTTGCATTTTACAGATAGCCACAATGAAAATTGTTGTAATCCAAATTGATGCAATGGAAATGTAAACACAAAATAATCGGGAACTGGAGAATTTAGCCAGCATTACACTTTCAAAGGTCACAGATGAAATGCTTTTCATATTTAAAGATATACATAACTAATGTATTTTAATATATTTACTTATATTTCCAGACAGCCCAGATTTCACAACTCTGCTTATGAATTCATCCCCAATTTAATTACATGAATCATCCCTCTACTTTCAAGAATAAACATGTCAGATTTCTCCTAATCATCAGCATATAATTTTTTTACACCTAAAGCATATCATATTATTTATAATATGAAAAGATACCATCCTGTGAATGTCAATGAGATCATAAGTTTTACTATTGATACATGTGGTAGCTTTGTAGATAAGATACAAAATGGAATAACTCAGCGGGACAGGAAGCATCTCTGGATAGAAGGAATCGTTGATGTTTCGGGTCAAAACCCTTCTTATGTTCAGTTGATGGAGAGAGCACCTGGATCAATGGGAAGTAGGTTTTAATTTTACTGAACAGAATCAACACCAAAATCTTGGAGCAGTGCAGTATCACGGAGTTAATTCGGGTCCTAACATATGAACCTCCATTTAAAGGCCGTTTCACAGCAAGGCTTTTACATATTGTATGTGCTTCATTTCTTCCCCTTCTCTTTAAACTAGAAAGGGACATGGTTTTCTCATTATTATCCTCACTGCACCAAAGATCCAGTTATAATCCTGACCTCAGGTGCTGTCCATCTGATTTGCATATTCCCCACGACTATGAGGATTTCATCCCATATCCCGAAGATGTGCAAGTTGAATGTTCATTGGCCACTATAAATTGCAGCTGGTGTGTAGGCGAAGACTGGAATCTAGAGGTGGCATTGCTCATTTGTAAATGGGGCAAAAATAAAAAGGGGATTAAAAGGCAGGACTAGTGTAAATAAGTGGCTGCTGCTCAGTGTGGATATTTTGTGCTGTAAGTTTATGATCATCTATGCTGCATGTAATCAAAATAACAAGAACTGACTATATTCAAGCATAGTTACATTTGAGCAAACTATTAGCTAAATTGTGAGGAAGGCAAATCACCTGCACAAGTCTTGTACTACATAACTCAACTAGTTTCCCTTCATTCTTTCCATTAACACCCCGAGCTGCATGGGAGCATGCTGACAATAAAGTAATTGCCCTCAATAACTTCTCTTTTGAGTTTTCCCACTTTCTACGAAGGTGCACACTTGCATGTTGTTTTGTTGGCTATGTGAAAGGGTCCCAGAGTAGGTTAATTCCAAATCCATTTGTTTAAGAAGGAACTGCGGATGCTGGAAAATGAAGACAAAAGTGCTGGAGAAACTCAGCAGGTGAGGCAGCATCTATGGAGCGAAGGAAATAGGCAACGTTTCGGGCCGAAACCCTTCTTCAGACCTTTTGTCTACCTAATTCCAAATCTACTCTGGCATCCTTTGCCTACCGTTCCCCTGCTACACGTCCTCACCTGACATCCCATTAACTTCCACAACCAACATATCATCCTTCACTTCTGCTCGCTCCAAATGCATCCTGCCACCAGTCATATCTCCACTAGTCTTCGCCCCTCTTTCTGCAGGGACAATTTATTCCATGACTCCAAGGTCAGCTCAAACCTTACTCCACCCCCAACAGTTTCGCCCGGCACTTTCAGTTCCCACCATAAGTGCTATACTTGTTCCTATACTTCTTCCCTTCCAATTATCTAGGGACATAACAGCACTTCCAAACAAAACAGAAATTCACTTGCCTAATCTATTACATTCATTGCTTGCTCCACATTGATGTAGAATGTCTGTAAAGGCTATCTTGAGCTTCATGTTTTATATCATTTATATCAAGGCTGATGGGTGTATTGAACAACCTGCTGGAGGAGGTAGTTGAGGCAGGTATTATCACAACATTTAAGAAACATTTGGAGTTACACAGATAGGATAAGTTTAGAAGGATATGGGCCAAATGCAGGCAGATGGGATTTGTGTAGTTGGGCCAGTGGGCCCGTTTCCACGCTGTATGGCTCTATAATTTCACAAAGATAATGGTTGAGATAAATGAGCAGAGGTTTACTTGCATTATGGTAGAGAATCCTTCTCACTGATTTAAAAACATATTTCATGGAGGTTTTTGATCTGGAAGAATCGCTTAATGTTTATTATTTTGTGTTTCACCGTTTTAAATTAAATTACATTTAAAAATGGAAAATTTTAATGTGTACATCATTGAAGAGAAACAAAAACTCTCTCAGCAAACTCAAAATATCAGCCATCTCTGTTGGTTTGTTCAAGATGTGAGGCCTCAGCAGGAAATTATGTGCTACAATGCCACAAACTATAGTCAGCATTCTGTAACTTCCCCTTTGCTCGACCCAATGCACTGGAGTTTGATTTGTATTTATGAATGGTATATCTGATCTGTTTGGACAGCATTCAAAACAATGCATTTCACTATACTTTGGCACACATGACAATGATAAACCCAAAACTCAGCTTTGATAAGCTAACATTAAAAAACTCAGTGACACAAATACTTCATTCAAGTTTGCTTTCACATTGTTTGATCTGTGATAATTCTTCACTTTAAATCAGTTGCTTATAGTTATTTAGGAAAGAACTGCAGATGCTGGCTTAAATCAAAGGTAGACACAAAATGCTGGAGTAACTCAGCGGGACAGGCAGCATCTCTGGAGAGAAGGAATCAGATGCTGCCTGTCCCGCTGAGTTACTCCAGCATTTTGTGTCTACCTTGCTTATATACTTGGTGGTTGGCATGGCCAGAGCATCCCAGATTTCTCAGTAAACAAGTGGTTTGTTTGCTCGACATTTTGTGTTGGCTAGCTGTGTTAGTGGGTGTGGTATAATGCAATAGTAATGATAATACACCTCAATCCTTAAAAAGACATTAGTGAGACTAGCAGATTTAATAACATATTCCACTGCTACTTACACAAGCTTTTTATTCAATTTGGTATCTTCAAATTTCCTCAGATGCCCCACAAAAGCTCATCCCTTGATGCTGTATACAGTGTTTCACCCTGCATGATAATATCACTATTGTAAGATAACAGAGATTCCCTACAACTGATATTACTTTGCAGTTAATATCAGAAAAGGCAATTGCAAGGTATCAAGGATGCTTTGAAGTAGGAAGCGCAAAATTCAAGTTGATCACGAGGATTTCTTTTGGGGGGGGTGGGATATATGTGATTTGAGAATGAATGTGAGGATTAATAGAAAGGTTTTGCTAATACATCACTAATCATATCACTTGGGGACATCCGGAAAGAGCTTGCCCACCAATGAAATATTGTGCCCGCGTAGCACACATGTAATGTTGCAAGTTCTTCAACTAATTGGTCAAGACTCCAGGTAAAATGTGCCCTTTTTTTGAAAGAATATCATAGGATTACATACTTCCACCCAATAGCTGACAATACCTCCATTAAAAGAAAAAAAATCAGCTGCAAAGACTCTACCTAAGAAACGAGAGCAACCTATTGATTTAAACAACATATCATTAATTTAATTGCTTTTACAAATGAGATAGGCCGGCAAAAACAGTACATCTGATATATGCATTCCCCGGGTGATCTGATACATTTACTTTCATTATTTTGTAGTTTATTGAAGCCCCTTGCTCATTCTAATGTGCGTTAATGTCTTGGGAACATTGCAGAAAACTTTGACACGTGCAATGACATAATTTGGAGCATGGTAAATATTGAGAGAATAGTAATAGACTCAAGGGGTGGGGGAGGGGGAAGAGGAAGAAACTGGAGGGGTAGAAAATGCAGACGGTCGATGAAATTCAATGCAGGAAAAAGGTAGCACAAACTTGTTAGAAAAATATGAATGACTAGGCAAGGTAAATGCAACATTTTAAAGGTAAAGCAGGAGGAAAACAAATCCAAGGTTGTCTAATCTCTTCTCACAGCTAATCCTACCTAATCCAGACAGTATTGTGGTAAACCTCTTATGCACTTTATCAAAAGCCTTCATATTCTTGTTCTAATAGGGCAACCGAAACTGCATACAATAGTCCAAATGTAGTCCTAGAAAGCTGCCATAAAACTTCCTGACTCATACACAATGCCCCAACCTATGCAGGCAAGGATATCATATGCCTTTTTTAAATCACGGAAAGACAAAGAACTGCAGGCTCTTGTTTACTAAAACAAGTGACAAAAGTGTTGGAGTGAGTCAGCTGGTCTGGTAGCATATTTGGAGAACATGATAGATGATATTTCAGGTTTGGGACCTTTATGGAATATCTCTTATGTCCTAAAGGGTCCCGGCTCAAAACACCATGGTTCTGTCTGCAAAGTTATTAACCAACCCATCTCCAATTATGTCCAAATCGTTACATCTTTAGTGAGAATAACGTCACAACCCTGCCTTCTATGAATTACCCGTTCTAAATCCAAACAACCAAGTCACCATGTATCCAACGCATCTTCTGGATCAATCTACCATGAAGGATTTCATCAAATTCCTTACTATAAAAACAGATGTCTTCGCCAGCTGGTCAAAAAACTCCAAGTTCGTGAGGTATGACCTGCCACAGACAATGGCCATCCATGCTCACTGTCCCTAATTATACCATTCTCTAACAAAGCAACTAAATCCTATTCGGAAGAATCCTTCCTCTCCAGTAGCTTCCCAACTATAGACGCGAGGCTCACCGGTCTATAATTTCTCGATTCTATCTATTTCATCGCTTCAACAAAGTAACAATATTGACTACTCTCCAATAACAATATTGGCAAGTCCATCAGGAGCTTGTCTGTGGCTAGAGAAGATAAAGATCTTCATCAAGGACCCTGCAGCCCCCTCCCTCTCTCAATAACCTGGGATGGATCCCATCAGGCTCTGAAGATTATCCACCTTAATGTTCTTCAGGAGCCCCAACCAATAAAATCAATCATGATTTTATTAACTCCCTACTGGAAGGAGCTTTTGAGACAACTTATGCAGATTATTTCAATTGCATCTTGAGAAATATGTGGCAGAACGGAAGAGGAAAAAAAAAAAATATGGATGCTGGAAATCTGAAATAAAACAAAGAAATTCTGCAAGTTAGTAAAGTTTTAAGATGTAGCAAAGGAGAAAGGTGTCCAAGACAAGGAAGACAGGAAGAAGAAAAGAGCAGCGAAAGATATCTGGGGTGTTAATAGAATTAGGAAATTAAAGTCTTGGGAAATGAAAATATATTTTTAATCTGAAGTTTGTGTAAAAGTGTCCAGCACAAAATATTTCATTGTTTTACAGCTACATTAGAAGAAAACAAGATTCCATGGTCAGAGTGTGAAAAGGAATTGTGTGGCCTACAAAAGCTCACGTTCTTGAGAATGAATGGATGTTTTCCACAACTCAATCAATTTGTACCAGATCGCCACAATGCAAAATGTACATCATAACATTAAATATAACCATATAACAATTACAGCACGGAAACAGGCCCTCTCGGCCCTTCCAGTCCATGCCGACCATTTGTTTTCCCCTAGTCCCAGCTACCTGCACTCAGACCATACCCCTCCATTCCCTTCACGTCCATATACCTATCCACTTTACTCTTAAATGTTAAAATCGATCCTGCCTCCACCACTTCTGCTGGAAGCTGATTCCACACAGCCACCACCCTCTGAGTAAAGAAGTTCCCCCTCACGTTACCCCGAAACTTCTGTCCCGTAATTCTCATGTCATGCCCTCTTGTTTGAATCTTCCCTACCCTCAATGGGAAAAACGTATCCACGTCAACTCTGTCTATCCCTTTCATCATTTTAAAGACCTCAATCAAGTCCCCCCTTAACCTTCTGCGCTCCAAAGAATAAAGACCTAACTTGTTCAACCTTTCTCTGTAACATAGTTGCTGGAACCCTGGCAACATTCTAGTAAATCTCCTCTGTACTCTCTCTATTTTGTTGACATCCTTCCTATAACTAGGCGACCAAAATTGTACACCATACTCCAGAATTGGTCTTACCAATGCCTTGTACAATTTGAACATTACTTCCCTACTCCTATATTCAATGCTCTGATTTATAAAGGCCAGCACACCAAAGGCTTTCTTTACCACCCTATCTACATGCGATTCCACCTTCAGGGAACTATGCACAGTTATTCCTAGATCCCTCTGTTCCACAGCATTCCTCAATTCCCTACCATTTACCATGTACTTCCTATTTTGATTTGTCCTGCCAAGATGTAGCACTTCACACTTATGCAGCACACTAAATTGTAAACAATACATACTAAATGGCAAGTACTAGAGGCAAACTTATTTTAATTGAAGATGCTTTGGTAACTGAAGAAATAAATAGGCAGGTGTTACATCTCTTGCAGCTGCAAAGGAAGTGAAAAGGGGAGCAAATGTCATTTAAGTAAATGAGAGAAGCACAAGGACTACAGTTGCAGCAAAAGAATACTTTCACAATAGTTAAACAGAAGGAGATGTGTGTATTGGTGATTTGTAATAGAAAATATGGGAACTCTTGAATGAGTTTCGTGGATGGGTGGAGAAAGGCAAGGTCAAGGGAACACTATTCCAGTTTTTGGAAGGCTTGAGAGAAGTGCAGGTATAAGTTCTATGTAATTGCTTCCTCGTTCACAGATGCCACCTGGCCTGTTATGCACTTCCAGAATATGCTCCATTTCACATTTCCAGCCAACATTTCGCTTTTACTTGAAAGTTATTTTAACCTCACTAACTCTTTCACATGCTCAAGGTAAGTGTGTTGGATTATGCCCTTGTGAAAAACATTCTGATGAAGCTAGCCTTTGAATCTGTCATACAAGTTAGCTATAATCTGTAAACCATTATTAGATAATTCAAACTAAAATATTTGTATACCCCTGCACTCCCAAATATCCATCTGCTTTTCCAATTCATCTCTTTACCATGACATCTAGTTTCACCTTCGTGCGCACATTGACCTTTTTTTTTTTAAAAAGAGCTGCCACAGGAAGCAGTTGAAGCAGATGTAAAAGCATACAAAAGACATTTGGACAGATATATGAATAGGAAAGGTTTATAGGGATTTAGGACTGGAATTTGTGATGGGCATCTTGGTCGACATGTACGAGTTTGGCCAAGGGGCTATTTCTGTGCTGCATGACTCCATATTTTCAAATTTGTAAAGAAATAACTATCTAAGTCTGCATTCATAATAAAATTCTGTTAACTTGTAACAAAAATCTTCATATGCTGAAACTAATTAAAAATAAAATATTGAATCTGATGAAGAGTCATTGACTTGACATGTTTATCGCTTTGCCTGACCTACTGGGCAAAAATTCACAAATGCCAAATTGGCAATGGGGGTCAGTAAAATTTATGAAGAATGCCACAATTTGCATAACAATAAGTTTTAAATTTCTTTATTATTTCTGCCCTATCAAAAATTAAAAAGATCCAAAGAAGAGTCCCGATCTGAAACATCCCCTGTTCAACCTACTGGTTTCTTCCACAGTTTGCATTTTCACAAATAAAACGGACTTAGAGAACATACCAGTGCAGATGCGAGTTTGATCAGATCCGAGTACACTCATGTACACAGTTGGGTGGAGCCATTTAACTAATCATTAATGAATCATAACCCCATTAAAGTTCCCATAAAGCATTTCTGAGAAATCGGAAACTGTGGCTCCTACATCAGGGAAAATGACTTTCACTTCAATTATCCTTTTCTCAATTATTCTAAACTGCACTTGGGTAAACCTGGGCTGTGTTGTATGGCCATTGCCAACCCGATATGGTCAAGTTAAAACTTCAAATTGACAAAAGAAGTTTGACAGGCGGCTCAATCCTTCCGGGTGTAAAGACAGAACTCTCGTCGGTCCCAACCCTGAAGTTGAGACATAGAAGATGTGTGGAAAAACTTCAAGGCAGTCAGACTTCCCCAAATTCGACCCAAATACAGTACTTGGAACTTCTTACGTTTTATTCCACCTCCTCAGGACCGTTGAGATGCTGAATAAGGTGGCGGGATGGGGAGGGGTTGAGGAGAAGTGGGAGCCCGACTGCAGGCAGATAAAGGAGAGAGAGAGAAGCAACTTACTTATCCACCAGTGTGCGAATGACAGCCAGCGTGTCCAGCACCAGGCAGTCCACGTTCTGCTTCTTCCTGCGAGGTTCGTGGGGCCCCCGGCCCCTCCTGGGCGGCCTCGCCGGCTCCCGGGAGCGGCTCCTGGGCTCGCCCTCGGCGTTGTTGTGATGCTGGTGAAGGGGGTGGTGATGCTGGCGATGATGAGAAGAGGCCGAGGATGGCGGCGGCGGGGGAGGGGGCGGCTGGTGACAGCGCTGGGCCGGGGGCGCCGCGTTCTCGCCGGCGTCGCTGTCCTCCCGACACACGCAGCTGTTCCCCATGCGGCCTGCAGCGCCGCGCGGCTCTCGGGAAAGCAGAAACCCTCGCACCAGGCTCCGAGTGGCGTGGAATATGGTCCAGGCCGCTACGATCATCTAGGAAGGCAGCCGCCGCGACAGCGTCACCATCCTGTCCCGGGCGCCGGCCTCTCAGTGCGGCTCTAGCGGCGGACCCCCGCGCCGGGGCACCAGGCCGCCCGCCATCTTAACCCCGCCACCGCCACCGACACCGACGGCCCGGCCGCCGCCGACATCTCTTTAATTGTTTTTTTTTTAAAAAGCACCAGCTGCAACAGCCGCCTTCGCCGCCCCGCCCCGCCGGAGTCTGAGGAAACGCCTCCACCCACCGCTTTACGGTGATCAACAAGCCGCCGTGCCGTGTCGTGTCGCTTCCTTTTGGTTTCCAGCGGCCGCCCACCAGCGGGAAGCTCCGTGTCGCGGCCGCCCACCAGCGGGAAGCTCCGTGTCGCGGCCGCCCACCAGCGGGAAGCTCCGTGTCGCCGGCACCGCTCGCCGTCTGTTTGGAAAAGGCCCGCGCCGTGCCCCGGCCTTCGGCCCCCTCCGATTGGCTTTCTCCTCGCCACGCCCGCCCCAGCCCGCCATTCATTCAATCCCAGCCTTTGAGGGGGTCTTACACTTGGAACAAGATGAGTGAGGGGAAGAAGAACAAAGAAATATACTGCAAAAAAAAAGAGACGCAAAATGTGCTGGAGTCACATCACTCCAATAGTCAGAGTCAGCCATCCAAGTATGACTGCTTTCTTCTCCATTCTTCTCCTTCTTCCCAATTCTCGATATATTCTAACATAGTGTATTGGAAGCAATTGTAGATGCTGGTTTACACTGAATATATCCACAATCTGAGTTGGATGATCTGCCATGATCATATCGAAGGGCCGAATGGCCTACTCGTGCACCTATTTTCTATGTTTCTACAAATGCGGGAATCTTCGGTGCTTATGCTAACATAATATCCCACGAGGGACACCAACTGCATTATACTTTATCACTTACCTTTTGAATATAGAGATGCACTACATACATTAGTTCCACTTTATCTGCTGCGTGCACCGTTAAAATAACTCAATATACAATTGTTAAGCCGAATTTCCCTTCCATACAATCATGTTGACTTTGCTTAATAATATTGTGATTTCCTTTCCATCCTTTTGCCACTTATAAATAGAATTTATATATTTTTCCATACTGATGTGAGGTATCTTTCCTGTAATTCCTTGCTCCCCCCCATTGAGTAGTGCAGTTGTCTTTGCTATCTTCCAATCCATCATCACCTCTGCAAAACTACCTTGATCCAGCTATTCATTTTTGAACCCAAGGCATTTAAAATTATCTTATTTGTGGTGCCAATTACTTCATCTCCACACAACTATTGACGTTTCTAATCCCATCCTGCTTTAGCTCTTAGCTTTGCTCCTACATGTAAAATTATGCAGACCTGACCATATTTAAAGAATTATTCATCCATCAGTACATGCTCCAAGACAACTATATTAAGCTCTAGACTAAGTGGGACACGTTGGGTCCCAGCATCACAGCGTTGGGCCTGGTCCTCCAATGCAATATTCCACCTCTCCACCAATTCCAATATTGGTGGCCAGTCAGGGGGTGGGGGACCTTTCTGGAGCGCTAGTATGGGTGTTGTGGGCTGAAGGGGCTGGTTTCCAGTGGGCTAGTATGGACATTGTGGGCCAAATGGATTCTTGAGCTGGCAGCTCAGTCACTCAAGCCTTTTGTGCTGGCAGCTCACTCACTCACGGTTGATGGGCTGGAAGTTGACTCACGGTTATTCCTTGAAATTCCATTTCAAGCAGGGTGCAAGGCCACCAAATTCAAGTGCAGTTTCTTACCACTTCAAGCAGGGTGCAAGGCCACCAAATTCAAGTTCAGTTTCATACCATTTCAAGCAGGGTGCAAAGCCACTAAACACAGCGAGGCCTGACCTCTCCCTTCTCCATATTGCAGAGACTGAGCTACGCCCACACTTCTGGGTTTTATAGTCCCTCCTCCCCTCCCACCAGAAGTAGCGTGGCCTTCATGGCATGATTGACAGGAGAGAGAATCTCAACATTTTTTAAACACTAATAACACTTATTTTTCATCGATGGGAAAAATCCTCAGCAACTGATGAGCAGAGGGGGACTCTTGAGTAAGATGGCCAAAAATCACAGCCATACGTGGTAGTGTTTTTTCTAAAATCAATATAAAGCACAAACAGGAAGTGGTCATGATTAGACTTTTAATTATATAGAAGGCAAGGCAACATTTAATTGGGCAAGGCTACTTTAATTAGGCAAGGCTACTTTAATTAGGCATTTCCAAACCAAAGGCAACACAGCTTTAGCATTTCCAAACCAAAGGCGACACAGCTTTAAGTAAATAAGTAAGTAAGTTTATTGGCCAAGTACTCACATACTAGGAATTTGCCTTGGTGCTCCACCCACAAGTACCAACATGACCTACAGTGACAGTTAACGAATGACTCAGAAAACACTAAACATTAATAATAATGAGACATTCATGATAAAACACCATTGATCAAGCATGTGAACCAACAAAATACCAGATCAAAGGGAGGCTACAGATTTTTGGCTGTTGAGTAGAGCAACTACTTGTGGATAAAAAACTGTTTTTATGTCTGGCTGTGGCAGCTTTGACAATTCAGAGTCACCTTCCAGAGGGAAGTGATTCAAAGAGTTTATGGCCAGGGTGAGAGGGGTCAGAGATTATCTTGCCCACTCGCTTCCTGCCCTTGCAGTGTACAGTTCATCAATGGAGGGAAGGTTGCAGCCAATAATCTGCTGATCGGACGATTCGCTGCAGCCTCCAGGTGTCTTGCTTGGTGGCTGAGCTAAACCAGACCATGATGGAGAAGGTGAGAACAGACTCTAAGATGGCCGTGTAGAATTGGACCATCATTGCCTGTTGCAGATTGTGCTTCCTCAGCTGCTGCAGGAAGTACATCCACTGTTGTGCCTTTTTGACTTTAGCATTTCAAAACCAAAGGCGACACAGCTTTAGCATTTCCAAACCAAAGGTGACACATCTTCAACATTTCCAAACCAAAGGCAACACAGCTTTAGAATTTCCAAACTATATTTTCAAACCACATTAAGGGCACTGACAGGTCAGTAAAACCACTCACAGTTTAGTAGACATGTGTTCAGTGTTATTCACAGCTCGGACTGAGAAACATGACCCTCTCGCTCCCATCTTGCAGAGACTGACTAAGGCACTCAACAGTTCCAGGTTTTATAGTCCCTCCGGAAGGGGCGTGGCCTTCAGGAGGGAGAATCTCAACATTTTTTAAACACTAATATCTCTTTTATTTTTCATTGATGGGAAAAATCCTCTTGTCCTGCGCAGCGGAGGGGGACTCTGAGTAAGATGGCCAAAAATCACAGCCGTAAGTGGCAGCATTTTTTCTAAAATCAATATACAGAACAGGAAGTGGTCAAGATCAGACTTTTAGTAATATAGATTATCTGGCCTCGCTAACAATACTGCTGAGGAATCAGGAATAAAGCTGGAAAGAATATATAATAGTTTTCTACATTACCATCCATATCCTTAAACCACTCCCCCAGTCACTTGTAAAAACACCGACTTCCTGTCAAGTGGTTGCTGGTGAAGGGGGGGGGGATTGATTGAAAGATGGGTGGACAGAGATGAAAACAGAACAAGTATGAAATAAGGAGGTATGGGTAGAAGAAGTGTATAATGTGAAGTCAGGGGAAGGAATATAGGTGGAATGTGACGGGGAAAGGGGGATGTGGGTGTGCATCCAGGTGGGGTGTTAGGGACGTGGGGGGGGGGCAAAAAGGAGGAGGGGGTGTTTGTTGGTTAGTTGCTAAAATTGAAGAATTCAATGTTTATACTGTTGGAGTGTAAGCTACCCAAGTGGAATATGAGTGGCTGTTCCCCCAGTTTGCTTGTGGCCTCGCTCTGGAAATGGAGGAGGCCCAGGACAGAAAGGTTATTATGGGAAGGTGAGCTAAAATGGTTAGCAACCAAGAGATCCAGCAGGCATTTGCAGACCGAGCAGGTGATCGGTAAAATAATTGCCTAGTCTATGCTTAGACTATGTGTAGACCAGGCGACCATTTCACTGAACACTTGCATTCGGTTCGTCAAGGTCTGTTGGATATCCCAGTTGCGAACCATTTTATCTCCTCTCACATATTGACCTTTCTGTCCTGGGCCTCCTCCACCATTGCCGTAGTGAGGCCGCATGCAAACTGGAGGAACTATTCTGTTGGGTAGCTTGCAACCCAACGGTATGAACAATGGATTCTCCAATTTTTGGTAACCAACCTACAAACTTGAAAGAGTGGGTTTACGGGAACTAATTTTAACCTCATGTAAAAGACCAAATCTAATCAATACTTTACACCCATAACACTGCGTTGAATTGCAAGCCAGGATTTTGCTCACAAGTCCTCAAGTAGAGTTTGAGGCCAGACTTAGTTTAATGGGAAGTCGATCAATAAAAGAGTTAAAGTAACATCAATGCATTTTGCTAAGCATTTTAACTTGTCTTCCCATTCCCATACTGACCTTTCTGTCCTGGGACTCCTCCATTACCAGAGTGAGGCGACAGGCAAACTGGAGGAAAAACACCTCATATTCTGCTTACAGTAGCTTACAACCCAACGTTATAAACATTGAATTCTCCAATTTTAGGTAACAACAAAACCCTCCCCCTCTCCAGACTTCCCCCACATTCTCCTAGCTTCAGGAATACGGAGAGAAAAGAAATGAGCAGATGGAGAAGAGGAATTATTTAATGGATGCATGAGAAGTTTGGTGTAGCCTCACTCTC
Organism: Okamejei kenojei; assembly: GCA_035221665.1. NCBI lineage: Eukaryota > Metazoa > Chordata > Chondrichthyes > Rajiformes > Rajidae > Okamejei > Okamejei kenojei. Next base: position 14,963,710 of record CM069147.1, read on the forward strand.
TGGGGGAGTCCAAGGGCAGACAGGTAGGTATCAGAATGGGAAGGGAAATTAAAATGGCCAGCAACCGAGCTCCAGCAGACCCTTGAGAACAGATCGCAAGTGTTTAGCAAAGTGGTTGTCTAGTTTATGCACATCGACGTACAAGAGGCCACATCATGTTCTCGGAGCAGAATTAGGCCATTCTGCCCATCAAGTCTACTGTGCCATTCAGTCATGGCGAATCTATCTTTCCCTCTCAACCCCATCTCCTGCCATTGCCCCATTATCCCTGACACCCTTACTAATCAAAAGCTGTCTCCAATAGGCCAGGTCGGAGAAGGTGCAAGTAAACCCCTCTCCCCTGTAAGCCTGGAGGTGAGGGAGGAGGTTAGGGACAGGTGATGTTTCTCCAGCGGTTGGAGAGGAAAGTGCCTGGGGACAGGGAATGGTGCCTTCAATGCAGTCCCACCACCAGTCGCATCTTCCCATCTCCACCACTTTCAACACAGACCATGCTCTCCAAGACTCCTTGGTTCACTCATCTCTCCCATCCTGATGCACTTTCACCAGCTACCTACGTAAAGGCACTATCATCCTGAACTTCTTCTCAAGCAAATGATAAATGATGAGAAAAAAAACCATGAACATTGACTGCAGTATTATACAGTTGTATCTGCAGAGTTTATAATAAATATATGAGATACATAAGAGATATGAAACATTCACATTCAACATTCACATGGAAAGAAACCTTTATTCCGAAAATGTTTTATCTCTTGTGGTTGCATGAAACTCTTGCCTCTTTCTGTGCTGACTCTGGATATTGTGGAGATAATTACAATTTAACCAATTCATTGAAAAAAATGTACAAATAGATTTTTCTGGGTACAACTAAGTGAAACAAAACAGTTGAATGGGCTTCATGTGGGAGATTTCAAGACTACCAACAATATATATATAAAAAATATTAGTCTCAATAGAACTGAGCAGAGACAATGAGGCGGATATGATAATTGGTGTCATTGGGTTGGAACAAAAAGATCCAGTTAAAATTCTCATTCACGGATACTTTCCCGTTACTCTCATTGCAGGAAGGAACTTCCCAATCATTTGGTTCTATTAACTAGCAATCAGTGGCAAAAACTAATATTTCTCAGTTATGTTTGCCCAAATCTGATGTGGAGCAGATCAACAAAGCATTGCATGCATTGCAGGTAGAACCATTTTATAATGCAAACCCCATATTAAATCAACCGAATATCTGCAGAATACTATATAATTAAATAATATGTTAAAGGGATGTAGAAGACAAAAAGAAATGCAGAAAACATCATTCAGAGATAATGAGAAATGTAAAGTTTGTGATAAGACCAGGAACGATTGCTATAAATACATGTTTAAAGCTAGACACATTTTCCAACAATTACTTAAAATATAGTAAGAAACTATAGCAAAATTAACAATGCTTGAATTGAGTTTTACTATCTTCGGTGTAAACCAGTATCTGCAGTTCCTTCCTACACTGTTCCAGTTTTAGTGGGCATTACGGAAAAGCTCCAGTTGAATCTCTTGTCACTGTGAGCACAGCCACACAGATAAGAGTTTATCAGCCAGACTTTAAAGACACAAATTCTCAACAGCACCACACCCCTAGGGCTACTGGAATGTTGATGACTAGGATGTGGCTGCCCCTGTTCTGCAAGAGAAGAAGAAATATGCTTCCAAGTTTAGTGAAACGTAGTTGGAGAAGCTGATAAACAACGGCACCCACAGGGATGCCCTGTGTTCAAGGAAGTGACAATAGTTAAACCTCCGGGTGGGGCAACATCTATGGAGAGAAGGAATAGGCGATGTTTCGGGTCGAGCCCCTTCTTCAGTTTCTCCAGCATTGTTAGAGTTTCTCCAGCATTTTTTGTCTACCTTCCATTTTTCCAGCATCTGCAGTTCCTTCTTAAACATAGTTAAACCTCCAATGCATTTAATTCACTGATCTGATCCACTGATTTTGGCAAACATGCCCCAGTTCTGTTTGGTTTGGGCATTGACTAGAAGCATAGAAAATAGGTGCAGGAGGAGGCCATTTGGCCCTTCGAACCAGTGCTGCCATTCATTGTGAATGCCATGGCTGATCATCCACAATCAGTAACCCGTGTCTGCTTTCTCCCCATATCCCTTGATTCCGCTAGCCCCAAGAGCTCTATCTAACTCTCTTTTAAATTAATCTAGTGAATTGGGCTCCACTGCCTTCCGTGGCAGAGAATTCCACAAATTCACAACTTTCTGGGTGGAAAAGTTTTTTCTCATCTCAGTTTTAAACGGCCTCTCCTTTATTCTTAGACTGTGGCCCCTGCTTCTGGGCTCCCCCAAAAATTAAGAGATAAAGCGCGGAAACTGGCCCTTCGGCCCACCGAGTCCGTACCGACCAGCGATCCCCGCACATTAACACTATCCTACACACACACTAAGGACAACTTATAAATATACCAAGTCAATTAACCTGCAAACCTGCACGTCTTTGGAGTGTTGGAGGAAACCTAAGATCTCGGAGAAAGCCCACGAGGGAAGAACCTTCACTGTTGATAATGCTATTAATTTCTCAAACATTCTTTGAGAAACCCTCTCATTCTCCTCCTGCATCCTCCAACCTTAGGATTGGAGCTTGCTAAAACACCCCCTCTTTGTCCCTCTTGCACTGTTTGTTCTCTCATTCACGCATACAACCTACTTATGATTTGCCTTCATTCTCATCAAACCATTGCCCTTCTTAATTCATTTTCCCATTCAACTATAATTAAGCAACACCTGCCTTTTTACCTCTCCACCCACTTTCCAGGAACCCATACAGTCCTTCCAGGTGAAGCAGCGATTAACTTATACTTCTCTCAATTTAGTGCATATGAAGCTCACAGTATGGTTTCATATACATTGGAGATATCAAATGCCAGTTGGGTGACATGCTTTGTGTTGTAAGGAACTGCAGATGCTGGTTCATACCGAAGATAGACACAATGTGCTGGAGTAACTTAGCGGGTCAGGCACCATCTCTGGAGAAAAAGGATGGGTGACCTTTCGGGTCGGAATCCTTCTTCAGACTGAAGGTTAGTCTGACTTTCTTGAAAGTTTTTGACTTTCAGTCTGAAAAAGGGTTCCGACCCGAATTGTAATCCATCCTTTTTCTCCAGAGATGCTGCCTGACTAGCTGAGTTACTCCAGCACTTTGTGTCTATCTTGGGTGACAGCTTAGCTGAGCATGGTCTGCCTCAGTGAGCGTTGAGCTAATTGTTATCACTCTTTCCCTATCTCTGTTTGTTTGCACTGACAATATGGTCCTTAATGGCAGCTCTTCCCTTCATAAGTGGCAAGCCCCATCTCCGGAATTGCGTTCTCAGCCAACAATCAGAGAAGTTCTCCATACCACTTCCACTTTGATCTCTCCATCGTCATTCTTCTCCTTTGCTCCACAAAGTTCAAGGTCAACTTTCTTGTCACATGGGGTACACGTGCAATGTACAGTGGGGTGCAAGTACAATGAAAATTCTTGCTTGCGGCAGCATCACAGACACATAGACCCAGACAAACACACAAAAACAAATTATACATAAGTTAAACATAAATTACAGATTTTTTTTTAAAAGAAAGACCGTGCAAAAAAAGATATTATGGCAAAAACATAATTAGAAAAAGAAGCAAGTGGTGCAAGAGATGCCCCATAACGTTCCATAGTCGAGGTAGAATTATGGCTGTGTAGGTTGGATCAATAATCTGATTGTTGTAGGAATATAGCTGTTCCTTAACCTGGTGGTGGAGATCTTCAGTCTTCTGAACCTCTTTGCCTGATGGTAGCAGTGAGAAGAGGGCATGGCCCGGATCGTGGGGATCCTTGATACATAGACAATAGGTGCAGGAGTAGGCCATTCGGCCCTTCGAACCAGCACCGCCATTCAATGTGATCATGGCTGATCATCCACAATCAGTCCCCAGTTCCTGCCTTCTCCCCATACCCCTTGATTCCGCTAGCCCGAAGAGCTCTCCATCTAACTCTCTTTTGAATGCATCCAGTGAATTGGCCTCCACTGCCGAGGCAGAGAATTCCACAAAATCACAACTCTCTTATGTGTGAAAACGTTTTTTCTCATCTCAGTATCTGATGATAAATGCCAGCATATATCAGGCAATGCCTCATGCAAATGCTTTTGATGGAGGGGATGGCTGTGCCCATGATGGACTGGGCTGACTCCACTGCTCTTTGCAGCCGCTTGCATTTTTATGCATTAAAATAGCAGTTTCAAGCCATGATGCAGCTAGTCAGCGTACTTTCTAAAAAAGTCTGTAAAAATATGTTTAGAGTATTTGGAGACATGCTGAATCTCCAAACTTCTAAAAAGCTAGATGCATTGTCGTGCCTTCTTTGTGATTGCATCTATGTACTGGGTCCAGGACAAGTAATCCAAAAAGTTAACACCCAGGAATTTGGAGTTTCTAACTCCCTACACCCACTGATCCGTCAATAAATAACTGGGGCATTGTCTCCCGACAACTCCTTTCTGAAATCCGCACAATGGCAATGTCCATCTTCAGTCATCCAGCAACAACAGTACTATAATAGGGTACACAAAAAGCTGGAGAAACTCAGCGGGTGCAGCAGCATCTAAGGAGCGAAGGAGATAGGCGACGTTTCGGGCCGAGACCCTTTTTCACCCGCTGAGTTTCTCCAGCTTTTTGTGTACACCCGCTGAGTTTCTCCAGCTTTTTGTGTACACCCGCTGAGTTTCTCCAGCTTTTTGTGTAGGAAGAAGGGTCTCGACCCGAAACGTCGCCTATCTCCTTCGCTCCTTAGATGCTGCTGCACCCGCTGAGTTTCTCCAGCTTTTTGTGTACCCTCGATTCTCCAGCATCTGCAGTTCCTTCTTTAAAAAAAAACAGTACTATAATAATCTTGAATGGATTCACTCGGAGAATTCACTTTGAGAAGCCTGTGCTGTCGCTCCATTATCCAAATACGTGTGGGTTTGTAGGTTAATTGGCTTCTGTAAATTGCTTCTAGTGTGTATGAAGTGGATGTGAAAATGGGATAACATAGAATCAGTGTGAACGGGTGATTGATGGCCAGCATGGACTTGGTGGGGCAAAGGGCTTGCTTCCAAGCTGCATCTGGAAACCAAACCACGGAGAAGAGAGGAAACTCACCCAGTACAATATTTTAATATCGTCACTCATTTAATATCTTTACATGGTGGTTTATGGGCATTTTTTTTCAAAGGAAGGAAAAAATGTAATGGTCTGATATCTATGAAACTTCCGATGGTCTTGGCATTTTGTAATTAATTGTCAAAATAAAACCCTCCAAAAGTCCCCAAAAAAATCTAATACGATTTGCTTGATGTGGGGAAGTAGTAGTATGTCCTAATCTCTCCACAGTTGGAATTGGTCTTAGCTGCAATTTTGTTTATTTTTATGACTTAAAATCTTACAAGAATAGTTTTATTTTGATAATACTTTTAAAAGGTGTTAAAAAAAGGGGGGTCTTTAGCAAGATACTGCGTTAACAGGCAGTTAACTCTGGCTGGTGGACAGCGTTCTGAGCAGGGATGCTGTATTGGAACGATGCTCGAACAAGCAGCCAATGCTTGGGCATGCCTGAGCACCAGCCCTGAGTTCTGCATTAAGATCCAACAGGATAATGTCTTACCCTGACCTGGAATACCTCGGCGGATCAGGCAGCATCTCAGGAGAACATGGATGGGTGAACTTTCGAGCCCGGACCCTGTGACTTCAAACTGTGTCTACACCCATCCCTCTGTTTATATACAAGTGGATAAAACCCAAATGCCAAGTAAATCCATTTATAATCCAGAGTTCGTTCATCGACAGGCGAATCGACTCCTCTTTTTGTTCCCAATGGAAGGGAAGAAAATAATAGTTAACGAAGAAAAGAGATACAAGGGCGTGACATCAAATCGATGAACGTTTACCTTTGTTTTGATCGAAACCGCGATTAGGCGAAAACTATATTTCCAGAAAAAGTAGCGACTGTTGGAGAGCAAGCGCCATTCGCCGTGCAGCAAGAGATTATTTTCGACCAGGTTGTTCCCGAATGTGTGAAAACTACACTTAAATAACTTGTCCCTCTCATTTTTGTCCGCAGCCATCACCACGCTCTCGCCTTTAAATGACACTTCATCCGCCCCGCTTCAACGCTTAGCATTGCCATAACATCAAACCCCAAAATAAAATTGTTTGCACAGGAAAGAAATAAAGAAATGACTAAAAAAAAAACCCACAACGCACCCTGATGAAACGGAAAGCAATTACTGCAGCACTAAGAAGTTTGCATGCAGCCCTCGTGATGGTATCGGATGGGAGTAACGTAGATATTCTGGAACAACTGTTGGAAACAATCAAAGTCATCTGGATCATGGAACATTAGTGTTATGTGCTCGGCTCCAATATATCAGATAACAACGAGCGTATAAAATAGGGACCTAGCTTCTTACTACACTCCAGTGCGGTTGTCAGGAATGACAACCGGCCTTTATGGTCAAGTTCAGACTCATAATATTTTTAACAACTTTGAACTTAAAGGGTATAAAAAGTGTGATGCTAGAAACGTGGCGACTCTTGTGTACTGCCTCAGTGTAATCTACTATTCCGACACTCGTACTTGAGTATGAGTACACTTGCTTATAGTACAGTAAGACTTTTACTGAACTGTATGCACGAAATTTCACTGTTTGACAATAAAGTACCATTGAACACAACTCATTGAACAGAAAAAAAAGAGGACGAGTGGGTAATAGTGTAAACTACTGACATAGGTTACAACTATTTTATTTATTGCATAACTATTACAAGAATGGGCAGTGTATCAATAAGGTTTAAAGAATGGTGATTGCCGTTCCTTGTTTGAATCAAGGTAGAACTAGCCACCTTACTGGGGATAGCCCTGAGGTAGTGCATAAAACCTTACTGAACAAAGTGAGATACAGTACCATGTAGTTAAGTGTGCTGTTGACAGCCACCGCTCATTACCCAGAATAACTGATATAAATATCACCAGCAACCGCCTGCCAGGGAAAAAAATAGCAAAGATAAAACTGCTTATGGTGATGACCCTATGGGCAGCAGAGTGGAGGTGACTGGGTAATTCTCCTGCAAATCAAGCATGTTGCTCATGCAGCTAGAAATAAATTTATGCAAATGCCAAATTTGTAACTTATCTCCCCACATTTTTCCGCTGAAATTACCCCATTTTTATTGGAAAGCGCTGATGTAGTTTATTTTTTGTTCACATGTTAAACATGTTCTTATTTCCAGTATGAATTAACTTTGCTATACATAAGGATGCTGGTTCACACTCTGTCCCATCTTCAATTCCTTAGCTGCACAAGATGACAACAAACTAAATGAACAGAATTAAATACTGCCGTTTATTTAACACCCTTCAGGTCCAGAATTGCACAAAGTAAAACCACACAAAAAGCTATGAGATAAATGGTGAGATGGTTCTTCATTAGTGATGTTGAGATAATTATTAACCAAAGTACTTCATCTACTCACCTTCAAAATAATGCTGTGATATCATGAACATCGATCTGAGAGGGATTCTGTTTTAAGGTGATCCAAAAGATTGTTCTTAAGATTCTCTTTCACTCTCCTGCTACTGCACTGAAGAGTCAGTTTAGCTCTTGCACACTGGTTTCTTGAGTTGGACTTAGACAATAGGTGCAGGAGTAGGCCATTTGGCCCTTTGAGCCATTCAATGTGATCATGGCTGATCATCCCCAATCAGTACACCGTTCTTGCCTTCTCCCCATATCCCCTTACTCCGCTATTTTTAAGAGCCCTAATTAGCTCGCTCTTGAAAGCATCCAGAGAACCTGCCTCCACCGCCCTCCGAGGTAGAGAATTCCACAGACTCACCACTCTCTGTGCGAAAAAGAGTTTCCTCGTCTCCATTCTAAATGGCTTACTCCTTATTCTTAAACTGAGGCCCCTGGTTCTGGACTCCCCCAACATCGGGAACATGTTTCCTGCCTCTATTGTGTCCAAGCCCTTAACAATCTTATGTTTCAATGAGATCCCCTCTCATCCTTCTAAACTCCAGAGTGTACAAGCCCAGCTGCTCCATTCTCTCAGCATATGACAGTCCTGCCATCCCGGGAATTAACCTTGTAAACCTACGCTGCACTCCCTCAATAGGAAGAATGTCCTTCCTCAAATTAGGGGACCAAAACTGCACACAATACTCCAGGGCTCTGTACAACTGCAGAAGGACCTTTTTGCTCCTATATTCGATTCTTCTTGTTATAAAGGCCAACATGTCATTCGCTTTCTTCACTGCCTGCTGTACCTGCATGCTTACTTTCATAGACTGATGTACAAGGACCCCCAGATCCCGTTGTACTTCCCCTTTTCCCAACTTGATGCCATTTAGATAGTAATCTGCCTTCCTGTTTTTGCTACCAAAGTGGATAACCTCACATTTATCCGCATTCAACTTAATCTGCCATGCATCTGCCCACTCCCCCAACCTGTCCATGTCACCCTGCATTCTCATAGCATCCTCCTCACAGTTCACACTGCCACCCAGCTTTGTGTCATCTGCTTGAACCCTAAACTCTGTCGGTGCATCAACAAATCATGATAAAATACGTCAAATTTTTGTTCACATGTGTGCTGACCACAGCACCAGCAACTTGCATATGTGTTTTTCCAAATGTAGTAAGAGCTCACAGGAGCCTGCACATGGACTATGTGAGATTGTCTGTAAAGGTAGGGATACAGAGAAAGATTTTAAACATGATGACAAAGTAAAAAAATTGGTAAGGAATACCAGAAGGCAGGAGCATAATGGTAGAGAGAGCTGCAGAACCAAATTCCATTCAAGTTGAGATGGAATCCACCTTAAAAATGTAGATGGTAGGAAGAGAACCTCATCAAGATTTGTTGCTGGAAAACTATGGAGGGGGAGTCACAAGGAATTAATGAGGTAAAGCTGGATGGCATGGACAAATCTGGAAACTACAGTATGTTTACAAAATGTCACAACAGTGATGACAATAAAAATAATGTGGCTATTGCTTCATATGCAAATGTCGTCTTCCTGAATCATTCAGTCTAGTTTATTAAATTGAATTATTAAGGAGATGGGTCTGTTCTCTTTTGAATACTACCAGTTACTAAGTAACTTGGAAATATGGTCAAAGCCGACTGTTTGATAATTTTGAAATTTAGTTTGCCAAGTCTTTTCTCCTTCATTTTTGTTCTGGTTTTACTTCCAATGGCTCTACTTTTCCCTCCCTAGCTCAGGAGTTAGGTGTCAACTGAAATGGTCTTGCTGCAATTCTGTCTGAGGGCTAACTCAGTGCAGCTGGCAAATTTTATTCATTTGGACCAGATATTTGATGAGCCATAAAGAGTCCACATGCTGGAAACCTATCCTGTGGTGAAATCCCTCCTAATACTTTTTTCCCTTTGGAGTTCCAGTAAACGTTATGTGATAGGAATAAAGTACATTAAGGATGGATTATATTGCTGTCCATAAACTCAGGAGGGAATAGAGCAGTCACCATCGCTCGATCAATAGTTTTCAAAGATGGAGGTGGGCTACAATAGCTCTAAAAGCAGGAGCAATGGGTGAAACGATAATTAATAGTAAGATTAAACGAGAACTTACCAGTTCGAAGTTTGATCGTTATTTTATGAGGAGTTACGATGAGGGATTACGTGAAGAACCCCGCCTCACGCTGGCAAACGGCATACTTCAAAGCAGCGGCATGAAAAACACAGAACACCAAATAGCCGAAGTAACATAGTAAGGGTCATAAAAGACTTAGAACTACCAGATTGATCATTTATTTTATGAGGGTGGGAGTGGAGGGCACGTAATCCCTCATCGTAACTCCTCATAAAATAACGATCAAACTTCGAACTGGTAAGTTCTCGTTTAATCTTATTATTTTACTTCGGAGTCACGTGAGTGACTACGTGAAGATTTTAAAGCTTTCTGTGTTTTTTATGTCGTAGTATTTAATTAGTACGACAGTCCGGCTAAGTAAATACATACATGAGAAACCAGACTAATATTAGTTCTTTCCATAATTAACTTTTTAATGGTTTAAAGAACATATAATAACCCTCCTTATATCCGAGGGAATGATTACAAGTGATAAAAAATATAAGTGACTACATAATTGGTTATAGTAATCAATAGTATACAAAGCAGGTGATTATATTGATCCCAACACCGCGTGGCCAAAGCTTGTCATAGTGTGAACAGGTTTATTGTAGAATTTTGAAAAAGTTTCTTCTTTACTCCACCCTGCGATTTTTAAAAAAATGCTCGAGTGGTACGTTCCGCACCTTCGCCGCAGACGTAGCTGCAACCCTGGTGGAGTGAGATTTGAACACATCAGTGTCTACTCCTGCTAACAGCAACACCTGTTTCAACCATTTTGAGATAGTTTGAACTGAATCTTTTGTGTGTGGCTTTTTATGCGTAATTATCAACGTTTTTTTCATTTCCTCGAAGAGTTTCAGTAACTTTAACATATTGATTCAAATGTTTAACCACACACAAAGTAGGATCAAATAGGATAAGCTTGAAAGGTTACCTTAGCTCCAGATCTCCCTGGTCTGCTTTGTTTGATCAGATCGTAAGCATAGAACACAATGTTATCTGTAGTCACATGTATACAGTCTAAACGCAACATTTGTAAAGTTTGCACTCTTTGAGCTGAAACCAATGATATTAACATTATTAATTTGAATGTTAATCTTTCCAATGACAATCCTTCAATTGGAGTCCACTGTCTAAGTAAGGTAAGTACAATGCTCACATCCCAAATCTCTGTGCATCTAGGTTTGGGTGGATTAATATTAAAGATTCCATTCATGAATCTAGATATTAATGGATGTGATCCAATTGATTTCTGGTCAGACATAAGTCCTAAATAAGATGATAAGGCACTGCGTGCAGTGTTAGTGGCACTGTAACTTAAATGTTGCTCAAAATGCAATTTAGCAAGGAGCTCCAATACATTTTCCATGCAATATCACAGTATCACAATATCAAACATGCAATATTCACCGTATCATAAGAAATATTTGACTGTGTGCAAAATTCTTCCCATTTCTTAATATGTGTCATATATTGTTTTTGTGTGTTATCTCGCCATGATGCGACTATAACCTCCATAGTTTTGTCCGACAATCCCAGCTCCTGTAGTGGTCTGGTCAAAAACCTGCAGATTAATAAATTCATATAGGCATATAATGCATAAATTTCTTTGGTTACTGGATTAATCAAGATATCACTACAGTTAGGAATTGACATATATGGTTCTTTAATCATATTCAGCATTAATGGGAACCAAGGTTGTGTTGGCCAATTTGGAACTACCAACAATCCTGTGGCAGAATCTTGTTCTATCTCCTTCAGACATTGCTGAACCAAAGCAAAAGGTGGAAAAGCATAAAAGAACATATTCCCCTAGTTCAATGAAAAAAGCATCTACTGCTACTGCATCTGGATCGTGTTCCCAAGACACATATTTAGGCAATTGATGATTAAGCCTTGATGCAAACAAATCAATTTCTGGTAAACCAAATTGAGTTACAATATTCTTAAATATTGCTGGATTAAGCATCCATTCTGTGTTATCTTTAAATATCCTTGATCTTTTATCTGCCACCACATTGTCTTTACCTGGAATGTAGTTTGCTGAAATCCAAACTTGGCGATCAATACACCATTGCCATATTTCATTGACCAGACAATCACATGATACTGATCTGACTCCCCCATGTGATTAATATATGCAACAGCCGTTTTATTGTCTAACTGTATTAATACATGTAGACCCTTTTTTGAACAGCAATATGCTTTTAGACTATAGAAAGCAACCAATAACTCTAAATAGTTAATACCATAAGTTCGAAGAAACGTTTTTTCTTGGACTTTCCATCTACCTCCACAACTGGAGAATGAATCTGTTACCCCCCCCCATCCGAGAGCATTAGCATCTATTTATAAACAATTTCAGGCTGTTTAATCAGAATGTTTTTAGCAGCTTGTGGGATATTTTTAACCCACCATGGTAATTCCAACAAAACTTCTTTTGTTAATTGCATAGGCCTATCAAAGTGGCCTGCCCTCTCTTTGAGAGCTCTTATTTTGTCCCTTTGAAGATTTTGATAATGTAATGGACCAAATTCTACTGCAGGAAAAGCTGCTACTAGTTTACCAATAGTTTTCGCTATTTTTCGGATGGAAGGATACGTTTGTGAATGAAATTATTACAAGTCACCAAAAAATCATCAACTTTATCTTTGTTGGTAAAGTATTAACATAGTTTCTGAGTTAATTACAAACTCCAAATAGTTAATTGATTGTGCTGGCTGCAGCTGGAATTTAATTGGATGAATCAAGAAACCCTAGCTTTAACAAAGCTTTTGTACTGAAACTAATTCTCAGCTGACTCTTAATTGCCATAAATGATTAGAATGTCATTGAGATAAGCCATAACGATGTGTTTTTGTACTCTTAATTGGGCTAAAACTGGTTTCAACAGTTTAGTAAAGAGCCTAGAAGCTGAACTCAATCCATTTGGCAAAGCTTTTAAACTGCCATAATTGTCCCAACCAATTAAATTTTAAGTACCTCCAGAAACTGATGTATTGGTACAGAATAATAGGCGTTTTTTCAAATCAATCGTAGCCATATAACAACCTGCTGATATTAAATATCTTGCAGTATTAAATGTTTTCCATTTAAAAATTTGTATTCTACCACTTATTTAGATCTGTAAGGTCCAGAATAATTCTGCAATCACCATCTTTTTATGTCTTTTGAAATATTTTAGATACAATTGATGCTCGTGTTCATAAGTTTTTTCAATAACCCCTTTTCAGATAATTTATCAATTTCCACATTAATCTCTGCTTTTCCAATTGCAGTAAACACGAAAGCATAGGCAGGTTTATCTGTACTGGAGGATTAACCCCTTCTTTAAATGTAATAGTGGTTCTGAAACTGCTTGTAAAAAATAAACCTGATCAGAAATAATAGTAAGCCAGTCCTTATAAAACTTTTGTAATCTCCCTCCAACTGGAGATTAATCCGCAGTTTCTTTAAAGATAGAACAAGTCTTTAATACCTCTCCATATGAGCGTGGTGGTCTCCTTTTCCCCGAATACGGGTAAGTATTGGGCTGTGCAGTACAATAATATTTCCTTGACATATTTCTGCCTTTATTTCCAAAATCAAATCCCCTTCTGGGCGAAAAAATACCTTTTTTGTCCTAAGACGAAGGTTTCATGCAGTTAAAATTTTTAGCTTCTTCATCCAATTTTTAATAATTTAGGCAGATTACTCCAAACAGATAACCAGGAGCTTGAACACCACTTGCTCGAACCACACAAGCTTGCAAACCTTGGGTGAAATATGGGCCGAATAGCCATTTTCCTCATACAATAATTTTATAGAAAGAATTTGCACAATAGGCCCTCTTTTTTAAACTTATCCATCTCCCCAAAAGCCATAATGGCAGCAGAATAATTTGTGAGGATTTTGAACCTCACTTCTTGAGCTCTCATATTTGGGGTCATGGATGCCCAAATCAACGGATAAACCGTAGGCACATTCAATAAGGCACAATTTCCTGTGCATTTATAATTCTGATGTTTCAATCATCACAGAATCATGAAGTTGGTGAGATACCATATATTAATGTTGGCAGCTAGGTTTTCTTCCATAGCCTCACCACTTCCTTTATATATAGCAAATTATTTTGCTATCTCAGGCACATATGGCCTTTCTTTTATTTTATGGTGTGTTTTCAAATGCAAATCACCATCAGCAGGGTCTGCCTTCTGCAGCCCTAAATCAATTGGGATTTCATCCCATGAGACTTCCTTCGGCCCAAATCCTGGGTCCGGAGTTCCAACTCCCAATTAGGCCCACAGCCATATCAGAATAATTAAACCCCTCGGGGCTTTTTTGGGAACCTTCTGGGTACTGTGACCCTAGTCTCATAATTTTTTGGAGAACTTTCTCCATATGCTCCATTATTAGTTTCATATAGTTTAATTATCTGGAGGACTTTCAGTATCAGAGTCATCAGAACCACGGGCCTCTCAGATTTCTTTTACATTTTTAGGAGCATTTCTCTCCGTGGTTATAACTTCTGGAGAATCTAGAACTCACTAACGGGTATATCAGCGGCCACCGGTATCGGAACCGGATCCGCACTAGCTTTTTTCCCGTATTTTTATTTTCACCCCGGGAAGCTCTTTTTACCCGCGAATTTTCTTTGCCGATTTCTCCATTTCTTTCATTTAATCTGTGCTAAACAGCACTTTAACGTGACTCTGACTTTTTATTTTACTTTATTTTTACTGCTGGACCCACCCAGCGTACGCTAAAAAACATCCCGACTTTGCCGCACTTACCTGTTCCGACCGCTGCGAGGAGCTGCTCCTTACTGCAGCTCCTCCTTCCGCCGTCAGCGTCGACGTAATGCCGTTTGCCAGCATGAGGTGGGGTTCTTCACGTAGTCACTCACGTGACTCCGAAGTAAAATTATTGTTTGGAATTATGGCAAGGGAATGGTACCCAGATAGAACAGACCGCTCTGAAATGTCACTCAGCAAAATACATTTGGGAGCCACTGGCTTTTATATTTAGTTCATGTAGATGTCACTGGGTTGGTGATTCCGATATATTTTTAGATTTGACTTTGTGCCAGCTGAATCAATTGGACATAGATGTTTGGTTATGTTATAGTGTTGTACGTGGCAACAACCATCACAGAAAGATTAGAGATCCCATCTCCTCAGCAGATCTTTACCGATGTCCAGAAATGTGATCTTACTGGATAATGAGCCTATGATTCCAATGTGAAAAGAATTTGATCTGGAGGAATGAAAAACATCTTTGCCTTATTTCTTTTAACATTGGGAGGGTGTTAAACAGCAGCTACGAAATGGACTTGCCAAAGTGAGAAATTGATCCATTGCCAAGGAGGCTCTGCTGCATGGGCTTGGAGCATACTTTGCAATGGACAGAACTGAATGTGTGCTCTTTCCCCACATTTACAGGCAGACATTAAACACGCAGTCTGAGGTCAGCCAAGTACAGAAATCCAAGATGAACTGGATGCAGACACTTTTAACCTTGTGCTTCACCACTGGTTCCACCATGGGAGTAATGGAAGAGACTGTTGTGCTGAGAGACTATTTTTATTATTTTTGCCTCTTACTCTTACAAGGGCAGCTGACTTTGAACTCATACAGTCTAGCTTTTAAACATCTCCCATTTAACCAAGGAACTTAACGGGTCGGTGGGAGGAAAAGAGGGGGGATAAAATATAAATGAGGGACGCGGATGGAAGATCAGATGTTGTTTTCCCCTCTAGAAGCTGCTCCCCAACTACTTCCGCCAAGTCTTGACTTACGCTATTAAAATTTGCCTTTTCTTAGTTTAGGGATCTAACAAGTTTTTCTACTTTCAAGAAATCAATCATATAAATGTGATTTACTTTCTACCCCTGAGGAGGTGACTAATTTGAATTTTCTTAAAATTCTTGTTTTACGGATGGGTGGAAAGGTTTAGAGGGATATGGGCCAAACATGGGCAAGTGTGACCAGTGTAGATGAGGCATCTTGGTGGGCATGGAGAAGTTGGGCTGAAAGGCCTGTTTCTGTACTGACTATGCCTCTACTGTTGGTCTAGAACATGTGATTAATTCCCGATCTGCAGTTACAGAATGATGAGCAACACTGAGCAGCACTTTCATTTATGAGGGCAACTATAGACACACAGAGAAACATAGAAAATAGGTACAGGTGTAGGCCATTCGGACCTTCGAGCCAGCAACGCCATTCAATATATTCATGGCTGCTCATCCAAAATCAGTACCCTGTTCCGGCTTATTCCCCATATCCCTTAATTCCCTTAGCCCTAAGACCTAAATCTAACTCTCTCTTGAAAACACCCAGTGAATTGGCATCCACTGCCTTCTGTGGCAGAGAATTCCACAGATTCACAACTCTCTGGGTGAAAACGGTTTTTCTCATCTCAGTCCTAAATTGTCCACCCCTTATTTCTAAACTGTGACCCCTGGTCCTGGACTGCCCCAACATTGGGAACATTTTTCCTGCATCTACTCTGTCCAATCCTCCAAGAATTTTATATGTTTCTATAAGATTCCCTCTCATCCTTCTAAATTCCAACGATACAAGCCCAGTCGACCATTTCTTTCATCATACGTCAGTCCCGCCATCCCGGGAATTAACCTGGTGAACCTACGCTGCACTCCCTCAATAGCAATGATGTCCTTCCACAAATTAGGAGAAGGAAATTGCACACAATACTACAGGTGCAGTCTCACCAGGGCCCTGTACAACTGCAGTAGGATCTCGTTGCTCTCAAATCCTCTGGCATTGAAGGCCAACATGCCAACAATTGGCTTTCTTCACTGCCAGCTGTACCTGCATGCTTACTTTCAGTGACTGATGTACAAGCACACCCAGGTCTCATTGCACCTCCACTTCTCCTAATCTGACACCATTCAGATAATAATCTGCCTTCCTGTTCTTGCCACCAAAGTGGAAAACTCACATTTATCCACATTATACTGCATCTGCCATGCTTCTGCCCGCTCATCCAACCTATCCAAGTCACCCTGCAGCCTCATAGCGTTCTCCTCGGTAGCTCACACTGCCACCCAGCTTTGTATCATCTGCAAACTTAGAGCTTATAGCGAGGACTCGCAGGAGTCCAGCCAGAAACTAAGCAGACACAACTTGTGTGCTTGAGACTTGTTTTAATCGGTAAGATACAGCTCCCTACACCTCAAATGGGCACGGGCATTGGCTGACCTTATATATCCCTAAGGGTTAACCCCGTGACATGTGCCTCCCACACCGAGACACCTACCTCCTCCTTCCAGAGCCGAGGTTTCGCTCTGCCAGCGGCCTACCACCAGGTGCCGCCACATGACCCCTCACAGAACCACAGGCACCGAAACGGACGGGACGTCGAACGAGCCGGCCAGATCGCATAGATCTGCCCGGTCCGGAATAATTCAAGGGGACCTGGGACGGCGGGCGCCTGCAACGGGGAGGTTGAGCCACCTGTACTGGCTTGCTCAGGTCCAGATGGGCTGACTTAAAACGAGCCACAAATACAGATTCCCCCCATGTTCAAGACGAATGTCGTGTGCCTGTGCCGCAGCACCCGAAAGGGTCCTTCATAAGGGCACTGCAAGGGCGACCTGTGTGCGACATGGCACAGAAAGACGTACGGACAGTCCACTAATGCCAGTGGCACATGGGATGAGGCCACCCCTTGACGAGACATCGGGACGGGAGCCAGGGCACCAACCCTCTCCTGCAAATGCACCAACACAGATGACGGCGGTTCCCGGGACCCATAAGCGTCCAGGACAAAAACCCCGGGGATGGTGAGCGGAGCGCCATACACTAGTTCCGCCGAGGACGATGACAAATCCTCCTTGCGGGCCATCCGAATCCCCAACAGGACCCATGGCAACTCGTCCATCCACTCAGGGCCCGTGAGGCGAGTCTTCAGGGCGGCCTTCAGGCGGCGGTGGAACTGCTCCACCAACCCATTCGACTGTACGCGTCCTCGGCAGGCGGGCCTTCGTGGACCACAGTTCAGAAGTGAACTGGGCACCCCGGTCCGATGTGATGTCCAGAGGAACCAGGAAGCGGGCCACCCAATTAGCCACGAGGGCATGAGCGCATGGTCGGGCGGAAGTGTCCATTAGCGGGATGGCCTCCGGCCACCGCGTAAAACGGTCCATCACCGTCATCATGTGCGAAATACCCCAGGACGGAGGCAGCGCCCCCACGATGTCCACGTGCATGTAGTCGAACCGCGCGTCGATGTCCCTTAGATGTTTGGCATGGTAGGCAATCTCGGGCCCAGCGTCCGACTTGCTTCTGCAGCCCGTGCCATATAAACCTTGCGGCCACCATGTCATTCGTGGCCCGGATAGATGGGTGAGCTAGCCCGTGGATAACATCGAACACGCGACGGCGCCAGGCCATCGCAACAACAGGCTGCGGCTGGCCGGAGGACACGTCGGACAGGATGGAAGTGCCCGAGGAACCCAACGGCACATCCTCCAGCACAGGATGGAAGTACCCGAGGTACCCAACGGCGCTCCCTCCAGCACCAAACCCGAGATCGTATCCGCAGGAACGCGAAGAGGCTGATAATAGCTGTCTTCGGGACATCCTCCACTCGCATGGGGATCTGGTTATATACCCGGATTGTCAATTTTGGAAAATAGCTTAGCCCTGGCTAAATGTGCTGAGAAATCTTGTATGTGGGGAATGGGGTAACGATCGGCGATTGTTGCCTCGTTCAGGCGGTGGTAGTCACCACAAGGCCTCCAGCCCCCAGTCCTTTGGCACCACGTGTAGCGGGGAGGCCCATGGGCTGTTGGAGCGTCGGATGGTGCCCATGGCCTCCATTTTCTGAAACTCCGCCCTTGCTATCAGGAGCTTGTCGGGGGCGAGCCTGCGGGCCGGGAGTGGAGCGGTCGACCTGATGTAATTCCAGTGGACCAGTGTCATTGCTGCTGCTGGTCGGACAGCCGCAGCTCGTCGGATCGTGCTGCTAATCTGACCGGATCTTCGAAGCTCTCCCCCGAGAGCTGCCGGCGGATGTCTCGCGGCAACTGCTGTAAGTGGGTAATATCAAACAGTGGGCAGGGTTGGTGGTCGCCCATGAGCGTTAGCATCTCGTTCATGAGGGTTTCCGGTCGCCGAGCCCACCCATGTTGAGGACCCGACAGGCCCGCTCCATACGGCTCGGCCCGTAGATCCTGAGCAGCAGCTCCTTGAGGCCTGTGTACTTACCCGCCGCCGGCGGATTATCGAGGTAAGGAACGACCCGACCGGCCGCCTGCTGATCCAGAGCACTTACCACATAGTGGCGACGGGTCTCGTCGGCCGTTACGCCGCAGATGTAGAATTGGGACTCGGCCTGTCGGAACCAAACCCCCGGCTGCGAGGTCCAAAATGTAGGCAGCTTCAGGGAGACCGCGATGAGTTCGGCCTCGTAGGCCCCGTAGGCGGCAGCGGCAAATCGGATCTTCTTACGAAATTTCCCTTCCAGGATTAGACTCCTGAATGTCGGGGTCACCAGTATAGCGGGGACTAGCAGGAGTCCAGTCAAAAACTAAGCGGACACAAGTTGTGTGCTTGAGATGTGTTTTAATCAGTAAGATACAGCTCCCTACTCCTCAAATGGGCACGGGCGTTTGCCCGACCTTAAATACCCCTAAGGGTCAACCACGTGACCTGCGCCTCCCACACCGAGACACGTAACTCCTCCCCCCAGAGCCGAGATTTCACTCTGCCAGTGGCCTACCACCAGGTGCCGCCACAAGATATTACATTTAATTCTCTTGTCTAAATCGTTAATATATATTGTAGACAACTGGGGTCCCAGCACCGAGCCTTGCGGCACCCCACTAGTCACTCTCTGCCATTCTGAAAAGGACACGAAAAGGACACTTTGCTTCCTGTCTGCCAACCAGTTCTCTATCCATGTCAGTACCCTACCCCCAATACCATGTGCTCTAATTTTGTACACTAATCTCTTGTGTGGGACCTTGTCAAAGGCTTTTTGAAAGACCAGATACACCACATCCACTGGCTCTCCCTTATCCATTCTACTTGTTAAATCCTCAAAAAATTCCAAAAGATTAGTCAATCATGATTTCCCCTTCAGTAATCCATGCTGACTTTGAACGGTCCCATCAATGCTTTCCAAATGCGCTGCTATAACATCTTTAATAATCGACTCCAGCATCTTCCCCACTACCGATGTATGGCTAACTGGTCTATAATTCCCCTTTTTCTCTCTCCCTCCTTTCTTAAAAAGTAGAGTTATATTGGCTACCCTCCAGTCCACAGGAACGGATCCAGAGTCGAGAGAACATTGGAAAATGATCACCAATGCATCCACGATTTCTAGGGCCACCTCCTTGAGTACTCTGGGATGCAGACCATCAGGCCCTGGGGATTTATCTGCCTTCAGTCCCAACAGCTACCTAACACCATTTCCTGACTAATGTGGATTCCCTTCAGTTCCTCCTTCCCACTAGAGTCGCGGTCCCCTAGTATTTCCGGGAGATTGTTTGTATCTTCCTCAGTGAAGACAGAACCAAAGTACTTGTTTAACTGTTCTGCCATTTCCTTGTTTCCCATTATAAATTCAATTGTCTCTGACTGTAAGGGGCCTACATTCGTCTTCACTAATCCTTTCCTTTTTACATACCTATAGAAACCGTTACAGTCAGTTTTTATTTTCCCCGCAAGCTTTCTTTCATGCTCTTTTTTCCCTCTCTTAATTAACCCCTTTGTCCTCCTTTGTTGAATTCTAAATTTTTCACAGTCCCCTGGTTTGCCGCTTCTTCTGGTCATTTGGCCTCTTCCTTGGCTTGAACATTATCCTTGACTAAAATGGCCTTAAATACAATCTGGCAATGTGCACTTTAACCACGTTGATTTTTTTCAATTGCATAACTCAAATTGTGGAGTACCGAGGCAAATAAATGATGAGTCTTTGTCCCAAACATTATGGAGGGCACTGTATATGTAGATTAAAGTCACCCATGATAACCGCTGTACCTTTGCTACACGCATCCATAATTTCCTGCTTAATGATATCCCCAACTTCCCTGCTGCTGTTTGGTGGACTGTATACAACTCCAACAAGCGTTTTCTGCCCTTGGCTATTTCACAGTTCTACAGCATCCAAGCTCTTGTCTCTCCTTGCTATTGCATTAATCTCCTCTATAACCAGCCACCCCACCTCCTCTTCCTTTCTGTTTATCCTTCCTGAATATTGAATATCCCTGCATGTTTAGCTCCCAGCCTTCGTCTCCCTGGAGCCCTGTCTCCATAATTCCAACTATATCATCTCCCTTAACTACTAACTGCGCATTAAATTTACCCACCTTATGCAAAATGAATCACAGCGAGGCAAGAATTGTGCGAATCTATCTGGAGTTTGGTAGCTGAAATTAACTCACAAAGTTAATATTCCAAGAATGCAGTCCTGTTTCAAACAATTGTTCATTTTAAAGCAGGAGATCATTGGTGAAACAGAAAATTGCAAATTTTACTACAAATAGAAAAAAAAGGTTAAGAAAGATTAACTTTCTTATAAATATGAGATATGAGAAGTCTGAGGAAGGGTCTTGACCCGAAACATCACCCATTCCTAGTATCCAGAGATGCTGCCAGCCCTGATGAGTCATTCCAACATTTTGTGTCTATCTTCGGTGTAAACCAGCATCTGCAGGTCCTTCCTACACATTTAGGGCAAGTATTTACATCTTCTACACTTTTGTGTTAATGGAAACTGGTAGAGATTATAAATATGTGCAAGCACATGAAAAAATAGGTGAGACCATCAGTGCTGGTCCAGTTCATTTCAGTAATTACACTGCAGTGTTTAACTGTGGCTCTGCTGGTTTTATTCTCATCCTGAATTCATAGATATTGGGCTCAAGTGTCACTCCAGGGACTTCAATGCAAAAGCTGAGTCTGAGGGATCACTGAACAGTTGCAGGTGGAGTCATAGGACAAGATAGTAAACTGAGGCCCTGCCACCTCTCCCAAATAATTGTAAAACACCCCATGCAATAATGTTGAAGAAGAGTAGGGGAGTTTACTCTGTTAACCTGACCAACTTTTAACCTTCAGTCAAAGTTAAAAACAGGCTACCTTGTCAGTACTATATGTTGATTCTGGGAGATTACCAAGCAAACTGCCGCATTGCAACAATGACTACATTTCATTGTCAATAATTCTTTTTGAGTATTATATCTAAAATATGTTTTAAAATGATTTCCAAAAGGGAATAGAATGACACAATGTAAATGCAGAATTTCATTGTTTATTTTCATTCCATAATTGCAGGTTATGTTAAATCCTGGGTGGAACAAAAGCAGGAGAAATCTATAACAGACTCTGGAAAAAAGAGAAAATTCCTCCCTAATTCCCTCAGGTTACAAGGTCCAGGAAGCAGGAGGGTACCCATGAAGCATTATTAGACATTCTCAACTATTTGCCCCTACCCTGTTTGTCGCAATGACTGCAGGATCAAGAGCAGCTGGGAATATTTCTGTCCTTCAGGCTAATCTCAGCGCTCCTGGATTACATACTTTGCATTATTTTCATATCTTGCAATAACCCTGTCTGCCAAAAAGGGTATCCAATAACCTTGTGAAACGTATAATATTGCCTGCCCCATTGCTGCATTGAGTAGTTTAAAACGGTTTGTCTTTTTAATGCTTTAATCTGTAGCCCTTTGAATGAAAGCTCCTGTTAATATTAAGCACTGCCAAGGGATCAAGCTGTTTTTCATTCATTTTAAGCTGTTAAATATCCCAACTATAACCTGCAAATAAAATATCCTTTAAATCTGTAATTGTTTCCCCAAGCCGGTGTACTAATTTTCAGTAATTAACTTAGTTACTTGTCTTTGTATTTACTCCAAGATCTGGATATCCCTTTGCGGTACAATTCCGGGAATGTACTCAGTGCAAGAGCCATAATTCGTGAAAATTAATGATTACTTTTGGTTACTTTAATTCCATCTCTCAGAATATGTCCTTCGATTGATTTCTCTGGAATGTCAGAGTTGATATAAGACCTGATATAAGTATATAATATTATGAGAGGCAGAAATAGGGTACACAGTCAGAACCTTTTTCCAAGGATGGATATATCAAATACTAGAGGGCATGGCTTTAAGGTGACAAGGGCAAAGTTTAAAGGAGATGTGCGGGGCTTTTTTTTCTACACAGTGGGTGATTAGCGCTGGAGCGTGCCACTGGGGATGGTTGTGGAGAGAATTTTGAATAGGCACATGGATATGCAGAGCATGGAGAGATATGGATCATGTCCAGTCAGGTAAGAGTTGGTCGTGGCGTCATGTTTGATACTAATGTTGTGGGCTGAAAGGCCAGTTCTTGTGCTGCACTATTCTATGCCCTATATGTCTCCACATACTGTTGTTTAAAACATTTTCTTTGCAAACTCCTTTATGGGTTTTGATTTTGGGATTCCTGTAGATTGTTTCCAGTTATTCTTTCAAGTTTCCCAACTGCTGGAAAAGCATATAATGACAGTTTAACTTCAGATCAGTCTCTCACCATATCACAATGTGCATGTTACAAAGAAAACCTAATAAACAAAATATCCATTTTCATCCAGACACTGTGCACAACTGACTTCTTAGGATAAACATTATCTATTTGCTTTTTTGAACAAGGAACTAAGGAATGTAATTCTGTCATCCTGTCACACCATGGCACAACGCAACGAAGAAGTAAGAATCCGACAGTGAAATGTGTTTTTCAAAACATTTGGAAGTTTTACTTGTAACTAGTGCATTTAGTGATCTGGACAGGTCACCTGCATTATCCTGGACAGTCTAGATAACCTGGGATCTGATGGCTGCGCACATGTTCCAATGAATCAAGTAGGAACCTTTGATTAAAAAATATCCCCAGAACCAGACATTATGACGTATTTATCAATCTGGAGACAAGTCTTACCTGCTTCAGCTGCTTCTTCACCTGCTTCATCATCTTGGAGACATAAGTCTTATATCTCCCTTTATTCAATGACTGCTCTTTGCTTTATCTTATTTGGTGATACTGAGATAATAAAATGTTCTCCTTATCAGCTCATTAGTAAACAAAAATATTATCAATTTAATTCACAAATTGTGACAAATACTGCAGAGTAAATTGTCTTATTTTAATTCCTATTCCACTGTGCAATACACAAACAAACACAGAGCCCCCAGCATGCTCATAGCTAGGATCTATGGCTTGAATTTAGACTCCAGATCTTTTTGCAGTGTCACCTTACATCTTACGTATATTCTAGTTTGATACCATATCATCAGCTAAATGTGTAGGAGGGGACTGCAGATGCTGGTTTAAACCGAAGAAGGACACAAAAAGCTGGAGTAATTCAGCGGGATTGGCAGCAGCTCTGGAGATTTCCAGAAGTTTCCCTTTCCTTCTCTCCAGAGATGCTGCCTGTCCCGCCGAGTTACTGCAGCTTTTTGTGTCAATCACCAGCATTTTGCTGATGATGTGTCAACATCATCAGGAACATAACTACTTACTTATGAACAATTTTCACCATTGTTGTAAAGAGCCATGATGTAGGGAAGTGAGATGGCCTTGCCAATATTTTGCCTGGGTTCATTCACTCCCCTGCATAAACACCTTCTGCCATGGGATGTGTGCAAGGGGGAGGGGCAGCTGGGGTTTCAGACTGATCAATTGGCAACGTTTCAGTCTGAAGAAGGATCTCGACCCGAAATGTCGCCAATTCCTTCTCTCCATAGATGCTGCGTTACCCGCTGAGTTTCTCCAGCTTTTTTTGTCTTAGTCTTATGTAGTACTTACTTATTTACTTAGTTAAATTCTTCCCACATTGATATATGTGAGAGACAGGGTGGTATATTTGTAAATAGGAAGACCTCTCAAATGGCACTATGATAGCAAGTTAATGTTCTTGACCCGACACCTATCCATCTTCTTCAGATATGCTGCCTGACCTGCGGAGTTACCCCAACACTATATGTCCTATTGATTGTCATTGATTGACTAAAACTCTACTATTTTCCTTTGGACTGGTGCCATGATTTTTTTTAATGTCCACCTTAAAGGACTGAGGAAGGTCTTGGTTTAACATCCCATCGCAAGGATAATGGCTTTGAGGTTCTCTATTGTGGTGGATTGTTTTTGTCCAAAGGATGGTCCCCATGCTCTGCTGGTTTACTGCCCCTTTTAAGGAACAATTCCTAGACCTCATTGGTATGAATGTCAGCTGAAATATGGTGCTCAGGTTTTTGGAGTGAGATTCAAACCCGCAAACTTTGGATTCAAAAAGAGTGCTCTTGCTCTCAGCTTTTTTGGCATGAAACTTAAACAAAGACTGATTGCAGTACAGGAAAACAAAATTGTTTTCTCTCCCTCAACCATCCTGTGCATACTGTTCAGGTGATTACATAATTGGGTTATATAACTAGATGACTTTGTTTTCCAAGCACTTCACAGGAAACTGCAAATACTCCTTTACTTCAAAGTACATAGTGTGAGGTGTGTAATGCTGTTTCTCCTACAATCCAGAACACATTCAAATGCAATGTCAAGGTGCTTCACCTGCCATTGAAATGATATCAAAGCCCATAAAATTAATTAACAAAGTCATATTACTGGATTTATTTTCTATAATGCTAAAGTTATGAGGCCCTGTTGGGAATCCAGCACTACACTAGCAGTGCATCCACATTTAAAATTTAGATGCCTGACCTTTGAAGATCAATGTGAAGATTTTCTGGAATTTCCAACGTAATATAACCACAAAAAACGGAACTCCTTGTAAAGTCCCACAGCGAGTTTCACATCTCTGTTGAAGGTCCATGCAGGGGACATTCTACAGTATTCATGTCTCACTGTCTGGCTTGGCTGAATAAATGCTTTGACTGTGTGTGTGTGTGTGTGTGTGTGTGTGTGTGTGTGTGTGTGTGTGTGTGTGTGTGTGTGTGTGTGTGTGTGTGTGTGTGTGTGTGCGTGTGTGTTGAACTACTAATTGCTACTAAGGAATGAATGAATATATATATATTATATATATTAATTCATTCATTAGAAGAGTTGAAACTTTCAGCTAAATCTTTGCCTCTTCTTGCAATTTTTAATGGATGCTTCCCTATTTGTGCTCTTATTTTGCACAGTACCCCTGAATTATTCCATGCTACTTTTTACGATTAAAATCACACAATAAAATATCTGTATTTATTTGCCGATTTCCAATGTATTTCAACCTTGGCCCAGAATATTCTTGAAAAATACTGCATGTTCAATGGACTCTATCCCCCCCTGTGGCAGTAACTGCAATCAGGAGGTGACAGCCTATAAATCATCACGGATGGCTGATGATTAATGTTGCTACACGACATGCCTCAAAAAAACACCATTGGTCACTCAGAGTTTCAAGAATTTTCTGTATTTGGCACAGTTAAAACCGCATGACCTTGAAATTCTTCAGCATGATTGAAAGGACTTCAGTTTTGGGCCTAAGGAACAATGTGTTGTTATGATCTGGGAAGGTGGTGGAATTAGTGGCACAGAGTCATACTGCACGGAAACAGACACTTTGGCCCAACTTATCCATGCTGACCAAGATGCCCCATCTGGCTCATCAGTTATACATTGCTCCTAGAATCCACTCTATCATAGTCTTTTATTTTATTATTTTTGCCTCTTTTCCCTTTAACTTAAAACGTGTTTTATTTGTACCTTTCTCCAGTTCTGATGAAAGTTATTTACCTGAAATATTACCTCAGTTTCTCGCGCCAGAGATGCTGGATGACCTGCTGAGCAACACTCCAGCATTTTCTATTTCATATTACCAGCAGTAATTTCCTCTTAGTAAAAAAAAAACACTCTTACCTTTGTCTCTTGCCTCACCTTTGACTTGCCATCCCTCCACCTGTCCATGATACCTGTGCCCCATCATTGGCAGCCCCGGCTTCAACGGACAAAATCTTTAAAGATACTCCCTCATCTGGCTTTAGTTATTCGTAATAATATCTGCCTTTGAGATTGGATGTCAACTTTGTTTGATGACAGCTTACTACCTTGATGGTGCTACATAAACACCCACGTTGTTGTTGTTATTGACTGACGTTGCTCCAGATTGCGTTTGCCCGCCCTCCCTCCCTCAGTAGCAGGCGGCGGCGGCTCCTCCCGGAACCTTCGCAAGGGGCATCAGCAGCGGAGGGAAGGAGTTGTGGAAGCGACGTGGAAGCGGTGCCAGACAGGTGAGGGTCCGGAGTGTCGCCCTGCGGCCTGGGGGCGATCGGACACTGGTCGGAGCCGAACCTTCGCTCCCTTCGTTTGGGCTCGGGCTTTCTTGGCATGGCAGCTGGGCCCGAGCTCAGGCCGGCTCCATTCTCCGGGTTACTTCGACTCCCGTTGCGGCGGGGATGCCGGCGCCTGGGCTCGGTGTGAGGTCGAGTTGTAGAGCTGGCGCAGTTCTGCCCCACCCCCCCCCCCCCCGGCTTCAATGTTCACCCCCCCCCCCCCCCGGCTTCAATGTTCACCCCCCCCCCCCCCGGCTTCAATGTTCAACCCCCCCCCCCGGCTTCAGTGTTCACCCCCCCCCCCCCCCGGCTTCAGTGTTCACCCCCCCCCCCCCCCCCGGCTTCAGTGTTCACCCCCCCCCCCCCCCCCCCCCCCCCCCCGGCTTCAGTGTTCACCCCCCCCCCCCCCCCCCCCCCGGCTTCAATGTTCACCCCCCCCCCGGCTTCAATGTTCACCCCCCCCCCCCCCGGCTTCAATGTTCACCCCCCCCCCCCCCCCCGGCTTCAGTGTTCACCCCCCCCCCCCCCCCCCCCCCCCCCCCGCTTCAGTGTTCACCCCCCCCCGGCTTCAATGTTCACCCCCCCCCCCCCTTCCACCCCCCCCCCCCCCCGGCTTCAGTGTTCACCCCCCCCCCCCCCCCCCCCCCCCCCCGGCCCCCCCCCCGGCTTCAGTGTTCACCCCCCCTCCCGGCTTCAATGTTCACCCCCCCCCCCCCCGGCTTCAATGTTCGCCCACTGTGAAATCCAGGGGAGGGGAGGTCATGCCAGGCAAAGAAGGTCAATGTGTCTCACACCCACCATAGGATGGGCCTCGTGTCCTTGCCAACAGTATCGATGGGCTGATCTCTTGTATCCCATGTCAATGTCTTCCCACAGCATCCTGCAATCCAGCAGCTACATCAGGTCTTAGTATATTATGTAGTAGGATACTGGAGACAATCCAGATCTTGTTATCTTGTTTTAACGGAGGGAGTCTAACTTTTAAACTGAGCCAGATCATTAGAGTGTGTATTGGGAAACACTTGCACTCAAATGTAGATCATTTAAAAGTGAAATCCATAGATTCTTGAGGTAATAAAGGCACTGAAAGTTCTGCACCCAAGATAGGTGGATAGAATTGTTAGATCACCCATGATTACATTGCATGGTGTAACAGACTTAGCTGGCCTGTTTGTATATTCCTGGGTCCGTGTGATCTTTCGTATCCACGTTGAAGAGATTAGCAATGCCCATTACTGTAGTGGACATTGTCTTCAAATATGGTCTAGGTGTTAAACCTTTAACACTAACATGGGAACTATTGTTCCGAACAATAGGAACTATTGTTTTATTGAGATGCTCCAGTTTCCTCTTTGCATCATGAAGGTACATTGAACTCAAAATGATGAGATGAATTACCATGTAAATTGGATTTATGCTCTTTCTGAGTGACAGTAACTTGTTTATTTGTGTAATGTTATTTGTTACTGTTTTATCAACAGACATTCATTTCCCAAATAAAATAAATTTTAAGGATAGAGGAAAATGTAGCAGGGCAGGGGAATGAATTGCTTTATAAAGAAGGAAATTTGAACATCATACCCTGTGTATTTTTATTTATAATTTGTCGATGAATCTCTAGTAATCTGTTTAGTGTTCAGATTTTATCTAGCGGCTGTTTTTATTGAATATTATTCAATTACTTTATTATTGATACGTTACTTAAAGTGAAGCAACATATTGCAGTGTTTTGTTACATGCGATTCTATATCCTTGGAATTTGATGTCAATAAAAGCCAGTACTTTAGCTCTACTTTAAGGGCGGCACAGTGGCACTGCTGGTACAGTCGCTGTCTCACAGTGCCAGAGATCTCCCTGTAACTGGACGGGTTTCCTCCAGGGGTCCGTTTTTTTCCCCACACCCCAAAGACGTGTGAGTTTGTTGGCTAATTGGCCCTCCGTAAATTGCCCCGAGTGTGTAGGGAGTGGACACGAAAGTGGGATACCATGTGGGAACAGTTGACTGATGGTCAGCTTGGACTTGGGCCAGAATCCATACTGTGTCAACTAAGTTGCAATTTATTTTGTTATTTTCTATAAATTCTGTTGTGGAAATAGCCTCCCTCTACAAGGCCACCAGATATTGTTGCAGTGATACTTCGTTACAGTGTAACCTGTCGCTCTGTGTGATGCATTTATAAATTATTTAGTTGAAGCTTTGAGTGCTTTAGGGCTCTGTGTATGTATATATATATAGCAGTATATAACTCTCTGTTGTGAGGTTTGTCTATTATTTTGTACTTGAGCTAAAGATAACAGATTCTTGAAAAAAAACCTTTGCCATAATTTATTTAGCTAACAACTGAACAAAGGTTTATGTTGACAAATTGTAAGTAACTTTTTTTTCTGGAGACTAGATTAGTAACTTACGTTTATTATTTGACAATATTTTGAGGAAAATGTTATGAATATTTTAAATAATACCTGGGAAATGTCAAGCATTTTGATGTGGTATGTACTGTATTTCTATGTTCACTTGTCACTATTAAGCTTCCCTGGGTCCCGTGCTGTACCCTGCCTATTTAAAAAGTCGATTTTTTAAGTAAGGATGAATTGGGGAACATAACATTCTGAATGTTAAAACACTGACAATGCCTCGTGTATGTTCTAACGATGACCTGACATTTAAAAAAAATCATGAACTTTCTAAAGTAATTCCAGATGCTGACTTTTAGTTCTTGATATACAGTGACTTGTAAAAGTTTTCATACCCCTTGAACTTTTCCACATTTTGTCACGTTACAACCACAAACGTAATTGTATTTTATTGGGATTTTATGTGATAGACCAACACAAAGTGGTGCATAATTGTGAAGTGGAAGGAAAATTATACATGGTTTCCAAATTTTATTACAAATAAAAAACTGAAAAGTGAGGCGTGCAAAAGTATTCTGCCCCTGAGTCAATACTTTGTAGAACCACCTTTCGCTGCAATTACAGCTGCAAGTCTTTTGGGGTATGTCTCTACCAGCTTTGCACATCTAGAGACTGATATTTTTGTTCATTCTTCTTTGCATAGTAGCTCAAGCTCAAGTCAGATTGGATGGAGAGCGTCTGTGAACAGCAATTTTCAAGTCTTGCCAGAGATTCTCAATTGGATTTGGGTCTGGACTTTGACTGGGCCATTTTTTGTAATAATATTTTTATTAGACTTAATCCATCATCATCATAACAATGATATAACAACTTTTCAAATACACAACCAACTTATTTCAATAAGTATACGAATGTTACGAATAATTCTTATAACCTTCTATTTTTTTAGAAAGTAGAAAAAGAAAAGAATAGATTTTAATCAATAAGAATAGTGATTAAATAATAATTTTGATTATATAGAGAAAGAGAAGAGAGAAAAAAATATGTATATATTCTTGTTATATATATTTAATTAAAACAAAGTATTTTATATATATATATATATATATATATATATATATATATATATATATATATATATATATATATATATATATATATATATATATATAAAAAAAAGAGATTATAGTATACATCTTAATAGTGAATAACACAATTTCAAATAGCGATATCAATAGTGACATGTATACAAATTTAAAAAAAAAGAGTTAATTTCATCTAATCCTGCCGGGTACCCATTGAGTTGTGATGCCAAGAACAGCTACCCCTTCAAATATTCTGTATATGGAGACCATATTTGTTCAAAGAGTTCGTATTTGTCCATTAGGACAAATCTGATTCTTTCCAAATGCAACGTCTCCAACATTTCCACTGTCCACATTTTAATTGTGGGGGATAATGTTCCCTTCCAAAATTTCAATATTATTTTTTTCCCTGTTATCAAACAGTAATCCAAGAAATTTCTTTGGTTTACTGTTAATATTAAATTTGAATCCAGAACTCCTAATATTATTAATTTTGGATCTGGGTCCAGTTTAATTTTAAGAACTTCAGAGATAACTCTAAAGATTTCTGTCCAATAATAATTGAGTTTTATACATGTTACAAAACTATGCATTAAATTAGCTTCCAAGTTCTGATATTTATCACAAATAGGGGAAATGTTAGGATAAATTCTATTTAATTTTGATTTGGATAATGTAATCTGTGTAATACCTTAAATTGTATCAATATATGTCTAGCATTTAATGAGCAAAGATGTATATGTTGTAGGCTCTCTTCCCAAGTTTCCTTCGTTATAGATAAACCTATTTCATTTTCCCATGTTTGTCGATATATTTCCGAAGTTGGGATTTCCCTATCCAAAATAGTATTGTGCATATATACGCTATTAATTTTTCTGTATTTGGGTGTTTATTAAACAGTTCATCTAATAATCCTGGTTTTCTACTTTTATAGTCTTGCGTATTTGACTTAATATAGTTTCTAATTTGTAAATACCTAAATATGTTACTTGACTGCAATCCATAGATATCCTGTAACTCTTGAAATGAAAGAAATGTTCCTTTCTTGTAAAGGTGTTCTATCCTTTTAATTCCTAAATCATTCCAATGTCTTTTTTCAAACCCCTTGCCACCCAATACAGAGGGCCTAAACAAGGATTATGCACCTAATTTTTCTATGGCAAAGAAATACAGTGACAAATTATCCATATGTAGGGTCTTAACTATTTGTTTCCAAATATGTCTATTGCTATGAATTATAGGGTTGTCACCATATGTTTTTTTTTTTTTGTACTTCCCTTGGTGCAAAAATAATCGAACCTACATCAAAAGGCAAACAGTCTTCCTTTTCCATCTTTAGCCAGCTTGGCTCGTGATCTAAATTTACTAACCAAAAATTCATATTCTTAATCTGAACTGCCCAGAAATAATATAAGAAATTTGGTAGTGCTAGTCCACCATTTATTTTAGCTTTACATAGATGTTTTTTACTTATTTGATGATTTTTATAGTCCCAAATAAAACCATTAACCAAAGTATCTTTTTTAAAAACATTTTAGGGAGAGATAAAGTGATGGCTTGAAATAAATATAACAATTGTGGCAAAAAAATCATTTTATAGCATTTATTCTACCAATCATTGATATAGGTAGTGTTTTCCAATATAAAATATTTTTTTGTTTATTTAATAATTGAGGGTAATTATATTTAAATAGACAGTTATAGGACTTGGATACATTAATTCCTAGATATTTGAGTTTGTCCGTGACTATTTTGTTGGAATTGTTCTAATATATTTAATTTTATTCCAGTTATAGGCATAATTTCACTTTTATTCCAATTAATTCTATACCCAGAAAATGTACTAAACTTAGTTATAACATTAAATAGATTGGGAATACTAATCTCCGGTTTTGTAATATAAATTAAGATGTCATCTGCGTGTAGAGATATTTTATTCGTTGTAGTTTTGGTATTATATCCATATATTTCTGGTTCTGATCTAATCATTTCAGCTAATGGTTCTATTATCAGAGCAAATAGTAATGGTGATAACGGGCATCCCTGTCTACAACCCCTAAAGAGATTACATTTTGCTGATAACATTTGATTTGTTAATATTCTTGCAGTTGGATTCGAGTATATAACTTTTACCCATCTGGAAAATTTATCCCCCAGTTGAAATTTCTGCATTATTTTAAATAAATATGGCCATTCAACCTGGTCAAATGCTTTTTCAGCATCTAAGGATATGACAGCTAGTTCAATATCATTCACTCTTTTTGAGTACATGACATTGATTGGACGTCTCAGATTATAGGATGAATAGCGTTTTGGAATAAAACCTGTTTGGTCATGATGTATTAATTTATTAATCACTAAACCTCCGAGATATAATTTTAGTTAGTATTTTTTGATCAGTATTTAAAAGAGCTATTGCTCTGTATGATCCAGGGTCTTCCAAATCTTTATCAGCTTTAGGGATAAGTGTAATTGTAGATTCATTTAATGATTCTGGTAACTTTCCTTGTTCATAGGCATATTTATATATTGTATGTAAGCGTGGAGAGATCAGATCATAAAACCTCTTATAAAAGTCAACACTTACGCCATCAGGGCCTGTGGCTTTTCCGTTATTTAATGATCCAATTGATTCTTTAATATCTTTTACTGCTATATCAGCATTTAACAAGTCTCTACCTTCCTGATCTAAACTGTTAATATGACATTCTTGTAGGAATGTTTCCATTCCATCTGATTGTCCTGCTAGTTTAGATGAGTAAAGATTTTGATAATATTGCAAAAATGTATATGACTGGGCCATTCTAACACATGAATATGCTTTGATCTAAACCATTCCATTGTAGCTCTGGCTGTATGTTTAGGGTCATTGTCCTGCTGGAAGGTGAACCTCCGCCCCAGTCTCAAGTCTTTTGCAGACTCTAACAGGTTTTCTTCCAAGATTGCCCCGTATTTGGCTCCATCCATCTTCCCATCAACTCTGACCAGCTTCCCTGTCCCTGCTGAAGAAAAGCATCCCCACAGCATGATGCTGCCACCGGGGATGGTGTGTTCAGGGTGATGTGCAATGTTAGTTTTCCGCCACGCATAGAGTTTTGCATTTAGGCCAAAAACTTCAATTTTGGTCTCATCAAACCAGAGCACCTTCCTCCACATGTTTGTTGTGTCCCCCACATGGCTTGGCAAACTGCAAACGGGACTTCTTATGGCTTTGTTTCAACAATGGCTTTCTTCTTGCCATTCTTCCATAAATGCCCGATTTGTGGAGTGCTCGACTAATAGTTGTCCTGTGGACAGATTCTCCCACCTGAGCTGTGGATCTCTGCAGCTCCTTCAGAGTTACCATGGGCCTCTTGGCTGCGTCTCTGATCAATGCTCTCCTTGCCCAGCCTGTCAGTTTAGGTGGACGGCCATGTCTTGGTAGGTTTGCAGTTGTGCCATACTCTTTCCATTTTCGGATGATGGATTGAACAATGCTCCGTGAGATGTTCAAAGCTTGGGATTTTTTTTTATAACCTAACCCTGCTTTAAACTCTTCCACAACTTTATCCCTGACCTGTCTTGTGTGCTCCTTGGGCTTCATGATGCTGTTTGTTCACTAATGTTCTCTAACAAACCTCTGAGGCCGTCACAGAACAGCTGTATTTATACTGAGATTAGATTACACACAAGTGGACTCTATTTACTAATTTGGTGACTTCTGAAGGCAATTGGTTGCACTGGATTTTATTTAGGGGTATCAGAGTAAAGGGGGCTGAATACTTTTGCACGCCACACTTTTCAGTTTTTTATTTGTAAAAAAAATGTGAAACCCATGTATACTTTTCCTTCCACTTCACAATTATGCACCACTTTGTTGGCCACTTTGTTGGTCTATCACATAAAATCCCATTTACGTTTGTGGTTGTAACGTGACAAAATGTGGAAAAGTTCAAGGGGTATGCAAACTTTTGCAAGCCACTGTATGTGACCAAATTACTTTTTACAAATTTTATTGTTAAAATTTAGTTTAATCCACACCCGGGAATTCAAGTATCATAATTCTCATTACGATACTTGCATGTTATGACAAAGAAGGAGTTTTTTTAGCTTATCAAGTCTTTGACAAGGAGTAAACATTTCGAGTGACTCAAGGGCAGGTAACAATTGAGATGAAGAAGCAAGGACAGTTTTCACAATCTAGAATGCACTCATCAAAATAATAGAGGAAGCACATTGAAAATTAACGTTCAGAATGAATTTGGATTAAACTGTTGACCAAGAATAATTTGGAGGAAGATGAAGAATGACTGGGGAAATGGATGATGTGATGGCTTCTCTAAAAGAACTAGTCAGACATGATTTTATTTAAGAAGGAACTGCAGATGGTGGAAAATCGAAGGTAGATAAAAATGCTGGAGAAACTCAGCGGCAGAGGCAGCATCTATGAAGCGAAGGAAATAGGCAACATTTTGGGTCTGAAGAAGGGTCTCGATCCAAAACGTTGCCTATTTCCTTCGCTCTATAGATACTGCCTCACCCGCTGAGTTCCTCCAGCGTTTTGTCTACCGAGTCAGACATGATTGATTGAATGGTCATCTGCTACCCTGTATCACTCACTGCTCCTGTTTTTTTTTTTAACACATTGTCAATAACAGAATCACTGAAAAGTGACAGTTCTAGTTCTAGTTCTGTGCAAGAACAATCTATCTTGCTTCATTCCACTGCTTCTCCTCATTGCCCTAAAAACATATTGCCTCACAAGTATTTAATCAGCTCTACTTTACCTGCTGCAAGTGAACCTGGCTCCACCGCTACTCTTGTGGTGCTTTCCAGATTTCAATTATTCATCATGTTTCGTATTATATGTCATATTTGTTTCTTCAGGCAATCATCTTTTTAATATAGAGACAGAACATGTTAGAAATATTCACCAAGTATAGGTTCTCTGCAGATGCTGGCTGACTTACTGAGTATTCCCAGCTTTTTTCTTATTATTTCAAATTTCTAGCACCTGCAATGTTTTTTGCATTTTTTTTTACATCTTCTCTTTATATCCTTTACTTATTGACCCTTATACCATTAGAATTAGTTTCTTTCTATATGTTCCTTCATAATTTAAAATTACTTGTATCCTTTCACAACCTCCGCACTCCTGATGAATTCAATCCCTGCGTCTTCTGTCTATTCCATGTAACTGAATTCTTGTGCCTGGAATCTTTACATTTGCTGAAAATGACACTAGCATAGATGGGTATGGACGAGTCGGGCCACAGGGTCTGTTTGTGTGCCGTATGACTCAATGACTCTGAATGCTTTCATTGTTTCTGGCATTCATAAAAATTAAAAAAAAATCACACAAATCTGGAGGTTTCTCCCCACAACCCCTGACACATGATGAGCTGCTGCTTCTGGTAAGAAGTGGTTGGTCCATGCAAATCATGATGTTCATTGCTGTTGGATGGTCTTACCTCGGGAAGCAGTAATAATAGCAGCTATGTTCACTGCTTGAGGTAGAAAATCTTCCAACTCTGAGCAGAAACTAGATGATGACAGGTTTGACTTTGTGGCTTTTGAAAATGCCTCGCTTCCATTTCATTTTGTCAAAATATCAGAGGCCGTTCAT
The DNA here is from genome assembly GCA_035221665.1 of Okamejei kenojei. Taxonomy (NCBI): domain Eukaryota; kingdom Metazoa; phylum Chordata; class Chondrichthyes; order Rajiformes; family Rajidae; genus Okamejei; species Okamejei kenojei. The sequence goes on from CM069147.1 coordinate 14,999,672, forward strand.
TGGTTGCCCAAGAAATAATCACCCCTGAAGGATGTCCATGTCATCACAAAAGGAGAGGAAATTGTTGGTAGACCAGAAATTCATGTGGACGAATTGCTGGATCACATATGTACGATACAATACGATATTATAAATTTTATTTATTCCAGGAGGGAAATTGATCTGCCAACAGTCATAAAAACACAAAATACATGAAACATGGAATTAAAATGATGAGTGGAAAGGATTGGGGATGTGCAAAGATTGGGGGGGTGGGAGGGGGGGGGGTGGTAGGGAGTCAGTCTTGGTCTACCCCATGACAGAATGGGGAGGAGTTTTACAGTTCAGCAGAAGGGGTGAAGTTAGAAATAATAGTTAGTAATAAACTAATTTGAAGGTCAACAATTTAAAAAAAAAAACAGGAGCTTAATATTTTCACATAAGAGCATGATGGCATTAGCGATGCTCCTCATGCCGTAGATGTAAATTGTAATTTGAAAAAATCAGCAGCCCAACTAATTCTCAGTTCCCAGATAACAAAATATGCCATAACTCACTGATAAATTAGAATAACATGTGTTTTGGAGAAATAAGGAGCTGCAGATGCTGCTATCCAAAAAACGGCACAATGTCAGGAGTACAGGTTGGGTAGCATTTGTGGAGAACATGGATAGGTGACGTTTTGGATCGGCACTAACAAGCGCTTTGCATGTTTAAACATCACTGTAACACTGCCATATTGTTCTCTGTCTGTTACACATACATTAGATGAAGTACACAATAGTTGTTGAATGTGGTGCAAGTGAAGCTAGTTACAGAAGAGGGAAAGGTGGAGCTAACACAATGATTAGTATGTCATGTTTTTGTCCTAAAAATGTTTTGAAATTCTGGGTGGTCAGATCACCAAGTTGTTGTGGTAGCATCAGGTTTGCCCACAAGGTGGAGCTCAGTCAATGTCTTTTCTAACAACTTTTCAAAAAGCTGAATACCACCGATCTAATTTATATGCAGCAGCAGCAGCCTCCATGGAACTAGAATGCGATGATTTTTAATGAATTCATTAGTTGTTGATTTTATTTAGCTTTTGTATCTGTTATGACACAGCAATAATCAACGTGATCCTTGTGTTCTTTTAATTTTGGCAAACTATCAAACATATTTACACTTGACAACATATGATTCATATTTTAACATTCTTGGCATTTCAATACATTTATTTTGATTTTTCTCTGTCTTTTTAGCATTGCACAAAATTAAGGGTAGCAACAAAAACAGGACCAAAATTCCTGCAATTTTGCCAGCTATTGTGACAAATGTATCTGCATGTGATGGTATTTCCCAATTTGGACTAGAGCATAATGTATTCTTGAATGTCACAAATAATAAATTGTTTGTGGTTCTAACCTTGTCCAGGCAGATCTACTGGTCCACGTGAGCTTTCTGGTTAATGGTGACCTCCAGAATATTGATGATGGGGGTTTTGACGATGGCAAAACCTTTGAATATCAAGGGTAGATGATTAGATACCTTCTTTTTGGAGATGGTCATGGTTGGGAACACCTTTGCGCCACTCCTTAACCCTTGGTTTGAATGCCTTCTATGTCTTGCTACAAGCTGAGGAGTTGCGAAAGGAAGTGAACATTGTCCATTCATCAACAAATATATCTGCTGTGGAAGATTCCAACCTTGACGACCAGTGTCGACCAGTTCACGAGGGTTACAATGGCATGTTTAAGTTAAATACTGGTCTCTAGCTAGGATAGTTGCTCTTTTCTCAACACTCTTTAGTTCATATTTGAATCAAGCCAGTAATGAGATATGGAGCTGAGTGGCCCTGGTAAAATCCCAATTTCTGCATGAGTGAGTAAGTTATTGGTGAGTCAGTGCTGCTTAGTAGCATTGTGACAACAGCTTCATCACTTTGCTGAAGATGAAAATCCGACTGATTGGACAGTAATTAGCCAGATTGCATTTGTTCAGCTTTGTGTGAATGGAATATACCTGGGCAATTTTCCACATTATCGGGTAAATGCCAATGCTGTAACTACACTTATTTTTTTGTCTCGAGGAACAGTTAGTTCTGGAGGACAGGTTTACAGTACTACAGCTGGGATGTTGCCTGGTCTCTTATCTTTGCTTATGGTGATGAACAGCCTAGATGAACTAATTTTAAAGTCCTTTGAGCTTCAACTTGTATGTGGCATGGCACCTTTACCTTCCGGCCCACTGAGTCAATGAATAATTACTCATCCATTCCCAGTGGTTCTATGTTATCCCACTTTCTCATTCATTCCCTTCACAAAGACAAATTTACAGAGACCAATTAACCTACAAACTGGCACGCGTTTGGGATGTGGGTGAAAACCGGAACACCTGGAGGAAACCCACGTGGTTATATGAAGATCGTGTAAACCCCACATAGACAGCACCAAAGGTCAGGATTAAATCTGGTCTGTGAGGCAGCAGCGCCACCGGCTGCACTACTGTGCTGCCACTTCTAAACATTTTGGGTGGCATTGGGTAGCATTGGCTCATTCCTACATGGGGTAGAAACATCGTTGTGCCTCGGGAAATTAACTTTATATTTTACACGTATAACTAATGAATTGAAAAACATATTTAATCTATTTTCAATGTCATTATTTCACTAACTAATCTAAGTACATTTCTGATAGGAATGGAGTTTAATCCCCCAATCAGCAGCCCAAAGCAGTCATCTTCTATTTAGAGAACATGATATTTATTCTCTCATCATTCAAACCTTCTCCTTTATTACCCCAGCATGAATTTGAGAGGCCCTTCTAAGCTCCCAGCAACAATTATGTAATTTTAATTATTGCTTGCCACCTGGCTTACTAAGTGGCAGACATTTGGGATTAATGGATGCTTAGTCTCCAACAGATATTAGCAAGACTCCCACTTACATATGTTTCACGTCACCCGCTGTACCTCTCTTCGCCTCTTCTGTCAAGCCATCCATCATTGTGAACAGTAATCTCAGCCTCCTTCTAGTTTGTTAACGTAAAGGATTTGTTAATGTGAATGACCAGAAGACCAGCAAAGATAGTAAGTGGATGAATGTAAGCATTATATTACAGTTGGTAGTATATTTGACAAATATAAGTGAATTGAACAGCTGCTATGATGCTAAAACTGCTTCAGAAAGTGAAAAGCTGGAGAAAATGGCCAAATGAGATATATTGGCAAACTTGGCCATTGTGTTGTCACTTATACTGCGCCTTGCATCCCTAACCAGTCAAGCCAGACAATACCATCCACAGCACATTCTAAGTTAGTGTGGGTGGTTCTCATTCTGTTGGTGAGCAGAGTTATTTTGCTTATGGCATAGTAGAAAGCAATGCCTTGTTTATGGATAATTGCTGCGGTCATTAAATGTGGCAGCAAACAGCTTTTTGATTCTCATGGTTTCATGTCACTATGTCTCTAGGCTCAGTGTAATTCTCAATGAATCACTCAAATAATAATGGATTAAAAGAGACGCTTGATAGACGAAAAAATAATTAGATAATATGACAATTCCGTATGATAATCATAATAATCAAAATCAAATAGTAATTTATTAGCCAAGTATGTTTTGCAACATATACGAGGGATTTTGTTTGCCATACAGTCATACCAATAAAAGCAACAAGACACACAACTGCGTAAAAAATTGACATAAACCTCCACCACAGCGGCTCCTCCACATTCCTCACTGTGATGGAAGGCAATAAAGTCTTAACTTTTCTCCTTTTCTCCTGCTCGGGAGAGTCGAACCATCCGCAGTCGGGGCGATTGAAGCTCCCGCAGCCGGCGATCGAAGCTCCCGTGGCTTGGAGTTCCCGAAGCCGGTTGCTAACCAGGGACGCGAGCTCCACGTTGTTAAAGTCCGCAGGCACCCGCAGTTGGAGCTTCGAGGTCCCAGCAAGAGGCCGCCAGCTCCACGATGTTAGGCCGCAGTGCGGACGGAGATGCAACACGGAAAAAGTCGCATCTCCGTCGAGGAAAGAGATAAAAAAAGTTTCCCCCACCACCCCCCACATAATACAAAACTAAATATAAACTAAAACAGACATTTTACAACAAACTAAAAACACAAAGAAGGATAAAGACGAGACAGACCGTTGGCGAGGCAGCCATCATATGGTGCCCCCTTTTTAAATGCTTGAGTGAATATGAGAAAATGTGTACTTTGTATTTGTGTCCCCTAAAATATGAAATTTAACCAGTTGTATAAATGAAAATGTAAGGGTGTTTCAGCTTTCAATTCTTCAAAATGGCAAGCAAGATATAATGATCCCGTTTCTTGATATCATTGACAAAGTAGACATTGATAAAACTAATTGATTTTATTTATTGTTTTTATCTCTATTGAGACCCTAGTTTTAATTTTGCCGAAATGTCAGCCTGTAAAACATTAACCTTCATTAAGCTTTTAAATTTGTTTCAACTTTCAGCAGAAATTTCCCAGTGGTACTTTCTTCCGATAATGATAACGTATTTGCATGCCAGTCTCCTGCTGTGCTTTATTTTTGTTTTCCTTTGATACTGAAATATGCCCTCAATTTATGGGAGCAACCCACAGTAGGTTGCCTTTTTTCCCATCTTTCCTCTTTCTTTTCTCCACATCCCTCCACGGAGCTAGATTTTCTTGGCTTGCCTCTCTAATTGTAGTTATGTTAATTAGTGCCCGATACCTGTGTAAGACAGGATTTTTTTTTTCCCTCCACCAATTTGGTTTAATTGTGAAGGCTAATCCCTTATCTGTAAATATTTAATTGATTTGGAGCAAGGTCAGGAATGTTTCCCTTCACAAATTATTGACATTTCTAGTTGTTCACAATGGCCTATGTGTACTTTAAAGGTAACCTGAAGAGTTTCACAATCAACAAATAAAATGTTGTTCAAATGCAGTCACTGTTGTAATGGAGGAATAATCATAAATAATTTGTTCAATGTTGGATTTTACGAATAAAGATAAAGAACCAGAAAATCATCATCTCCATTAAGTTTGGTTGAGGGGCAAGATTTCTTATTCCTCTCCAGCTGAGCAAAACGTATTATCCCAGAGGTAGATGACACAGAAAAAAACATAAATATAAATGGGAATGAGGGGTTTTCAATTTTTTTCTTGTTAAATAGCAAAAGGAGGTTTGCATTCTGTACTTATAAACTTTTGTTTATGACTAAAATGTCTGATGCAGGATAACCAGATATGTATGCAATCTCTGTTTCACACCTTACCCTTCCATATCTCCAGACTCCCTCTCCCCTAGCTCTCAGCCTGCAGAAGTGTCTTGACCCGAAACGTTACCCATTCCTTCTCTCCAGAGATGTTGCCTGACCCGCTGAGTTACTCCAGTATTTTGTGTCTATCTTCGGTGTAAACCAGCATGTGCAGTTGCTACCTACACGTATTAGAATTTTTTTTTTTTCCATTGCCATTGGATCTAAATCCTTGAGCTCCCTGACCAGTAGCACACTGTGAGTATCTTCACCAGAGATACCACAGCACTTCGAGAAGTGGCTTATCATTACTTTTTTTTAAGGCAGTTAGTTCTGGGCAATAAATGCTGGTCTTTCAAATGATATGCAGTGCCAAAATTTGTTTCCATAATTTCAAAGCTTGCGAGTAGTTGGGGTCATTTCAGAACATCAGTGCTTGACTTGAGTAGCCTCTCGCATGAGCATGTGTGGAAGTGTATCGTTGAGGTGTTATTGTTGAAAATTTATTGGATGATAGAGAAGAATATACCAAATGATGTGTGTGTAAAATAACCTGGTCCTAATTTTGGACACAAAGGCCATACTTTTCCATTCTCTACATAATGAAGAGAACATTAAACAACATTTTCACCCTGAGAATTGTGAATTTGTGGAATTCTCTGCCACAGAAGGCAGTAGAGGCCAATTCACTGGATGAATTTAAAAGAGAGTTAGATAGAGTTCTAGAGGCAAGCGGAATCAAGGGGTATGGGAAGAAGGCAGGCACGGGTTACTGATTGTGGATGATCAGCCATGATCACATTGAATGGCGGCACAGGCTTGAAGGACCAAATGGCCGCCTCCTATTTTTTCCTGTGTTTCTACATTTCTAACATGTTCATTTGTCAAGAGGGGCTATCATTGTTTTCTTTAAGAAACACAAAAAAAGCCTTCATTACACATGACAAAGTATAATTTATTAGGTTGATAAAAGCAAGAAACACTAGTTTTGTGTTTCCAGCATTTCTCTATTCCCACTACTATTAAAATTCAGAAATAGTATTAATCTCTTGAGGACTTGTAGGAAAACATTTTAAACGAACGGCACACCGTATAGTGGTGGTGAAATGGAAAATGGAAAAATAGATTGAACGACAGAGAAGCAATTTAACGCAGGAATTGTAGTTTGCCGCAAATTCTGGAAACTGCGTAAAAGGGAGACTACACTGAACTCAATAAATATAATGTGCAAAGTGGGAAAGCCAGTGTTATTGTTAGTATTTATCGTTGTTGGATTGACATATGCTGTGGTGTACGTGCATAGTAGGCCAAAAGAAACGCAGCAGAAGCGGGGCATATTAGTTGTAAGAGGGTGAATAAGAAGTAGTGAAATAAAGTTAGATAAGAAAGCATTAAACGGCTTTTGAGCAGCCAGGGATGGCGTAGATGGTCACGTTCAGTGACATACAATGCTGTGTCCTTTAAGTTATCCAGAATTACATGGAGTCGTGTATCAGAATTAAAGGACGTTCTTTTTGGAAGGAGATGAGGAATGTATTTAGTTGGTGAATCTGTGGAATCCTTTGCCACAGAAGGCTGTGGAGGCCATCAGTAGATATTTTTAACGCATTTATATGTATATGGTCAGTATGTTAACTCTATCGCCAAAAATCAAATAATAGGAGCAGCCTAATTATGATTCTTGTTATTGAGGGAGTGCAGCGTAGGTTAACAAGGTTAATTCCCGGGATGGCGGGACTGTCATATGCAGCGAGAATGGAGCGGCTGGGCTTGTACACTCTGGTGTTTTGAAGGATGAGAGGGGATCTCATTGAAATATATAAGATTGTTAAGGGCTTGGACACACTAGAGGCAGGAAACATGTTCCTGATGTTGTGGGAGTCCAGAACCAGGGGCCACAGTTTAAGAATAAGAAGTAAGCCATTTAAAACGGAGACAAGGAAACACATTTTCTCACAGAGAGCGGTGAGTCTGTGGAATTCTCTGCCTCAGAGGGCGGTGGAGGCAGGTTCTCTGGATGCTTTCAAGAGAGAGCTAGATAGGGCTCTTAAAAACAGTGGAGTCAGGGGATATGGGGAGAAGGCAGGAACGGGGTACTGATTGGGGATGATCAGCCATGATCACATTGAATGGTGGTGCTGGCTCTAAGGGCCAAATGACCTACTCCTGCACCTATTGTCTATAATTTTCATATCTCCACAAGGAATACCAAAGGATTATCAATAGAGAACATGTTTTAAGAACAATCAAAGCTATTATATAAACTAAATATTCAATTCAAATTAAGAAGGAAATGGAATGAAATTCAATGCAATGGTTACTTATTTGTCAAATGACTATTATTGTAACAAAATAATTGAACATCTGAGGATATGGGATCACAAGTTAAGAGGTTGTTGATTTTGATAATACATTTCATTTTGTATATGGTAGATGGACACAAAATGCTGGAGTAACTCAGCGGGACAGGCAGCATTTCTGGAGAGAAGGAATGGGTGACGTTTAGGGTCGAGACCCTTCCTCATTTTGTATGTGATGCCTTTAAAATAGTCATCGCAAGGGTCTTCACACCAACATCATGAAACACAAATGAACAATCTTAAGACATGAGAGAAGACTATCAAAAGCTTGAACAACATGAGGAAACAAGAAGTGGCAAGGTTTAGAGGGGAAATTTTAGAGCTTGATGCCAGTTAGTTAAAGCTATACCTGCCATTCAGGCAGTGAGGAAAATTGCTCAAGAGCCTCGATGAGTATATTTCCATTTAAAAGCATACTGCAAGATTTATGTATATATTTCTCCCTTTTATCACCCTTGTGATGAGCATCAGTGCATAAAAAGTGAATAAAATGGGAATTTATAAAGTTGGATCTTTCCTTAATCAAATGACAGCTACTGCCTGATTTACTTTGACAAATTCATACTTAAGTCTCCATTTCCCAGTGAATTGAATGGTCCATTCATTGTTTAATGATGAATGAAAAGAGCCACATTCCAGATGCAGCTTACCCAAAAGAATATGCTTGTTTCCAAGGGTGGTTTATTTTCTCTGTTTTGTGATTTATTATATTTGTGATTGAATAAGAGAAAACTGAAGTCAGTTGACCAGTTGTGCTCATTATTTTCCTCTTGCTTGTCTTTGGTCTTAACTATCTCTACATATTTATTTAATTCCCCATTGCTTCAAGCCAGTTTCTGTAGTTGACTTCATTGCACAATCCCCATGCATTGCTAAATTGTCATTATAAATAACATGGCAGTTTCAAAGTACAAATAGTTGTCAGTGCTAATGTTGGCTTGACATTACACATTTGAACATTGCATCTGGATTAGAAGAGCAAATAAATAATTTGCTAAGATATTGGTAGAAATGGGTGGGGAGGAGTTCTTGTACACAAGAGTTCGGGAAAATGACCTAGTTCTAGAGCTTGTGATTGAAAATGTAGTCTGGATGCTCTCAGCCTTTGAGTTTCCAGTATTGAATTCTGTATTGGGGAATTAAATCTGTGGGTTTGGAAACTTCTAACTTCTAACACAATGTATGTTTTTTTTTAATATCATGTCCCCTTTAGTTCTTTTAAGCACACCATATTGGCAGATTGAGGTTGGATAGTCAAATGAACAGCACACATGAATGTCAAATTATTTACTTGTTTTGCAGCAACTTCATTGAAGAATGGACAGTGGGACTGAAGGGAGCCTCATTAAGAAACGGTTTGTAACTGAGGCTGAATTAGATGAAAAGCGCAAATTAAGACAGGAGGAATGGGAAAAGGTTCGAAAGCCTGATGATCCAGAAGGTACAGTACTATGTTCTAAGCCATTCTTGTGCACCGGATCTTGTGGAGAAAAAAAAATAAGGAAAGGTTTTGCACCTTTCTAATGGGAATAAACATGTCCGTGTTTTCCTTCTAAATTTAACATCTCATGAGTTTGTAGAGTTTTACATTGAGGTATAATTGCTCATGAAATGTTACTGTTTATGCTTTGTTTATCCATCTTGCTTAATTAAATTCCGTGCTGGATTTATCAGAAGAAAACATTTGTTGCAATTATTAAGTTGAATCTGAAACCAAATGTCAAGTGATAAAGTTACAAATTTGAAAAGAATAGATGAAAAATGGATTACATCCTCTTCACGATTGAATGCATATGATAAACAATATGTGTTTCTACATGCTATTCCTGTATTATAAAATTGTAAATGTTACTCTGATGGCAACTTTAAGTGACCTGAGAGGAAGAGAATATTATTCTTGTTATTTCCCTCTTGGAGGAGGGTGCCAGCAGTGAAGTTAAAATAACCAGTGTTATTTTCATTAATGCACTTATAGTGTCATAGAGTCATACTGTGTGGAAACTGGCACAACTTGCCCACACCGATCAACATGCCCAATCTGCTTTTGGCCATATCCCTTTAAACCTGCCCTAACCATGTACCTGTCTAAATATTTCTTATACATTGCGATAATAAATTGAGGCTGTGACAGTAAATATGATTTGGTGTAGAACATTAATCCAGTTGCATTAAGGATTATTGATTTTCTTCTCTCTTCATAGAAGGTGTATAATCTGCTGAATATTTCAAGCAGTTTCTCTTTCATCCAACACTTCAGTTGATGCCATTATTTGTGTACTGCTTGTTCCGTTGACAATTAATGGTATAACCTTTAAACAGCAAGGTACATGCAAATCTTCATGTAAACTAGAATCGCTGCATTGTTGTAATTAACCCCCTCTTTGTTTGGATGGGCTGAATTCAGCACTTGAGAAATCAGATCAAAGTGTGCTGATATTGAAAGCTACACAGCACAAATCATAAACTTGATAAGAGCAGGCAATCAAGGCAATTTTCTTTTCCCCAGGAAAAGTTGTTGCTGGGACATTTTGATGTAAATTGCAGTAAATTATGATATTAAAGGAGACAATAACAGGCAATATTACCCTTTGTCCTTGAACTTGACATTTTACAAGTATGGAGTTTATGGCTACATAAGTTAATGTTGGAGATTCTACTCTTTTTATTACAACTTTCTTTTAAACCCAATTTATTTGTCAATCTGGCCAGTTCTTTTTCCCAACATCTTAACTTGCATCTCTTTGGTGTAATTTGTTTTCTTGTTTTCAAACTTGGGTTAGACCCTGCCGATCAGGTGAGGATTCTTTACGTTCTTTTATTTTGAATGGTCTCACTGTTTCTTCTGTTGCTCATAGATCCCAGTGCTCTTTGAGGGCACCATGCTGGCTCAGAATCTAGGTTAGAATAATGAAAGGCTTGGATAGAGTGGATGGTGAGAGGATGTTTCCACTAGTTGGAGAGTCCAGATCTAGAGGCCATAGCCTTGGAATTAAGGGACATTCTTTTTGGAAGGAGATGAGGAGAAATTTCTTTAGTCAGAGGGTGGTGAATCTGTGGAATTCTTTGCCACAGAAGTCTGTGGAGGCCGTCAGTGAATATTTTTATGGCAGAGATAGATAGATTCTTGATTAGTACAGGTGTCAGAGGTTATGAGGAGAAGGCAGAATGGGGTTAGCAGGGAGAGATAGATCAGCCATGATTGAAATGCAGAGTAGACTTGATGGGTCGAATGGCCTAATTCTACTCCTATTCTTTATGACATGACTTTATACCAAGAAATATGGCAAGAAACAACAATATTCAGGCCAATGTTTGGAATGTACATTACATTGAATCACCTTATCAGAAGGTAAATAATGTTTGCAATATTTATTCCAAACTAATTATTTTATAATTGGCTTTAATGTAAAGTGTTATCTTTGTAATTTTATAAATCTTGGTAATTAGCTTAATCTCTCCCTGAAAGAGAACAAATTGATATTTTTAATATTCTCTGCCATAATCAGTTGAATTGTAGTTATGGATGTAAATAATTGTGAGTTAAATTGAAAGAAGTCGCAGTCATTAACATGACAAAACAAATTGCATTGTAGTGACTTTAAATTATGAATTTGTCGTCTTTTCTGCTTGACAGCAGAAAAATAATTTCAGGAATAAAAACACATCATGACCACGTTTAATTTCAAAGTGATCCAAATACTGGTCTTAGTGCTAATAGAATTTGAAAGAATATGCTAGGTGTTTATGCAATAGCATCTATGGTGTTTTTTTTCATGAAATTACTTTTGTGCTGCAGCATGCAACATTGAGACAGCAGATTTTAATATTAGCTCTTTGCCTTTATGGAAATGTGGGATAGCTTGGCTGGGTAATTGGAATGCCACTCAATGCTTGCCTGTATATGTGCTTGCTTAGTTAGTGAAGCTTTAAAAGAAGACTGAATTTAATTGACACAAAGAACAGGCCACAATGTTTTCACAGGATTGACCTCACTTTTTGGGTGGGTAACTATCTGTTCAAGGTTTAAATGAGTACTTTATATTTAAAAAAAATGTCTTTATTATTGATGTCAGATAAAGAATGGTGAATTTGTTGTTAAATGCAGTAATAGCTACCACACACTGAGAGGAGCCTTTATCCTATTCGTTGGGAATGGTTTCATATCGAGCCACATAGATCAGAATAGAGTCTTATTACACTTGCTCTTTCTTTTTCCTCACGTTTTAGCCTTTAATTTGTAACATTTCCTCTGGAGGCCAGTTTTGAGGCTGGCCTAATACAAAATGGGTATACTTTGTTTGACTCTTTCATGATTAGAATGCATTTACAATATTTTTACAATAGTCTTTACTGCAGAATTAAATTATTAGTGTAATCATCATGACAATAAAGGATACTTTACTTTTACTTAAATCAACAGCTAAAATAATTTTAAACAGTTAATTTTAAAAGCTAAAAGGAGGAATTACTTTAGCCAGAGGGTGGTGAATCTGTGGAACTCATTGCCACAGGCAACTATGGAGCCCAAGTAATTGGATATTTTTAAAGTGGAGTCTTGATTAGTAAAAGTGTAAAAAGTTATGAGGAGAAGGCAGGAGAATGGGTTTTAGAAGGAAAAATTAATCGGCTATGATCAAATGGCAGATTTCCATGGGCCGAATGGCCTCATTCTGCTCCTTTGTCTATTGTGTTCTATTAATATGCCTCCGAGGAATCATTCAGGTTAAATTAACATCAAACAAATGACTACATTCCAATTGTTTTTTTTACTTGCATTAGTACTTCAAATGGTTTTTAAAAAAACCCTTTTGATTTTGAGTTGAAACAACAATAAATGTTTTCAAAAACTCATTATTAATATACTGTTTGTTTCCTGACCCCCTCATAGACCTTTCTAAATAAGCAATGCAATCAGGTGATTACTAAATTATTTATTTCACTTTTCAATCAAATTTAAATGTTTTACAGAGCAAGCCTTTCACGAGCATGTATGCACAACCTGATTTTATGTTCAATGTGGCAGGCCATTGCTGTGATTCAGACACTCAGGCCATTGCTGTGATTCAGACGCTGCATGTTGCTTTCATAAACACTTGGTTTGATTCACTGTTCTCTCTGTGGTTGTTCCATTGGGTGCATTAATGTCCATTTGCAAGTTGGCTGTCTACTCTGCTGTGCAACATTTGATCTTTTTTTAATTTGCAGACCAGTGAGCTGTATTTTATTCATCATCTTCAGATCTAACATTCTAAATATACTGAACATTGCAAGAAAATATTAAGGTAGTTGCCTAAAGCTGGCGATTATCAAAGTGCAACTGAAACGACAATGTTTTCCAATAATCTTGCCAAATAAATTATGTGGATTAGAAGTAAAAGGGTATAATGTAGATCCAAGGGAGACTTTGGGGCATACAATGTGAGAGTGAGCCGATACCTGTTACTACCTGCAAATCAACAGAGAGTTAAGGAACCATGTGCATGTGATCTCATTCAACTGAAAATAAATAGAGGTATTTTCCTGGGGTTCATCTTTAATATGAAATCTCAAATTAGTGACTGAAACAAGTTTCATATTGTCTATTTGCAATGTTATATCTAGATGCTGTGTCAATATAAAGCCCATGAGCCTTTTGTACATATCAATATGTCTGAGAACCTGGCTCTAAAAAGAATATTGTAACTACGTACTAATTCTAATTTTCTCATTTCAAATATGTGCGAGTACACATGAGCATGAACGTTAGCTCTCTTTTAAGCACAGAAAGGAGTTATAAACCTTTGACCATAATGGGTTAAAAGGACCATTTGGAAGCTACACAGTTATGATTAGCATCACATAATTGATTGGAGCTGGCATGAATCTAATATAGCCCACCGCTAACGGGGAAGTGTTAGGTTGAAGCAGAATTCATGGTGCTATACACAGGCTTATAATGCGTGGATAAGAAATGGAGACCAGATTTGCCGTGTAACACATGATTGTTTTGCTTAAAAGGTTGCAAATAGCAAGAATACAGCTGACGGTAGATCATCAGTTAATTTTGAAACCTGTTGACAATATTTGTCTGAGAAGTTTGTTTGATTTTTTAAAAACTTTTGTTAAAAATCTTTACTACTAATAATTTGTAGTTTTGATAATAAATCACAGGTTTTAATTTAACGGATCTATTGTGCTACTGTGCAATTATTGTAATACAAGCCCATGAGAATAGGTTTCAAACTCTGTCAGAATCGTTACTCTCCATACACAAAGGTGATCCAGTTTCCTAAGTGTTTTAAAAATGGCAGTTGCGAAAAATAAAAGGAAATAAAGTTGAATAAAATATACTTTTTCACTGTTGCCATTCTTCATTTATTCTGTTAAACGTCGCATTCAATTTATTTTTTAACTTAAACGCATGTATGGCAGAAGAGGAGTAGTTGCAGTGTGATTTGCACCCACTCATGACATTAACCATAACTCTTTTGTGATGGTATCGATCAGCCAACTTGGATGTTAATAGCATTGGTTATTACATACTATTATTCCTAATCTGTAATATATTCAAAACAAAACGCACAACCATATCTTCTCCTTTCAATTTAGTCACAGCGATGCAGATGTGATACTGGACTTATAAAATACAAATAGATCAATGCCAATAGCTTTATCAAGCCAGCATCATAGAAATTGGTAGATTGCAGCATTCTATGTTAAATAAATCAGTCTTTGGATGACTTGAGCAAAACAAATTACAATATACCACCATCTTTGACCAACAATGCTTGAATTAGTGTGCAACTGTTGTGAAAAGAACTGTTCATTCTATTTTAAAGCCCGTGTTAGGTCTTCTCCAGAACTCTAGCTATGGTATGATCCATAATGAGTCTTTGTTTTCTATCAATTTTTCATTCGGTGTGTTGATGAGATAAAGCTATTTTGAATGGAGAAGCAGTAACAACTAATGATGAGTATTCTGGAGAAAACATAGTAAACATTGTAAGCATCGCAGAGGAAGCATTAAATTGCAAAATGCTTTTAACAATTTAAATGCATGGACATAACCATACCAAATGGATTTTAATGTACATAAATGTGTGTACATCCACTTAGGCCTAACGGGGTTGGAACAGAGTACGTGCTAAATGGTGAAACGCTGAAAGTATTACTTGTCCAAAGATATTTGGGCATTCATATAGACAACATTATGCCTTGGATAAGTGCAGAAAATTATCAAGAAGGTCATGGATATGCATCCATATTTAAAGGACTGAAGAAGCAACAGGTCTCTACTCTGCCTTGCTTAGTTTAGTTTATTATTGTCATGTGTACTGAGGTATAGTGAAAAGTTTTTGGTTGTGTGCTATCCAGTCAAATGAAAAAAAAACGACACAATCAAGCTGTGCACAGATAAAGGTACAACATTTAGTGTGAGATGTAAATAAATGATGTAAGTTATTGAACTAAGACCATACTTGCAATATTTTGTTTTTTCTGACCACACCACATTTGGAAGGGATATATAGGTCTTGGACTGAATGCCCTAGAGATTTATCGGAGTGATATGTAAACGCCAGGGTTTGCCCTGGGACAAGAGTCAAGGGTGTTTAATTGTAAAATGTACTGAAACAGAACAATGAAATTCGTACTTACAACAGCATAACAGGTATGTAAACACAGTACTCAACGGATACCATAATTAAATAAAAAATAATATATAAAAGAAAACAATATTAGTCCAAAACAAAATCCTGAAATCCCCAGTTCAACCAGGATAGTTTGGAATTTAGGAGGTACTAGACTAAGTGGGACCCGTTGGGTCCCAGCATCACACGGGAGAGTTGGTCACCCAACGCAATATTCCACCTCTCCACCAATTCCAATATTGGTGGCCAGTGGGGAGGGGGGGGGGGGTGCTTTCTGGAGCGCTAGTATGGGTGTTGTGGGCTGAAGGGATTGGTTTCCAGGGGGCTAGTATGGACATCGTGGGCCGAATGGATTCTTGGGCTGGCGGCTCAGTCACTCATGCCTGTTGCGCTGGCAGCTCACTCACTTCTGGGTTTTATAGTCCCCCCCCCCCCCACCAGAAGGAGCGCGGCCTTCATGGTGTGATTGACAGAAGAGAGAATCTCAACATTTTTTAAACACTAATAACTTTTATATTTCATTAATGGGAAAAATTCTCGGCACCTGATGAGTGGAGTAAGATGGCCAAAAGTCTGAGCCAGATGGCTCTGAGTAAGATGGCCAAAAATCACAGCTGTACGTGGTAGCGTTTTTTCCTAAAAATCAATATAAAGCACAAACAGGAAGTGGTCAAAATTAGACTTTTAATTATATAGAAGGCAAGGCAACTTTAATTAGGCAAGGCAACTTTAATTAGACAACACAGCTTTAGCATTTCCAAACCTAAGGCAACACAGCTTTAGCATTTCCAAACCTAAGGCAACACAGCTTTAGCATTTCCAAACCTAAGGCAACACAGCTTTAGCATTTCCAAACTATATTTTCAAACCACATTAAGGGCACTGACAGGTCAGTAAAACCACTCACAGTTTAGTAGACATGTGTTCAGTGTTATTCACAGCTCAGACTGAGAGACATGACCCTCTCGCGCCCCCATCTTGCAGAGACTGACTGAGGCAGTCAAGACATCTGGGTTTTATAGTCCCTCCGGAAGGGGCTTGGCCTTCAGGAGAGAGAATCTCAACATTTTTAAAACACTAATAACTCTTTTATTTTTCATCAATGGGAAAAATCCTCTTGTCGTGCGCAGCGGACAGGAACCCTGAGTAAGATGGCCAAAAATCACACCCATAAGTGGCAGTGTTTTTTCTAAAATCAATATACAGAATAACAGGAAGTGGTCAAGATCAGACTTTTAGTAATATAGATTTGTAGTGTTCAATAACCTGGTGGCTGTTGGGAAGATGCTGTTCCTGAACCAGGAGGTCACTTTTTTTTGCAGACTCCTGTACCACCTTCCTTATTGGAGGAGTAAAATGAAGCATGGCCAGCGCAATGTGGGTCCTTTGACTATCCCAATTACAGAAGCAGGTTATAATCCTAGGAATTTAGATCATTTTAGGATTATGTGATGCATTTCCATGATTAAAGGGGAACTGATATTATTTCCACTGATGGAGAAATTCAGGACTTGGAGACATTGGCTAAAAATTAGAGCCAGGTAATGCAGGATTTAAAAAAGGAGAGCGCGTGGATGAACTCTGGCTTGAGTGACTAATGATTTACTCCTACTATGTGAGATCTGGGCCATAACTGCAGCTGCTACATCTGACATCGGCTTGGCTTCAGAACCGGCAATGAATAGATTTCATATACCTATGCATAAATTAGTTAATCTAATATCCACTTTGAAGGCCAGAAACCGTTTTCACAGAATAATGAGCAATAAATCCCAGGATACCTTTTAATATAAATTGAATTTGTCTTGTTCACTGTAAATCATTGGTTTTGATGCATCCTTTATATGATATATAAATCCCCGATGTTATACAACGAACGTGTACTGATACTCAGCAGACCAGTCAGATTTGCTCATGCATAGGCATTGTAAGATGTCTTTTGAACAACATATGTTCAGGGTCACAAATTGATTACAATTCTGGAAGTTTGTCTCATCAGCAGCATAGCACTAAATTTTAAGTCCAATTCCCCAGTTTTGTCAGTAGCTTTCCAGAAGCAGTATTTTCAGTGCTCTCCTCACAATGTATTGCTATGACAACCCAAGAGGGTCAAACTTTGGGCTGAATATCTTAAGATACTGTGGCACAAGGAAGAAAATACTCTCTGATAACTGTTCTTTTTGAAAAGTTGCATGAATAAATGCCTAAATTTTAAAATGGACTTCTTATCAAGAATAATTAATTAAAAGTAGGAAACACTTGTGGCAAAAAAATGTTGAATAAGTATTCATGATATTGAATGTTTCTATCCTGAATTCAATGATCCTCCTGTTTATCACAGTTTTGTAAGCCTGTAAGCCTTCATCATCACATGGCAATATATTAAAACAGTGAAACCAAGCAATTTGTTACCACTGTATTTCTCGTTGCTGAAAGCTCACTGTTGTAGTTAATGGAATTTCAATAATTATATTCTTGAGGGTAAGGAGGATGTTTATTCACATTTTCTTGTGCTGCAGGGTTATTTATAGCACAGTTTCCAGTAAATTGGGTTGAGCATTTGGACGTAACCTGTACATGAAAATTGCAGTGTCCTCCCACAACACTAATAACTATCTTTTCAACATTTAACAAGGTTTTACATGCATTATGCGACGGTTAAATGTAAACAAGCTGTGACTGACCAAAGGATAATCAGAGTCACAGTTGGATACAATTTTGGAATAGCTTAATGGTCCTATTTTTGCTGATTAGTTCATTGAGATTGGGCAAACTAAATTATTTCATGATTAATCTACACTAAACAACATGTAGAAGAGCCTGTTTCTACGCTGTATCTCTAAACTAAACTAAGATCAGATCAAAACCCGTAAAATCACAGCAGTAGAGTTCCAGATTCGATTCAAACCTAACTGTGTAGGGAGGAACTGCAGATGCTGGCCTACACCGAAGATAGACAGAAAATGCTGGAGTAACTCAGCAGGTCAGGCAGCAACTCTGGATAGAAGGAATGGGTGACGTTTCTGGTTGAGACCCTTCTTCAGACCTGTGTGGAGTTTGCAAGTACTCCTTGTGTGTTGGTTTCCTCCGGGTGCTCTGGTTTCACCCACACCCCAGAAATGTACAGGTTTGTAGGTTAATTGGCCTTTAAACTGTGTGAGAAGGATGAGAAAATCATAACATAAAACTATCAATGGTCAGCATGGACATGGTGGGCCAAATGGCCTGTTTCCATGCTGTATTTCTACACTAAATAACATTCTTCCTTGGCTTGATAAAATAATTCTTCAAACATAGCTTGTTTTCTTTCTGACAGTATTTCCTTGGGTAACCATGTTGCGCATAATTTCCTTACCAACCCTTTGGGGACTTGATCTATTTTCAAACCTGCCCTGTAATATTTCAATAGCACGTTGAGGCACCAAGTTTATGTCCATGTGGATAAAGGTCTATTTGCAAGGTATCACATCCAGCCTTTGCATGTTGTGCCTTTAAGCTCATGATACAAATAGTTGCATTTAGTGTTATAGACACAAAATGCTGGAGTAACTCAGGAGGTCAGGCAGCATCTCTGGAGAAAAGGAATAGGTGACGTTTCTGGTCGAAACCGTTCTTCAGATGTGCTACGTTCTTTGAGAGGCAGGCACACCACATTACATTGTTGCCCAATCTATTTATGTGAAGCTGGATTTGATCTGAGAAATTATGGAAAGTTTGATGCAGTATAAATCAAACTGAAGGTCATTGTCAAAGTGAGTTCTTCAACTAAATTGTGATATGCATGTGGACCTCAATTTATTAGAGTGTCGACGAAAGGAACTGCAGATGTTGGTTTACAACAAAAGACACATCGTGCTGGAGTAACTCAACAGGTCAGGCAGTATCTCTGGAGAATATGGAAAACTACTGCAAATAATTTATTTACTCCATCATATCCATTATCCGAAGAAAAGTCCTGATCTGAAATGTCATCAATCTATGTTCTCCAAGGATACTGCCTGACCCACTGAGTTACTCCAGCACTATGTGTCCCATGTTTTGTAAAAAATCAACATCTGCAGTTCCTTGCCTCTCCATTATATCCATACTCTTCTAGCCTTTTTATAGGTTTTGATGTTTAATTTACATTTCAGACACAAAAGCTTATTTCGGCTCCTTGCTGAATTTTGCAAAGCCCTGGGTAATAGCACATTTTTTTTTTCTTCCTCTAAAGAAAAGTAAGTTCATTAAAAATATTAGATGTAGGTCTGCCAAATATTAATATTTGTATTAATAATTCTGTTTCCCATGGTAAATGCACCTTTAACTTAAGTAAAAGTAAATTGCCAATTGGTCAAATAATGGCTGAAATAAACAATATTAAAAGGGGCAAAGATTATTTATTATTTTCTTCATGTAAGGTTATTTTTATGTATTGGAAAGGCCACCCATGTTTGATAATTAGTAAAAAATTGTATTAATTGATTCACAAATTCATTGATTTGTATGAAGTCCTTGAGTTTATGAAATCAAGCCCCAATTAACTGACCATCTTCAACCTCTCACTTAAAAAGTTCACTGTTCCCATCTGCCTCAAGGAAACTCCATCTTTCCCATGCTGCATCGTATTTACTTTTAGGCATTTGAGAAGAATCGGCACGTTGATGAGAATTCTCTCAAACGTCTACAGTTATGCTATAGAAGGCATTCTGACAGGATATGTCTCAGCCTGGTTGGGCAACTGCTCTGCTCGACTGACTGACCAGCAGTCTGAAGAAGGGTCTCGACCCGAATAGTCACCTATCCCTTTTCTCCAGAGGTACTGTCTGACCCGCTGAGTTACTCCTGCTTTTTGTGTCTTATCTTCTGTTTAAAGCAGCATCTGCAGTTCCTTCCTATACAGAGAA
Organism: Okamejei kenojei; assembly: GCA_035221665.1. Taxonomy (NCBI): domain Eukaryota; kingdom Metazoa; phylum Chordata; class Chondrichthyes; order Rajiformes; family Rajidae; genus Okamejei; species Okamejei kenojei. The sequence goes on from CM069147.1 coordinate 15,019,751, forward strand.
TGGTGAACATAGCCCAGTCTATCACAGGCTCTTCACTTCCTTCCATCCAGTCCATGTAACAGGTCGTTGTATCAGGAAGATTGAAAGTATTGTTAAGGATGCCTGCAACCGTGGCCATTCCCTTTTTTCTGTTCTATCTTCTGGGAAAAGGTATGGGAATTCAAAAGCTTGGCTTAAGAACAGCTTCTTCCCCACTGTTATCAGACACTGGACCAATCACTTCTTTCACACCCCATTCGCGGAGCTGCTGCCATGTACTGTACACTTAACTCCTAAGATAGACGCAAAAAGCTGGAGTAACTCGGCGGGACAGGCAGCATCTCTGGAGAGAAGGAATAGGTGACGTTTCGGGTCAAGACCCTTCTTCAGACTGAAGAAGCTGAGTTATTCCAGCTTTATGTGTCTATATTTGGTTTAAAACGGCATCTGCAGTTCCTTCCTACACTTACAGTAACTCCTACCTAATTCGAATATCCTGTTATTGTACTTTAATAATTTTGAACCATACTGCTGTTTTGTACTCAACAATGTATCTACTGTTGCATTTATCACTCTTGTATGTATACTGTTTACTCTGTGAGTTTCATGTGAATAAAGAATTTCGTTGCACCCTGGTGTTTATGACAATTAACTAATCTGAATCTGAACACTGAAGTTGCTGCAGCAGGTCCCTGACAACCTTTAATTTCCAGGCTTTGGTTAAGTTGAACATTCAGCTTTTGATGGGCTGTTGTTGCTGCAAGGCAGTATAATCAATGTACACAAGGCAGTCATTTGACCTCTGCACACCAACAAATGATGTGGCATGGCGACAAACTGCTAACTCAGTCAGGAGTTGGGAGGATAGGTTTGCCAAACATTGCCAAGCAATGATGCAAAATCTGTTAATAAAGTGGCAGGTAGACATCAGGTTGGACAATCTGACCCAGTGTCCTAAAACTGCCATTGAAAGTAGGCATGCAGGTGCAGCAGGCAGTGAAGAAAGCGAATGGTATGTTGGCATTCATAGCAAAAGGATTTGAGTATAGGAGCAGGGAGGTTCTACTGCAGCTGTACAGGGCCTAGGTGAGACCACACCTGGAGTATTGCGTATAGTTTTGGTCTCCTAATCTGAGGAAAGACATTCTTGCCATAGAGGGAGTACAGAGAAGGTTCACCAGACTGATTCCTGGGATGGCAGGACTTTCATATGAAGAAAGACTGGATAGACTCGGCTTGTACTTGCTGGAATTTAGAAGATTGAGGGGGGAATCTTATAGAAACTTAAAAAATTCTTAAGGGGTTGGACAGGCTAGATGCAAGAAGATTATTCCCGATGTTGGGGAAGTCCAGATTAAGGGGTCACAGTTTAAGGATAAGAGGGAAGTCTTTTAGGACCGAGATGAGAATTTTTTTTTAATATACAGAGAGTGGTGCCTCTCTGCCACAGAAAGTAGTTGAGGCCAGTTCATTGGCTATATTTAAGAGGGAGCTAGATGTGGCCCTTGTGGCTATAGGGATCAGGGGGTATGGAGAGAAGGCGGGTACAAGATACTGAGTTGGATGATCAGCCATGATCATATTGAATGGCGGTGCAGGCTTGAAAGGCCGAATGGCCTACTCCTGCACCTATTTTCTATCTCATGTCTTTTGAACAGCAGACTGATTACGTAACCTCCTCTGTCACAGGATCGCATTAAAATGTGCATCTGGATTTGGAGAAAGTAGCATATTCCATGTTTATAGTACAACGCCCACATCTCAGCTTAGAGTCATACAGTGATACAGTGTGGAAACAGGCCCTTCGGCTGAACTTGCCCACACCGGCCAACATGTCCCAGCTACACTAGTCCCACCTGCCAGTATTTGGTCCATATCCCTCCAAACCTTGTCCTATCCATGTGCTTGTCTAACTGATTCTTAAATGTTGGGATAGTCCCTGCCTCAACTACCTCCTCTGGCAGCTTGTTCCATACATCCACCACCCTTTGTGTGAAAAAGTTACCCCTCAGATTCCTATTGAGCCCTCTGGAGGTGTCGTGGGCCTATCAACGAAACACCAAGGAAGGAGGGTGCCCACCCGATGACTCCAATGAAGTCTTTACCCCTACCCCCACTCAAGATATTAAGAAGGTGCCAATTATAGTAGAGATTGTAATATCAAGTCCTATAAGCTCAACAAGCAAATTTCCCCTTCACCTTAAACCTATTTCCTCTGGTCTTCAATTCACCTACTCTGTGCAAGAGACTGTGCATCTACCCGATCTGTTCCTTTCGTGATCTTATACACTTGTTTTCAAATAGTGAAATATCTTGTTACCTTTCTTAATGACGTGTATGTTCTGAATGTGCTCCTGTAGAAACAAACACTTCCCATCGATCGGTAATATCGTATGTGATATTATACAATATAAGCAAAATCAGGTGCAAATGAGCAAACTTTCTTCAAAGCACAAGCTCCAAGGCTCTTTACAGGCTGAGGAATCAAATTTCTATTTTCATATTAAGTAATGTAGCAATCAATTTGTACAACAAAACATTTGCCAGGCACAATGATAGGAAAGGTTTAGAGGGATATGGCTCAAACGCAGGCAGGTAGGACTAGAGTAGATGGGGCATCTTTGTTGACATGGTCAAGTTGGGCCGAAGGGCCCACTTCTGTGCTGTATGACGCTATAACAAGCTGTACTTCTGTGATGATTGTTGCACAACAAAGGATGCCAGGGCAATAGGAGAACTTTCTTCTGCCGAACACAAGCTTTGAATATTCGCTGAGAGGACAAAGTACACCGCTCATATCCTTCATTGTGGGGCACGTTCATGATTATAGACATGTCTGGCTGGATCACCTCTCCAGCACTCTGGAGTGGGACAAAAACATGACCTTCTGATTCTCAAGTGTGGGTGCTGCCTATCGATCCAAGGCTGAGACTTGTTCATGCCACATATGATGCTGTCAGGCAATTTGGGAATAGCGTGAGACATGCTGTCTCTGTTGTAAATCTGAACATCGATGACTCCTCTTTTGGCAGCCGGTCGGCTTGTACTTGTGGTACTGTAATTGTATCTGTTTATCAGCGTCAATTGTTCTGTCCATGTTTAATAAATGGATGTTCCTCAAAATTCTTGCTCACTGTCTAATCAATAAATGTGCTGCAAAGCTGAATTACCTAATCTCCAACAGGGCAGTGTTCAAGACTATGCTTTTTGAAAACAATGCTTTCTTGCCATTTTACTCTTAGTCTAAGGGTGTAGCTATAGAGTTACTGCCTTACAGTGCCAGAGACCCAGGTTCGATCCTGACGACAGGTGCAATCTGTATGGAGTTTGTACATTCTTCCTGTGACCGTGTGGGTTTTCTCCAGGTGCTCCGGTTTCCTGCCACACTCCAAAGACATACAGGTTTGTAGATGAATTGGCTTTAGTAAAAATTGTAAATTGTCCCTAGCGTGCAGGATAGTTAGTGTACGGGGTTTTTGCTGGTTGGCGCAGACTCAGTGGGCTGAAGGACCCTTTTCCGCGCTCTAAAGTCTGCTCCAATTGACGATTAACTCTTGTTGGGTTTTGGGTGTAGATAAGAACTTGTTCGCATGTGATGTCCTCCATGGTTAAACCATCTCCCACACCATCTCAGCCTTCTGTATCCATCCAAGATTCAGAAATGTCATGCAAGAAAGGAGGACATTGCACAAGAATAATTGTTTTATTAATTACTGTCTTGATGGTGATTGGGAGATGATGAAAAATTTAGTGATTCATAATAATTTGTTGCTTATCTAAGGTGTATTAAATGTCAAGTATATTTTCTACTCCAATAAGCTTTCAATTGCATTCTCTTTTTTTTTTAACACTTTTTGCTAATTTTTTAATGGAGTTAGCTTATCAACCGTTTAAGTGACAAATTATTTGATTTTGTAAAAAATAACTGCAAGAAATAAAATCTCCTTCAAAAGCAGCTACAATAATAGAGGTACATTCTGTACCAAGAAGTAATCTGAATCTTTATGTCTGGTTATGTTGCAAAAGACAGTCTGTAAAATGTCATGTTATATTGGCCATTAATTCTGAAATGTGAAATAGATGGAAGTATTGAATTATGTCTGTTGAAGTTTAAAAAGTCCTTGACTGCAATTTAAGGAGAATTATTTTCATTTTGTCACGTTGGTTTCCAAGTGAATTCCAGTTCCACTAAAGGCTTCTGTCGTAATGTGGAATTCTACGTCTTTTGATACAGAATTGTACCTTCAAGGATGAAACTTTGTTTCATCTCAGTTATTCCATTGATTGGTGTAGAAGAAAAATTATTCAACTTATTTTCCTGTGTTTTCCACCACTCACTTCTGTCCCATATAAATAGTCTGCATCAGTACACATCTGGTGAACAGATTTAAGCTAATTAAAGTTAATTGTGAATTCCATTTTTGTTCTAATTTCATGCTTCTGTAACCACATTGTTTTTGGTAGATGTCCTTGTGCTAGACATGGCTATTTACCTGAGACAAGGAGAGTATTGTATGGAGAATGCAATGGAAAAGGTATGCCGTTCCCGACTTGTAATGTGTAGGAAGGAACTGCAGATGCTGGTTTAAACCAAAGATAGACACAAAATGCTGGAGTAACTCAGCGGGACAGGCAGCATCTCTGGAGAGAAGGAGTGGGTGACGTTGTGGGTCAAGACCCTTGTTCAGACTTTTCGACCTGAAACATCACCCATTCCTTCTCTCCAGAGATGCTGCCTGTCCCGCTGAGTCACTCCAGCATTTGTGTCTATACCCGACTTGTAAGGTTTGTGTACTGGAAAGTCTGATGGGCAATTCAGGATGGTTCTGCAAGGTAGGGCTGTGCATTTCCTCTTAAACTAGGATGGCTGATAACTAGAGGTTCAAATTTGATGATTAGATACAATTGCTCTACTGCAAACCTGTTTCTTTTTGAAATGAGTGCTATTGATTGAAATGAGATATTTGCTTAAAGTTGCGAAGCTCCGTGAATAACCATTGGATGTCATTTAAGGAGGCCTGTTGATAGTACTCACCCAGAAGCTCAGCAGAAAGATGATTCTAATCATTATAACCAAGGAGTGGAAGTGAATGATAGTTCTTTATGAGAAAATGGCTTAACTTGGTACATCACCTGATTTCTTTATTGAGTCAAGTGTAAGCCTTCACCTAACTTAGTTTATTTTCATCTTGTTTAGAGATATAGCGTACCACCAAGTCTACCCCGACCAGGGATTAACCACTCACCATAGTTCTATATTATACCGCTTTCTCATCCAATTCTTACCTTCTAGGGACAATTTACAGTGGCCAATCAGCCTATAAACCCACGTCTTTGGGATGTAGGAGGAAAACTGACCACCCGGAGAAAACCCACAGGGCGAATGGGCAAATAGAGAGAGTACAGAGGAGATTTACTAGAATGTTGCCAGGGTTCCAGCAACTATGTTACAGAGAAAGGTTGAACAAGTTAGGTCTTTATTCTTTGGAGCGCAGAAGGTTAAGGGGGGACTTGATTGAGGTCTTTAAAATGATGAAAGGGATAGACAGAGTTGACGTGGATACGTTTTTCCCATTGAGGGTAGGGAAGATTCAAACAAGAGGGCATGACATGAGAATTAAGGGACAGAGGTTTCGGGGTAACGTGAGGGGGAACTTCTTTACTCAGAGGGTGGTGGCTGTGTGGAATCGGCTTCCAGCAGAAGTGGTGGAGGCAGGATCGATTTTAACATTTAAGAGTAAAGTGGATAGGTATATGGACGTGAAGGGAATGGAGGGGTATGGTCTGAGTGCAGGTAGATGGGACTAGGGGAAAACAAATGGTCGGCACGGACTGGAAGGGCCGAGAGGGCCTGTTTCCGTGCTGTAATTGTTATATGGTTATATGGTTATAAACTCTGCATAGACAGTGCCGAAGGATAGGATTGAACCTGGGTCTCTGGCATTATGAGACAGCAGTTCTACCAGCTGCCCCGGTGTGTGACACCTATTAATACCTAGTGTCTAACTACTCTAATTGAGTGTACTTACTACTCTTTTGAGATATTAATACACAAAGTACAATGTGGACTGCAAGAAATTGCAGCGAGTTGTAGATGTAGCTTACTTAGTCCATCGCACAGATCATATCTTCCACCATTGGCTCCATCTGCCTCAGAAAAGCAGTCAACATAATCAAAGTCTTAACCACCTCGGTCATTCCTTCTTCTCCCTGGTACAAGGTACAGAAGCGTAAAAGCACCCACCATCATATTTGGGAACAGCTTCTTCCCCTCTGCTATCAGGTTTCTGAATGGTCATTCCATAACCGCGAACACTGCCCGATTCACCCTCGCCCCATTGAGGGCATTGGACTTCGTCTATGGAGCTGAGAACTATATTCTCCACTTTGTATCTTCCCCTTTCATCTATCTATTGACGATTTTATTTTTATATATGGTATATCTGATCTGTTTGGATAGCATGCAAAACGTGGGACAATGATAAATCGAAACCTATCAAAATAGATGTAGTAGGAATGCGATGATTAATTGTAATGCCAAAGAAAATGTGACCTTGCTACGTTCATTGTAAGTCATCTTTTTGGATCTAAGCTAGATTGGTATGTGGGCAAAGCAAATACTATGAATGTATTTTTTTTTCATCATTTGCAAACATTTGATTCTGGAATGGATAAGAAGCGTGCAGTGGATTTGAAAGCAGAGCTTTGAAATGAAGACCAATATTTTCTGTCAGTAAGTCTGAAAATCAAAGCATTGTAATGATAAACTTGTACTTTAACTGCAGGAATCCTCTCTTCCTCGGCCATGTGCAACAAATTATTCCACTTGTGCTCCTATTTAAGACCATAATGTACTTTATTATGCAGATGGTTTAGGGTCATTCATCACTTAAGTTGGTAAGAATTGATGCAATTGGTAATTGTTTGCAACTTTCAGCTTGCATTTATAAAATAAAATTGGCTTTCTGCTGATTTTAGATTGTCTTGCATCAGTAATAAAGTGTGGTGATCAAACATGAACCTATTGCCTTTATTTATAGAGAGGCTATTTCCCATCTGTGGAACAATCTTTAGGAGAAATAAAATGGATTTGTATTCGCTGCCTAAATTTTAACCAGTGGAAATGAAGATTCCGGGAATTGAATTGCGGCAACTTAACAAATTAGGTTTAGGTTTATTATTGTCACGTGTGCTGAGGTGCTATGAAAAAAACTCAGCTTTCCAAGCAGTCAGATATAAATATACACAAAAACAATCAAATCCAACTCAAGTACAATAGATAAGAGCAAAGGGAAGATACAGAGTGCAGAATATAGTTCTCAGCACTGTAGTGTATCAGTTCCGTAGACAAACTTAAATGGCCGCAATGAGGAGAGGTGAATCAGATAGTACCTTTCAGCAGTAATTCATATTGCATATGTAGTATGCATTTAAAGTCCATACTAAATTATACTTTTTTTTTTAAAAAGGACCATTCTTGCCACGTTTTGTGATATTCTACTTTCAGACTCCTGATATATAGGGCACCACAGTGGCACAGCTGGTAGGGCCATTCCTCACAGCACCAGAGAGCCAAGTTCAATCCTGACCTTTGGTGCTATCTGTGTGGAGTTTGCACATTCTCCCTGTGACTGCATGGGTTTCCTCTGGGTGTTATGATTTCCTTCAACATTCCAAAGACATGCGGGTGTATAGGTTAATTGGCCGCTGTATATTGTCCCTAATGTGTAGGGCGTGGGTGAGAAAATGGATTAACATTGAACTAGTCTGAACAGGTGATCAATGGTTGGCGTGTACTCTGTGGGCCGAAGATCCTGTTTCCATGCTGTATACCTAAACTAACTAAACTAAACATGTTTTCTTGTTCTTCCTTTCAAATTACTGAACTATTTTAATAATAATCATAATAATAATAATCATACTTTATTAGCCAAGTATGTTTTACAACATACGAGGAATTTCATTTGCCATAGTCATACCAATTAAAAAGCATCAGAACACACAAAATACATTTTAACATGAGCATCCACCACAGTGACTCCTCCACATTCCTCACTGTGATGGAAGGCGAAAAAAAGTTAAGTCTCTCCCTTTTTTGTCCTCTAGCGGTCGGGGGCCTCCAACCCGTTGACGGGATGATCTTACTCCTGTAGCCAGCGGCGGGCCTCCTTGTCTGGGCGATCAAGCTCCTGCATGGGGGGGGGGGGGAAATCCCAGCTCCCCCATCGGTGGGCGATCGACTCGGGTCGGGGTTAATCGAATGTCGTGAGTTCTTTTGGAGCCTCCCGACATCGATCTCAACCCGAGACTGCGAGGTCCTTTAAGTTAAAGTCCGCAGGCAATGGATTGGCTCCAATGGCAAGTCCATGTCCCCACGGTGGGGCTCAAAGTCTGTCCCGAGCAAGGACTCCAGCTCCACGATGTTAGGCCGCCGAGCAACCGGAGATACGATCCAGAAAACAATCGCATCTCCGGCGAGGTAAGAGATTAAAAAAAGCTCCCCCCTCCCCCCTCCCCCCTCCCCCCTCCCCCCTCCCCCACCCCCCACATAAAACAAACCAGAGAACATTAACACAAATTTTAAAACACACTAAAAATAACAAAGAAAAGACAAAAAGTCAGACATACTGTAGGTGAGGCTGCCATCTAAGCGCCACCCGGTGGTCAGAATGGTCCTGTTTACTTTAGTTCAGTGTGCGGAGAGAGCATTGAAAGATGGGCTTATGCAGCCACATGTATAAAATAATGTCTATTTTACAAGATCCTCAATAAGTGGTTAGATTTGTGTTCCTGCCCCCACCATTGCTGAGATTAGCAATTAGAATTGTTTCAGAATAATGGTCTGGTGTCATTATTGATTTAAAAAAAATTCGCTGAAACACAAAGATTTTCTCATCATTCATGAGTTGGAGCCTATCCACCTCATTACATGAGTTTTGAGAAGTTGAACTCTTGCTAATAGTTAACCGCAACTTGTTTCCTTAGTTTTACATAATCTCCAGCTCATATTTCCAGAACAGAAATTGAATGACACTTATTTAAATAATGTTCATTTGTAATTTACAAAACATGCTGGGAAAAATTTAAATTCTGAAAAATGTACACAACAAATGGATGAATTGCAAAAAGGACTAACTGGCAACAGCCATTGATTATTTTTTTTCTCTCTCTCTCCATTACAGAATGCCCTGAGGAGGCTTACGATTCTCGATCATTGTATGAAAAGCTTCAAGAACAAAAAGATAAGAAACAGTCTGAATTTGAGGAGCAGTTTAAATTTAGTAAGACTTCTCCTGTGCTTTACTTCCCGGGTACTTGTAGTTAAAATCTCCCAATTGCTGTGGCATATCTTTCAATATAAGTGTACCTTTCCTGCAAAGTATTTATTGTTGCTAATGAATTGACAGCTGAACACTCAGCTGCTTATTGAGTTGAAGGAATATAGGTCCAGTTCAATAACATATTATTTTGTGTTAATGAAATGGTGTCTACAAAAGCTAGCTCCTGTATGTGTTTACAGTGTGGTCCTCATCCCCATGGTTTTGTATATTATTATTATTATTATGTTAGACTTTTTGCAAGAAGAATTGATTTTGAAGAGAAATGCTGGCCCCATGTTGACTGTTATCAGTTCCTTCCTAACTGTAATCACTTCAGTATTTCTGCACAAACACCATTATACTTACACCTGGATAACTTGCCTATTTATTCCAATGGAAAGCACTAGCTGTTAGGGGAATTTTATTTCCAAATTATTTGATTTTATGTATAGGTCTATTGATCTTTTAACAATGTTAGTGAGTTTGAATACTTCTAAATTTCAAAGTTGATCTCTTTTTCTCATTTCCCTACCCCCGAACGGTCTCATTTGATAGCAATTATATGGTCAACGATCTTCCACGGTGTAGTCTCTCGCTTCACTGCAGTATGACTGGAGCCAGCTTTTCTTTGCAAATTTCCACTGGATGAGCTGTACGAGAGTTTGGAGGAGGAAAGCAGTATGGTCGCATGCGAGGATGTTGTCAGAACTTGAGGGCCTGAGTTATAGGGAGATGTCGAGCAGACGAGAACTCTATTCCTTGGAGCACAAGAGGATGAGTGGTGATCTTATAGAGGTGTAGAAAATCATGAGAGGAATAGATCGGGTAGATGCACAGTGCCTCTTGCCCAGAGTAGGGGATTCGAGAACCAGAGGACATAGGTTTGTGAGGGGGGAAAGATTTAATAGGAATCTGAGGGGTAACATTTTCACACAAAGGGTGGTAGGTGTTTGGAATGAGCTGCCAGAGGAGGTAGTTGAGGCAGGGACAATCGCAACATTTAAGAAACATTTAGACAGGTACATGGATAGTACAAGTTTAGAGGGATATGAGCCAAACGCAGGCAGGTGGGACTATTGTAGATGGGACATATTGTCTGGTGTGGGCAAGTTGGGCCGAAGGGCCTGTTTCAACGTTTTAAGACTATGATTATGACATGCCTCGGTGCTTAGCACATGTTGTAAATTATCGACGCATGGAATAGTTGTAGCAGCCTTTCATCCCATCAGTGCCGCACAAGCACTCAAGGTCCTATCAACCTTTTAATCTCCACTCTCCTGTAGTCTGTTTCACTATTTTAATGGGAATTATACATCCTGTTTTCAAGAAGGATTTACAAAGGACTGGACAATTTTAATGTGCTTAAAATTTCAGAGCCATATTAATTATATAACTGGAAACTTGGAATAGCTCGTAAAACTGCCTTCCATGCTCCTTTTTCTTTTGAATTCATCTACAGAAGGGGGATGTGATTTAGGGGGTTGTTCCCTGTTCAGAGATGACAGAGACATGATGGGCTGAATGGTCACCTTCTGCACCATAACAATTCTGTGAATCTATTTGATGATTCAGATTTTCAACCAAGCATCTTCAAAGATATAAAATGGAAAGCAATGAGCGATCTTTGTTAAAGAAATATTAACTCCCTTTCTTCATGAGTGTATTGCTCTAGTAACCTAATATTTTTGGAAAGGTTGTAATGGGGACAAATGATTAAGACATTCATTGTCGAGTGGAGTTGGGTCAATATCTTTTCCCACTGGGTAATTTGCCAGTGTCTTTTGTGTGGGCGAAATCTTTGTTTTATAACCCTGTTTTAACTTTAAAAACAATTACAATAAAACTCCAATAATCAGTAACCATCACGAATTTGCTGGTGCCAGACTAAAGCTTTTTTCCAGACACATTTATTTAATTTCTCTTTAAGATGTTGCTAAGTAGTGTAATGAATTTTCCAGTGAATTTGACACTAAATGTCAAAGGGAATGTAGGATACAGAACATGGACACGAGGAACTGCAGATGCTGGTTTATTAAAAGACACAAAGTGCTGGAGTAACTCTGCGGGTCAGTCAGCATATCTGGAGAATATGGATAGGTGACATTTGTGGCTGAGCCCCTTCAGACTGACAGTCATTTTCAGCTTGACCCCTCGTTTGGCTACGAACCTATCCAAGTTTCTGACCTCTACCTGCTCACGGTGCAGATAAAACACACAGCTGATCTCACAGGAATGTTAAGGGCCTGTCCCACTTACTTGTCCTTGGCACGCAAATTATGCAACCTCATCGTCGTGTTGAGGCGCACGGGCATTCTTTGGCCGCGCGGGGCCGGTCCCACTGAGAAGCGCGGAGGGGTATGTAGTTGTGCGCGACATCGCACGGGGCTCCGAAATTTTTGTAGTGAACAAAATCTTCGCGCGCCAACAGCCTGTCGCGTAACTGACGGCCAAAGTGGGACAGGCCCAAGACCCTGGCGCGACGCAACGTAACGTCTCGCCTCCCACAGCAGCAGAAGCAGGCAAACGATCGCAGAGCTTGGCCTGGGGCTCACGGCTGTTGCGGTCCGGATCCGCCCCCACTTCTACTCCCAGAGCGGGGCCAAGAAAATTGAAGATAGACACAAAATGCTGGAGTAACTCAGCGGGACCGGCAGCATCTCTGGATAGAAGCAATGGGTGACATTTCGGGTCAAGACCCTTCTTTCAGACTGAAGAAGAGTCTCGACACGAAACATCACCCATTGCTTCTCTCCAGAGATGCTGCCGGGCCCGCTGAGTTACTCCTGCATTTTGTGTGCATCTTCAAATGATGTCACGCGCTCCAGACGGCTGTGCGTACGCATGAAATCGCGCGCGACCTTCACGGGATCGTCGCACCTCAACGCAACCATGACCATAATTAGCGTGCCAAGAACATGTAAGTGGGACAGGGGCCTTACAGAGAGTAGGAGGTCTATGGAAAGTGAGGACTTACTATACTAGTAAGTGAGCCAGATGTCGAGCCAGTGGGATACCAAAACCAAATGCTGGATTATTGAAGATTTTAGTGTATTCTCCCTGATTGCTGGTCTGTCTGATTGTTATGTAGTTGCATTTTTAGGGCATCGCTTTGTTTGCTTTGTGGAATGCTGTCATGTGTACACCAAATAGGCAAAGTAGTTTTCAAAAGGTTAAAATACCACACGAAAAATCACCTGTTCATTTGGATAAAAAAATATATCCTTGTGCTTACAAGATGTGTATTGTAGCTCAACTAGAAACCTTTCATTTTCTGGCTGGAGCAGTTTTCTTTGGTGTGCTTTAAACGTCAAACTTGTTTAAACGAAACATAACTGAAGATGCCTGTGTCAATACTGATTGCATGAAGAGATTGCTAGTTCATCTAGTTACATTCACGTTTTATAAAGAGGCAATATTAATAGCTGTACATTTATCAATTTATATCAATATATAAATTTATATAAATATCACTTTGTATAAATATCAATTTGTATAAATATATAAATTGCTTTTATATATGCATTTATTCTGTGCATTTATTTTCAGTGCAGTGCTGTATAAAATAATGTAGTTATTTTTCGTGCACTTTGTAGAAAATATTTGACGTTTATGTTTTAGAAGTACTTCTGTTCATCCATTCTTTTTAAAAATAATTTGTGAATAAAAAAAACTTACTAGGTTGTGCGATGTATGCAGTAAGTTCCTTTTGATGAACATTAAAACATTGCTGTGTTTTTATGATTTCATTCAGAAAATATGGTGAGAGGTCTCGACGAGGATGAAACAAGCTACCTTGATGAAGTTTCCAGGCAGCGGTTGCTCATAGAGCAGCAGCGGAGAGAGGAGGACGATAAAGAGCTAAAAGAATGTAGAATATCCTTTTGTTCAGCACAATTGAATCTTGATTGCAGGATCTTGGAAAATTAGTTTCATTTCATCATAAAACTGAAAGCTTTCTTCATTGTAGATTCAGTTTAATTATATATGGTTTTGCCTCCCATATTACCTGTAATTACTTGACTCAAGTGAAAATTCTTCCCTTTCATTTCATTTTTAATGAATAAAGAAAGTTGCTAAAGGTCCAACATTTTGGGTTGTCAGCTGGCTTTTGCTGCTGGGTTCACTGGCAAAATGAAGTCAAATTATTTTGATAGTCAACTATGAATCTACTGAATAATCTCTTCAAGTCTTCGTAAAACTGGTGAATGCAGAAACCTAAGCATTTGTTGGATGGTTTTTCTGGTGTACTTTATGGTCACAATTAAGTCATTTTGTTCTTACATTCTATTTTTGGCTTGTTTGTTTCTGTCTTTAATATTCTTTAACTGTCATTTTATGCTCAACTCTTGAGTCTCCTGTGCCTACTACCTTGCTGTCCACCTTGCTCATTATGCACTTGATTTTTCCTTATCTTTTGGATTCACTTACATCATGTATCCTTTCACATGACCTGTCTCGAACATTTCTTGAATGGGCAGTTGTGTAATAAAGTCATTCTCTTCTGTCCTGAGTTCCAAGTTTTATTGCCTCCAGTCATGGGAGCATGAGCAGCGAGACAGAGGGGTGTAAAATGAGGATAGAAGCAATAGATAGCAAGGTGAAAAGTAAAAGTGGCAGGCAGAACAATCGAGGGCAAAAATCAAAAAGGGCCACTTTTCAACATAATTGTATAAGGGGCAAGAGTGTTGTAAAAACAAGCCTGAAGGCTTTGTGTCTCAATGCAAGGAGCATTCGTAATAAGGTGGATGAGTTGAATGTGCAGATAGTTATTAATGAATATGATATAGTTGGGATAGTTATTAATGAATATGATATAGACATGGCTCCAGGGTGACCAAGGCTGGGAGCTTCAATATCCAGGGATATTCAATATTCAGGAGGGATAGACAGAAAGGAAAAGGAGTGGAGCAGCATTGCTGGTTAGAGAAGAGATTAACTCAATAGAAAGGAAGGACATTAGCTTGGAGGATGTGGAATCGATATGGGTAGAGCTGCAAAACACTAAGGGGCAGAAAACGCTAGTGGGATTTGTGTACAGGCCACCTAACAGTAGTAGTGGAGTTGGGGATGGCATCGAACAGGAAATTAGAAATACGTGCAACAAAGGTAAAACAGTTATAATGGGTGACTTCATTCTACATATAGATTGGGTGAATAAAATTGGCTGGGGTGCTGAGGAAGAGGATTTCTTGGAAAGTATACGGGATAGTTTTCTAAACCAACATGTAGAGGAACCATCGAGAGAGCAGGCTATTCTAGACTGGGTATTGAGTAATGAGGAAGGGTTAGTTAGCAGTCTTGTGCGTGGCCCCTTGGGCAAGAGTGACCATAATATGGTTGAGTTCTTCATTAGGATGGAGAGTGATATTGTTAATTCAGAAACAAGGGTTCTGAACTTAAAGAAAGGTACCTTTGAGGGAATGAGACGTGAAATGGCCAAGATAGACTGGCAAGTGATTCTTAAAGGGTTGACGGTGGATATGCAATGGAAGGCATTTAAAGACTGCATGGATGAACTACAACAATTGTTTATCCCAGTTTGGCAAAAGAATAAATCAGGGAAGGTAGTGCATCCATGGATAACAAGGGAAATTAGGGATGGTATCAAAACAAAAGATGAAGCATAAAAATTAGCCAGAAAAAGCAGCCTACCAGAGGACTGGGAGAAATTCAGAGTCAAGCAGAGGCGGACAAAGGGCTTAATTAGGAAAGGGAAAATAGATTATGAAAGAAAACTGGCAGGGAACATAAAAACTGACTGCAAAAGTGTTTATAGATATGTGAATAGAAAAAGGTTAGTTAAAAAAAAAATGTAGGTCCCTTGCAGTCAGAAACTGGTGAATTGATCATGGGGAACAAGAACATGGCAGACCAATGGAATAACTACTTTGGTTCTGTCTTCACTAAGGAAGACATAAATAATCTGCCAGAAATAGCAGGGGACCGGGGGTCAAATGAGATGGAGGAACTGAGTGAAATCCAAGTCAGCCAGGAAGTGGTGTTAGGTAAATTGAATGGATTAAAGGCCGATAAATCCCCAGGGCCAGATAGGCTGCATCCCAGAGTACTTAAGGAAGTAGCCCCAGAAATAGTGGATGCATTAGTGATAATTTTTCAAAACTCTTTAGATTCTGGAGTAGTTCTTTGGAGGATTGGAGGTTAGCTAATGTAACCCCACTTTTTAAAAAGGGAGGGAGAGAGAAAACGGGGAATTACAGACCAGTTAGTCTAACATCGGTAGTGGGGAAAATGCTAGAGTCAGTTATTAAAGATGGGATAGCAGCACATTTAGAAAGTGGTGAAATCATTGGACAGAGTCAGCATGGATTTATGAAAGGTAAATCATGTCTGACGAATCTTAAATAATTTTTCGAGGATGTAACTAGTAGAGTGGATAAGGGAGAACCAGTGGATGTGTTATATCTGGACTTTCAGAAGGCTTTCGACAAGGTCCCACATAAGAGATTAGTATACAAACTTAAAGCACACGGTATTGGGGGTTCAGTATTGATGTGGATAGAGAACTGGCGGGCAGACACGAAGCAAACAGTAGTAGTAAACGGGTCATTTTCAGAATGGCAGGCAGTGACTAGTGGGGTACTGCAAGGCTCAGTGCTGGGACCCCAGCTATTTACAGTATATATTTGATGATCTGGGTGAGGGAATTGAATGCAACATCTCCAAGTTTGCGGATGACATGAAGCTGGTGGGCAGTGCTAGCTGTGAGGAGGATGCTAGGAGGCTGCAAGGTGACTTGTATAGGTTGGGTGAGTGGATAAATGCATGGCAGATGCAGTATAATGTGGATAAATGTGAGGTTATCCGCTTTGGTGGCAAAAAACAGGAAAGTGATTATTATCTGAACGGTGGCCGATTAGGAAAAGGGGAGATGCAACGAGACTGCGTCTCATGGTACACCAGTCATTGAAAGTAGGCATGCAGGTGCAGTAGGCAATGAAGAAAGCGAATGGTATGTTAGCATTCATAGTAAAATGATTTGAGTATAGGAGTAGGGAGGTTCTACTGCAGTTGTACAAGGTCTTGGTGAGGTCATACCTGGAGTATTGCGTACAGTTTTGGTCTCCTAATCTGAGGAAAGACATTCTTGCCATAGAGGGAGTACAGAGAAGGTTCACCAGACTGATTCCTGGGATGGCAGGACTTTCATATGAAGAAAGACTGGCTAGACTCGGCTTGTACACGCTAGAATTTAGAAGATTGAGGGGGATCTTATAGGGACTTACAAAATTCTTAAGGGGTTGGACAGGCTAGATGCAGGAAGATTGTTCCCGATGTTGGGGAAGTCCAGAACAAGGGGTCACAGTTTAAGGATAAGGGGGAAGTCTTTTAGGACCGAGATGAGAAAATCATTTTTCACACAGAGAGTGGTGAATCTGTGGAATTCTCTGCCACAGAAGGTAGTTCAGGCCAGTTCATTGGCTATATGGAGAGAAGGCAAGTACAGGATACTGAGTTGGATGATCAGCCATGATCATATTGAATGGCAGTGCAGGCTCGAACGGCCGAATGGCCTACTCCTGCACCTATTTTCTATGTTTTTATGTCATGTTCCTGTTGCTACCTCGGTACCAAAGTCTGGAAAGCCATTTACTGGTTAATCTAATAATTCCTTGTCTTGATCAGCAGTCTTTCATGCAATAGACCCCAATATTCTTCTCCCTCCTGCTTCTACACTTTCTGTCTTGCAGCTGCCAAGAATCTGTGGTTGGTTTGCTCCTCTTTCCAATTTACGTGCCGGCCGCCTCTTGGCGTACCAATTTCCATATGTATGTTGCTGTACGTCACCATCACCTATTGTCTTTGACATGTCATGTTGCTCGTTGGAGATCCAGCATAAGGCGAGCAAACAATTCCTCCAGCCAAGCCAGTATCTTTGGTTCTCAATTTGCATGCTCTTCTCCCAAAGACTAAATGGAACTTTGTTTTTCAATGCAAATGTTAGAAATCTAAATTTTTAAACAGAAAATGCTGATACGTACAACAGATCTGGTAGCATCTTTGACCTGAAATTATGACTTTATTTAACTTTCCATAGAATGCCCATAAGACATTGGAGCAGAATTAAGCTATTCGGACCATCAAGTCTGCTCTGCCATTCGATCATGACTGATCTATTTTTGCCTCTCAACCCCATTGCCCTGCTTTCTCCCCATAACTTTCGACGCCCTTGCTAATCAAAAACCTATCAACCTCCGCTTTTAAAATACCCAATGATTTGGACTCCACAGCCGACTGTGGAAATGTATTCCACAGATTTACTACCCTCTGGCTAAAGAAATTCCTCCTCAACTCCATTCTAAAGCTGAGTCCTTTTATTCTGAGGCTCTGCTCTCTGGTCCTTGACTTTCCCATTACTGGAAACATCCTCTCTGCATCCACTCTGTTTTGACAGCTGGGTGTTTCTGCTATTTTACCGTTCTTAGTTCTTTCAGACCACTTGACTTGACGATGTCAGTATTCCCCTAGTCAGTCATCATTGGTCATAGAGTCATACAACACATGAACATTTAAGTACCTATCTGTACTAATACCATTTATTAATTCTTAGTCTTTATGTTCAACTATTTAAATACTGCTTTGTCATTTTCTGCCTCCATCCACCCTCGAGAAGGAGAAAAACCTGTTCAGAACCCCTATAAACCTCTTACCTTGTACCTTAAACCGCAGCTCTCTGCTTTTAAATACATCCTCCGTTGGAAAAAATTCTTACCATCGACCCTATCTAGCCTCCCTCCCCTTTCAAAGAAATCCAATCCTTCCTCATTATTCCTCAAACACTCCATACCTTGCAACATCCGGGTAAATCTCCTCTGCATTAACCCTCCCCAGTACAATCCCCTTCCCCTCATGTCATTGCATCCAGCCGTACATTTTACTCCTCCTCTTCTCTCCATATCTGACCCCCTTTTCATCTCTTGCCTTTACTCATTTACTCCATCAATTTCCCCCCTCACCATTCTCCACCTACCACTTGCCAGGCTTTGTCCCATCCCCACTTTTCTTTTCTAGCTTTGGGGGCACCTCTCTTTTCCAACTTCCTCCTCCCAGCTCCAACAGCCTGAAAATGGGTCCCAACCTGAAACGTCATCTGTCTATTCCTTTCACAGATGCTGCCTGACTTCCTGAGTTCCTCCAGCACCTTGCTTTTGCTGTAGATTAATCCTGATTGATAATTTCTTTCCCCCAATAATGTCCCTGTAAATCATTAGACATACTTACCTGTATTTACCATGCATATCCCTGCTGCCCTTCTTGAATAAAGGTACCACATTTAGTATCCTCTAGTCATCTCTCACTTCAGTTGTGGACAGTAAAAATAAAAATCAATCTCTGACAGAGCCTCAGTATTTTTCACATTCCCACCAAGAGCAGTGTGGAATGCACCTCATCAATGTCCGGGGATGTATTCATCTTTAAGCCCACTTTTATTTTGTATGGTAACCAATTCAGAATTTTACTGTCCTCCTCCCTGACTTCTTCAACTACAATATCCTCCTTCAGGAATACAGATGAGAAATATTCATAGAAGACCTAATTCTCCATTTACTGTCCAATAGTTTAAGATTATCCAAAACTCCACTGTCTATGTCCTTATTTGCTTCAAGTCCCGTTCATCTGTTCTCCCTGTTTTTGTTGACTTACATTGGTTTCTGATTAAGCAATGTCTAGATTTTAATATTCTCATTCTTGGTTTCAATTTGTCTCCATAGTATTTGGCCTTTCCCATCGTTGTAATTACCCCTCTCACTTCAATCCTGCTAGGGCATTGCTCCTCTTGTTCTGGCCTCTTGAACCTCTAAATTCAGTCACTCCATACGTGGTGGTCATGTTTTCAACTGTGTGAAGCTGTTTCTCTACCTGTTTACCTCTTTCCTCTTGAAGATGCTATGTTTTACCCTCCATAGATCTGCGCTTCTTTAATTCTTTCCTTTTCTTATGACTATCTATCTTTATCTACATTAATTACATGATTTTCCATTACCTTTGACACGGCATCAAAGCACATGAGATAATTTGCCACCTTTAAGGTGTTTTAAAAAATATCTAATTTGTTTAACTTTTTTCTTTGATCTGTTCCTTGATTTCCGCAATGCTCTCCCATAATGCTGTGATCTTCAGCTGCCTGGCCTACTCCATGGATAGGCTCTGGGCCAGCCAGCTGAACATCATAGTACAGGGGAGAGATAATGTCACAGCTGTTCATGCAAATTGGAGGGTGATTGTTTATTTTGTCCAGAGGGAGTGAGCTATGCTCACAGACTTCTTTCCCCCCCTGGGTTGAAATTCACGGTGATGAAAAGACAATTTCTCACAATTTAATTTTTTGAGTAATCTTTTCCACTTTGTGGAACAAATCATACAGGCGCCGGTAATTAGCATGGAAAGATTTGTTTGCATGGGAACCAGTAGGCTGGTTGCTGTTGGATTAAATAGGCTTACAAACAAGTGAAAAATAAAATGTTGAATAATTTTACTTTGAATACATTTCCCATTGGAAATGTGCCTTAATTACCTTTACAGTAAAGTATCTATTAAAATGATGTTAATATATAGGATTACTGTTTTCTTGAGTTGCTTAAAGCTAAAGGTAAACCAAACACCTAATATTCTGAAATGAAAATTTACGCTTCAAAATCAAAACAAAAAAAAGAAGAAAAAAAAATGCAAGTTGCAAGATATATTTGTTATCCTATTTCAAAATGCTACATTGTGTTTAAAAATGCTAAGTTAGAATCTCTGCAACTTGTGGTTTATTTGACACAAATTCACCGCCAATCTTTTCCCTAAATTCATTGTTAGTTTATTGATTCTTTTGCAGAATGACATACAGAACGTTACTTGGCCTAATGGTTTGCAGCGTGAACAAGGTATTAAGAGGACATGATGGTGGTAATGGGGTCATTTATGGTAAAGAGCATTAAGGCAGTTTATAAGCAGGAGTTAAGTAAATATTTGGTTAGAGAGTGGAAAGGCAAGGGCCATGTTGAACTGATTGGGAGAGAGGATGGAGAAACTCCATGCAGTGCACACTATTTAACAGACCAGTTGTTCCACATGGTCTGTTATTCTACTGAATGTTTTATGTAATTAACACTTAAGTGTTTTAATACTTTTTAGTCCTGTTTATTCCAAGCATTTTTCAAATAATTTCTAATGGATCTCATTATTTTATCAAATGATTCAATTCTTTCTCCATATTCTTACTGAATTGCACTGCAGGCAGGAGAGGAGTAGTCATTGTGTGGCTGTTAGTATCTACAGGGTGAGGTTGAAAGTGGGTTTTGTTCCAGGGGACTTTCAGTGGGAGCATTGTAGAAGGCCAAGGGACGCATCCTTAAGTGTTAATTACATAAAACATCCTTAAATATGCTCCCTGCATTGAGCAGGTACCCAGACAGTCGCATTCAATTATAAAACTGAAAATACATCAGGTCAGGCAACTTGTGGGCAAAGAAACAGTGCCGATGAAAGGTTACATCTATGAAATATTAAGTTTGATTTTTCTGTCCACAAATGCTGCCTTATATGCTGATTTTTTATTTATTTTTTTCAAAACTCTGACATCTTCTGTATTTTGTTTTTAGAGATTGCATCTCCTCTTCCTTGAGCTTTGTACATTTCTGCACTCTCTATTCACTCTTTGTTATGCTCAATGCCTAAAGGAGACTCCATAAACCCATCCTTGTCAGTGAGCCACTTGGCTTATGCCCTTAAGTTCCAACATAGCACATTTCTTAACCAACCATCTCTCTATTAATGTATTGTTCTGTTGAAGTAGATTTTATTTATTGATCAGAAGATCAATGTCAGCTAGATCTGTGGGAAGAGAGATGACTTTGAGATAAAGTAATCAATCTGAAACATAAACACAGCTTCCCCAACACAGATGTCGCCTTATTTGCCAAGTGCTTGGCACAATGTTGTAAGGGCTGACTATAGTCCTTTGTAAATTTAGTGATCTGATGTTAAATATTGTTGGTGCAAATTCCCCCGATTATACTCCACCATTTAGCCCTCGTATTTATCTATATATTCATGATTCCGTTTCCCTTGTTCAATACTCAAGAAGCACGACAAAACCTTCCTAAATTTTTCAGAGATTATTAAACACAATGCGTAGAGTACTTGTATCTTGATATATGTAGTATCTGACACATACCCATGCTACATATATCCTTTCATATTTTTGTTCAACTTTGGAATTGACTGCTCCACCAGTTAAATCTTCTGCTCCTGTATGTGACTCAAAATTCACAAATATATTAATTACCTTCTTAGCTTGAGGACAATTACAGAAAGACAAATGAAGACATTGTTAATAATGTTTATATCCTGTGAATAATTAAAAAAAAATGTAGTCAGTCTGAGTGAATTGCTTGTTGTTAGAGGCCTACATTGTGACCAGTGAAGTACTTTCTATTTTTTTGTTATTGTTTCTCACATGTTCATAGCAGGAAGGTTCCAAAGCAAAAGACTCAAATATCCAGAAATGTAATCTGAAATTGTCCTTTTTAATCCTTAACCAACTGTACCAACAGCGCCCGCACAAAACTAACAACAAGTGTTGAATCTAAAAAAGACCAAGAAAAGAAAATGGCTGCCAAGCCAGCAGAAAACAAGAACAAATTCTCGCAAGCAAAGCTGTTAGCTGGAGCCGTAAAACGCAAAAGGTTAGTACCATTTAGTAAACAAAACCAACAAGATGTGATAAACATTACAACCAATTAATTTTCATTATAACCTAATGTTAACAGTGGTCCTGAATAATTAATTTTTCTGAGCTTAACTGTTTGTTTGTTTATTTCAATCAAATGTTTCTCTCTTTACTACTCTGTAAGTCTTATCAGTTTATTGTTCAATTGGGATCATTGATGGTACAGTTTGCCAAGTTATTTGACTACAAGTTAGGGATAATATTCAAGAATCCTAATCAATGAGAATTATTTTTTGCTTCCACTTTACCTTGGGTGAACTGAAGTAAGTTGTAATCCTTTTATTTTGACCTGATTAACACAACTAATTTGAAAAGCCAACATCTGAACCCATGTTCCCCAGAATGCTCCCCAGTCTGTTCTTTTGATCTGTGCTGGCTGCTAATTTGCAGGGGAAGTTACTAGTTTAATTTAAGATTGAAACAAACTGGTTTTATACAATACAAATGGAAAATCTCATATTGTATCCTATTGTACAATCTTGTGCGGCATTTCAGCAGTATATTTGGTGCACCCTTTAACTTGTTAACATGCTGTGTGCTCCAAAAGAGAATTCATTTGAAGAATTCATTTGCATCAGAAATGTCCTCATTCTTCAGGGAACGGGGTTTCCCTCCCCTACTATAGATGAGGCTCTCACCAGGGTTTCTTCAATACCCCGTAACACTGCTCTCTCTCCCCATCCCCCCACTCGTAACAAGGGCAGAGTCCCCCTAATCCTCACCTTCCACCCTACTAGCTGTCACATAAAACAAATAGTCCTCCGTCATTTTCGCCACCTCCAACGTGACCCCACCACTCGCCACATCTTCCCATCTCCCCCCCCCCCCCCCCCCCGTCTGCTTTCCGCAAAGACCGCTCCCTCCGCAACTCCCTGGTCAATTTTTCCCTTCCCTCCCGCACCACCCCCCTCCCTGGGCACTTTCCCTTGTAGCCGCAAGAAATGCTACACTTGTCGCTTTACCTCCCCCCTCGACTCTATTCAAGGACCCAAGCAGTCGTTCCAGGTGCGACAGAGGTTCACCTGCACCTCCTCCAACCTCATTTATTACATCCGCTGCTCTAGATGTCAGCTGATCTACATCGGCGAGACTAAGCGCAGGCTTGGTGATCGTTTCGCCGAACACCTCCGCTCGGTTTGCAATAACCAACCTGATCTCCCGGTGGCTCAGCACTTCAAATCCCCCTCCGATACTGAATCTGACATTTCTGTCCTGGGCCTCCTCCATGGCCAAAGTGAGCACCACTGGAAATTGGAGGAGCAGCACCTCATATTCCGCTTGGGCAGTCTGCATCCTAGCGGCCTGAACATTGACTTCTCCAATTTCCGGTAGCCCTTATTGTCTTCTCCCCTACTCAGCTCTCCCTCAGCCCTCTGGCTCCTCCTCTTCCTTTCTTCTTCCCGCCCCCCCCCCCCCCCCACCCTATGTCAGTCTGGAGAAGGGTTTCAGCCCAAAACCTTGCCTATTTCCTTCGCTCCATAGATGCTGCCGCACCTGCTGAGTTTCTCCAGCACTTTTGTCTACCTTCATTTGAAGAAAACCAGATTTTAAATGTTATTTTACCACCTTATGTTTTTATGTGCCACGATTCTGAAAGAGATGGAGTTCAAGTCCATAGCTCCCTGAAAGTGGCAAAACAAGTAGATGGTGTGGGAAAGAAGGCATATGTTATGTTTGCCTTCATTGGTCGTGGCATTGAATATAAGAGTCAAGAAGTCATGATGAAGCTCTCTAAGACTCTGGCTGGGCCGCATTTGGAGTACTGTGTGCAATTCCGGTCGGCCCATTACAGGAAGGACGTGGAGGCTTAGGAGATGGTGCAGAAGAGAGTTATCAGAATGCAGCTGTATTAGGGGGTATTAACTACATGCAGAGGTTGGACTGTCTTGGGTTGTTTGCTCTGGGACGCCGGGGTTGAGGATAGATCTGACAGAAGTATATAAAGGTTCAAGAGTTATAAATAAGGTACACAGGCAGATCCTTGTTCCAGTGGTAGAAAAGTCAAAGACTAGAGGGCACAGCTTTAA
Source organism: Okamejei kenojei (assembly GCA_035221665.1). Taxonomy (NCBI): domain Eukaryota; kingdom Metazoa; phylum Chordata; class Chondrichthyes; order Rajiformes; family Rajidae; genus Okamejei; species Okamejei kenojei. The sequence goes on from CM069147.1 coordinate 15,043,813, forward strand.
GATGAGAGGGGCAAAGTTTAAAGGAAACTTGTGGGGAAAGTTTTTATTTACACAGAAGGTGCTGGGTGTCTGGAATGCACTGCCAGGAGTGGCAGTGGAGGCAGATGAATAGTGGTATCTAAGAGGCTTTTGGAGAGGCACATGGATATGGAGCGAATTGAGGGATATGGATCATGTGCAGGCAGATGAGACTTGTTCATTTTAGCATCATGTTCAGCACAGACTTTGTGGGATGACGGGGTTGTTCCTATGCTGTACAGTTCGATGTTCTGTGAAATGGGCAATTTGTACCAGAGTTGTGATCAATTTTGCTCTATGGTCTTGCATCCATTAAAAAAAAATGTGTTCCTGCTTGTTAACCAGTGTGTATAAAAGGAGATAACAAGTACTTGTTCGGATATCAAAAGCAGTTAAATCTCTGTGGTAAATTGTTATGCAGTATTTGTTTTCTGGAGAATGCATTTATCTAACCTAGCTTGTTTTAAAATCACCAATTATCATCTTTTCTTCACACCCGTTTCTCTATTGCATCACTTTTTTTCCTCCATCTTGAATTTCTAGATTTTTTTTAATATACAGAGTGTGTGCAACAGTTATATTAAAAATCACATTTTTTACTTCTTGTGGATCTATCGTAACTGAGCATGTGTAATTTTCTTTTTGCTGGTAATTAATTTTTGTTTATATGCAAGTATAGAAAATCCCTTCTTCTAAATCCACCTGAACTATCTCTAATGCAGGATCAAGATTTTTCATTTGTCCAGCTGAACAAGGGTGACATAGTGGGTCAGCGGTAGAGTTGCTGCCTTGCAGCGCCAGAAAGCTGGGCTTGATCCTGACTACGGGTGCTGCCTACATGGAGTTTCTGCGTTCTCCCCACGACTGCGTGGGTTTACTCTGGGTCCTCCGGTTTCTCCCACACTCCAAAGAAGTATAGGTTTGTAGGGTAATTGACTTCTGTAAATTGTAAATTGTCCCTAGCTTGATCGCTAGTCGGCACGGACTCAGTGGGCCGAAGGGCCTGCTTCACGCGATAAGTCTAAAGTCTAAAGTTAGTTCTTGAGTTGGTAATGAATTTAATCCTTAGAACATTACTCTTTTCCTTTCTTTATTTGGTGAAATAGATATTGACTTGAATCTTGAATTTTTAGCAAACTTTTTGATCAGGGGTGGAGTTGTTCAACAAAAGCATCATTGTCATTTAGTAACATCTGAGCATTGCCCCTTCATTCTATACATTGTTTATTGAAGAGCAGATAATGTTTTATTGTTGTCATTATGACCATTTATAATCCTGATTACATTTTGCAGAGGTATGTGAAATCCATTCCAAGAATATTTACTTTGGTGTTTGAACAAAAATCAAACTTGGTACAATCATCACTCTACTGAATGTTTTCAATACAGTATTCAGCTTTGCCACATATGTGTGGTTTAAAATAGTAATTGGTTTAAGCTTTGGGTTGGTTGAGATCCCTGTAACTGGGCTGAGCATTTTTGATATTGTGATGTTGATGAAGTTAAGCAAAGTGAAAATCAGCCAAAGCCACGTCAAACAGGTTTCTTACCCCTTACTGCTGTCAGGTGATTCCTATCAGGTAGCAAGTTAGAATGAGTTTAGAATCCTAATTATCTGTCCCCTCTCCCTTTGATTCAGGTTTGTTACAAAAGAAGATGGACATTTCTAGTTCATAGTTGACCAGAACTGTCCATCAGAAATACATTTCAGTGACAGGTATGCATCTGACAGGTTGGACAAATGTTAAATGTTTAAAGATTGAGCTGCACGATTAACTGAGAAACACACTGTGCACATATCCTGCTTTTAATAATTAATTAACAGAACTCGAAGTTCAATATCTCCAGAAGTGAAAGAGGACAGAGTAAAATCAGATAGTCGATGGTACTTGATGGTGTTGTAGGAAAGGATCAAGTTGTGTTTCTCAAGTATTTGTGGGTCCAATTGCCAGCTGGATGTTAGCGAACACTCTGCTTCACGGCTTACTTACTGATTGGCTTGAATATAGTCACTAGTCTCCCCAGTGAGTCACTAGTCTCCCCAGCTTTGACCATGATTCTTCAGATGAGTAGTTATAGGCAGAGTAGTTAGTGTGAATGCTGATTTTTTAAAAATTTTTTTTTTAGATCTCATTGTCATTAATTGACATTGTATCAGACCGTTGGCCTTTCTTTGCACGCTGGCCATTAGCACGGGCTCTGACAGACGTTCCCAAGTTATGTGCACCCGTGGGTAGTCCATGAATACCCAGTTTACTATGCAAAGAGTGTAGGCTGATTTTTGAGCACAATATTCTTTTTCTCATCATTTCTTCCAGTGGTGTTTGTATGGGTAATCATGGATTTTTTAGTACCATCTGCACCTGACCAGATGTACTACAAACCTGCATGTCTTTGGGACGTGGAAGGAAATCAGAGCACCCGGAGCAAGGGCTGATGATAGGTCTTTCACCACGTGGGTACTGCTGTGGTTCCACACCTCCAAATAACCATTTTATCCATATCTTTATTTAATAGTGATATTATCGAATGGAAGTTCCTAATTAACAGTCAATGCTCACCACCGTTCTAAATCATACTTTTGTAGAATATTGGTGAGCCAGAATTTAAGGCTTTAAAGCTTTAAGAAATTAATTTTCCATAGAAATCCAGTGTTTCTCTGTAGAGCTGCCGATATTTTGTTTCAAAGATAGACACAAAAAGCCGGAGTAGTAACTCAGCGGGGCAGGCAGCATCTCTGAAGAGAAGGAATGTGTGATGTTTCGGGTCGAGACCCTTCTTTCTGATGACGAAGGGTCTCAATCTGAAATGTCACCCATACCTTCCCTTCAGAGATGCTGCCTGTCCCCTACACCTTCTCTCCAGACCCTTCTTCAGGCCCGACCCGAAACATCACCGACCCTTTTTCTCCAGAGATGCTGCCTGTCCTGCTGAGTTACAGTACTCCAGCTTTTTGTGTCTATCTTCGGTGTAAACCGTCATCTGCAGTTCCTTCTTAGATATTTAGATCCAAACTTGTTGGGGTCCTCTGGGTAGCCACATCAAAATGTCCTAATGTGCTCTCCAAGTTGCAGCAATTTCCCGGCAAGTATACTGCCTGCTGGTTCAGTCACTTCATTTTAATGGAGATGAAATACTGCAAAGGTGAGAAAATTAAGTTTCAGGTAATCTTATGTGCCTTTAATTAATTGAGTATCCTCCATGTGAGTTTTATTGGTTTTTTTTTCTCATGTCTGTACTTACTTTGTTTATATGTGTGAGTTTTGTATATGTGAAGAGTTTTGTATATGTGAAGAGTTTGTATATATGAAGAGTTTTGTAATGTCCTTGACATCCGTCAAAGTATTTTGGTTGGTAGGTCTTGCCATTTGCGGCCAAGGCGTACTGCCTTTACAAGATCTCAGTAACTAAGTTGGAACTGTTTTTATTCACACTGTTGTTGCGAACAGATTGACTCCTAGAAAGCGGGACCTAGCAGATTGCAGAATGGTAAAGTGAGACGTCTTGTGTCAATTCTTTCTAATGGATTTGGGTCTTGTTGCCTTGTTTCAAATACATCGATGAATAGAGCATTGGTACAAACGACCCACCTAATTACTCCATCATTAACATTTCTTATATCGATTTATTGAATTGTATATAAATATAAATGAGATTAATAACTGATATTAAATAAATGCATGATAAATGTGACTTTGTCCTTGCGAATTGCTCTATAAATACTCAATAGATGAATAGATGTGACTCTAAAAATGTAATAATTGTGGCCTTGTCAAACATAAGCTGTAGCACTACACGCTACAAATCCCAGTTGTGGAGACACTGGTATCGTTGTCTCGTTGTAGGACATTGATCATTCTTTTTATTCTGGATTGTGTTTTTAAAAAAATATATATAATTTATGATGCTTTTATAAGTGATATACTAAGATTTTATACGTTTTTTAATATGCAATGCATCTTTATGTAATGTCCCTTGTCTGGACCTTGAGTCTGAAATAAAGTTTATTATTATTAATTGTGGTGTTATGAAATAAAACATCTATAGAGAAAATAGAAATATTATTTTGTTTTTGTTTTCTAGAGAACTAGCATGGAATCAGGTCCTTTGGTCCACCGAGACCACGCAGACCATCCCATGCTATGTTATCCCAATTTCTCATTCACTTCCTACACACTAGGGACTAGTTATAGAGACCAATTAACCTAAAACCCTCACGTATGCAGGATGTGGGTGGCATGGTGGCGCAGCAGTAGAGTTGCTGCCTTACAGCACCAGAGACCCGGGTTTGATCCTGACCAAGGGTGCTGTCTGTATGGAGTTAGTACGTTCTCCCTGTGACAGCATGGGTTTTCTCTGAGATCTTCAGTTCCCTCCTACACTCCAAAGCCATACATTTTTTTTTAGGTTAACTGGCTTGGTGCAAATGTAAATTGTCCCTAGTGTGTAGGATAGTGCTAGTGTACGGGCTGATCGCTGGTCAGCGTGGGCTGAAGGACCTGTTTCCACGCTGTATCTCCAAACTAAACTAAACTGAACTAAAACAGAGTACTTGGGGCAAACCCACGTGATCACAGGGAGAATGTGCAAACTCCACACAGACAGCACTCGAGGATCGAACTCGGGTATCTGGCACTGTGAGGCTGCAGCTGTGACAGCGTGCCACTCATCTTTGCTGGGGACAGAAGGCTGATACTGTCCACTGTTAGGCACAGTTAGTGGGTGGCTCCAAAAAGGAGGGGAAAAAAAACCTCTTGAAGGTGACATTCTGTTTATTAGCTATTCAAATGTAGCAGTGCTCTTTTTCAAATACTAAATTAATCATCTTAAATCATTTTAGTGGTGAAGCTCTCGATTGAGCACAGCTGCTGAAATTGTTCATTATGATTATTATCTTTTGAGGAGTGATGCTTTGGCTCTACATGTTTAGATATTTGGATCTGGATCTGCAATGCTCTTCATTCAACTATGGCATTGCAGAGTAGTGAAGGAGGACATCTCATTTACTGGAGGAAACTCTGTCCTGGATACAGGATGTAATTTTACTCATCTACTGTAATATAATATGTTGAATCATTGCTTGAGTGTGCTGATTCAAATCAAATTGGCTCTGCATTTATGTTTACTCTGTACACCAATGAATGTAATTATTGGTGCAAACTTGCTGGAATGTAATTGAAGAGCAGTTCCTCTAGAATAATATACTGATATACATATTTTGGATGGTACAGCGGCACAGCTGGTAGAGCTGTGCCCTACAGCACCAGAGATGCAGGTTCAATCCTGATCTTGGGTGCTGTCTGTGTGGAATATTGACATTCTCCTTGTGACCGTTTTCCTCCCACATCTCAAAGACTTGCGGGGAGGGGGGAAGGGGTGGTCTGTAGGTTAATTAGCCTCAATAAATTGCTCGCAAGAGAGTTAAGGGCCTGTCCCACCAGCATGCGATTGCATGCATCTAGCGCGACTAAATGTGCTCGCTTGAAGCGTACGGCCTCGTGGGGCCGGTCCCAATTCGAACCGCGGAGGCATATGGAGATGTGCGGGGCTGGTCCCGACATCACTCTCACCAATCAGCCGGGCAGGAGGTGGGCAAAATAAATTTGGACGTCGCACGGCGTCAGGCGGAGACGTCATTGTGCAACGCCACGCGCTAGGCGTACGCCTTCAAGATGCTGCGTACGCCCGTCGAGATGCTGCGTACGCCCTCAATGCGCCTGCGGGCCGACAGGCCGTTGGCGCGGGATTTGTGGACAGTGTCAGTTTTTTGGAGCCCAGCCCCGCACAACTCCATACGCCTCCGCCGATCGAAGAGGGACCGGCCCCGCGAGGCCGTACGCCTCAAGCGCATGCTGGTGGGACAGCCCCTTAAGGAGTAGACGGGAAAGTGGGATACCATAGAGCTAATGTGAACAGTTGATCTATGGTCAGCGTGGCCTTGTTGGCCGAAGGGCAAGTTTTTGAGCTGTTTCTCCAAAACGCAAAAACTAAAACAGAGGTTATGTGCAACTCTTGGAAGCATCTGCGGCTTGTCCATCTACTCTGTCATTACCATGTTGCAATTCTTTGGGAGACTTTGAATAAAATTTCGCCCCATTTGAGTAAGTGTAGACTGAGTGGCTGCTGGACGTAATTATTTGCTGGCCTTGCTTTTGGAGACTTTCAGAATGCTGCCCATGATTTCACAAAACACTGATGTAACTGGTCCGTAAGACTCATTTACTGGAGCAGCAGATAGATTCTCAAGCTAACTTGAGTGCCTGAATAAATTAATTAATAATCTCTTTGTCGGATTAAAGGCAGATTTCAGACAATTCAGTGGTGCAAGGTGCAGTGCCCTCCATAATGTTTGGGACAAACACATCATTTATTTATTTGCCTCTGTACTCCACAATTTGAGTTTTGTAATAGAAAAAAAAGTGCACATTGCCATATTTTAATAAAGGCCATTTTTACATATTTTGGTTTCAACATGTAGAAATTACAGCAGTGTTTATACATAGTCCCCCCATTTCAGGGTACTATAAAGTTTGGGACTCAGCAATGTCATGTAAATGAAAGTAGTCATGTTTAGTATTTTGTTGCATATCCTTTGCATGCAATGACTGATTGAAGTCTGCGATTTATGGACAGGTGCTGGGTGTCTTCTCTGGTGATGCTCTGCCAGGCCTGTATTCCAGCCAACTTTAGCTTATGCTTGTTTTGGGGGCTAGTCCCCTTCAGTATCCTCTTCAGCATATAAAAGGCATGCTCAATTGGGTTCAGATCAGGTGATTGACTTGGTCACTCAAGAATTTACAATTTTTTAGCTTTGAAAAACTCCTTTGTTGCTTTAACAGTATGTTTGGGATCATTGTCTTGCTGTAGAATGAACTGCCGGCCAATGAGTTTTGAGGCATTTGTTTGAACTTGGGCAGATAGGATGTGTCTATACACTTCAGAATTCATTATGCTACTACCATCAGCAGTTGTATCATCAATGAACATAAGTGAGCCAGTACCTTCAGCAGCCATACATGCCCAGGCCATAACACCCCTACCACCGTGTTTCACAGAAGAGGTGGTATGCTTTGGTTCTTTGGCAGTTCCTTCTCTCCTCCATACTTTGCTCTTGTCATCACTCTGAAATAAGTTAATCTTCGTCTCATCTGTTCACAAGACATTTTACCAGAACTGTGGTCTCTCTTTTAAGTACTTCTTGGCAAACTGTAACCTGGCCATCCTATTTTTGTATTTAACCAGTGGTTTGCATCTTGCAGTGTAGCCTCTGTATATCTCTTCATGGTCTTCTGCGAACAGTCGTAATTGACAAATCCACATCTGACTTCAGAAGAATGTTTCCAATTTGTTGGACAGGCGTTTGGAGATTTTTCTTTATTATAGAGAGATTTCTTCTGTCATCAGCTGTGGAGGTCTTCCTTGGCCTGCCAGTCCCTTTGCGATTAGTAAACTCACCAGTGCTCTCTTTCTTCTTAATGATGTCCCTAAGGTTTGGCTGATGTCTCTAACAGTTTCATTCCTGTTTCTCAGTCTCATAATGACTTCTTTGACTTTCATTGGCACAACTTTGGTCCTCGTGTTGATAAACAGCAAATAAAATTTCCAAAGATGATGGAAAGACTGGAGGAAAGACTAGGTGCTGTGAGCTCTCTTATACCTGCATTAAGGAGGCAATTAAATACACCTGCACAATTATAAATGCCTGTGAAGCCATGTGTCCCAAACATTATAGTGCCCTGAAATGGGGGGACTATGTATAAACACAGGTGTAATTTCTACATGGTGAAACCAAAATGTACAACAATGGCCTTTAATAAAATCTGACAATGTTCTCTTTAACCGCATGTGTTTTTTTTTCTATTACAAATCTCAAATTGTGGAGTACAGAGGCAAATGAATAAATGATGTGTCTTTGTCCCAAACATTATGGAGGACACTGCACCTTGCACCACTGAATTGTCTGAAATCTGCCTTTAATCCGACAAAGAGATTATTAATTAATTTATTCAGGCACTCAAGTTAGCTTGAGAAAATTGTGCACTGCTGATAGTGTTATGAATAATTGAGATGTTCTGGAGTCAACAATGTAATGTGGAATATAAACTGGAATTCTTTCAAAAGATAAAATAAACTTTATGGTCAGTTCAGCCATAACACTTGCTTCCTTAATGCAAATTGGATGTAATGTGATTGATGAATTAGGGAACAACATTTATATTATGTAGGGGGAATTATTATAGAACAATTTCAATCGAAAACTTTAGGGTCACTTAAAATTTACTTTAGAAATTGACAAGCCAAAGAAAAAGAAAATCCGTCCTGGAAAACATTACAGTCTAGAGGGGAAAAAACTCAAGGACACACTTAAAAAGGCTTTTATTTTTGAAAATATTGTGGGAAAATAACTTTTGGTATTACAACTCTCTAGTCCCTAACCCTCATTTCCCCATTGACACAATTGTTTTTATTGTGCAATGCTCTACAAGGGATATGGGGGGGAACGGAGTACTGATTTAGGATGATCTGCCATGATCATATTGAATGGTGGTACTGGCTCGAAGGGCCGATTGGCCTGCTCTTGTGCCCATTTTCTATGTTTACAATGCAAGGTTTCTTGGGACATAGCTGCAAATGGAAAAGGAGCTTAACTAAATTTATTGTTCACTTGCTGCATTCAACAGTTGGTTCAATGTCTTAGCCTAGCAATTCTCATAGTTTTGCCCCAGTAGTAATCTCAACAGTAAGCCTGCCCATTATACCATATATTACAAAAATTGTACATTTATATTTCAATTTCAGTAGATGTTTCACGTCACATTAATCAAGTGAGTGTTTTATTTCCAGGTGTTCTTTATTGACAAATAAAATTGACTTTGACTTGGTAGAAAAGAAATCACTTCAAATTCTATGATATATCCGCAACAACGATGACATCAAAGTGGAGCTTTACAGTACAGATTTAAAAAAGATTTTCATTGGTGTATTTTAATCCCAACATTTCTAGATGCAAATGTGGCCAGTGGGAAAAAGTTGCAATTTAGTTGCATTGGTCCTTTTGTCCCAGCTTGAAGATTGAGCAAACTTTAAGGCGAGGGAGGAGGGGTTGACAAATGAAGTGAGTTGAGGATTGTTGGTCAGAAGCTGAAGTTTATGGAGACAGTATACCAGGGAATAGCACTGCTGTTGTTGTTCACAAGAAATGTCAGTAAGTAAAAAGCCGTAACTGCAGCAGTATCAGTGTGTGCCCTGTGTATTGAGCATTTCTTGCATTAGAATATGAGAGTAGCTGTTCAGGTTACTGAGGGAAAAAAAGGAACAATAGCAGTCCCTATGACAGAAGCGGACCCCTCCCCAATTAAATAATTCCTAATTCATATATTGTTGTAGCACAAAGACGTACAGGTTTGTAAGTAAATTGGTTTGGTATAATTGTAAAATTGCCCCTAGTGTGTTTAGGATAGTGTTAGTGTGAGGGGATCGCTGGTCAGCAAGGACTCGGTAGGCTATAGGGCCTATTTCCGCATTGTATCACTAAACTAAGCAGAGTGTGATGGTGGAAGATAACTTTTCGGACTGGAAGCTTGAGACTTGTGGAGTGCCTTAAGGATCAGTGTTTGTCATGTATATCAATAATTTGGATGAGAATATACAAAGAATTATTAGTAAGTTTGTAAATGGCACTAAAATAGATGGTATTGTGAACGGTGAAGATAATTATTAAGAATTACAGTGGGTTCTTGATCAGCTTGGCAAATGTGCCAAGATATGGCAAATGGAGATTAATTCAGGTAGGTGTGAGCTGTTGCATTTTGGGTAGTCACAGTGAACAGGGACCCTGGAGAGTGTTGTGGAGCAGAGGGATGTCAAGTGTACAAAGCCATTGTTCCCTGAAAATGGATGGGGAAGATGGCCTTTGACACATTTTGCCTTAATCAGATAGGGAATTGAGTATAGAAGTTGGGACATCATGGTTGCAGTTGTAGAAGACATTGGCGAGGAACGCACTTGGTGTATGTGTTCAGGTTTGGTCACCCTGATATAGGAAAGATGCCATAAAGCTGGAAAGAATGCAGAGAAGATTTATGAGGATGTTACAGGATTCGAGGGCCTGAGCTATAGTTAGAGAGGTTGGGCAGGCTATGACTTTATTTCTTGCAGGGCAGGATGCTGAGGGGTAATCCTACAGAGGTGTTTGCAAACATGAGAGGAATAGATAAGGTGAATGCACAGATGCTTATTCCTAGGTTAGAGAATCAAGAACTAGAGGGCATAGGTTTAAGGTGAGAGGGTAAACATTTAATAGGAACCTGATAGGCAACTTATTTTTCACAGAGGGTGATGGGTATATTGGATGAGCTGCCAGATGAAGTAGTTGAGGCAGGTGTAATAACAACACTGGAAAGACATTTGGACATGACCATGGATAGGAAAGGTTTAGAAGGATATCGGCTAAATGTGGGCAAATGGGGCATTTTGGTTCGCGTGGACGGGTTGGGTGGTATGACTCTGTGATTTTACTTCATCATATAGTGCAGTACAATATGGCCTGATCCTGTTTCTGCACCAAATTTTTTGTGATTATGAAATATTTGTGATTCTAAGAGGGAAGCCTGCTTATTTTAATGTGCCCCATGAATATTTATGGAGAATTTAGTGATAGCTTGCATTGGTCTGGATGCTGCTATCACACCGTGTGGTATTTTCATTAAGTCGGCTATTCATTTTGTGGAAGCTTTAATGCTGATGTCTGCCTGCAAGGTATTTACATTTAATTTGAGATGATCAAATTGAGACATCAAAAGTCTGAAGAATCTTTTGCAGCAACTTATTGCATTTTTATTATCAGCTAGTCAGTGTAATATAAAACCTTTCAGTGTCATGCCAGATTTCATAAGTTTAGTCAAGAAACTCCACATAAATAGCATCCATAGTCAGAATCAAACCTGGATCTCTGGTGCTGAGAGGCAGCAGTTCTACTGCTGTGCCATTGTGCTGCCAAGTGTTGAGTTACTTTAATTTTTTATTATATCGTTTGGTTTTAAAACAATGTAAACATGCATATTGTAAATAATTAAGCCACAAAATGCATATATAGTGGTATGTGACATTTTGAAAATGTTTCACAACTGCTTTAGATCCATTACATATATTAAATTATTCCTAGTTGGTGGGGAGATTTATTGCCTATCCCTTATTGCTGTAAGTGATGGTGGTGGGATTTCCAGTTTAGGTTTTACAATTCAGAAGCATCAGAGATGCAGCCATGTTCAGTACTTCAATAATCTTCAATAATCCAACACGTTTGGGACTGCGGTGGACTGGCTGATTCCCTGGACTATTAGATGTCATTTCCATTAATATCACAACATGATATTAATATAATAATAATAATAATAACTTTATTTATAAAGCGCTTTAAACAACTACAGTTGCCACAAAGTGCTGTACATGAGAACTCATGGACAAGGCATTACAAACCATTAAAAACCGTAAGACGAAGGACTATAAAAAAACACACTCTAAAAGTTAAAAGACATTAAAAGCACTAAGAACAGGAGCAAAGCCTCAGCCAGTGTCGAAAGCCAAGGAATAAAAATGAGTCTTGAGGGAGGATTTGAAGATGGACAGTGAGGGGGCCTGTCTGATGTGCAGCGGCAAGGTGTTCCAGAGTGCCGGAGCAGCAACAGAAAAGGCTCTATCCCCTCTGAGCCTCCGCTTAGACCTTGGTACCTCAAGGAGCAGCTGATCAGCTGACCTGAGGCACCGGGCAGGAGCATATAGGTGGAGCAGCTCAGAGAGATAAGACGGGGCGAGCCCATTCAGCGATTTAAAAACAAACAAAAGAATTTTGAAGTGAACTCGAAAATGCACTGGGAGCCAGTGAAGGGAGGCCAAAATTGGCGTAATGTGCTCCCTATTTCGAGCTCCGGTCAAAAGGCGAGCGGCGGCATTTTGGACAAGCTGGAGACGAGCCAATGAAGCTCTTGCGACTCCAGAGTAGAGTGCGTTACAATAATCCAGCCTAGATGTAATAAAGGCATGGATTACTGTTTCAAAATGCTGCCGCTCGAGAATGGGCTTCACCTTTGCCAGCTTCCTTAGGTGAAAGAAGCTGGACTTAACCACCGCGCCTATTTGTTTATCTAGTTTAAAATCACCGTCCATCCTAAAACCCAGGTTCAAAACGGTTGGCCTTACGGACAATGCCAATGGGCCCAAATCAACAAAGGGAGGATCACGGCAGCCATTGGGTCCAAACAAAATCACCTCTGTCTTCCCTTCATTAAGTCCCAGAAAGTTTAAGGCCATCCAGGACTTAATGTCCTCAAGGCAAGACAGAAGTGATTTTAGAGAATAGTCGTCTTCTTTCCTGAGTGGCATATATAACTGGCTATCATCTGCGTAAAAGTGAAAGGAGATGCCATGCCTTCTTAAATTGAGCCCAGAGGAAGTAGTATAAAGAGAAGAGCAGGGGCCCTAGAATTGAGCCCTGTGGAACCCCATATACCAAGGAGTGGAGGAGGATTCAAAGCCAGCAAGGCTTACACGCATGGTTCTGTCAGCCAGATAGGACCTGAACCATCCCAGGGCACTGCCACAAATGCCCACTTGGTGCTGTAATCGGGAAATTAAAATTCCATGGTCCACTGTATCAAAGGCAGCAGATAGGTCCAGCAAGACAAGGACCACATAATTACCAGAGTCGTTTGCCAGGAGGATGTCATTAAAGACCCTTAGCAGAGCCGACTCTGTGCTATGCATAGCCTTGAATCCAGACTGGAAAACTTCCCGAATATTGTGCTCATCCAGGAAGAGTTTCAGCTGAGCATAAACTACTTTCTCCATGATCTTTGAGATAAAAGGCAACTTGGAGATCGGCCTAAAGTTGGCCAGAACAGTTTGATCCAGGCCTGGTTTCTTAAGTAGTGGTTGCACTACAGCATGTTTAAAATTTATGGGGACAACCCCAGAACACAAGCTACTGTTTATGATGGCGAGAACCGACCGCCCTATACTGGGGAAAACCTCTTTAAAAAGAAGAGGAGGAACAGCATCACAAGGATTGATAAAGAAGTGCAGGAAGTCATTGCACAATTGGGACGATGCTTCCAGGCAGACAGGCTGTGGGGCATTTAAAACAGAATCAATGGTTTTAAATAACACACGTGGGTCGTGGCGCTTAGACACTATTATATTAGACGGGTAACATCTTTTGGCCTCTTTAACAGTGTTTTGGTAATTTCGCCAGCTGTCCTTTAGGATTTGCGACGAAACCTGCAGCCTGTCCTTCTTCCACCTTCGTTCAGCTCTGCGACACTCCCGTCGAGCTATACGAGTTGCGTCACTGAACCAGGGCTCGGGTTTAGCTCTGGGCAGTAAAGTTTTTAAAGGAGCCACAGAGTCCAGAATAATTGTGCAGGAGGAGTGGAACCAAGAGCTAATCTCCTCCGTACCAAGGGGAGTGGACGCAGGGGGGCACAGAGCTGATCAAAAGCAGCAGAGAATTGGCCAGCAGCAGAAGGGTTAAAGGACCGACAGCGCCGAGCAGACACAACAGGTCTAACTACAGCACTGGAAAAACCAACGTCAAATAGTACAGGCATGTGATCAGAAAACACACCATCACAGACCTCCAAGTTCAACACAGGCAAGCCATAGGAGAGAACAAGTCCAATGTATGTCCATGTTCGTGTGTGGGACCAGACACACACTGCACAAAATTAAAAGAATCAATAAGACTTAAAAAGTCCTTCGCCAAAGGCTTATCAGGACAACACACGTGAATGTTAAAATCCCCAACCATAAGGACACGGTCATAGTTGGGCATAATCCCAGCCAGAAACTCAGAAAAGTCAGTCACAAAGTCCTTGTGGTATTTGGGGGGTCGGTAAATGACAGCGCAGAGCACCGTGTCGGAGCGACCCACCTCAAATAGAGTAGCCTCAAAGCTGGAGAACGTTGATAATGCAGTGCACTGTTTGCATTTAAAATTACTTTTATAAATGACTGCAATTCCACCTCCACGGCCCGAAATAAGAGCAGCCCGCCGGCAAAAGTTCAGTAAAGGCGCTGCACTCACCAGGACTGATCCAAGTCTCTGTCACACAGAGGAAGTCCAGGGCCCGGGAGCAGAAGAAATCCCTCAAAATAAAAGTTTTGCTTGCCAGCGATCTGGCATTCACCAGGCCAACCCGGGAAGGGGATGGACTCTTTAAGTCTGCAGATCGGGGAGCCTGGGGCAGTGTCCGGATATTCACCCTGCGATGGCGGGGCCGAGGAGAGCAGGGGGAGCGGAGCCAGTCCCGCTGCAGCCTCCGATCGTGAGAGGATAGGGGGGGAGGGGGGGAGAAAGGAGCAACCTGAAGCAGCCGGCATATTAGGAGTAAAGAGGTTCTTCTGCAGTTGTATAGGGCTCTAGTAAGACCAAATCTGGAGTATTGTGTACAGTTTTGGTCTCCTAATTTGAGGAAGGATATCCTTGTGATTGAGGCAGTGCAGCGTAGGTTCACGAAATTGATCCCTGGGATGACGGGACTGTCATATGAGGAGAGATTGAAAAGACTAGGCTTGTATTCACTGGAGTTTAGAAGGATGAGGGGGAATCTTATAGAAACATATAAAATTATAAAAGGACTGGACAAGCTAGATGCAGGAACAATGTTCCCAATGTTGGATGAGTCCAGAACCAGGGGCCACTGTCTTAGAATAAAGGAGAGGCCATTTAAGCTCTAGGGGCTAGTGGAATCAAGGGATATGGGGAGAAGGCAGGCATGGGTTATTGATTGGGGACGATCAGCCATGATCACAATGAATGGCGGTGCTGGCTCGAAGGGCCGAATGGCCTCCTCCTGCACCTATTTCCTATGTTTCTATACAGTACCCTCCATAATGTTTGGGCAAAGACCCATAATTTATTTATTTGCCTCTACTACACCATTTGAGATAAGTAATAGAAAAAATCGCATGTGGTTAAAGTGCATATTGTCAGATTTTATGAAAGGCCAATTTTATACATTTTGGTTTCACCATGCAGAAATTACAGCTGTGTTTTTACATAGTCCTGCCATTTTGGGCACCATAATGTTTGGGACACATGGCTTCACAGGCATTTGTAATTGTGCAGGTGCTTTATAATTGCCTCCTTAATGCAGGTATAAGAGTGCTCTCAGCACCTAGTCTTTCCCCCAGTCTTTCCATCACTTTTGGAAACTCTTATTGCTGTTTATCAACACGAGGACCAAAGTTGTGCCAATGAAAGACAAATAAGTCATTATGAGACTGAGAAACAAGAATAAAACTGTTAGGGACGTCAGCCAAACCATAGGCTTACCAAAATAACTGTTTGGAATATCATTAAGAAGAAAGAGAGCACTGGTGAGCTTACTAATCGCAAAGGGACTGGCCGGCCAAGGAAGACCTCCACAGCTGATGACAGAAGAATTCTCTCTATAATAAAGAAAAATCCCCAAACACCTGTCCAACAGATCAGAAACACTCTTCAGGAGTCAGATGTGGATTTGTCAATGACCACTGTCCGCAGAAGACTTCATGAACAGAAATACAGAGGCTACACGGCAAGATGCAAACCACCGGTTACCCGCAAAAATAGGATGGCCAGGTTACAGTTTGCCAAGAAGTACATAAAAGAGGAAAAAGGTCTTGTAAACAGATGGGACAAAGATTAACTTATATCAGAGTGATGACAAGAGCAAAGTATGGAGGGATGGGACTGCCCAAGATCAAAAGCATACCACCTCATCTGTGAAACACGGTGGTGGGGGTGTTATGGCCTGGGCATGTATGGCTGTTGAAGGTACTGGCTCACTTATCTTCATTGATGATACAACTGCTGATGGTAGTAGCATAATGATTTCTGAAGTGTATAGACACATCCTATCTGCTCAAGTTCAAACTAATGCCTCAAAACTCATTGGCCGGCAGTTCATTCTACAGCAAGACAATGATCCCAAACATACTGCTAAAGCAACAAGAGTTTTTCAAAGCTAATAAATGCTCAATTCTTGAGTGGCCAAGTCAATCACCTGATCTGAACCCAATTGAGCATGCCTTTTATATGCTGAAGAGAAAACTGAAGGGGACTAGCCCGCAAAACAAGCATAAGCTAAAGATGGCTGCAATACAGGCCTGGCAGAGCATCACCAGAGAAGACACCCAGCAACTGGTGATGTCCATGAATCGCAGACTTCAAGCAGTCATTGCATGCAAAGGATATGCAAAAAAATACTAAACATGACTGCTTTCATTTACATGACATTGCTGTGTCCCAAACATTATGGTGCCCTGAAATGGGGGGACTATGTATAAACACTGCTGCAATTTCTACATGGTGAAACTGCAATGTATAAAAATGGCCTTTATTAAAATCTGACAATGTGCACTTTAACCACATGTGATTTTCTCTATTACAAATCTCAAATTGGGGAGTACAGAGGCAAGTAAAGAAATGATGGGTCTTTGCCCCAAACATTATGGAGGGCACTGTACAGTAGCAAAAGGGCAAAAGGAACATTTTCTACCCTGTAAATTATTGAAATCCATTTCACCTGGAATGCAGGGCAGTGGTATTTGACGGTGAATAACCATTTATTAAAAATAATACTATTTAATTGTACTGTTGTTTGCATCATGAAAAATATATTATTGTGCTTCATATGCAAGGTTCTAAAATCACCAGCATGCTTGCCTCTTGGAGAAGAGTATTCAGTTTAGGAGACAGATTTCCAGTGGAAAGCAAGGTCTTTGGAAATGGATTCGACTTGAAACCATTGCTGCTATTGTTTTTGTTGTTAATTTAAAGAAGTGGTATTTTCAAACTTTAGGAGTGATGTTATCCCCCAGTTAGGGAGTGAGATGCGGAGCTATCACAAACGGGAAGGAGGATACGCTTGTAACAATTCACACAGTTATCATTTCTAGAATTGTAGGGAAGCAAACAAAGCACTTGTATATGAGGAATAAAAGGAAATGGTTGGGTTATCCCCACAGTACTGAGGACGCATTGAGGATGCCATATGAAAGGTAGTATGAAGGGGAAATCAAATCCGGCGTGTAAAAAATGTGTTACTTTTTAATGCTAGACCAATCATCTATAATGCCTACTGATCTATTGTGTGTGCAGAAATGGTTCAATTTTAATTACAAATCACTACCTATCCATTTGCAGATATTGAGACAATAACAAGAAAAATCAATTGCTTTGGTCTTTACCAGAGTGTGGATTTAGGAGATACTTTTACTTTTGGTACCAGGATGATTTTGACAAGCCTTAAACATTAATACAAATCAAATGTGAAAACTGGAGAGCTGTACATTGTGAACTATATTAACCTGAAACATTTGTTTACAGAGTTTGTCATTGACAAACTCTGTGGTATAGCCCAGTGGTAAGAATATTGACTTCTCTGTAACTTCAAGTAACTCCGGCATTCCCTCTCCCTCTCCAACCCTCCCTCACCCAAGTCGCACCAGCTTCTCTTTTTCACCCAACAAACAGTTAATAATGGCCTGTTTCCTTTATCGTTACTTTTTTGCATATATTTCATTCATTGTTCTATATCTCTCTACATCATCGTCTATATTTCTCGTTTTCCTTTCCCCTGACTAGTCTGAAGAAGGGTGTTGACCTGATACGTCATCTATTCCTTCTCTCCAGAGATGTTGCCTGCCCCACTGAGTTACTCCAGCTTTTTATGTCTATTGTCATTGACATTGATGTTTATGTTTAAAGATGCCAAAGTTTGCAAATGACATTGCTTAGTACTGCAAATAGACACAAAATGCTGGAGTAACTAAGCGGGTCAGGCAGTATCTCTGGAGAAAAGGAATAGGTAACGTTTCGGGTCGGAACCCTTCTTCAGACCTTCATAGATTCAGGAGAATTAAGTAACCTTTAAACTAGGAGTTGGCTTAATAAAATAGCAGAAAATAAGAAATTATAAAAATGCTTGAGCACCAAGTTTAAGAATGTATCTCAACACCACATTATCCACAAATGTGAGGTTTAAGTAATCTGATTGTTGCAGCAAAATGATGCAATGGTGCAAAAAGGTGTTCTTAATGATTTAAATGATTCATGAAAGAGCAGCATTTCAATTATTAAAAACATAATTTTTGGCTAAGTAGGTTTCATATTGTTAATGATTGAGAAATCAAAGACCTATCAACAACCAGAGGGCGATTCTGAGCCCCCATTGCAGACCCTCGGACTATCTTTAATTGGACTTTACTGGACTTTATCTTGCACTGTACATTATTCCCTTTATCCTGCATCTGTACACTGTGGGCAGCTTGGTTGTAATCACGTATAGTCTTTCTGCTGTTTCACTAAACTAACCAGGATCCACTGCCCAGCTTTCTCCTTGAACCATACAAATTATTTGCTTGATGACTTAACCCAGCAGTGCCGTGTATGTTCTTTCTGAGGTCCCTTCTAATGATCTAATTTTAACGTCTTCCATTTTATTTCTATCTTAGACATAAAAACATTTGCCATTACTTTCCCGTGTGCTCTCTTTCACCTCTGCTTCAAGGGATATGGGGAGAAAGCAGGAACAGGGTACTGATTCTGGATGATCAGCCATGATCATAATTGAATGCCGGTGCTGGCTCGAAGTGCCAAATGGCCTTCTCTTACACATATTTTCTATATATCTATGTTTCTATGCACCATTATTTTCCCAAACCCCAATTTTCTTTGAAACGTAAGACATGTCTTATTTCGAGTTCTGGTGAAAAGTCACTGACATGAAGCATTAACTCTGCTTCTGACCTCCAATGCTGCTTGACCTGCTGCCTATTTCTGACATTTTCTATATTTCAGTCTCCCAGCATCCATAGTGTTTATGGTTTTCTATTCTTGGCTTTAAAAATCACGTTTATTATTGTGTCTTGGTTGAGATCAGCTGGGTCAATGCAGCTTCGAAGCAACACTCTTTAGAGTTAATAATAACTTGTAGATTGAAGATCTTCATTATGCAATTAAAATTTGCTGCTATAAATTATGTGTGAAATTATTATTATTTAGAAGACACTCGTTCATTAATTTGAAATAAAATGACTGATTAAATTACAGTTTGAGCTTGTGTATGCAGCTGATGGTTAATACATTTGCTAATCTCACTATTCAGTCCAACTGACCGTTTTGATAGCAGTAAAGTAAATTCAAAAGAAGCTGATTAAAGTCTGAATAGCCCATCAATTCATGAGAGAGGAGCATGAATAAGCAAAGGCTCAATCTATCTCTTCAGTATCTTTAATTCATCTTCAATAGCATTCTGCCATTTCTTGAATCCCTAATGGGTTTTTTTTTCACAGTAGTGCTCAAACCCAGGGCACGAAGATGTAGATGGAAGTATTAACTGGGAAATAAGAAAACAGCTTTCATCCAAAGTGTTGCAGGACTTTGGAATTCAATGTCCTGGAATGGTGTTAGAGGCAGAAATCTTAAATAGTTCTTGGATGTCACATGGTCATAAAGCACGGAAACAGGCCCAACTCATCTATGCCGACCATCGTGCCCTAACTAAGCTTGTCCCATTTGCCTGCATTTGTCTCGTATCCCTCTTATTTGTGTACCTGTCCCAGTGTATTTTAAATGCTGTTGCAGTACCTGCCACAACAACCTCCTCTGGCAGCTCGTTCCATATACCCACCACCTTAAATCTTTCCCTTCTCACCTTAAAGCTATGCCCTCTGGTTCTTGAAGTGTGTAATGTTCTCTCCATGAGAGGATTTTTTTAATAAAGACCTCCATATATTTGTAACATTGTTGGATTAGGTTGGGTAGTTTAACAGTCCATACTATTCATGATTACATTTGATCTGGAAGTCTATTTTGAATGCTCGGTAAACTGGGAATATTTTTTTTTCCAGATAGATCTGTTTGAAACTTGAACTATTATTCTGAGCATGTGCACAAAACACACACAGAGGTTTTGTTTAATTATCTTAATAGATTTATGCTTCACTTGTTATGCTGTATTATTAAGATTATTAGTTTTAGATGCTTTACAGTTAGTTTCCATCTGTTGTGGTGTTGTCCAATTTTTTTCATAATTGCTGCTCTATATCGTGTCGAAATTGAAAGTACTATTAATCGTGGGCCCAGTGATAATACCAGTCCCTTTATTTAATGTCTCTATTGTATTCTAAGTAGGTTTTCATTTGTTAATCCAGATGCTTAGGGGATGTAAACTGCACCCTGAGTTGTTATTGTGTTCTGCTGCTTTAACAATAACAGTATTGGCTTCAAGGCAATTTCCTTTAAGTACAAAGCAACACGCTTACATTACCACCCATTCTCACAGTGTGCCACCATACATTGGTTAATTGTTTAATAAATTCAAGTAACTCAGTCACACTTGTACCGTGGATTCATATGGGTTATACTTTCATTAGGAAGCCATCATGTGTGTCTTTGTAGAAAGCTCTTTGAAAATCCAAATACAGAACTTAAATAATCTTGCGTCGGAAGGAATTGCAGATGCTGGTTTAAACCGAAGATAGACACAAAATGCTGGAGTAACTCAGTGGAGTAACTCAGCAGGACAGGCAGCATCTTTGGAGAGAAGGAATGGGTAAGATGTTGGGTTGTGACCCTTCTTCAGACTGTCGTTTTGGGTCGAGACCCTTCTTCAGAAGAAGGATCTTGATCCGAAACGTCACCCATTCCTTCTCTCCAGAGATGCTGCCTGTCCGGCTGAGTTACTCCGGCATTTTGTGTCTATCTTTGACTTAAATGATCTTGTCCGGTGGAATCCCTCAATTTGTGAAAATATTTTCCAAGTGCAGCTTCTACTATTTTATCATGTCCTATAAGATTATTGTGTGCATGGACATCTTGTCGGGATTGCTTCCTTTATTAAATTATGTCTCAAAAATTCTTTAACAATAATACGAGTTCATTTGTTGAAGCATTTCAAAGACAGGATAAGGCACATATAAATACGATCTATTTGCCTTGCTCATTAATTCCATCACTTTTGCTTTGATCCTCCCTGCAAACTCTGGTGAGTTTAGTTCAGCGATACAGCCTGGAAACAGGCTCTTCGGCACCGAGCCCACACTTTTGCATCCAGCACACTAGGGACAATTTACAGAATCCAACTAAACTACAAACCCTACACATCTCTAGAATCTGGGAGGAAACTGGAGCAATCGCAGAAAGCCCACGTGGTCACAGGGACAACGTACAAACTCCACACAGACAGCAACCCAAGTCAGGATCGAACCCGGGTCTCTGGCGCTGTGAAGCAGCAGCTCTAACCGATGTGTTGTACATTAAAGACATTTTCAGCACCTGATGGTGTGGACCTTTCAACAAGCTAATCAGATTCAAGCAGTATTGGATACGCATACCTTAAGTATACAATCTGGAAAACAATTTTAGTTTAACCACATTATTCTACAAATATTAAGTTTTAAAACGTAAAGAACTATTTAAGTGATCTGTCACAGCAGCTGTTCCTGATAACGGTGATTGTTCTTGCAATCTCAAAGTGAATCACAGGGAATTCTAATGCATTATCAATCTCAGCAGGAAGGATCAAATGTATTAAAATGCTGATTTCACTTTCACTTCTTGTCACTTCACTCTAGCTCAACAAGTTCTGAAATGGTCAAAAAGCAGAAGGTGGATAATGTTGAGGGAAGTGGGCAAGCTGGTGAGTAATAATTCCCAAATCGTGCTTGTCTTGTGTGCCATCTGTTCCACATCAGTCAGTATAAGCACCCAGAGTATGTGTGTAGTGTTCTCTCTCTGAGGAGATTTTTAATTAAAGACCTTTAATGCATGTTTGTGGTATTGTTCATATTACAAATGATCTTCAACTTGCTTCCCACCAAAACAAAACGAGACAATCTTCCATGGAACAAAACATAGAGAGTTAACTCCAGTTTCACTAGCCATTGTTCAACTATTTACCCAAGCAGAAGCAATGTATCCGAGTCCAGTGCTGCTGTTAACCAACATATGTTGACCCAATTTGCTAGCTATAATCACTGCATAATCATGGAAGATCCCTCACTGGTTTCTTCCTTTCCTCTCTCAATTTCTCACCATTTACCACATGAGCTGTGATAAGTTGTCGGGTAACGAGGCACGTCCTTTGCTCCTCTGTGAGTGTGTCCAGGATGCGCATGTTAAAGGATGCACATGAAACCCCTGAAAGTGGTGACAGAGATGTCCCAAGCCACGGGCAGGGTTGAGATCACAGAGCCATCACTGTTCCATTCTGCATAACATTGTGAAAGATGGTAAACTGTACCAGCAGCAGCTTAAGAGGCTCCAAAAACAACAGTGAATTATACTAGATGTTTCACTCCCCAATAATGCAAGGCGAGTGTGACCACAACAAACAGATCCTTTTAAAGCAAGTCAAAGGTTTCAGGAGTTTGCACAACTCACCTACTTGGCAGCAGTCAGATGTGCCTGTTGTATTGCAGCTTTCATGTGAAGGAACTAACAGCTTTTTGAGGACAAGATCTCCCATGGATTTCCTCTCGGCTCAGAGGTCCACACACAAGGAACAAAGTGCCGTGCAGTCATCCAGAACATCTGGCTTTCAATAGACAGACGCAATTGGAGTAACTCAACAGGCCAGGCAGCATCACTGGAGCAAAAGGATGGGTGACATTTTGGGTCGGGACCCTTCTTCAGACTGTTGTAGAACGTAGCTGCAGATGGTGGTATATACTGAAGTCTGAGTCTGAACCTGAAATGTCACCCATCCTTTTTCTCCAGAGATGCTGCCTGACCCGCTAAGTTACTCTAGCACTTTGTGTCTATGTTCAGCATTTGCAGTTCCTTTCTACACATCCAGCTTTCAATGCCTAACAACTCTGGAAGTGCACTGTAAGAGTGCAGTGGGGGACTTTTTACTTTGTGGTAACGGATTTCAAACTGTAATGCAGCCCGATCATTATGACAAGGCCAGGAAGAGAATGGAAAGGAGAAAATGAAAAGTAAATGTGAAGGCATTGACATTGCTTTGAGGGCAGTTGAAACTCTTGTTCTCCACAGATGCTGCCTGACTCATTGAGCTCCTCCACCATTGTGTGTGTGTATATCTTTGCAGTAAACTGGAATATGCGGTTCCTTTTTATTACATTCTAACAAGCTAGGATTGTGTCAGCAAACCATGATTAATGGTCAGTCAGGAAGATCGAGATGCTCTACATTGAACAGCCATGTCACCAAACCAGTCATACTGTAGGTTGTGAGCTATCAATAGGTTGTAGGCTGACCACAAGTTGAAGGCTGGATGGGAGAATGTGAACCTTGCGCATGGAGGGCCTTTCATTGTATAAACTCCATTGTAAAAATTCCATTGTATAAACCATCTGGAGATGCTAAGAAATTTACCCCATGAAGCTCTGAGTTTTCTGAATGGAGCCCAGTGATTTTTCACACACAACAGTAGAACAGATTTAAGCTTGGTCCATATCCCTTCCTCCAAACCTTTCTTCTCTATGTACCCATCCAAGTGCCTTTTATATGTTGTTATAGTACCGACCCCAACCACCTGCTCTGGCAGCTCATTCCATATACCCACCACCCTCTGAGTGAAAATCTCAGAAATAGTTGTGAGACAGAAGGAGCCTTAGGATTGAGGGTGGGGTATAGGGAAGGGTATAAGGGGGGGGGGGGGGGGGGGGGGGGGGGGAGTGTGATGTGTTGTGGAAGTAAGGAGTAATTGGTAGAAGGGACATCCTGTCTCTTCCTCACTTTATTTCATCTCTCTGTTTGGTCCATGGCTAAGGAAGAGGCAGCCACAAGTTTAAAATGTGGCTGGCAGAATGTTACATTAACAGCCTTGCACCTATTGTACAGGTGGCAAAATGTTAGGTGCAAGATACCATGAGCAAGTGCGCTCACCTTGATTTGAAGCATTATTACAGCATGTAACCCAGTTTGGGTAGCCTAAGCTTTATCTTAAGTGATTTGCCACTGGACGTAGTATACAACGTATTGGTTTTACAGTATCATAATCTGTGCTTATTGCTTAGTCTTACAAATGAATTAAAAAACCTAACTACAAAATCCCAAGGCTCATAGAAGCTGAACATTTGAGAATATTATCTCTGACTTCTGGTGCCATATTCAATCGAGCGGCATTGAATCTTAACTGTATTGTTAAGTGATGCGTATATAACCTATTCTCTGCGGATGCTAGAAAATATTATACAGTAAGTAGGCTATGCTGCTTCCTGACATTTCATTTGATTTATTCTTCAGATGATGTCTCCCGTGATCAAAAACCGTTTTACTCAAGTGGTGCGGCAATTCAACATCCTTCAGCTTCTGTGTGTGTCGGGATACTCCCTGGTCTTGGTGCCTACTCGGGGAGCAGTGACTCTGATGCAGAATCCAGCTCTGACAGTGATATCATCATTAACACAGGGGCACGAATCATATCTTCAGTCTTTCGCTCCCACCCTTTTCCAGAAAGCCCATGAGGTGGCAGCGACCGAGGGCGCAGTGTTATTTGTATTTGGAGATGTCTGTAATACAAAGTTTCCTGCGTGAAATGGTAATATTTGTTTGGACTGCTTGACCTTTGGCGATGGTGTTTGGGCACAGAATTACACATCCCCGGTTGGTTCTGAACTTTGACTGCATACTGACCGCACCAACCACCACAGAGTAAGTGACTTGCGATTTGTGTCCAAAGGCTAGATACGATGTTAAATACCATCAATATTTTAAGAGTGAATAATTGTTTTACACTTGCATGTATATAAAAACAAAACTTTTAAAGTTGGTAGTAGAACAGCTTGCTGTTGATATCCAGCCAGGGATAAGCCAGCTTACTTTGAAGTTTTGGGGAATAAATGCTCTCTTCCGAGTGCTTCGCCATTGTTTGCTTTGTAATTTCTGTTTCTTGACTTTGTCACTTAGTCATCTGTGTTCTGACTTCTTTTTAGTTTACTGAAGTTCTGAAACCACAGCTGCCAAACACCTTTCTTTTAGATACACTTTTAACAGACACATTGGTTTGAAAAGACCTGCGATCTTTAACCATCTGCCTTCCTTAATAGCTACCTGTGTCAGGACTGCGAAGTTTGGCAGCCTTCTACATGAAGTATCAAGTGATACCTGTGATGTCAAGTTAACCTGTGTTAACCTGTGATAACAAACTCGGTGTGGTACATATGTAATGTTTAATCCTGTACCAGTAAATGTGGTTATTCAAAGTTTAGTTTATAGATACAAATGCCCTTCGGCCTACCCAGTCCATCACCCCGGGGAAAGCCCATGCAGTCACGGGGAGAACGTATAAACTCTGTATAGACAGCACCCGTAGTGAGGATCGAACCTGGGTCTCTGGCACTGTAAGGCAGCATCTCTACTACTGTGCTACCCAAGAGAACCAAAGATACTCAATTAAATAACAGTTGTAAAACTGACAACTCAAGGAACTTTGAATCTGAAATCTTCAGCAAAACGCAAAGTGCGAGAGGAACTCAGCTGGTCAGGCAGCATCATCGGAGGGAATCAGTCTGAAGAAGGGTCTGAACCTGAAACATGACCTATTTGTTCCCACCACAGATCCTGCCTGAACTGCTGAGTTACTCCAGCACTTTGTGTTTTGCTTTAAAAATGGCAATGAAATCAGATGGTGGGAACTGAAAAAAAAAGATGGCTAATACCCTCACACCTGTGACTGGTCCTGTGACCGGGTTTCTCTATTATTGAGAACCCCACAATGAAGCAAAACAGTCCAGGGTGGGAAAGTGGGGTGGCCGAGAAGCTTTTGAGAAGGCAGCAAGTGGTCCACCATGAAGTTGGGTGTGTGAAAGGATTGGTGATTCAAGGTGCAAGGTCTTATTGAAATAAGAAATACTTCACTGCAGAAAGAATATATCTCTTTATTACCTCATGTAGGTTTAACCTCATGTAGTAGGTTTAACCTATGTAATTCAAACACTTAGCTTTACCAAACTGCAGGTAGCTTTAAATAAAAAGTCTGACATTTTGGATATTCTGAGATGTTTTGTTTCATTAGGTTGGAGCTTTAGCGAATGATATAATGTGGCCACAAATGTTTGGATTTCTGAGGCTGGGTGCTGAGATCTGATTACTATGTTAAAAGTGTTAAATATCTGTCCTGTTTCCTATGACTGTTTTTGCAATTCATTGCAAACCTTTCCAACAGATGGCAATTTAAAAGGTGGCTATTTCAAATTCCTGAGCACACCCTAGTTAAGCTTTTTGCAGATGGATTCAACTACAAACTTTTAGATTAAACAAAGAAGGGGAAACTGAGAACCAAGGTGAAACTGTAACTTGCACATTGCCTCGCTAAAGCAGTCTGCTCTGACACAACAGTTGGTGGGGCAGTTAAAAGTAAGGACTGAGCATGCAGGTCTTTCCCTTCGGAGTCCCCTGTTTTTGTTGTGATTTGGCCTGGTGAAAAGGTGGAAGGCAGCGATTAGCCAAGCAAACTAAATGGCGGCAGGAAGCGCCTGGGCAGGTCACGGTGAAACTGCAAGCCAGTAGCTGGAATGGATATTGCCGGAAGGAAGGTGAAGAGCAGTACAGACTTTATGAGAAGCTCTGAGCAACGAGGCAAGTCATTGTAGAATTGCAAAAGAAACAGCTGAATTATTCAGGGTAGACGATGTGCGATGAAGAACCACAAGTGACACGTGAGTTAAATGGTCTGAAGGAATAGCGAAAATCGATAGTTGAAGCTTGTGAAAAATCTACACCAAGGAAAATAGTGCACAAAGCTGAAAAGAGCCATGAAGACTTTTATTTTTAATAAAGACCCATATCGATACCCAGATTAAGTTTGATCAGTCAGCTTGCATGAACTTCACAAGAGGAGAGCACTTGAGTTTGTTGAGACTCAGAGGATACAGTCAGCCGCACCAAGGCACAGTGACCCAAGAGCAGGAGCATGTGAATCAGTGTAAAGATGCGGAAACTAGAGAGGAATTTGTATAAGGTGACTAAGTATGGATCAGTGAAACAACCGGAGTCGTGCTTTATTAAGCAAATGGGAGCTTTCCTCTGAGCGATCGGAATGGTACTTCTCGGAAAGATCTGCTGGGAATTTCTTGAGTTTGAGTATGGCTGATTCACCAAAGCTGGAAGAAATGCAACACTGGAAAATGTTGGTCATGAAGAAGGAAAGATCCAAAGAAAAGCATATAGAATCCTTTTTAAATGGCTATTCTGACCCAGACTCACCAGTTATGGTGTATTTGACAGGGGTGAAACAATTTCAGATGAAGCTGGACAAATTGAGAGAAGAATGCACGGGTAATCTGACAGCATCACAATTCAAGATCAGTAAATCTCAATAAGGCAGAGGCTAATTTAACATTGGATATCATCTGCCTAATGTGCCATCACTTATCTGGCAGGATTGGATTTGTTGTGTTTTGCCACAGGCAGAGGCCAGAGCAAAGATCTCCAGAAGGGAAATGTAGGTGACGAGGGCGAGTCGAAGGGAAAGCAGCGGAGAGAACCAGCATCTGAGAAGACTCAATTTCAACATTGGAAACGGTGACCCAGAAGTGGAGTCCATGAGGCAGGTGGAGCAAGTGTGTAGATCTCGCCTGTTCTTCACAAATATATCAGTCAGTTTGTTACTGATAAGGGTCAGGGACAGCAGATCTGGAGTAAAATGGAGATACAGGGCAAATGGATGCCGATGGAGCGAATAGGAACCCTACGACATAAGTAAGAGTTGTGAAAGTGTAAAGCAAATCTTCAACATAAGTCGATTTACAAGGTTGTATATTTGAAAATAGCTGTA
The DNA here is from genome assembly GCA_035221665.1 of Okamejei kenojei. Classification (NCBI taxonomy): domain Eukaryota; kingdom Metazoa; phylum Chordata; class Chondrichthyes; order Rajiformes; family Rajidae; genus Okamejei; species Okamejei kenojei. The sequence continues at coordinate 15,071,619 of CM069147.1, forward strand.
CACAAATTATAATTGACCCCTGCTGACTTGAATGAATGAATATGTTTATTTGCCAAGTATTATTACATTTGTCAGTGTAAATATGTTTTCATTCACACAGCATTGTGCATTTGTCTCTTAAAGCGGAAACTGTATAGGGTGGTCTCCTGGCTGGCTATTAAGTGCAACTGCTACCTTGAGGTTAATGGCTTGCTACTACCATAACAGAATATGTCACGTGGTTACCTATTGAAATATTGATGTACTGATTTCAGCTGAAGACTGACTGCCACAATAAGCAGTTGTGATTTCTTGATGCTCACAGTCTTAAATAAAAGTGACATTCAACTCTAAATCAATTCTTCTGAACCCCCAGAGCATGACTGGAGTGGCTGCTCATTTCAGGAGTTTTATTTTACGTGCTGCTGCATGGTTTTCTATTATGCCAAACTTCTCGTTGTTCCTCCAACCCAAATCAGCAACCCTTTCTCTCTTAGCTCTTTGCCCACGCCATGTAATTGGACAGACTCGCATCATAGATCACCCATCTACATTGCGGCTACTGAATATCATCAAATGTCAACCAATTCATAAAGCAGTTTTCATCTGAAATAAGTTGGTTAATTGCACAAAGGTTGTCCACCTTTCTGCTGACTGACACTCCTGATTACGTTCATTGTGATGACTGCCGCAGAAAACCAAATCACTTTTTTTTCAGCTGAGAGCCAATTATTTTATGAAGTTTCATTTTCTCAAGCCAGTGTTCATGGCTAGATATTGTCAATATCATAGGTGTAGTAAAAATAAAATAATCTCAGAGATTAAGAGAAACATCAAATGTGATTATCTAAACAGAATACATCAGGACGTTAGAAGTGCATCCAGTTTAGTCAGGCAACCCATGGTTTACAGAGCGAGTTTATGACATTGGAACTCGATACCATGACTTAAGTAGATGATCTGATTTCTTAGCTATTGCACTGATGAAGGATATTGAGGATAGAGCATGCACTGTTTTGGCAGAGAGTTTGAACATGGGAGAACAATCTTGAAACTTGCAAGTGGAAACTGATCTAATATTTGTGGATATATTGTATTCCCGATGGAACAGTTTTCCAGTAATTCATTTCCTAACCTTTCATTAATTTAGGGATTGGTTAGAGGAAGATTATTATAAAGGTTTCAAAATAGTGCCATGTTAGAAGCTACTGCATTAGAGGGCATGACATTGGGGATAAAACATTAGCATGGATATTCTTCTTTCTAGGCGGTCTCTTGGGATTGAGGATGCCTTGCCTCTCTTGTGGGTTCTGAGGTGGGGAAATAAGACCATTCTGGATGCAACACTGGCTCAGGAACTGTTTGACAGCTCAGGTTGATGAATAGTGTGGAGGGTGATAAGTTTTACTAGTATTTACACTGGACTTCACATTCTCCCAATGCATTGACTTAACAGAATCAAGAATTCTGATTCTCCATTTAGAGCGATCATGGGCCAAGATCTTTAGAATCTTTAGAACTAGGGGCTATTACAAAGCTGAGATATGGCTAAGGAAGTCAAGGTTTAATGCGGAAGAGGCCTGAAAGTGGAGTTGATCCCAAAACCAGATTAGCTGTAATCTTGTACAATTGACCTACTCCTACTCCTATTTCTAACATTCTTATATCATTTTAAACTGTATTGTTGAATTAAAATGGCCTGATCTGCCTCATTTAAAAAATGTCATATCAATCCTCAGAGGTGTCAGAATTTATGGGGAGAAGGCAGGAGAATAAAGTTGAATGGCAGAGTAGGTTTCATGGGCCAAATGGCCTAATTCTGCTCCTATCATTTATGATCTTATGAATCCTTCCCTCTGTTCCTGATAGATTGCTAATTTCCTATTTTTATCCCTATTGCTGTTCGCAAATATCAATCTCCTGGAGGTGCAGTTCACTTTGGGTATGATTAACCTTTATCAATGCCAATTTTAAAAGTTTTTACTACAGGCAGAACTGTGTAGGGAAAAAGAATTATGCTATGTTTGATAAAATGTATTGAAACATCTTTTGTGAAGCCCATATTACAGGTAAAATAAATATCCAATGGTAATAGTCTGACAAAAGTACAGTTTATTTAATCACACAGATAATGTAGACACAACGAGAGAATTCATCACTTCCTATACTTCTGAAAGTTTGTAACATTATTTTCAAAGTGTTTTTACATTACAAAGAAAATCTGATATGTAACACCCAATAATACAAAGATACATTAAATATTCTTAACAGTGGTGACTTGGAAAATAAGTTGACCACTTTTACTTAGTGTTCATTGTTATACTTTTACAAAGCACCAGATTGTTCTTACAAACAAATTAAGACTTGAGTCATGTGAAATATATTTTAAAGCAATGGAAACAAAACACTACAAATATGCTATCCGCTGTAAAACATGCAAAGGTTTTGTAAACATTTCCAGGTGCCATGCAGGTTCAAAGGGAAAAGGTTAGGTGTCAGGCTGAATCAGAGTTGACCGGTGGAAGGTTTCTTTGCTTGAAGTACTGAACAACTTGCTGGGGTAGTTCTGCGAGGACAGATTTAGCCAAAGTTTCTTTAGGAGCCTGAATAACAGAGGGAAAAAGAGAGAGTTGTATTGCTGTTTCATAAATGGCTGAGTAAAAAGAAATCATCTGTAAAGGAATCTACAACGTGCATTGTGTCAAACATTAGTGTTCATTAAACATCTTTCGACATAAAAACAGCCCATTTGGTTTCGGATAGAGGGAACATGACCACACCTCCAAGGGTTTGCTAGAACATTAACTGTAAAACGTGAAGGTCTTAACTTTGTGCCTATCAATATATTTAGCTTTTAAGTGAGGATCTGAAAGGATAAATTACAGATTATAATATATCTTCGACTGCACTAATCATCAACAACATGCACTTTCTGCTCTAAATAAGGTTTTATTAGTTTAACAAAAAACCCAACGTGCTGGAGTTAGCAAACATCTTTTGTAAGAATGGAATAGAATGTTATCAACAGGAACTAACTGGCTGATGGACAAATTGAAAAGAGCAATGATATGTGAATGGTGAGTCACATTTGCCCAATTTACTTGAACTTTTTGAGTTAGCAATAAGTTACAATGTGAGTGGGTCAAATGAGCAGTTGAAATAAATACTGGGAGATTACTGTGGGGAACCCCAGTTTGGATCCAAGGTGCACAAAACAGGTTTTTTTTAATGCCGAGTAGCTACGCACTACTGTGCAGGATGCAGAGATTCAGAATTTTGTAACATGGGAACTCTTCTGGGGCAGAGGTAACATGTACAAGCGGGACGGGTTGCACCTAAACTGGAGGGGAACTAATTTTGGTGGGCAGGTTTGTTTGTGCGACTTGGAGGATTTAAACAGGAAACAGATTGAGCAGACGAGTGGCTTAATCTTTTAAATTATAATTTTGCATTTGACAACATTTCCAGATTAATATCATGAAAATACAGTGATCTGTAGCTGAGCTGCAGACATTAGGGTGATCTCTGTACTGGACTGCAGTTACTGTGATTGGGTTAGTTTCATTCTGGTAGCAGGTTTATTGGAGGGTAGGTGCAGCATTGCTGTGGAAAAGATGTAATAGTGTGTTGGGGCAATGCAGCAGCCTCTTTGCCACCAGTCTTCAGTGTGACTAGCCCTGTTGTGGATCTGTTGACTCGGATCACGGCTTGCGTGCTATCATGAAAAAAGGACAAGAGGGGCCAATATATTATCAAAGTAGCTCAGCAATGCCTCTGTCATAAAGACTCCTCTAATGTAGCCCTCACCTTGTTCTTTGAAAAGATACCAAGTACTGGAGGAACTCATTGAGTCAGACAGTATCTCTGGAGAGCATGAATAGGTGATGTTTCGATTTGGGACCCATCTTGATCCTGAACTGAGGCATTGTCTATTCATGTCCTCCAGAAATGCTGTCAGACCCACTGTTACTCCAGCATTTTGTGCGGGTTTTTGTAAACCAGTATCTGCACCAAAGATTCCCCTCACGACAAGCTTACACTGCAATTGCTGGAAACAATAGACAATAGATAATAGACAATAGGTGCAGGAGTAAGCCATTTGGCCCTTCGAGCCAGCACCGCCATTCAATGTGATCATGCCAGTACCCCGTTCCTGCCTTCTCCCCAAATCCCCTGGCTCCGCTATTTTTAAGAGCCCTATCTAGCTCTCTCTTGAAAGCATCCAGAGAACCTGCCTCCACCGCCCACTGAGGTAGACAATTCCACAAACTCGCCACTCTCTGTGAGAAAAAGTGTTTCCTCGTCTCCATTGTAAATGGCTTACTCCTTATTCTTAAACTGTGGCCCCTGGTTCTGGACTTCCCCAACATCGGGAACATGTTTCCTACCTCTAGCATGTCCAAGCCCTTAACAATCTTATATGTTTCAACCACAAAGATGGCTGCTACTCACCACTGTACAGACCGCAGACCGGGCATTATCACAGTTTGTTTTACCATCGCCCCATCAGTGAATCACCCAAATTAGCCCAAACTACCTTTTGGCACAAAGAATGGGAGAAACTACACAAGAAATGGTCCGAGGTTGAGGAATTGCTATCTGCCAAGCAAGGGGAAGCCTGATGGGATTGAGAGATTTGTAGACAAATGTTATCATCAAATCAAGGGGCTTCTGCCTAACTAACGAACTAACTAACTAACTAACTAACTAACTAACTAACAGGCATGGCACATACACTGCAAGATTTCATATTGCCACAAAACATTGAACCCATCGAGTCTATGCTAGCTCATAAAACAATTGCATTTCCATCACCTATTTCTTCCCCTCCCCAACATTTGCATAATTTCTGCCACCCACCTACACACGTGATCATTTACAGTGGGCCAATTAGCTTCCCAGCTTAAAAGTCTTTGGGAAACAGGAGGAAACGGTAGCATCTGGGAGAAACCCGCAAGGCCCAAGTGAAAAGGAAGGAAAAGTGAAAACTCCACACGGTGCCTGACATCAGGATCAAACCTGGGTAATCAGAGTTGTGAGGCAACAGCACTACAAGCTGACAGATTCTGCCCATACGCAATACTGGGAACACATGACACTGGCTGTACAACTCATTAACTAGAATTATTCATTTCGTTTGTGTAAAAATATTTATTCCAGCACCAAAATTACCTGAGCTGAAAATAAGACGTCTAATTGACCAACAGAGTCAAGGTGAGCCTGCAGGCAATCAAAGAGTTAATCGTTCGTGTTGAAAATGTTACATGAACATTAAACTGATCAATGTTATGCAGTGCTGGAATTGGGGGCATTGGTGAGAGTGTAATATTTACCTTGGTGGCAGTGGATTTGCAGCTTAATATTGCTTCTGCTGACGGACAAGATAATCCTCCCTGAAGGTGCTGAGGAGGGGGGTCAAGTGGGTGCCGTGTTTATGCAGCAGACATTCAGTATAGAGTGGCTGCAACAGGTGAAGACTTTTATACTGAAGAATGCACATTTTCACACCGCAATTCTTTGCCAAATCAGAAAATGAAATGAAAATTTTCACGCTGCAATTAATTGTAAGATCAGAGAACGACAAAGCTTGCTTCTATTGTGCCTGAGATTTGAGCAAGTCACAGCTTTGGATTTTGGTCCATGGAAGCGAGATATTAAAAAAAAAAAGCCATCTGAAGACGTTAATGCTGAAACACCTCCCCCTTTGCTCATGGCTACAGGATTACATGCTACCGGCAGCGCTCCTGTGTAATAAGCTTTGATTGCTCTGCCAGGGAGGAAGATTTCACTCATTTTCGGCACAGATGAATAATTTGTGACGATGATTGGGGACAGCAAATGTATTGCTCTCCAAGTCATAAGCTCTTGAGTAGGTTGGAAATGTAGAAACTAATGGAATTAGGAGGGTTTCTTCGAAGGAAAATGTCCTGCGTCACTGAAGGTGGTTGCTACTGTCTTTTTGTCACTGCCAACTCTTTGAACCAAGCTCTAACTACAGTGCTCGAAGTCAAAGTGAGATTTTAATAATGTAGGAGAATAACTTAGCAAACTATGCAAGGATGTTGAGAGGGTGACTGTGTTGGAATGATTTATGTGGTTAGATTCTTGCCTTCCCGAGCAAATGAACATTAGTTTCGATCAATGCCTCGTGCCATTGTCCTATATGTCTCTATCAGTCGTGGACCATCTCCTCTTATCTTTGTGTAGAAAGGAACTGCAGATGCTGGTTTAAATCGAAGATAGACACAAAATGCTGGAGTAACTCAGCGGGGCAGACAGCATCTCTGGCTGAAAAGGAATTCTCTCCAGAGCTACTGCCTGTCCCGCTGAGTTACTGCAGCATTTCTGTGTCTATCCTTGTGTCTTTCTTGACCTCTATCCTTCTCCATTGTCTCCCCACTGACATCCAGCATCTCCTCTATATCTATCTATAAAGACATAGCTAGCGAATCATCGGATACAGCTTCTTCCAAGGCCACAGTTATCTCAGGCATCCACATCCCTGTCCTTGCCGGAGATCTCACCCTCAGAATATTATGCGAGAACACCAAACTGGAGGTTTCAACTATCAGAATAGATAAGGCCCAAGCTGTTGATGTGGTATATTTATTCTCTCGTATCTCCCTCTCTCTCTTTGAAATATTTATCTCGCTCCTCTTTAAATATTTCTAATGATCTGATTTCTACCATCCTCGGTGACAGTGTACGATGCTCATTGCCCTCTGAGAGAAGGGAAGAAATTTCTGCTCGTTCATAATCAGCATTGTAGGGCAGAGCACCAGACCTCCGAGACAGGGACTCTATTCAGGGCAGCATCCTCATGGCTCATGACTAGTCAAAGTGGAGGAATAACTGAGGGAAGTCACTGAAAACCTCGAGACCATGCACCAGGAGCACTGAAATGATGGAAGAAGCTTGCCCCATAAATTACCCCACCTGTCTGCCCTGAACAACAACATATTTTGCCTGTAATAACTGGGACAGTGAAGATTCTCAAAAATTGTTCTTTTTGTACTTGTTTGAATGAGGATTTAACAAACATCATTTATCAATCATCATAATGAGAATACACGGCAGATAGGACACGTTTAACAGCAAATTATGCCAGCTATTGTAATCTCAATGGAACTGACAAATAAATATGAAGAGGGCAATTTGGACTTTAAATGCAACTCACTTAACACAGAGAGAGAGGCACATAGACTGGCCCATGTTCTAAACTGAACAGAAAGCATCGCTGGTGAGAGCATCATTGACCGGAGTGCTTTGAAACATCATTCAAAGAGTAGCACCGCACAGAAGAGGCGAGGCAGTCACAATCAGGGGAAATGAAAGCACTTCATTTGTGCCACGTGAGTATGATATATTCTGAAACGTGTCACATAATAACACTAGCGTAAAGATGCATTGCCATGAGTTATCATTCAGTTTGAGACTATTCAAATTACCATAATTTATGCTGACTGGCCTATAATAGCCATCCAACAATTAAATTGACATATACAATGCTGAGAACAGGGATTTGGACAACATGCTATCAAACGTTACAGGAAATGACTCATTATTATACAGATATCTTTGAATACATCTGAAACGGAACATGAATTTAATAATGCAAGTATGATGGCAATATTTTACAAGTAGTATTTTTTTATTTACTGTGTACGTAACTCTAGGAGATTATAACCAACCTAATTTGTCTTGCATAAAGAGTTTTAGGATCAGAATGTTCTTCCCGTAATGTCAGTTTCTGGCAGGGACACAACCTTTCACTGCTGCTTTCTCAGTCCCACCTGTTAGCTCTATGATAGCCTTTAGGTGGCACAGTGAATAGTTACCTATGGACTGAAAAACAGAGTGGAAGACTGCGAGAGTGTGGCCCAAACACAAATGCAGTTTGACCTGTGCATTGGTGTAAAGTGGCCTGGACACAATTGTAGCGAGACTCTACTGCAGTATGACCTGTGCACTTGTGCAGCGTAATTCAGGCATCAGTGCAGCCTGACCTGCACTCTAGTGCACAATGGCCCATGTATTGGTGTAGAGTGACATGTTTAATGAAGCAGTATAATCCATATAGTAATGCTAGATGATCAATGCACATATATGATGTGACTCGCATACTCATTTAGCATGAACTGCACCAGACACAGTATAATCTCTATAATAGCACTATTTAATCTATGCACTGGTGTGCGGATGACTGACAACCTAGTGCAATGCAACACACTCACACAGTAGTGTAACACATGCACTCGTGCAGTAACCCTTGTCCACAGGGACAGTATAAATATGTGTGTTAGGCTGGTGCGATGCAGAATGGCTCAGGATGAGTTGTGTACTAGCGCTGAAAGATAAGGGAAAAATCGGGAAAACATCCCAAGGAAAGTTAAGAGAAAAGAAACAATTAGAATAACATATGGCTGTGCTTAATAAGATTAAAAAATTGAAACCGAGTAGAATTTTAGACTCCCTCTGTTCGCAGGTGTGACTGAGATTGGTGGATGTATTTCATAGTTACATGAAACAGCAAGATGGAATATTCGTGCAGTTTCTGCTTCACGTCTGCTTCAGGTATTATAAAATAGACCTAGAAAGACTTACATTGCGGAATTCCCGGAATGGTACAAACTGTACGATGTCCCGCGTGGCTTCTTCCCCAGTGTAAGATCGTAGAACGCGATTGTCACCATCCAGGAACTCCATGGCAGCGAAGTCGGCATTGCCAACCCCGACGATGATGATGGACATGGGGAGGTTGGCGGCCTGCACCACGGCATGTCTGGTCTCATCCATGTCGCTGATCACGCCATCTGTTATAATCAGCAGGATGAAGTATTGCTGTGAATCAACACAGAGAATAAGACTACCTCAGTGCTGATCTGTAGAAGTATCAATAACTAAATATAAAATTGTACATAAGGTCATCAGTGAAAGGAGTAGAATTAGGCCATTCGGCCCATCAAGTCTACTCCGCCATTCAATTATGGCTGATCTATCTCTCCCTCCTAACCCTATTCTCCTGCTTTCTCCCCATAATCTCTCACACCTGTACTAATCAAGAATGAGGGTAAAATCTCCATGGATCAGATGTTTAGTCAACAGTTTGGCATCAGCTTCGGGGTCAGACGTAGACCCATGTATTTTTAAGTCACTAATCATTGAAATTCTATTCAGTTTTGTGCGTATTTTAATTTAATGTAAAAACTGGTTGTCGCAAGTATCCATGTACAAAGTTGGTAAACAAACGTACAAGACATGCAAAACTCAAAGAACCTGAAGAACATCCAAAGCTCATTTTCATTAAATAACGTGGGAAGGATAATTGTAACGGAGAAATAAGGGTTAAATAATCTGATGCAATTTCTTGCTCGAACAGTTTTTGGCATGAAATATACATTCTATAAAATCAAAAGAACTTCTGAAAGTAATTTTTGAGAAAGAACTGCAGATGCTGGAAAAATCGAATGCTGGGAAAACTCAGTGGGTGGAGTGAAGGAATAGGTGACATTTCGGGTTGGGATTGTGGTTCAAACTCTTGTTCCTTAGTCGAGTTTGTTGGTTCAGCATTTTTTGGTGGGGGGGGGGGGGAGGAGGGGTGAGGGTGATGTTAGAAGGTGCAAGCAGAAACCACATATATACATATATTTATTTTTGGTTTATGCCAAAAGTGGTAATGTTTAAGTTCCTGTACATTACTTTGAAATAATTTGATAAAACCAGTCAGGTCAAGAGAGTTTATTGTCATGTGCCCCAGATAGGACAATGACATTCTTGCTTGCTGCAGCACAACAGAATATTGTAGGCATAAATACAGAACAGATCAGAGTGTCTATATACCACATATATACACATAAATAAACAATTAAAGTGCAATAGGCTGGTATAGTTCAGAGTTTGTTTGAAGTTGTGTTTAATAGTCGGATGGCTGTGGGGAAGAAGCTGTTCCTGAACCTGGATGTTGCAGATTCATGTCCATCAATTGGACATGAGAAAACAGAGGCACTAATGAGGTATCAACCGCATTAAAAGCTTTGAAGACATTTCAAAGGTCCTTAATTGTGAAAAAAAACTTAACTTGGCATCCAGACAGGTTTGTAACGAGGTTAGACACAAAAAGGTGGAGTAACTCAGCGGGGCAGGCAGCATATCTGGAGAGAAGGCATGGGTAACGTTTCGGGTCAACACCCTACCTCAGACTGAGAGCATTTTGTGCCTGTCTTTGGTTTAATCCTCTATCGGCAGTTCCGTCTTGCATATTAATAGCTTCACCTGAAATACAATGCATCTCAGTGGTGCTATTGGACCAGCTTAGCACACGGAGCTGCCTGGGAGTTGGTAGGACAGGTGATCTAAAACTCGGTCAATAAGGAAGGAATTGAGTAAATGAAGAAAAAAGAGAAAAACTGAACAAATAAATGATGCATTTTTAAGTGTTTATCACAGCCTCAGGACATGCCAGTGCACCGTACGCGTGGGAAATGGAAGCAAAGAATGCTGGAAATGCTCAGGTCTGACAGCATCGGGAGAAAGAGAAACAGGAATAATGCACAAACCAAGTACATGAGGAACTCAGCAGGTCAGACAGGATCTCAGGAGGGAATGGTCAGATGACAATTCAGTTCCGGGCTCTTTTTCAGATGCTGAAGATCTGAAGAAGGTTCCTGACTCAAAATGTTGTCTGTCCATTTCCCTCCACCGATGTTGCCTGACCCCCTGAGTTCCTGCTGCACTTTGTTTTTTCGTTCAAGATTCAAGTCTCCTGCGATGTTTATGATGGGATTTCCAACGCTAATGTTTTGAATCCACAGGTACCAATAGTGAGGCGAAGGAAATCAAGGGTTCAGAAGAGTACTCACGCACTTTACTGTTATAAATAATACAGTATATGGTCTTTTGAGACCGTATACATTTTCACATTAGAATCTGTAATTCATTGAGGTAGAGTTGGAGTACTGGAAAACAAAAATTGCAGAAGATCTCCCACCATAAGCCCCAAGTATGTTTTTTATGTGATATGGCAAATTCTAAAGCAAAATTCCACATATTAATTATTAAGTGCACCAGCAATATCTGGGATTATTAAATATTTCTGTCAACTTGTCACAGAGGAGTAATTCATTTGAACTGCATTGCTATTGATTGCTTCAATATTGAAATCTGCTATACTGTACATTATACCTGACCTGGTACTTTGGTAGAAGAGTACTGTAATAATACCTCAGCACCATGACCTTCCCTTGTCTAGCATCAAGCCACCAGTGATCTGTTAGATCATGTTCTGAACTACTTGTATTCAGGATGACCAGAGATTTCTTTAGTAAAATATCTTCTTGTTCACTATTTCACACTTTTTCACACAGAGGGTGGTGAGTCTGTGGAATTCTCTGCCTCAGAGGGCGGTGGAGGCCAGTTCTCTGGATACTTTAAAGAGAGAGCTAGATAGGGCTCTTAAAGATTGCGGAGTCAGGGGATATGGGGAGAAGGCAGGAACGGGGTACTGATTGTGGATGATCAGCCATGATCACATTGAATGCCGGTGCTGGCTTGAAAGGCTGAATGGCCTACTCCTGCACCTATTGTCTATTGTCTATTAGCTTAAACAGTACCGCAGTGTCCATAACAATATGAGAGGGATGGATAGGATAGACTTCAGGAAAACTTTCTCCAAATCAGAGGTAGGCAAAACAAGAAGCCATAGATTTTGGGTGAGGGGAAGAGATTACGATGGGATATAAGAGGCACTTTTCTCACCAAGAGAATTTGGTCGCTAACTGCATTTAGGATTTAGGATTTCAAATATGGGCTCCACTCTTCCTTGGTCATTGATTGCCAGCCCTGATTTGTTCTGGCCTATTCCTACATTTTAGTCTCCCCCCACCCCCTACTTTGTCTGAAGAACACTGAAGAAGGGTCTCTACACGATAACCCGAAACCTCTCTCCAGAGCTGCTGCCAGTCCCTCTGAGTTACCCCAGCTTTTTGTGTCTATCTTCACCTCTACTCTCAGTCTGATGAAGGCCCCCAGCCCGTTACGTCACCCATACTTTTTCTCCAGAGATGCTGCCTGACCTGCTGAGTTACCCCATCTATCTTTCCCAAAGACAAGTCCCACCAATGAAAATGAGCTGTGCTGAGCCGTTGTCTCACCACCACCACACACTGCAGCCCACAATGGCTTTCCAAAGCCAATTGCACTGAGGTAACTCCATGAGGGTGAATAAGATGGAGACACCAAATTCACGGCACTACTTTGAAAGCTGCCGTCGTAGAGTAAGGAGGCACAGAATCTAATTGCTAAATGTTCCTATTCCAGAATGTTATATAAGTGAACGATTGTTGCTCCAGGCTGCCTTCTGGCAAGGTAGTTACAGTGTAATCCTCTGGGGTCGATTCGGTGAAGAACAGACTGTTGTTTCTGAATGGACCATTTAATAGTTTGTACATTCTTTTCGTCTACTGTGCGACCAAGTGACAAACTGAGCCACCGGACTATTTACGCAGCAGTTATTTTAAACAGGAAAGGTTTAAGGAGCACATAAAACATCATAATTGTGGACAATCAGGACCACAGAGTGAGTGAAGCTGTTGTTAGATAGTCCTGCGGTTCACTGCCATGATGGCAAGGAGCCAAAGTCAATTAACATTTGAACACAGGCATTCATTCCACCTGGATTTTATTTGCACAGATTGGGAAGTGCTGAGTCCACGGGCAGGTTGCTGCCACATGAAATTAAAGGCTCGGAAATAACTGCCAAAGATAAGTTAAGTGACCATTGCAAAAATATGCCTTGGAATGGAGATACCTCAAACTGACACATCCATCCACTCTTGCAGTTGTCTTCCTTTGATTGATTTGGTGAGGCTCGACATAGGTAGAAAACTATAGAATTTCTCCAACTCAGACTCATCAGCTGATAGCTGCATTTTTAACGGGAGCGTATGTAGTTGAGGTCAGCACTGAAGTCTTTGCCCTGCTGTTACTAGACTACTAGTGTTCATTCGTACACCTTTAGCAGCAATACTACAGTTATTTTGGTGCAGTCGCATCTCATTTTATGTAGTGCAGCCACCATGTGCTGGCCATAGAAAGGATGGAGACACAACAATGGTCACTGAGATGAACATAAATATCCTATGACACTGCCAATGCACTGGCTAGTTTATATCCCTTAGCCAACAGTACAACAGTCATTATCTAGTTTTGTTTTGTTTATTATTGTCATATTTCTGGGTCTTTGGCTACTGCCTTTTTTGCATAATAACTGCCTGATTTTAAGTTTTTACTTGACTGAAATTTGTTTTGGGGACTCGTGTGTTAGTGAAAGACACCATATAATTGCAAGTCTTTTTTTATTGCAGTAGTTAGTGTTTCCACGCTGCAAAGTGCCCATAATTCTGCATTAATTGGTTGGAACAGTTAATTCATAAAGGTTCATCTGTCTTCTAAGTCAACTTGACTCCAAATGAAATAAGCTGAGTTGAATAGAAGTCTTGTTCTGACTCCTTCTGAAAAGACATCATCTGCCCATTGGTTGGGTAAGTGATACTGAGTAAGACACTAAGGTCGTATGAATCAATGAAGTTGACATAGAATTTGATGCCTTGAATAAATGTAATGAAAGGAGAAAATCAAATGATGAGTCATTAAGCACAACTATAGTCATGTTTGCATCAGGGCTGTGAGTGTGCAGCTCACCATTAATTGGCAAATTGATTATTTATAATGTTCTAATGGAGGCAGTGCTCGATACAGCTTTAATTAAACCCTGGACAACACTAGGTATTATATTCATCTTTGAATTCAATCTTTCCACAATCTAAGTGTTCCAGTTTCCTCTTGTTTCATTCACAGATGCTGCCTGACCCCGTGGGCTACTCCAGCACCCTGTGTCTTGCTCAACATGCCAGCATCTGCAACTGTGTCTCCATCCTACAGTTTCCTTGCTAGTCTTTAGGATTATCCGACAGAAAAGAAAGGCTGTGAAATATGGCCATGCTCATGTTAACTCACCCGTCCTTCCCTCAGTGAAATTAGACAAAGTGTACATTGGTAAGATTTTCAGTGACAGATCAGCATAGCCAGATCACCATAGCATCTGTGAACCAATTCTTCCATTCCAAAATACTCTATTCATACTTCCTTTCACACCTTTAATGACACTAGAGCCCACCTGGCATCTTATTCCGTATATATGTTTATTCTGATCTTTAACCTTTAGAATATCATGCACACTGTTTATCGATTTAAAAGGAACTGCAGATGCTGGATTACAATAAAAACACAAAGATCTGAAGTAAGGGGGTTAAGGGGGACAAGGACAGGTAACATTGAAACATATAAGATTGTTAAGGGTTTGGACACACTAGAGGCAGGAAACATGTTCCCGATGTTGGGGGAGTCCAGAACCAGGGACCACAGCTTAAGAATAAGGGGTAAGCTATTTAGAATTGAGACGAGGAAACACTTTTTCTCACAGAGAGTTGTGAGTCTGTGGAATTCTCTGCCTCAGAGGCGGTGGAGACCGGTTCTCTGGATACTTTCAAGATAGAGCTAGATAGGACTTAAAGATAGCTGAGTCAGGGGATTTGGGGAGAAGGCAGGAACGGGGTACTGATTGGGGATGATCAGCCATGATCACATTGAATGGCGGTGCTGGTTCGAAGGACCGAATGGCCTACTCTTGCACCTATTGTCTATTGTAACATTTTGGGTCAGGATGCTTCTTCAGACTAATTGTAGTGGGGTGGGGGGGGGGGGGGGGGGGGGGGGGGGGGGGGGGGGAGAAGCGAGAAAAGAGGTGTGGCCAGGACAAAGCCTGGCAAATGATCGGTAGATACAGGTGAGGTTTCCCACTCACACACTCAATCCCCAGGTACTATCCCCTGCAACTGCTGGATATGTAACAGCTGTCCCTATATCTCCTTCCTCACATCCATCCAGGGACGCAAGCAGTTTTTCCAGGTGAGACAGAAGTTCACGTGCACCTCCTCCAACCTCATCTACTGCATTTGGCATTCCTGATGTGGCCTCCTTTACATCAGCGAGATCAAGCATCGACTAGGTGTCAGTTTCACTGAACATGCGCTCGGGCAACTTAGACCTGCTGATTACTCCAGCACCTTTTTTTGCTCAAGATTCCAGCATCTGCAGTTCCATGTGTCTATAACTTGCCATCTTATTCACTAAATAGTAAATCTATTCTATAACCTTTAATAGACAAGGCACGCTCCATTGCAATCCCATATAACTTTCCATTACCTTGAAACACAAATGCTATCGATTTTTCATCTTGGTTGAGAATGAAACTGTAAATAGTTGAGGACCTGATACTGAACTCTGCAGTGTCCCACTATTAATAGTCTGTCAACCTCTCTGCATCTCACCTTTGACCGTCTGTGCTGATGTCCCCACCCGATCAATGTTGTGAGCCTTTACTACAAATAATAATCTGCCACCTTTTCGCAAAGCAGTGTTTCCCAGCTTGACTGATTTCTAATTACATCCTCAAAATTACTACATTTTTCAATCATAAATTTCCTCTTATGCTAAGTCTGTATCACATCGCACCGTTTTCTTGGTTCCCCCGCGTGATAGGGGTCAGTGGCTTGAAATATTATCTGTATGTTTCTTCACAGAGCCCTAGCTTGCTCAGGGGAGGACAGAAGAGTTAACATGAGCAGGTGGAAGTGGAGGAAGATGAGAATGGGTATGAGAACAAGGGGAAGCAGTTGTGGAGTCTTTTTTAAAGTCTTTTTTATGTGGGGGGGCAGGGGGGTGGAGGAAGGGGGAAACCGTCTCCCAGTCACTTCCTGGTCGGAGATGCGTCTTTTCTCCGTGTCACATCTTCGCCCCCCCCCCGCAGCCTACCAACTGGATTGGCGCGGCCTTTCCTGCCGGAGACTGGCCAGAGCTTCAGCAGCGGAGCAGCACTTAATTCCATCGCAGAGCGGGTGATGACTTACCGGGGATCGCCATGTTGGTGCTCCGGAGTGTTGGGCCTGCTGATTGACACCGTGGAGCTGCGAGGCCTCGAAGGCCCCGAACAAAGAGGAATGCGACTGAACTTTATTGCCTTCCCCTCACAGTGGAAAACTATGACTCCGCTGTGTGGGGGATGATTATGTTCAATTGTATTGTGTTTTTTTTAATTTCGTGGCTGTTTGGTAGCTCAAATCTCACTGTACCAATTGGTACATGTGACAATAAATGTAGCTTGTTCTGAACTTGAACTTGGAAGAGGAGAGAAGCTCCATAGGAGCAGGAGGATGAAGGGAAGGTGTGAGCAGGCTATGGATGCGGAGGGGACGAGTGACTGGAGCGTGAGGGAGAGGAAGAGGGAAATGAGTAGAAAGGTGAGAGAAAGGAAGGAAGGAATGAGTAGGAGGATGAGGGAGAAGCGGGGAGTGAGAGAGAGAGTGAGGATAAGTGAGTGGAGTGGAGTGGGAGATTCTAGGACCAGAGGCCATAGCTTCGGAAGAAAAGGACACACCTTTAGAAAGGAGATGAGGAGGAATGTATTTCATCAGAGGGTGGTGAATCTGTGGAATTCATTGCCACAGATGACTGTGGAGGCCAAGTCAAAGGATATTTTTGAGGTGGAGATTGACTAATTCTTGAATTAGTAAGGATGTCAGGACAGGGGGAGAAGGCATGAGAATGGGGTGGAGAGGGAAAGATAGATCAGCCATGATTGAATGGGCCAAATGGCCTAATTCTGCTCCTATAACCTATGAACATGCGTATATGAGGATCAGATTGAGGAACACTGGGCACAGTGGACAGTCTGCTATTCACATCGGCATCTCTCTCCCTCTGCATCTTGCATTATCCATTCCAGACAACACAGCAAGTGTGGATTAAATGAGCAGAGCAACCTGCGTGCTTAGAAATCGTCCATCGCTCACCGTCCAACTTTGGCAGATCTGTCCACAAAATAACTTACATCAAATGAAACACCGCAGAAATATATCCATTCGCTTTGCTATATAAATTTACAATCCTTGCCTGGCCAGAATTACTCATTAGTAAGCCTCAGATGGTTAAAGCAAATCCTTGTAATTGGGTTCCATTGAACTGCGTAAACCAAAAGAAATAATACTTTCTGCAGCTACATACGCAAAGCTGTTTTATTTTTCCTGAAACGGCCATTTATCATAAAAGCAACCTTGATCTTTGTTTGATTTACGGTTCATTAAATGCGGGATAAACACTATCAGTGAACTACACATCACATGAACATCGATACTGAGACACAGTGTAGGTAAAGCTGGACAAAATGTTTGCAGAATATCAGTGAACCATAATTTGGCATTGCTTAACATTTCCACTGCAGATACAATTAAATTTTAGGTCCCTGATGAAAATAAGTTAATTACAGAAAGGTATGACTTCTCTTGCCCGAATATCCAATTTTTCTGACAGTCCTTTTCATATTTCCATCTTTAGTTTAACTTACATCGTTCCTTAAATCTTTTGAAACATTTGGCATTTTGTTTTAATTAAGAAAGACGTAGCATTGCGAGGTGGTGAACTTTTAAAAAGTGGTACAAGTTAACACACCCAAATATTTAGGTGATAGGTTAGTTTATTGTCACGTGTTCCAAGGTACAGTGAAAAGATTTTGTTGCGTGCCAACTCGTCAGTGGAAAGACAATACATGATTACAATCGAGTCATCCCCAGTGTACTAACATTAGATTCCAATCTATTGACTATAGCTCCACCTTCAACACCATAATGCCTGCAGACCACTGAAGTACTGGAGACCACCCCAACTGACCTACAGACCTCAATCAGTGAGGATGGGTGACCACACCTCCTCCACAATAATTCTCAGCACTGGCGCCCCACAAGGATGTGTTCTCAGTTCCCTTCTATATTTCCTATACACTCACAAATGTACGGCCAAATATGACTAATTGTATCTCCAGGTTTGCAGATGACACCACTGTGGTGGGCCAAATCAGGAACAATGACGAGACTGAGTAAGGAATGGAGATGGAGAAGTTAGTAACGTGGTGTCAGGACAATGACCTCTCCCTCAATGACAGCATGACGACTGACCTGGTTATCATCATCAGGAAGCAAGGTGGAGCACCTGCCCCAATCAGCATCAATGGTGCTGAAGTGGAAATGGTTGAGAGCCTTAAGTTCCTTGGCACTAATATTACCACAGATCTGTCACTGACCAACCACACTGATGTGAGTGCAAGGAAGGCACATCAACGCCTCTACTTCCCGAGGAGACTGAGGGAATTGGGCATATCTCCAATGACCCTTGAAGCTTCTACAGATCTTACAATCGTAAGCCAGTCCATCACACAGACAAGACTTCCCACCATCGACTCCATCTACACTTCAGGCTGCCTTGGAAAAGCAGTCCACATCATCAAAAGCTTAATTCCTGGCCCCGTCCTGCAGAAGGTACAGAAGCTTGAAAGTGTGCACCACCAGACTCAGGAACAAACTCTCCCCTCCATTAACAGGCAACAATGGAGGGGAGAGTTTGAGGAAAGGTCCTTCCTCAAACTGGGATATTGTACGACATTACCCCATTGTTGACCCCATATGGAACTGCTACAATGCTGGGAGCTATATTCTTCACCCCGTATCTTCCACTCTGCTCTATCTATTGTACTTGAGTTTGTCTTGATTGTATTTTTGGACGGTATATCCGATCTATATGGATAGCATTACAAAACAAAGCTTTTCACTGTACCTCGGTACACGTGACAGTAGTAAACTTAAACCTAAATTAGGGGAGCACAGTGGCACAACAGGTTGAGCCACTGCCTCACAATGTCAGTCCCGGCTACAATGCTGGCCTTGGGTATTGGCAGTGAGGAATATGCATCTTCTCACTGTAAACATCTCGGTTTCCTTCAGGTGCTCTGGTTTCCTCGCATAGATGTGCAGGTTGGTTAACTGTCCACTGCAAATTGACCCTGGTATGCAGCTGAGCGGGGCAGAATTTGAAGTTAGTTGATGAGAATGTGGGCAGAATTAAAAAAAAAGAGATTAATGCAGGATTGGTATAAATGAGAGGTTGGCGAGGATTCAATAGCCTGCTTATGAGCTGTGTGACTACTCAGCAGGTCAGGCCACATTTATGGAGACGGAAACAATACAGTATTTCAGATCAATAACCAGTCATTGTTTAAGTTCTCTTCAGTTCTGATGAAAAGCATATTGACCCTCTCTGCACCGATCTGCCAGACTCATTGAGCCTTGCCTGTGTTTTCTGGTGTAACTTTAGAATTCCAACATCCGCAGTATTTATTGCGCGGAGGCTGGAAATTGACGGAAGAAAGGATCATTCAGGAAATCAATTCACATATAATCTCGACTGCAGCTCAAGAAAGCACAGGATCAAACTATTCAAAGGACATTTAGGACATGTATGGAAGGCAGACTTGGAAACGGGTTAACGGAAAGGATTGCCACTAAGATTGAGTGATAGTGGGCAGTTGTATCTTTATGTACTAATATGGAATAGTGTCTCACTGCATTATCCTTCATGTTCCGGTTGCATCAATCACACAAGTAGTCACTGACAACTGTGACTGCAGTGGCACATCATACTTTAGAATGCATTAGCAAATCTGATCAAAACGGATCTTCATACTTTTTTCAGGGAACAAATTTAAAATCTGAACGACAGAACATCTCAGAGGTTAGGTAAGTTAGAGACAGATGATATTTTTTGTTCAGAGCCCTGTAGCAAAAAAAATGTACAATTCTGTCACTATAAATAACTATTTCTTCTTGTGTGTTTTTCTTTAAATCTCGCTCTCCAGCTTTGGAGATGGTGACAGACTCTTTTTATTGGGGACCACTGCAACAATTTGACACAATTGCCCTCTTCAACAGAACAGTTCAGAGTCATTGATGTAACAACAAGGAACTGCAGATGCTGGTTTATACCAAAGATAAGACACAAAATGCTGGAGTAACTCAGCGAGTCAGGCGGCAACCCTGGAGAAGATGGGTCACAGCATTTCCTCAGACTGATTGTGGGGGATGGGGAGGGGAGAAGGGTTCCGACCCAAAACATCGTTTCTCCATCATCATCATCGGCGATCACTCGAAACGAGCATGACTGTCCTCTCCTCTCCATAGGGTCGTCTACTTGTGGGTCTGCAGATGTCTGTCGAGGCCGATCCGCGATCCGCACACTTTGGTGCAACCTGGGCAGTGGGGACAGGCGGTGGTCGGTAGTCATCGAGCCCCCTTCTCTCTCGCCTTACGGTGCTGTTGCTTTGTCTCTGCCACACGGCGTAGCTCCTTCCTGCACGGATTTCCTCCAGCAGCGCCTGCCCAGTGCAATGTGCTCCCAGTTGCTCGATGTGATGTGGAATTTCTTCAGACTGCTCTTGATGTTGTCCTTGAACCGTTCCTTTGGTCCGCCGGGGGCTCGCCGACCTTCCTTCAATTGACAGTACAGGATTTGTTTTGGGAGACGTGTGTTGGACATGCGGATGACGTGGCCGGTCCATCAAAGTTGGTGCTGCATTATTGTGTGGTGATGCTGGTCATGTTGGCTTCCTCCAAAACGCTGATGCTGGTGCGTTTGTCCTCCCAGCTGATCCTCAGAATCTTCCGTAAGGATCTTTGATGGTATTGTTCCAGGGCTCTCAGGCGCCTGCTGTAGGTGGTCCATGACTCAGCTCCATACAACAGCGTGGGGAGGACAATGGCTCTGTAGAACAGCAGTTTTGTTTGAGCCTTTAGGTCTCGGGGGGGCATATACTCCAAGGATGCGGCCTGACCTGCTGATTTACTCCGGCATTTTGTGTCTATCAGAGTCATTAACTTTGGACTGAAGTCACATAGAGTCCATTTAAAGTAAGGATTAAAGGTAGACACAAAATGCTGGAATAACTCAGCAGGACAGGCAGCATCTCTGGAGAGAAGGAATGGGTGACGTTTCGGGTCGAGACCTTTCTTCAGTTACTCCAGCATTATGTGTCTACCTTCGATTTAATCCAGTATCTGCAGTTCTTTTCTACACAAAGTAAGGATTAAAGTCACCTTCATTTCAACCTGTTTCTGTACCAATCTATACCAATCTGTCCGCAAAATTGTTTATCAAATAATCTTTTTACGGTGGGGGGGGGGGGGGGGGGGATAGAGAAGATCTCTCAATTGTAGTAATATCTGCAGAGTATGTGTGGCCAGCTCTACCTACATATTGGGATTGGTAAAACAAGTTTAGGGTCATGTATCCAAAAATTGACTACAGTTAAAATTGCCATGAGAGGAACAATGGTTCGGTACATATACAGTTTCTAGAAAGAAAGGTGTGAATTTGCTAAGTTTAACTATGTCTTTTCTTCTTTGACCCCTTATGATTCTTGACCATCAACATGTCCACAAAATGCAGAAGACAGCAATAAATAGGTTCCAAACAGCGGGGTTCTCTACTCAAAGCCATTAGAATTGGGGCAATTGCATTTAAGCTTTCCAAAGCAACCAAAGAGATATCATAACAGAAACCCTGTTATGTTTTTGAAGGGATGATTTGCTTACATATGGCATTTCATGTTCAGTAAGCTGTTGGTTCTTTGAGTTGGGTGGTTAAAACTATTTCAACAAGGCAGGGACACTGTGCATTGAGCGCAGTCCTATGCATGAACAGTGGTTTGCACTCGGTGCACTTGTGGAAGTACTGTGGGTGGCTACTCTGCCTGTCCCCTCTCATGAGATGTGGCGGGTGCGTCTTGACCCGAAACGTCACCCATTCCTTCTCTCTGCCACGCTGAGTTACTCCAGCTTTTTGTGCCTATCTTCTGTAAGCCGCCTAACTCAGGTGCAAGAGTACAAGGGGAAAGGGCATCGTTCTGCGCAGTTTAAAATAGGAGATGCTGGTGTGCTCCTCGGATACCAAAAGCCTTCACAATAATGTTCGCAGCATGGACATTTCAGCCCAGGAGGAGCAAGTCCGCTATGCTGCTGTCGTTGGATGGAAAATTTGAAGAACTGTGCTCAATTAATTCAGACTGCTGGGTCTATGTCAATGCTTGGAATAATGATTTTAATTATTTCTATGCTCTCCTTTTATCCCTGCAGCAGATTATAGTTTTCCTTCACATGTTTGTTACCAATTCCCTTTAGAGATTGTTATTACAAATATTTTTCTTGTATTAGAAAGGGAGTAGAGTGAACGGTGTTGTGAAGTGGCTTTCTCTCCTGCAGTCTGAGGAAGGGTCCTGACCTGAAACATCACCTATCCATATTCTCCAGAAATGCTGCGTGACCTGCTGAATTACTGCAGCACCTTATGGCTTCATTCCTAACGTGTGCAAGTCATGTCCCGAAGTCAGCTTGGATTGGAGAGACTTCCATGAAGGCATTATCGTCTGACGTACATTTCAGGTCTTTACACTTTAGAGATGCAGCGTGGAAACAAGCCCTTCGACCTGCTGAGCCCTCGCTGACCAGCGATCACCCCGTACACTAGCATTATCCCACACACAAGGGAACATTTTACAATTTGCAGAAGCCAATTAACCTGTACAGATCTATACGTTGGGTGGAAACCAGAACATCTGGAGTAAACCCACGTGGTCACAGGGAGAATGTTCAAGCTCAGTTCGGGCAGTGCCCGCAGTCAGGATAGAACCCGGGTCTCTAGCTTTGTAAGGCAGCAACTCTATCGATGTTCCACTGGTCCTCGTTTACTCTGACAGAAGCCCATACGCATTTCTGAGCTCTAAACAAACCAGAGGGTGGTGGAGCCGGCAGAGTTGAGCACATATTCCAAATAGAGAATTTAAGGCCGTGTGCAAGCTCATCTTCATCTCCATGATGTTGAATCCTCTGGAGCCCAAAGCTAAAGTTATTTGTGCAATGCTGCCTTGCTGTATTTTTCTCCCAGTAAATTAGTGAAAAGAAACGACAATTAAAGTGCAACAGCTTCTGCATCATGAACCAGAGCTTTGTCAGGTTTAAGAAAGGTCCTCTTTCTCGGGTTATCTTCCATGCAAATTCAGCGATGCTCAAAGTAACCCTCAGTTTTGGTCCCCTAATTTGACGAAGGACATTCTTGCTATTGAGGGAGTGCAGCGTAGGTTTACAAGGTTAATTCCGGGGATGGCGGGACTGTCATATGCTGAGAGAATGGATCAGCTGGGCTTGTACACTCTGGAGTTTAGAAGGATGAGAGGGGATCTCATTGAAACATATAAGATTGTTAAGGGCTTGGACATGCCAGAGGCAGGAAACATGTTCCCGATGTTGGGGGAGTCCAGAACCAGGGGTCACACTTTAAGAATAAGGAGTAAGCCATTTAGAACGGAGACACGGAAACACTTTTTCTCACAGAGAGTTGTGAGTCTGTGGAATTCTCTGCCTCAGAGGGCGATGGAGGCAGGTTCTCTGGATGCTTTCAAGAGAGAGCTAGATAGGGCTCTTAAAAACAGCGGAGTCAGGGGATAAGGGGAGAAGGCAGGAACGGGGTACTGATTGGGGATGATTAACCATGATCACATTGAATGGCGGTGCTGGCTTGAAGGGCCAAATGGCCTACTCCTGCACCTATTGTCTATTCAAACCTCACCAAAATACTGCTGCAAACATCCACCACAAGCATCACAAGGTTAGCCAGAGACTACTGAATATTGCACCACAGCAAGAGAAGTTGATAGAACATAGAACAGTGCAGCACAGGAGCGGGCTCTGTGGCCCACAGTGTTTGAGGTGAACATGATGCCTAGTTAAACTGATCGCATCTGCCCGTACACGATCCATATCCCCCTATTCCCTGCGCTTCCATGTGCCAAGCTAAAAGCCTCTTTATTAATGAGGTCTCTCCAGACCTACAATTACTTTAGGCCCTCAAACCACTGCCATGGTTGTCCCAGTTCCTCACACTTACCGCTGCTGCTTCCTGCTGGGTGGCTTGGCTGGCAAACTTTGCCACGTGATTTATTATTGGCGAGAAGTTGGTGGGCCCATAAAATCGAATGAGGGGCAGACAGGCCGTGTATGCTTCTACGATCCCTTCTACACCTATGGCAAGGAGATACCATGAGGTTAGACAGCAACATGTACATTTAAACCCGACCATTAACTCAGTCCTGCGCTTCTACGAGCTCACGAGTTTCATATAAATATTTTTGTACGCTCCCCCCCCTAAGTTAAAGGTAATGTTTGAAGACACTTCAATCTCGTTACGGGTTGGAATAATGATCCAGGGAGTAACAGAGTTATTATTTCAGGTCAAAGATCCTTCATCCTCTTGGGCGTTAACTCTTTCTGCTGAAGCGGGCTGGGCTGCCAATGAATCCAGCAATTTGAAAAATGTCAGATTTCCAGCCTTCGCTGTTTTTTGATTTTCATTAGAAAAATCAGGTGGGAATTAGCTGGTTAAGGGGACTCACTCAGTGTGTTCACACTGTACATGCTGGTGAACCAATGCAATATGCCCTATCACGATTTCTATGCAGGGGTCACTGTTTTAAAAATATACTTCCAGTCAATACCGAGACCATTTTAAAGGCCTTATTCAAAAGCGTAACAATCGTGATTTAAAACTAAGTGCAAAACATTTCAGGAGGAATTATGTGAACAATTTTTGAAAATGGGAATGATTCCCAGGATGATGACATTATTATTTTTATATATGAATGCGCTCTCCACAGACAAAGGGTTTCTTTGTAAATCAACATTGAATGCTCACAGGCATCGTTTTACAAGAGCAATGAACTCAGAAAGCAAGATTAGCTGCAACTAGCGCACTTGGGGGATTTAAGTAGGCAGTATCCTTGCACTGATCACAGCTCCTGCCTGGAGCTGGTAAAAACCAAACACAAGTAGCAGTGAAGAACACAGACAGAGTGCGAGGGGAGAGATGCAAGAGTGTAAGAGCAGCAGAGTGAGGAGGCAGACAAAGAGTTACAGGAATATACTGACCTGAACAAAACGGGTTTGTAGGATTGAAGTTAATGGCAAATTCATGGGACACCTGAGAACACAAAAACAATCAGTCTGTTTGCCGTCATGAAAACTATTCATAAATGCAACTGGTGATTTCTAATTGGTTTAATCTTCAAAAGGTGCCATGGTGGAGGGGATCACTGGCAGCATGTCCTACCACCATCGACTCCATCTGTACTTCCCGCTGCCTGGAGAAAGCAGCATCCTCGTCATTCCCTCTTCTATTACCTCCCGCCGGGCAGCACATTCGAAAACCTGAAAGCTTGCACCATCAGATTCAGGAGCAGCTGTTATCAGCCTACTGAACAATCCTGTCACAGGCCAGGGTGTAGTCCTGATCTTCCAACCTACTTCATTACAGATCCTAGACTTTTCTCTGTGAACTGTAACATTATAAAGCTGTAGCACTATATTCTTCAATCGGATATCCTTCGCTTTGCACTATCTGTTGTACCTGTGTGTGGCTTGATTGTTCTTACATACAGCATGACTTGATTTGACCGGTCGCATCCTAACAAAAGCTTTTCATTGTATTTTGGTACACATGACAATAATAGACTAATGTCAATACCAACACATGGTCATGTTGGACAGCCCTTATGCACATAACATAACAAACAATATCAATAGATATCTGAAGAAGGGTCTCAACCCGAAACATTCCCTATCCATGTTCTCCAGAGATGCTGCCTGACCCGCTGAGTTACTCCAGCATTTTGTGTCTTTCTTTAATATCGATTCATATCCATGTTGAAGCACCGTCTTGCAAATACTTCAAGCTTGCTGTTCTATTGTAATGCCGAGTGCTAGTCTCATTATCAATAATGCAGACAAAGCGTTTCCAACCTGAAATGATAACTCGTGTCTCTCTGCACATGTTCCCCACAGCTGCCAGTGACAAGTCTCCCTTCTTGTAGTTTTTTTGATAAGTGATTTATCACAAACATCAGTTTCCATCAGGAAGACATTCTATTAATATTCCATCTATTAGCTTTAGGGACATTGTAGCTCCCTCTGCTTTAAGATATGACATTATGCTCTTCCTCATCTATAGTTAATGGAGTATTCAATACAATTGGATATAGATAATCAATCTTACAGCAACTGGGAGCTTTCAAACCAAAGCAAGTATGATAATATTAGCACAAATCGTATGTCTATCTAACAGGAATCCGAAAAAGCTTAAAAAAAAATGGTGTTGAAGAACAACTTGCATTAGAATGAGTGGATTCGCATGAAAGGTCCCAAGGGGGACTCCAACTTATTATTCTCTTTCAGATGTTAATCAACCTGCTGTGTGATTTGTGAATACAATCGGTGTCAAATCAAAACCACAAACATTACATCTCTTTGCAATCTTCTTAGATAGTTTGTGGAAAGTGTGGTCTCCCCTGACTCTCTGTCCAAAGAATGGTCTTGACCTGAAACATCACCTATTCCTTTTCTCCAGAGATGCTGCCTGACCCACTGAGTTACTCCAGTGTTTTGTGTCTATCTTCAATGATCTAATCTTGCTTGACACCAGTTGGAACTGAGATAAGGTCCATGCTTAAGCTCAAGGCTTGGTTGCCATTAAGTAACACACATAAGATGGAGATATATTTCTGAAAGTGGCCAAACGTGAGAAGAATGCTCCACAGTCTTTCTCAATTCATGGGAGTCAAAGGCTTCCGGGGTGAAAAAAGACCATTACGGTGGTTGATGAAGCATCTTGGCCCTATCTTTTGTCAAAGATGACGTGCAGTGTAAATCATGTCCTATGTGCCTTTGGGTGGACAGCATCCATGCTGTGATTCTGGGAACAATTCCTCAGCCACAGGGAGGG
Source organism: Okamejei kenojei (assembly GCA_035221665.1). NCBI lineage: Eukaryota > Metazoa > Chordata > Chondrichthyes > Rajiformes > Rajidae > Okamejei > Okamejei kenojei. The sequence goes on from CM069147.1 coordinate 15,098,361, forward strand.
AGCCCTTGAGAAAATTTGCCCTACTGCAGAGAAGAAAGAGACATCAAAGTAGATGCCGTAATTTGTACAGATGCGATTGTGGAATAAATGCCTCACCGCCTTACTTTAAATTTTCATCAGGGAACTCATGATAAGCAACAGATGTTTGGATTCAAAGCAACCAAAGGACAAAGGACATTTATTGTCACATACACCAATTGCTGTAGTGACATTTGAGTTGCCACATTGGCCAGAAGAACGAAACATAAAAAAGAAAAAGTGATGCTTTCAACTCCACAGATGAATGTTGATTGAGCTGTCTGTAGGTACGTTTGAAAACCCAAGGCCACTTGTTTTACCTTTGATATAGTGCAAGGATTTAAGTGTACAGCAAACACTGCTGGAAACAGAGAGCATAGGAAAAATAGTGCCATAGTGTGTTATGAATTTTTAAGCAGTTTGTAGCAATAAATATGGGAACAAGGTAAATTGGTGCCTTGTTTAACTGATCACAACAGAAGGTTTTGTACAAAAGGTGGGTACGCAAACCTTTCAGTTCATGCAGACAACATGTGGAAATTATTTTTTCTTGCGGCAATAACATAATGGAAAATGATAGAACGGACGAGAATGTGTCTGCACAACACAATGCTACACAAAACGTAGGAAGACCATTCGTTAAATACAACATAGAAAATATCATCCTGGGTCTTCATTGAAATTAGAAGCAAGAGTAGGCCATTTGCAACACTTACACTGCTCTAGTGCTCAGGCATTCAGTATGATCAAGTCTGATTCCACATCTCAATACTATATGTCCACTCTCTCCCTATACCACTTGAATATTTTTGTGCTTAAAAGTTTATGCATCTCTTTCTTAATTATGTGGAGTGATTTTGTCTCCACAGCCTTCTCTGTGTGCCCTCTATGTGTTCTGTAAGTGCAGACATTTCCCTTCATCTCAATCCTAAATGTCTTATGGGCCTGTCCCACTTACGCGACTTTTCCTGCGACTGCCGGCACCCATCATAGGTCGTTGCAGGTCGCTGAAAATGTTCAACATGTTGAATATCCAGCGGCAGCCAGAAAGACGCTACGACTCTGGGCGACTGAGGAGACTCCTCATGACCATGCAGGCGATACCCCAGTGACATGTCACGGGGCGAAGCCTGTGTGATCGTGAGTAGTCGCCCAAAGAGTCGTACCTTGTTCTGGTCACCACTGGATTTTCAACACGTTGAAAATTTTCGACGACCTGCAACGATCTATGACAGGTGCCGGCAGTCGCCGAAAAAGTCACGTAAGTGGGACAGGACCATTACTCCTTCTAGCATTCCAGTAATCAGTCTGATGAATCCTTTAAGGCAAATATTTATGTTTCCTGGTGAAGTGACCATAACTGCATACCAGTGACGTGCAGTCAGGGGAGGCAGGGAAGGCAGAGCCTCACCTGTCATACTCCAATGAAAATAGCTGTTACGAAAAGTAAAGAAAAATAATAATAAAATAAAATAAATATAAAGATTTTTCCACTGATCTGTGTTATAAATGTAATTTCTGTATGAATCCAATCATATTTTATAGTAAAAATCACCAAATTTGTGGAGCTCCGCTGCAAATACAGGGAGAGACAAGAGGTGAGGCAGCGACAAGCTGAGCCTCCCCTGATTGCGCAACCACTCAGTAACTGGATGGTGCGCAGGCAATAAGCGTGTGCCTGTTACTATCTCTCTGTATGTCATCAATGTAATGTTTGTAGACCCCTTCATTACATGTCCTCGCCTTCCATAGTCCAGGTAACTTATTTCACGTATAAAGATATTAAATTTAGGCTCGCTGGTCTCGTCATAAAACTGCAAAGAAAAAGCACCAGGGGAGGCAGCGATCACATCTGCCTCACTGAGGGGGCATGTCTTGAGCCCAGTGGATGGAGAGCGAGCGTCAATTACGTAGGCTTTGCTCACGTAATTGACGCTGCCTTGCTCTTCCTCCATATTAGCTAGCTTCAGCAGCGGCGGCGAAATACACTGGATTCCACCGCGGAGCGAGCGATGCCTTACCGGGGTCACCGTGTTGGTGCTCCGGAGTGCTTGGACTGCCGACTTTGAACACCGTGGAGCTGTGGTCTGTGGAGCTTCCAGCCGCGGGCGGCGCTGACTTTCCAGCCGTGGGCGGAGCTGACCTTAACATCGCGGAGCCCTGGGATCTCTCGCCGAGGCCGCCAGCGCTGAATCTCCGCCCAGCTCGGCCTGTGGACTTCGGAAGCCGCGGGCTCCAGTAGGAAGCGGCCGATTCGGAGGCTCTGGGCTGCCGAGAGTGTTTTTCCGTTCGAGGGCCTGAAACATCGGGCCCGTAGCGGCGATGGCGGAGGCCTCAATAGGCCCCGACCACGGTGAACAGAGGAAGAGGACTGAACTTTGGTGCCTTCCCTCACAGTGGGAAACGTTGATTCCGTGGTGGGGGGATGTTTCATATGTGTGTAAATCTGGCTCTGAGACCGGCCAGTGCCTTCCCAGCCATTGACCTGACGCACGTCACTGCTGCATACAATACTCCAGATGTGGTCTCACAGACATCCTTTATAACTGTACAAGAAACTCCGGCTTCTGAACTTAAAACCTTTGGTTTAGTTTAGAAATACTGAGTGGAAACCGGCCCTTCGGCTCACCGGCCAACCAGTGATCATCCCGTTCACTAGCACTATCCTACATACTAGGAACAATTTACAGAAGCCAATTAACCTACAAACCTGTACGTCTTCTTGCTGTGGGAGGAGACCCCGACACCAGGAGAAAACCTACACAGTCACAGGAAGAACGTACAAACTCCGTTTTGACAGCACCCGTAGTCCGATTCGAACCTAGGTCTCTGGCGCTGTATGACAGAAACTCTACCGCTGCGGCACTCACCGCATCTCCTGGCTTACAAAGATCATTGCTTCCTAGTCATCTATATTAAAAAAAACACCTTCAGTGTAAATGCATCTTCACCTTAGACAGCTTCAATGGATAACCAACCCTGCAGGGAATGACAAGTTCTTCTCAACATTGACCCCCTCCCAACAAAGCAACAAGTGAGGAAACATAATCTTAATGTTCCTACAAACCTGTTTACTCTGTGTGGAGCCCTCACTATGCTATTTGGAAATATGGACCAATATACAAGGAGAGGAGTGAATGCAATTGATATGTGGAAACTTAAAATCTCTCACTTGCGATTCACAATGGCTTTCATGTAACTATTGGGACCTGTACCATACAAGCGGTGTTGAATGTCTGGGTCTGTAACTCCACTAATATGGCACAAGGATCCCATCTGCATCTCAACCTCTCTGCCACCTGCAGAGAGACCAGTGGATGTGCTGCTAGGATGCTTTGAAATTGGTGTGATTTTGTGTGGTAGATACCAACTTGTTGATGGAGCAAATGTCACACTGACTGATGAGAGAATTCAATGGCAGAGTTATGCACGAAACCAGTTTCAATAACCCAGATGGCTCAGAGATGAATTCCAGGTTGCATTCCCACAATATTTCATTTTGCTGGAATCCCAGAGGCTGCAGGGAGACCTGGTAGAAGTATATAAAATGAAGAGAGGCACAGATAAGGTAGACAATCAGAACCCTTTTCCCAGGATGGAAAAATCTATTACTAGAGGCCATAGCTTTAAGGTGAGAGGGGCAAAGTTTAAAGGTGATGTGCAGGGGAAGCATTTTTTTTTTAAACACAGAGGTTAATGAGTGCCTGAAACACATTGCCAGGGGTGGTGGTGGAAGCAGATACGACACATTTCAGAGACGTTTGGATAGGCACGTGGATATACAGGGAATGGAGGGATATGGATTATGTGCAGGCAGACAAGATTTTGAAATGAGCTGTGGTTTGTTCTTGGCATCATGTTCAGCAAAGGCATTGTGGGCAGAAGGGACTGTTCCTCCGCTGTACTGTTCCATGTTCAATGTTAACAAGTTGGCACTGTATTTTATGTATATCTTACAGGTTTTCACATGGTTCCAGGCAAGATGGTCAATACACACATTAGCCCTCAAGGATTCACAATCGACTGGCTTATGGTAGATAGACAAAAGTGTCTTTGCTTATCCATCAGCAGTTGTAAGTCTGTATCTCTGTTCCTGTAACTAGCACGAGCTGGAAGGGTTTCTCTAAGGCAGACACTAATGTATCTGTCAGTTGATAGATGTTTGCAAGAAAAGAAATGCAAAACAAGTTGAACAATGTAGAAAGCTTACAGATACTTAATCTTAGCTGAGCATGAAAGTCCATTGGGAAGGTACTATTTTTGTGGTAAACATTGTTTTATGACAGTACTTTGAAATAAAGGAATCTCTTGGTGCATCAGTTTACTGACAGCATAGAACTCTATTCAGAAAACAGGTTTAGACAGCAATATAAAATACAAATATATGACACACAAAAAATGTTCTGCACCATTTTCTGCCTCTGCAACTTCATTAACAAGTAGAGGGGATTAACAGTTGATGTCCGGAGGACCCTAAAAGGAGTGAACACTTGGAAGGCGGCAGGCCCTGATAACATACCAGGTCGGGTGCTCAGGGAATGTGCTGATCAGCTGGCACATGTCCTTGCTGACATCTTCAACACCTCGCTGAACCAGGCTGTTGTCCCATCATGTTTCAAGACTGCCACCATAATACCAGTGCCAAAAATGTCTCCACGATTACAGCCCTGTAGCACTCACTCCCATAATGATGAAGTGCTTCGAGAGGCTGGTCAGGGATCATATTACATCCAGACCTCCCTCCACACTTGACCCATACCAGTTTGCTTACAGGCCAAACCGCTCCACAGAGGACGCTATATCCTCCGTACTCCATCTGAGCCTGGAACATCTAGAGGAGAAGAACACTTATGTGCGAATGCTGCTCGTGGACTTTAGTTCAGCGTTCAACACAATCATCCCCCAGCACCTGATAAGCAAACTGGGTCCATTGGGCCTCAGCACCCCGATGTGTAACTGGCTACTGGACTTCCTCACTGACAGACCCCAGTCAGTGCGGGTTGGAAACAACACCTCTAACATCATCTCCCTGAGCACCGGTTCCCCTCAGGGCTGTGTCCTGAGTCCACTGCTGTTTACCCTGATGACCCACGACTGTTGTGCCAGGTTTAGTACAAACCACATCATGAAGTACGCAGATGACACAACAGTGGTGGGCCTCATCCGGGACGACAATGAGCTGGCTTACAGGGAGGAGGTGAAACAACTGGTGGACTGGTGCAATACGAACAACCTGATCCTGAATGTCGAAAAAACAAAGGAGGTCATCGTCGACTTCAGGAAAAACCCGGCGCAGTCACACACCACTTCACATCAATGGCAGCGGTGTGGAGTTGGTCACTAGCACTAAGTTCCTGGGGGTGCAGATCACTAACAGTCTGACCTGGTCAAATAACATCACATCAATAGTTAAGAGAGCGCAGCAGCGGCTGCACTTTCTGCGTCGGATGAGAAGAGCTCACCTCCCCCATCCCGTCCTCACCACTTTCTACATAGAGAGCATTTTGACCAGCTGCATCTGTCTGGTTTGGGGACTGTAAACCCTCCGACTGGAAGTCCGTGCAGAGAGTGGTGAGGACGGCTGAAAAAATGATCGGGACTTCTCTCCCCTCAATTGGGGACATTGCGAGCAAACGGTGCTTGTCTAAGGCCAGCAGTATTATAAAGGACCCCACACATCTCCGTCATGGACACTCTGCTGCCAAAAGCTATCGCAGTATAAGGAGCCGAACGGCCAGGTTTTGCAACAGCTTCTCCCCCCGAGCCATCAGACATTTGAATGCCATGTAATGGGCCGCCACCATTATCTATTTTATCTTTTTATCCATTTTATCTTTTTATCCATTTTATCCTTCCGTTATTTTTGTGTTGCAGGGGGAGCCAGGTGCAACGAAATTTTGTTTAGAATTGCATTTACTGATGTATTTCTGAATGGTAATAAAGTTTTGATTGATTGATTGATTGATTGAACAAGAAGCTAATCAGATCAATAAAATTGTTTGTCACCAGTACATAGGATAAGTATAATTATCAGTTTCATAATTTTGCTTTTAAGATTGACTCCTTTCCCAAATACAGTCAGGACACTTTTCTAGTGTAGATGGGACATGTTGGTCGATGTGGGCAAGTTGGGCTGAAGGGCCTGTTACTACGTTGTATACCTCTATGACTATGCCAGCAGCCACTATCCTTCCAAATTTACTGGCCCAAGATACAGTGCATTCAGAAAGTGTTCAGAAAGACTTCTGCTGACCCAGCTGAAAAGTATCACAAACCCCCTGCTGGACCCTCTGCAGTTTTCAAACTGGGCCAATAGATCAGTGGATGACGCAGTCAACCTAGGCCTGCACTTCATCCTCCAGCACCTAGACCGAAGGATTTTGTTTGTGGACTTTAGTTCTGCATTCAACACCATTGTGCCAGAGCTACTACACTCCAAGCTCTCCCAGTTGACTGTGCCTGAACCCCTCTGTCAGTGGATCACCAACTTCCTGACAGACAGGAAGCAGCATGTGAGGCTGGGAGAGCACATCTCGGACCCGCAAACCCTCAGCATAGGAGCACCGCAAGGCTGCGTACTCTTTCCTCTCCTCTACTCTCTCTACACCAATTCACAAGTTTAAACTATAATGTTTTATTCTTAATATTTTAATATTTCATGTTTAATTCTTAATGGTTTACTGTATGTCATGTTGTTACCTGCGAGCAGCGCACCGAGGCAAATCCATTGTATGTGTACATACTTGGCCAATAAACTTATTCATTCATTCATACCTTCTGAATGCACTGTACACCCTCACTTCCAAATGCCTCCATGGCTTTTCCTCATTCCACTGACCTATCCGTGACCTCTGGAATTTTTTGTCAACACTAATTTGTCTGTTACCTCTCACAAGTTTCTGGGTGATCTCTTACCTTCTGTCCTTCCCTCTCTTTGCATTTCCTGCTCTCCTACATAATTTGGGTGCAATGTCTTCTGCAATGTCTCCACTTACATCCTTTTGTGATGAAACGCAGTAGCACGTTGCTGTTCAGCAATGCTTAGTTAACATTTGAGGAGGTTAATAGATAATAGACAATAGACACTAGGTGCAGGAGTAGGCCATTCGGCACTTCGAGCCAGCACCACCATTCAATGTGATCATGGCTGATCATCCTCAATCAGTACCCTGTTCCTGCCTTCTCCCCATATCCCCTGACTCCGCTATTTTTAAGAGCCCTATCTAGCTCTCTCTTGAAAGCATCCAGAGAACCTGCCTGCACTGCCCTCTGAGGCAGAGAATTCCACAGACTCACCAATCTCTGTGAGAAAAAGTGTTTCCTCGTCTCCGTTCTAAATGGCTTACTCCTTATTCTTAAACTGTGGCCCCTGGTTCTGGACTCCCCCAACATCTGGAACATGTTTCCTGCCTCTAGCATGTCCAAACCCTTAACAATCTTTCCAAACCCTTAACAATCTTACCATAGACACTTGTGCAGGAAGGAACTGCAGATGCTGGTTAAAATCAAAGATAGACACAAAATGCTGAAGTAACTCAGCGGGATAGGCAGCATCTCTGGAGAGAAGGAATGGGTGACATTTTGGGTTGAGACCTTTCTTCAGACGGGTCTCAGAAGGGTCTCGACCTGAAACGTCACCCATTCCTTCTCTCCAGAGATGCTGCCTGTCCCGCTGAGTTACTCCAGCATTTTGTGTCTTACCACAGCCAGTTGGCAATTAATGGACTTGAATTAGGTTTAGTTTAGTTTAGAGATACTGGGAGGAAACAAGCGCTGACCAGCGAATCTCCACACACTTACACTATCCTACATACTAGGGACAATTTACAATTCTACCAAGCCAATTAACCTACAAATCTGTAATTCTTTGGAGTGTCAGAGGAAATCAGGAGATCCCGGAGAAAACCCACGCAGGTCACAGGGAGAACGTACAAACTCTGTTCAGATAAGCACCCATAGTCAGGATGGAACCTGGGTTTCTGATGCTGTAAGGCAGAACTCTACAACTGCGCCATCATGCTGCCCTTCTTACTGTTAATGCAGGGACATCTGACACATCTACACGGGGTAACCATCAAACTCTCATTAATCTAAGACCTTTCATTCAAACTCCATATGGTCTTGTAGAGAACAGTTCAGTGAGATTTATGCAATCAGAGCAGCACAACTGGTGCAGAAATATCTCATCTGCTGAAATGCATCTCTAACTAATTAACAAGGACATTTTGAATTTGGCAGAAAAGCTTTCACAATCTGTAACACCACAAAACGATATGCATATACTACAAACCTCCGTCTGTGGGAAAGATGTTTAAAAAAAAAGATTAATTGTGACACAATTTGCTTGAAATGGATGGTCCCTCGGTTTACCTCCTCACTCAGTTACTGTGTGTCAGAATGTGGCAGACTATCACAAATCTTAAAATAATTCCAAATGTGTCTTGGAGGGATCACCATTATGATAACGCTAAACCGTGAGAATAAAAATGGGCTGTTAGAAATAGGATTTCAGATTCAATATCAGATTTCAGATTTACCTTATCAAAAATAAAACAGAATATCCAAGAGTGAAAAGTCAGAATTATTCTTCAACAGATATTTCCTGTGACATAACTCCAGTGAATGTCTTACAAAACAGCAGTGAACGTGGGTCAAATGATTGATAATGGGTGACTAAGTTAGGAAACCAAGATAGTAATCTGATGCGTCACGTGAGCAAACATAACATTCTTGCTGACAACCAACATGCGTTTAGGAGGCATAGATCATGCGAGTCTCAGCTTATCCTGACAACAAATGACCTGGCCAAGCAGTAACGTCATCATGGATTTAGTTGTATACCCTCTCCAAGACAGCCGTGAAGCTCACCGTTTGACCTGTTTTTACAAAATGTTAAATGGTCAGCTAGACATAGATCACAAGACCTACCCCAAACCAATTAGGAGCAGACGAGGGCATTCGATCCAATTTGTGCTCCCAGCCACAAAGACAGATGTGTACAGCAATTCGTTCTTCCCACACACTATTAAAGCATGGAATAATCTCCACCAAACCACGGTTGCCCAGCCAGATGCAACTAAATTTAAAGTGACACTTTCTTCCCAATAACCCTCTCTGGCTAAACCCCTCCCTTCACCACCTCCAGTTTAAATTCCAGTTGGAATATTTTGGAGGACCAAGTAACCAAGTAACCAAGTAAATCAAGTTATGAAGTTGATCAGTCACGATTTAGCTTAATAATGAAACTTCCGTTTTTAGTTTAGTTTAGATATACAGGAATGAAACAAGCCCTTCAGCCCACCAAGTCCACTCCGACCACTGATCACCTGTTCACATTTGCTCAATATCCCACTTTCTCATCGACACCCTACACACTAGGGGCAATTTTACAGAATGCAAATAACCTACAAACCAGCATATCTTTGGGAAGTGGGAGGAAACCGGAGCACTCGGAGGAAACCCATGCAGTCACGGGGAGAACGTGCAAATTCAGTGCAGAGAGCAGACAAAGGCAGGATCGAACCGGGGGTTCTGGCAACCTGAGGTGGCAGCTCTACCAGCTGTGCAAGCCTCGGAGACAGACCTACACCTCTGGAAATATTTCAGTCTATGGGGCAAAAACCCTTAGAGCCAGACGAGGTAATTATCGACAACGCATTCAGGGAAAATATGATAGATTCCTCTCAATAAGTAGTATTTTGGAATGCAATACAAACGTTACTATGGGGTGCAAAATGCAAAGGTACCATGATTTTACCAAGAAACCTTGGAACAAGGGCTCCAACATTGTGCATACCAAGTTTTCCTTGTGTTACATGTAGATTAGTGTAAGTTAAGTGATGAAAATCAATCCCCTATTCCCAATTCCTCCGTCTACGCCGCATCTGCTCCCAGGATGAGGTGTTCCACACCAGGTCATCACAAATGGCCTCATTCTTCAGAGAACAGGGATTCCCCTCCCCCACTATAGATGAGGCTCGCACCAGGGTCTCCTCCATACCCCGCAACACTGCCCATTCGCAAACAGGGCAGAGTCCCCCTGGTCCTCACCTTTCACCCCACCAGCCAGCAAATACAACACATAGTCCTCCGCCAGTTTCGCCACCTCCAACGTGACCCCTCCACTCGCCACATCTTCCCATCTCCCCCCCATCTGCCTTCCGCAAAGACCGCTCCCTCCGCAACTCCCTTGTCAATTCTTCCCTTCCCTCCCGCTCTACACCTTCCCCGGGCACTTTCCCTTGCAACCGCAAGAAATGCTACACTTGTCCCTTCACCTCCCCCCTCCACTCCTTTCAGGGACGCAAGCAGTCCTTCCAGGTCCGACAGAGGTTCACCTGCACCTCCTCAAACCTCATCTACTGCATCCGCTGCTCCAGATGCCAGATGATCTATATCGGTGAGACCAATCGGAGGCTTGGCGATCGTTTCGCCGAACACCTCCGCTCGGTCCGCATTAACCAACCCGACCTCCCGGTGGCTCAGCACTTCAACTCCCCATCCCATTCTGTATCCGACCTCTCGGTCCTGGGCCTCCTCCATGGCCAGAGTGAGCAACACCGCAAGTTGGAGGAACAGCACCTCATATCCCGCTTGGGGAGTCTGCATCCTTTGGGCTTGAACATTGAATTTTCTCAATTCTGTTAACCCTTGCTGTCTGCTCCCCTTCCCACCTCTCCCTCAGCCCTTGGGCCCTGGCATTCCCTCTCTCTCTATCTCCCTCCCCCACCCTAGTCGCACCAGCTTCTCATTTTCACACCACAAACTGCTTACAATGGCTTGTTCCCTTTATCATCGATACTTTTTTGCATGTCTTTCATTCATTGTTCTTTATCTCTCCACATCACCGTCTATATCTCTCGTTTCCCTGATCCCTGACCAGTCTGAAGAAGGGTCTCGACCCGAATCGTCGCCTATCTCCTTCGCTCCTTAGATGCTGCTGCACCCGCTGAGTTTCTCCAGCCTTTTGTGTACCCTCAATTCTCCAGCATCTGCAGTTCCTTCTTTAACAAAATCAATCAGCACCTTCATTATCATTGTACCTCACAACAAAAAGTAGATGGATCTTGGCCTTTTCCCATCTAACAATTTGCATGTTATTTGGGGCTGACATTCCTTGTTGTATTTCCTGCTCTACCATCAGGCCAAAAACATCCCAACCGTGGGAAAATTAATGTTGGGTACAATTAATCAATAAAATAACTTCCATTTTTATTTAGCATCCTCAGACCTGAAGTGCTTGACAAATAACCTTTGAACCTTTATTATTCTTGTGTTGTATGCAATCAAAATCCAATTTGCACAATCAAAGTCTCACAAACAATGTGAGATTCTGAGCCTAGTGATGTTGGCCAAGGGCTAAATATTGTCTGGGCCCGAGGAGAACGCGCCTAACCTCCTTACAGTTGAGATATTCAGATAGTGCTGGCTGCAAAGTTGTCTAGTTTGTCTATTCACTTCACTTTCAGTGAAAATTTGCAAATAACTCAAGAGTAATGGACAGAACCAAGAATTAGAATGAGAATTTGCTGAGCCTTTCACAACAAGAGGGTTCGATTCGATGGTTTATTTCGCTATGTATGCTTGCCAGGAGGAGGAAGAGGCCAAAATTAATATGTGATACTTTTCAACCATTCACAGACAAGTTTTTCATCCCCTTGGGCCAAGTACACTTGATTAGTAAAGGTGTCAAAGGTTATGGGGAGAAGACATGAGAATGGGGTTGAGAGGGACAGATGGATCAGCCACGTTGAATGGTGGAGTGGACCACCATGGTGGGTGGGGTGAATGACCTAATTCTGCTTCTATGACATGAAGTTATGAACCAACCCAAGCCGCTGGGTATATCGCCCTTCTGTCAGATCCATGTAAGACGTGCACTCCCCAAGACTGGATGAGTCTTCTTGTCTAGAGGTCTTCCTTCCCATTCTCTTTCTGGCTCCTCTGCAAAGGTGTTTGTGCCCTGTCCTCTTCCTTCCAACCTGCTGCCAGTTCACCGACATTATCCACAGAGCTTCCAGCGCGGAAAAGCTTCCCCGCACCTCATTCACAGCCTCAGACATTTTACCCGACGTGCACTCATCTACTCAGCACCATTAATACAAACCTTTAACTAATCCCCAATTAACCAAAGGGTTCACGCTGTGACAATGACCATGCTTCCCCTCAGGGTTCACACACTCTGTTGTCTGGATTTAATCTCCCATGTTTGACAGGGAGGGCCTCAGATCAAACCAACGAGAGAAATGTCACCACCGCAATCCTACTCCACACACAGGCACGAGGAAGTATGCTGGACGTGGGTGCCAGGCGGCTCAGTCTGCCAAGTGGCGCAAAATCCACGCATGCGACTGGCAAAGAAAATTCTCCGGAAATCAGTAACATCAGCGCTGAAAATAACACAGCCATATGGTTCAATTTCCCAGCCAGGATGCTGGAGAAGAGTGTTGGCGTGACAGCAATGACCAACATGCTCGAGTGATCACAGCTACTGCGAACAGTCAAAGATAAGTTCAGGTGTTAAAATGAATCGCTAGTGACCAAAGAAACAGCGGAAATCTGTTGTGTTATCTTTGTGTCCTTACATAGGTGGGCTCAAGTGTATAGTGAAGAAGTCACCCTCTCTAAGGAACGGTTTGGAACCCCTGATGTCTCATTGTCCATTCCCTAAAGATGGTTAACCCTCTACCTAGTGTCGCCACTACCTCCAACATCTGGCTTCACTGCCTTCACAGTTTTGCCTCATTCACTGTTCTCCCATCATCTGGTAGACCACACATGTGCTATCCCCCCTCCCCCTCCGGAAATAGCAAATCCCTCGAAAACGTTGAAACTAGGCCGGGTGAGACGGCCAATCGCGTTCTCATCGGGACGTCTGCACTGATCAGTGGGTCGAATTTTCCCCCTGCGGCCGGGGCTCTGGAGCTCTTGAGCTCTGGCCACTCTATATACTGCTATACACTTGTACCGCATCCAAGATGCATCTATATGCTGGGGGTACACAAAAGGCTGGAGAAACTCAGCGGGTGCAGCAGCATCTAAGGAGCGAAGGAGATAGGTGACGTTTCGGGTCGACCCGAAACGTCGCCTATCTCCTTCGCTCCTTAGATGCTGCTGCACCCGCTGAGTTTCTCCAGCCTTTTGTGTACCCTCGATTCTCCAGCATCTGCAGTTCCTTCTTTAACACTGCATCTATATGCTCATGTACGGTGACTTGTACTGAACGGCACACAAAAATGAATTTCACTGTACCTCAGCCCATGTGACAAAGTACCATTTCAACTTGTGTCTTAAGTATCCACACCATGCAGGTTACACATTTAAATATTGTATGCATGGATCAGCAATGTGGTGTTCACGCTTCAGAACATCTGCAACTGGAATCTTGCTTTTCTCAAGGTATCCTTGCTTCAACATAGGGTCGTGGACATTGCTCACTCTGTACTACCAGACAGAAAAGTAATGGATCTTGTTCTCTTCCCCCAGACGTTGTGTAAATAGTTTGCCACGGTTCTTGATTAAGTACAATTGGTAGTTGGTGTGGGTTAGCAAGTAACCAAGCCACATTAAGAAAAAGTAGCAAATGTACTCAGTTGGTGGTAATAATTCTGCTATCGTCACTTCAGACCCATCTTTTGTTTTACTTTACCAACCCATTACCATATGCTTTACTTTGCAATTTCAACTTTATAAATGAATGAATGAATGACAACACTTTATTGTCACATGTGAAAAGTCACAGTGAAATTCTTTGCTTGCATACACAAGGTATGCAAATAGTCGCCACAGAAAGGGCACTGTACATAGTTAATCTCCTTTGACTTTCACCCTGTCAAAGACCAATACTTGCTTTATGGCAATTTTCTCTGCCTCATTGCTCGCAACTAGGTTTCTTTTCAATTGATGCGTATCACTAGCCAGAACCATTAACTCTATTTCACTCTCCATGGAAGCTGCGTGAACCGACTGACAATCTCAGCATTTCCTTTTTTTAATGATGCCGATTCAAAATTAGAAGCACTCGTTAGGCCTGGATAAACTCACTCACAATAACTTATAAAAGGGTGACAGAACGACCACAAACGATAGTAAATAATGCTTAATGCCACATCTCAAGAGGCTTACCTTCCAGTCAGGAGGTAACTGCGCACCAAAGCCTAGGGCTGGAAACATCTTGTCTCTGCAGGGTAGTGTAAAGAGAAGGTGAATGAGAAAACTATGCAATTGATCATTTTTCTGATACACTGAGGAATGCTAATAATTATTTTCAACTACAATTATTTTAGAAGCGGCAGCTGTTCATGTGACATTTTAAATGTCACAATGGTTAACAATTTGTGTGCAATAGAAATGACTTACGGGATTCTGATAAACTCGGAATCAGATCACATGGCTGTTAATAACGCCAAACCGGAAAACACACGTTATCTCCCTTGTGTCATAGACAAACTACTCAAGTAATCCATTAATTTAGAGATCAAATATTTAGAACAACAGTGAGGAGAAAATCTATATTTACTATGTAAAGTATGCCATTTGTTCTATATGCAAATTTTATTTAGATGTCTTTCAAAAGAAACATACTACGGAAAGATGGCATATCATTTTCAATGCAGATGGAAAATGCTCTAAGCATCATAAACGATGGACCAATTATAATTAACATTATGATTGATTAAAATACTTGGAAAGGCAATCTTGTCTAGAATTGACCTAATCAAAGAGCTCAAGGCTGCAGAATGATACCTTGCAGATATGGAACCACAATCTGCGTTTTTCTAATGGAGCAGTGATGTTGTACCGTGTTAGCAGCGCTCGGGTGGCAGATCTGAGTCAGAAGGAGGTTAGTTCAAGTCTTACCACAGCACTGTGCATGATATAGCCTGACATTTGAATGTTGTGCAGAAGCAACGTTACTTCGCTAGAGGAGCTAGCATCTTAAGACATTGAACTGGTGCACCATCTGTTTGCTCAGACTATAATTCAAAGAGAAGTTCCAAAACCCTTCAGGAATCTTCAGCTGATTCATCAGTGGTCTTTCTCCCACCCTAAGCTCGGAAGTGGGAATGCCATCCGGGAATCGCACAGTTGAATTTCAATTGTTTGAACATTCTCCCCGTGACCACGTGGGCTTTCGTCAGGAGCTCCGGTTTTCTCCCACATTCCAAACACGGGCACTGTTGTAGGTTAATTTGCTTCTGTAAACTGCCCCTAGTATGTAGGGCACAGAACTGGGACAACATGGAACTAGTGTCCTGGCAATCGATTGTCGGAGTGGACTCGGTAGGCCGAAGAGCTCGTTTCCACGCTGCATCTCTAAACTCCCCGGAATGTGATGCAGCCCGTGCCTCCATGCAGACAGACCTAGGCCACATTCAGGCAGGGGCTGATAAGTGGCAAGTCATCTTTGAGTCACATAATTGTCAGGCAATGGCCGTCACCAACTAAACTTTCAGCTTTGATCTTCAGTGGCATTTCCATCACCAGTCTCCCCCCATTAGCATCAGACCAGGAACGCCATTGGTCCAGCCAATAAATTCAGTGGCTGCAAGAGGAGGTCAGAGGCAGGACATCCTGTAGTGAGTGATTCACATCCTGTCACACCATAGCCTTTATAGGCAATAGACAATCGGTGCAGGAGTAGGCCCTTCAAGCCAGCATCGCCATTCAATGTGGTCATGGCTGATCATCCACAATCAGTGACCCGTTCCTGCCTTCTTCCCATAGCCCCTGACTCCGCTATATTCAAGAGCCCTATTTACCTCTCTCTTGAAAGTATCCAGAGAACCAGCCTCCACCACCCTCTGAGGCAGAGAATTCCACAGATTTACAACTCTCTGTGTGAAAACGTGTTTCCTCATCTCCGTTCAAAATGGCTTACCCCTTATTCTTAAACTGTGGCCCCTGGTTCTGGACTCCCTCCAACATCGGGAACATGTTTATATTGTCAGAGGAATGATGTAATACGATTCACTTGGCCGGATGAATATGTAAATTTAAAAATTCACTCCATCTACCGCTTATATATTGCGGCAAGAGCGCATACAATCTATATCTGCATTGAAGGAATGGGTGCCATTTTTGGGTCAAGACCCTCCTCGTCTAGATTCGAAATGTCACCCATTCCTTCTATCCAGAGATGCTGCCTGTCCCACTGAGTTACTCCAGCATTTTGTGACTATCTTCCGTGTAAACCAGCACCTGCAGTTCTTTCCTATACATCTATATCTGATCACTATTTTCTCGCTTAGTCAATTCCAAGAATATCATTACATTTGTCAACTCTACATGCAAGAAGGGCAAGGACAGCAGGTGCATGGGAGCACCACCATTTGCAGATTGCTCTCCAAGTCATGCTCTACTGGGACATGGAAATATATGACACTTTTTTCATTGCCACTTTTCCACTTGCCCTGCCAGTCACAATAATGTCACAATGGGATCCTGAATCTCATTTACATTAAAAAATTGCGATTTTAAAAAAAAACTCTGTTTTAATCAAATTCTTCCGTTTTCATTACAGCCAACATTTCATTTTAAAAAACAGGAGTACCTTCACCAGAATGCCTGCAGTTGTTCATGAATACGAGTCACCATTAACTCTTCTGAGGCTGTGGGCATGACCAGAAACTGCTGGTCTTGCCAATGGTATCCAGAACATGTTGACCTGCCCGTTGTTATTTGCAAACTTTTGTTGTGTTCAGTGATAGTCATTCATTGAAAAAGAGTGTGAGATGTCTTGTGGAGTGACTAAAACAAGCTGAATTCAAGTCTATTATATTCCCTCAAAACGGTTTGTTCTCTGAGCAATGGTATGGGTGATCTGTGATTATGTTATATTTATCGTAACAACTGCACTGACTGGACACATGAAGTGCAGTCCAGGATAAAATCTGGAAACACTCTGCTAATCGAGCACGCTCCGAACTTCAGTGTGGTGTGGTGGGGGGGGGGGAGGAAGGAATGAGGGGGGGGGGGGAGTGAGGGGGGGGGGGGGTGAACAAGGAGGACCTAGCACGGGATACTTTGTAACTTTGTCAGTGCCCTTTATATGGTAACTCTGCATACCTTGGGTGTGCGAAACAAAGAATATCATTGTGAATGGTCACATATGACAATAAAGTTTCATTCATTCATTCATTCAATGCTGCTGGCCAAACACAATTTCATGACAACAGGATGCCATTCCATCAATACTCCACCATATCCTTTTTTTTTACAAGCTACACAGTATTATAAGACATTTTCCAGTGAACAAGGTGTATTTAGAGGGGTGCAGGAGCAGGGCCCTCGGCTTCTTTCAAGAGAGCATGGGGACCGTTGGGGCTTCAGAGTGTTGTTGTTGCCACAAGAGACCAGATATACAACCAGTGTGCAACCAGTATACAACCAGAGATAAGGCTAAGAGGGATTTAGGTAAGTACAAAGAAAAGTTAAAATCCAACAGAGAGAGTTACATTAAAAAAAGACAGGGTATGTTGAGAAAGCATTAAAAACTGCTTAAAGGGGAAAGCAAGATAAGGTTGTAAGGCATATTAGACATAACAGTAAATTATTTCATAAATACATTGAGAAAGGTTGGGCTCGAGGATAACACAGAACCATTAACGACAGACAAACATGCTTAATAGGCAACAACGTGGAGACTTATCAAGTGTTTGCATTGAAACACAGTGAAAAAATCATAAGGGTATGCAAGGAAAACCAAACGTAAACCAGGGGGAAAGGGGAGGTTTAGGAAGCATAATGGTAAATGACAACCAAGTGAAAATAGTGAATCTCCAATAGCTAATGGTTTACAACCTGCAAAACTTTAAAAAAAAAAAAATCACAGCGTAGAATTAATCTTCAAGGAGATGCACCAAATGTGCACATGAAGCAAATTTTGCTTGTTGACCCTGCTGCTGAAATTGGTTTTCTATGAAAAATGGACTTGCAGTAAAGATTCACCAAAGGATTTCGAAGCTCAAAATGATAAATGTCAAGGCCAGATTGCAACATCACACACAAACATCTGGGGGAGTTGATCTTATTCAGAATAAAAGAATAAAAGATTCAATAAGGCCAATATAATAAAAGTATTTCCTCGGGGTGATGCAAAAAATAGAAAATAATTTTCACATTATAACTATGCAGGAGAGGTCAGGAATCAGATTTTCACACAAAAGGGCAATAGAAATACTACATCTTTCTCATAAATATTGCAGAATCGTGACCTGTAATAGTGGATTCTTATTCGGTGAAAGTATCACAGAAAGCCATGTTGAACTGAGTTATTAATTAGATCAGCTCAATGTTGGATCAGGTGCAAGTGACTGGATGGTGGCTTCTGTTCTCTGTTTGATGTCACACTCCAAGGTCACGTAGCAATTCTAATTCTGTCCTGATTCAATCTGAGTTTCTTTCGTTGATTGGCTGGTATGCATAATTAATTGGTTGCAATTGATTGCCAAATGCAAATTTTTCATAAAGGCTGCAAGCCAATCAAATTGATCAGCATACTAAAGGTTCCCACTTATTGTCTGAAACTTGAGACTCGATATAATCAGAAAAAAAATCAAATTAGCAATATTTCACAGTTAAGTGGTTGAGTTAGCTTTTAATAAAACTTTGTTTGTGAACTCCATTAAGATCTCAGCTTCCTTCAAAGTCCTGGACATATTCTGCTTCTGGTTGGAGTATGTGCAGTGTATAATCTTCGTTCAAGTTAATTAGAAAAATATTTTTATTGTTATTATCGTGAAGTATTTTCCCCCCTTAACCTTCAATAGGTTTATTTTAAATTAAGAGACTTGCGTGGGCCGCATGCATTCAGCAGACAAGGAAGCCAACACTGCCTGCCATGCTCGAACCTCCCTCAGCCATTTCCCGATCCAATGCTAATGACCATCTGTGGTGGATCACTTTATAAAGCTGCCCCTAATGAGAGCAATCCAGGGACATCGTACAGGAAGGAGAAGAGAGAAAACAATGAATTTGTTCATTAGGTTCTTGTTTTGAAAGCTCTGTGTGGAAGCTGGAAGGAGTGTCAGAGATCACAGTACATTAGAAATAATAACGATGTACATTATTACCACAGGGCCATGCAAAACAAAACACTTCCGATATACATGCAATCAGTGTATATTCTTGTGCATCATTGCCAATACCAATTAAGGGTCCTGGTATAACTAAATTTAGATTGAGATGTTGGAATACATAAGTCAACTACAATTTGGGCTTTAGAGTTTTAAACTGCGAAGTATTAACTCAGAGCAGCTGTGCATTATTCTTGATGGTATCAATGCTTCAAGGACCACCAGAGGCGGCTTACGATTGGCAGCCCCGCCAACAGTCTGTTTTTTCATCTTTTTTTAAATTTTTAGTGTGTGTTAAAAGTTTTGGAAATGTTCACCGGTTTGTTTTATGTGGGGGGACGGGGAGGGGGAGGGGAAACATTTTTTTCAGTTTCTTATCTTGTCGGAGATTCATTTTCCAGCAAGGCGATTAATTTTCGGATCGCATTCTCTGGTCCCTCTGCGGCCTACCATCGATGGAGCTGGAGGCCTCCTCGGACTGACCTTGAGCCCCAACGCGGGCGTGGACTTAATATTGGAGTCGATGCCTTGTCTGCGGTCTTTACATCGGAGTCTTGGGAGTCTTTACATCGCAGTCTTGGGAGAGGCCGTGGATGTCAGGAGTTCCAATGCCACAGAAGGTTCGACCAGCCCCGACGTGAGATTCGATCGTCCGACACGGGGAAGCTGACATCCCCCCGATGCAGGAGCTGATTATCCCGTCAACGGAGGGCTCGACGCCCCCGACAACGGGAGAGCAAAGGGAAGAGATTGAACTTTTGGATTTTGCCTTCCATCACGGTGAGGAATGTGGAGGAGTCTCTCTGATGGATGTTTATGTTCAAATGTGATTTGTGTGTTCCGTTGCTTTTTATTTGTATGACTGACGACAAATGAAATTTCTCGTATGTTGCAAAACATACTTGGCTAATAAAGTATTAATGTGATTGTGATTGAGAAAAGATTTTTAAAAGTTTGTGGTGGGATTGTTCCCAACCCGAAACGTCACATATCCATGCTTTCCAGGGATGTTGCCTGACCCGATGAATTACTCCAGCATTTTGTGTCTTCCCTTGGAAAAGCAGCATCTGCAGTTCCTTGTTTCTAAGTTTGAGGTTGTTGAATTTGGAGAGATAGAACTCTGATGATAACATTGATCCAGGCCGATTTGGCATCATTGGGGATAGAAATTAGCAAAGAGGAAATAAAATTGCTCTGAGAGTCATTCCATTGAAAAAGCCCGCCAATTTAGATTCTTGAAGCCATCTTAGTTTAGTTTTATTTTAGAGATATTGCATGGATACCAGCCCTTTAGCCCACTGAGTCCATGTCGATCAGCGATCCCCATACACTAGCATTATCCTACACTCTAGGGACAATTTATAATTTTTTTACCAAAGCCAATTAACCTACAAACCTTTACATCATTGGAGTGTGTGAGGAAACAGGAGCACCTAGGGAAATCCCACGTGGTCACGGGGAGAACGTACAAACTCCGTACAGATAGCACCCGTAGACGGGATCGATCCCAGGTATCTGGCACAATAAGCAGCTACAGCCAAAGTCAATATACGGCCAAACCAAACACTTACCAAAAGGAATGAAGAGGAAATTATGAGATAAGATAATTGAAACAAACTTAAAAAATGGGAAAAAAACAGTCTTATAATGATAAAGTATGTAGATGTGGTTATATATCAAAGAGGAGTCACAAGAAACTGTGGATGCTAGAATCTTGAGCAAAACATAAAGACCTAGTGGGACTAACCGGTGTGGCAGCAATAGTGAGGCAACGTTTTTGGTCAGGCCTCTTCCTCAGACCATGTCAGGGACCCGACCCGAAAAGTCGCCTATTCATTCCCTCCCCAGATGCTGCCTGCCTGTGAGTTCCTCCAGCACTTTGTGTTTTGTTATATGTCAACGAGTTTCTGTTCTTCTGACCCAACAGCCTGATCCTATACCTATAAATTAATACATAATCAAATTGTCAGGAGAATCAGTAACGCAATGCCTCTACAAAGAATGTATCTGAGGACTAAAACAGTTAGAAACCTAAACCTACCCGATCTCCCAGTTGCTAAACACTTTAACTCCTCCTCCCATTCCCACACTGACTTTTCTGTCCTGGGCATCCTCCATTGTCAGAGTGAGCCCCAGCGCAAATTGGAGGAACAGCATCTCAAATTTTGCTTGGGCAGCTTATACCTCAGCAGTACGAACATTGACTTCTCCAATTTCAAGTAACCCTTGCTTTCTCTCTCTCCACTCCTCCGCCTTTTCTGACCAGTCTTACTGTCTCCGACGGTACACAAAAGGCTGGAGAAACTCAGCGGGTGCAGCAGCATCTAAGGAGCGAAGGAGATAGGCGACGTTTCGGGTCAAGACCCTTCTTCAGACTCCTTAGATGCTGCTGCACCCGCTGAGTTTCTCCGGCGTTTTGTGTACCCTCGGTTCTCCAGCATCTGCAGTTCCTTCTTTAACACTTACTGTCTCCGACTACATTTTATCTCTGTTTGCTTTGTTGTTACCTTCTCCCAGCTAACAATGATCTATTCTACATTTTGTTGATTGTCATTCCCTTTGTCCTGCTTTCACACCTTTCACATCCTTATCTATGTATCTCCCTCTCCCTTGACATCAATCTGAAGAAGGTTCTCGACCCGAAACGTCACCCATTCCTTCTCTCCAGAAATGCTGCCTGTCCCGCTGAGTTATTCCAGCATTTTATGCCTATCTGCGTAAAAAAAGGACCTACAGAAGCTGATTTATACCATAGAAAGACACAAATTACTGATTCTTCAGTCTGAAGGGTCCCGACACAAAATGTTCCCTATCCATTTTTTGCAGAGATGCTGCCTGACCCTCTGAGTTACTCACAAATTTTGTGCCTACACTCAGAAACCTTTTCTCACATTTTTAACTCAGTGGGACAGGCAGCATCTCTGGAGAGAAGGAATGGGTGACGTTTCGTGTCGAGACCCTTCTTCAGACTGGTGGGATAAGGGAAACGAGAGATATAGACGATGATGTGGAGAAATAAAGAACATTGAATAAAAGATATGCAAAAAAGTAACGATGATAAAGGAAACAGGCTATTGTTTCATCACAAATGGCCTCATTCTTCAGAGAACGGGGATTCCCCTCCCCCACTATTGATGAGGCTCGCACCAGGGTCTCCTCCATACCCCGCAACACTGCCCTCGCTCCCCATTCCCCCTGGTCCTCACCTTTCACCCCACCAGCCAGCAAATACAACATATAGTCCTCCGCCAGTTTCGCCACCTCCAACGTGACCCCTCCACCCGCCACATCTTCCCATTTCCCCCCCTGTCTGCCTTCCGCAAAGACCGCTCCCTCCGCAACTCCCTTGTCAATTCTTCCCTCCCCTCCCGCTCTACCCCTTCCCCGGGCACTTTCACTTGCAACCGCAAGAAATGCAACACTTGTCCCTTCACCTCCCCCCTCCACTCCTTTCAGGGACCCAAGCAGTCCTTCCAGGTCCGACAGAGGTTCACCTGCACCTCCTCCAACCTCATCTACTGCATCCGCTGCTCCGGATGCCAGATGATCTATATCGGTGAGACCAAGTGCCGACCTCCCGGTGGCTCAGCACTTCAACTCCCCCTCCCATTCCGTATCCGACCTCTCGGTCCTGGGCCTCCTCCACGGCCAGAGTGAGCAACACCGCAAGCTGGAGGAACAGCACCTCATATTCCGCTTGGGGAGTCTGCATCCTTTGGGCTTGAACATTGAATTTTCTCAATTCTGTTAACCCTTGCTGTCTCCTCCCCTTCCCACCTCTCCCTCAGCCCTCGGGCCCTGGCATTCCCTCCATCTCCATCTCCCTCCCCCACCCCAGTCGCACCAGCTTCTCATTTTCACACCACAAACAGCTTACAATGGCTTGTTCCCTTTATCACCGATACTTTTTTGCATATCTTTCACTCATTGTTCCTTATCTCTCCACATCACCGTCTATATCTCTCGTTTCCCTGATCCCTGACCAGTCTGAAGAAGGGTCTCGACCCGAAACGTCGCCTATCTCCTTCGCTCCTCAGATGCTGCTGCACCCGCTGAGTTTCTCCAGCTTTTTGTGTACCCTCGATTCTCCAGCATCTGCAGTTCCTTCTTTAAAAAAATCAATATTCATACCACTGGGCTGCAAGCTGCCCAAGTGAAATATGAGATGCTGTTCCTCCAATTTGCGTTTAGCCTCACTCTGACGATGGAGGAGACCTAGGACAGAATGGTCTGTGTGGGAATGGGAAGAAAAATTAAAGTGTTGTAGGATGCTGCCTGTCCCGCTGAGTTACTCCAGTTATTTGTGTCTATCTTCAGTTTAAACCAGCATCTGCAGTTCCTTCCTACACATTCAGGCATATTTTTAAACCTGATCAAGCTATTGTGTACTATCAAATCTGAGCTCTCAACCATTTGATTAGATAACTCAAAATATTTACTGCTTTACTTATCTGCGTTCTGTGAACAACTATCGTTGTTTTTGAGATTGATGGTCTTCATAAAGATACATTTTGCCTTCAGGGCAAAGACTTTAATATAGACACTGAGAGCTGAATATTAAAAATATTCCTGGAAGTGTCGACCCAATGGCAATCATTAAAGATAAATGAAAAACTGTTTTATTTTAATGTGGGCAACAATCCATCTAAAATTGGTCAAAGGTTTCAGCTTTTTTTCAGATATCATTTTTTCATTTGAGTAAAACCATTGTGTTAATGACTGTGAAAGAAATATTATTCACACATTAAATGTTTAGTTTTCAACTCTACCAGCAGTAATATTTACTTTTTATTAAGTTCGCTAACCAGGTTCTCAATATACGGTAACCAGAGCAACGGTCATTATGCTATAGATCATTGAATATCATAGTCATAAATACTTTGTAGGTACATCCTTTATGTTTACCACCTAGCATAATATTTTAGGAAGGAATGCCACCAGTTGGCAATACAGTTGTATGCATCTGATATTAGCAACTACAGACTGGGATGCTGGAACACAAATGCCAAAATCATTTAAAGTTGTGCACTATCATGTACTATCGGCAATAATGAGATAAAATAGTAAGATTAAATGAGAACTTACCAGTTCGAAGTTTGATCCTTATTTTATGAGGAGTTACGGTGAGGGATTTCGTGAAGACCCCACCAGCACGCATGCGTGACATTCTTCAAGGCAATGGTGTGAAATCACAGATAGTAGCACTGACTGGAGATAGTAAGATTAAGAGAAATTAATATACCAGTTGACCTTATGATAGAGGGTTGGGAGCGGAGGCCACGAAATCCCTCATCGTAACTCCTCATAAAATAAGGATCAAACTTCAAACTGTTAAGTTCTCGTTTAATCTTACTATTTTACTTCGGAGTCACGTGAGTGACTTCGTGAAGATTTCAAAGCTCTGTGATTTCATGCCCTGGACCACGTCCATGCTCACACACTGCCGTAATACCTGATGGAGGAAGTATGTTAACGTATTTCAGACTTAAAACAAAGCTGAAAAACAATAATGCATTTATTAATACAAAACAAAAACCCCTGACTTTAGGGAACAGAACTTAAAACTGTATCCACAAACGTTGCGGGAGCGGCCACAGGTTTATTATAGAAACGTTGAAATGTTCCTTCATTGTCCCAGCCCGCTGTTGCGAGGACATGATCCAGGGTACCTCCATGGTCCTCACCGCTGATGTGGATGCAGCCCTGGTAGAATGAGATTTGACAATATCAGTGTCTACCCCTGCTGCATCCAACACCACCCTGAGCCACCTGGAAATAGTCTGCACCGTTACCCTGTGAAGTGGGCTTTTATAACTAATGAACAGACCTGTTTCCATTCTCCTGATGTTTTGGGTGACATTAATATAATGTTGGAGATGGGTGGCTATACAGAGGCGTACATCAACGGGATATGCATGGAATTCCAATTTAAGGCCGGTTGTCCCAGGCCTGTGGTGTTTAATTCATTCATCTATAAAAAAGGTTACCTTGGTGGGGGTCGAGACTATCCTGTCCAGTTTTAGTTTGTGGAGGGCCTGGACCCGTTGAGCTGTGATGGGTGCCATCAACATCACCACTTTGTAGGTGAGTTTAGCCAGTGGTAGTTCTGAAACTGGTGACCAACTCCTGAGTAGGGACAACACAACCTCAATATCCCAGGTCATATGATAGCGTGGTCTAGGAGGGTTAGAATTAAAAATACCCCTCATGAGTTTCGATACCAGCTGATGGGATCCTACTCCGATATTGAGGTAGGCCTACAATGCGCTTCTGGCACTGTTGATGGCACTATAGCTGAGGCCCTCATCATAGTGAAGGCCCGCGAGGAATTCCAGCACATCAGTGATCGTGGCAGTTGTAGGTGGTGTTAGTCCTGGAACAGAAGGCCTCCCATTTCCTTATGTGGGAAGGTACTGCTTCCTCGTGGACTCTCTGCATGACACCGTGATGATATCCATGGTCCTTGTTGACAGCCCAAATTCCAGTAAAGGTCTCTTCAGAACCTGCAAGCCAACAGGTTCAGATGACCACGGCACGGATGACTTTCCCCTGATATGGGATGTGTCAGTAGGTTCGGGCATTTAGGAACCTGCACCCATGCTTCCTTCACCATGTCGAGGACCACCGGGTACCATGTCTGTGTGGGCCAGTCGGGTATTATCAGAATCTCTGATGCCAGATCTAGCTGGATTTTCTTCAATACCCGACTGATGAGGCAGAAAGGAGGAAATGCATAGAAGAACAATTTCCCCCAATGTAGCGAGAACGCATCCATCGCTGCTGCCCCAGGATCTGGTTCCCTAGAGACATATGTGGGTATCTGATGTTTCAACCTGGAGGTAAAGAGGTTGATATCTGGTGTTCCATATTTAGCTATAATATTAGCAAATATTTGGGGGTTCAACGTCCACTTGGTGTTGTCATTGAATCCCCGTAACCTGGTGTCTGCCACTGTATTGAGCTTACCCGGAAGGTATGTAGCTGAGATCCAAATATTTCTTTCAATGCACCAGTGCCAAATTATGTTTGCCAATTCATCGCAAGATATCGACGATACCACCCATATGATTTAAATATGCCACCACTGTGGTATTGTCTATCTGTAGACAGACATGCGTATGATGCATATTCGTGCAGTAAATCCGCAGTCCGTGAAATGGTCCCAGCATTTCCAAATTGTTCATACCTCGAGATTGGAGTAATGTAGATTCGTGCAAATCCCATCTGCCGCCACAACTAGAAGTGGTGTCGGTAGCTCCCCAGCCCTGGGCGCTTGCGTCGGTTTGTAACACGACTGATGGGTTTGTAACTATGATGGGATTGAAGCAATCTCGAATGTTGCTAATCCACCATCGTAGCTCATCTTTTGCTTTGTTTGGTAGCTGCATAGGTCTGTCAAAATGCCCAGCATTGGTTTTGAGTGCTGAGATTTTTGCTCTTTGCAAATTTTGATAATGTAATGGTCCAAATCGTGCAGCTGGAAATGTAGCTACAAGTTTTCCAATCACCTTGGCAGCATGTCGAATGGTCGGTTTCCTGGCGCAAGCAAGGCTATTACATGCCTCTATTATGTCTGTTGCTTTCTTCTCTGGGAAAGTGACAAACATATGATTGGTGTTAACCGTGAATCCCGGATAGTCCATAATGACAGAAGGGTTGAACTTTGATTTGTCTGGATGGATGACGAACCCCAGCTTTTCGAATAGTGACCTGGTGGCTGTCACAGCTAATTTAGCTAATTCCAAAGTTTTCCCCACAATCAGAATGTCATCAAGATAGTCCATGACTATGTGGTTTTGTCCTCGTAGAGACGCCAATACTGGTTTTAATATCTTGGTAAATAATCTGGGGGCTGTTGTAAGTCCATTAGGCAATGCTTTATATTGCCATAGTTGCCCCATCCGGACAAATTTTAAGTATTTATGGTGATGTTTACGTATAGGTACTGAATAGCATGCATCTTTTAGGTCGATGCAGGCCATGAAGTACCCTCTGGAAAGCAGTTGCTTGGCGTTCAAATGTTTCCATCTTGAAATGGGTATATTGTACAAAGGTATTCAATTGAGTTTAATCAATTATGAAACGACATCCACCATCTTTTTTAGTTTTGGTAAAGATGTTAGATACAAACTCAAGAGGTTCATGTATCGCTTTTTCTATAACCCCCTTGGTATACAACCTTAACAGTTCTGCATGTCCTTCCACTTTCTCTTTGTGAGAAAGTACAAATTTCTGGCTAGGTACATGTTGAGCTGGGGGAAGTTGTCTGTTTACGAATTCAATTTTGTAACCTTGAATACTTTGCAATATAAAAGTGTCAGAAGTTATAGAACTCCATGCATCCCCAAACAGACGCAATCTACCTCCCACTAGTGAGGTTGTGCATGCGGCATTCCCAAGGGAATCAGACCCCCTTACCTCCATGGTTACCGATGGGGCTTGTTCTTCTGTCCTTTATTCTTGGGTTGCTGTGGTGCTGGGGTGTGGGGTTGGCGCATTTTCCATGCTGGTCGCTGTGGGCCTTGGTCTAAAAAAGGCCTCTGATGATAAGGTGTGACTTTTGGGTTTGCTCCCGTCACTCTGTCGGGTTGAACCCGGGCCCTGTTCGCTGTTGCGTATGGATGCTGCCGTCGGTACGCCGGTGGTTTGCCAGAGGAAGGCGGTTTTATCAACCCAACCGCTTTGGCTTCCTCGTCCAGGTCTTTTACCTGTTTGGGCAGGGCATCACCAAACAACACTCTTGGTGGTGGCGTAACGTTGGCCTTACACAAACCCGCAAATTTGGGGTTAAGTGTAGGACGGATCAATTGTTTTCCGAAAACAATTCCGGAACAATTCATATTGGGTATTGCAAAGCAGAGCTAATGCATCCTGCTGCTCTTCCGTCATGTCCGTACCGTCGACTGACCTGGCAAACGCCGTGATGCCTGAGGTCATTAGTTTCAGGATTCTTTGGATTTTTAATTCCTGTGCCCTTATCCCAGGGCTGATGTTTCCCCATATGGGTGTGTTCACGGTAGGGACATTCAGCGACACGCAATTTTCCGGAGCCATGTATTTACTTGTCTCCGAAATTACCTGCTCCTGTAGCTGGTGAGTCGTCAGGTAATTTATGCTAGCTGCTAGCCTCGGCTGAAGAGGTTGCCCTTTCTGGGATGGTTGAGCGAACTTGGATACCATCCCCAGAAGTTCCTCTTCTTGCATCTCTTGCAACTGTGCGTCTTCAACCAACCCCTCTTCGAAGTCAGCTAATCCCTGACTTCTTGCGCTCCCTACTGAGGAGGGAGAGATGTTGGACGGTCCTGGTAAAGGGCCTGCCGTGGATCTGCGTGATCCTTGGGACGCCTGCTCCTGCTGGAGTAGGTCCCTCTGGAGCAGCTGCTCCATCATTCGCTCCATGCGAGCTATGCAACCGCCCTCGCTGTCTGCGAACAGCAGGTCTTCTTCCCCAGATTCTGACGAACCTATGGGGCCTGTCTGCACCTCGTCGAGGTGATGTCTATGGGACTGAGGTAGGTAGCCGGTGCCAGCCGCTCCTGCGGGGCTACACGACTCCCGCGCGGATCTGCCGCTTGTCCGCGGTCTTCCGGACTGAAGCGGTGGAGAGTCGGTGCCTGCCGCTCCTGCGGGGCTACACAACTTCTTGGTAGATCTGCCGCCTGTCTGTCTCGACTGCGGCAGTGTGTGGCTGCGGCAGTGTGTGGTTGGTGCCGACCGCTCCAGCGTGGCTACACGACATTCGCGCGGGCTTGCCGCCAGTCCGGGGTCTTCGGGACTGATGCGGTGCAAAGTCGGTGCCAGCCGCTCCTACGGGGCAACACTACTTGTGTGTTGTTTTGCCACCGGTCCGCAATCTAGCGAACTGAAGCAGTGGAGAGTCGGTGCCTGCCTTTCCAACGGGGCTACGCGACTGTAGTGCGGTTTTCCCACCGGTCCGCCCTCTTGCGGAGTGATGCGGTGGAGATTCGGGGTGTGCCGTTAAACCGGGCCCTGCTTTCCGCACCTTTTTACCGCTGGTCTGTTTCCGTACAGACTGAGGCGGTAGGGAGTCGGGTCTTGGCTACCCTGCTCCCGCGCGGTCCTACCACCAGTATGCAGCTCCTTGGACTGCTGCGGTGGAGAGTCGGGTCCTGCCGACTGAGCGGGGCTCCCCGACTTCCGCGCTGTTTTCCCGGCCCGTGCTACGGGTGCTGCCGGTTCTGTGGTCAGCACCGGGGATGTTGGCCGCTGACTTCGCTCTGAAGTCCCGCGGTTCTGAAAGGCATGCTTAAGCGCAGCCTTCTTTTTAGATCTTCTCTCCATAGTGTTGGCGTGCGTCCTGTAGGAATAATCAAATACAGAAAAACTAACCAGCTCAAGGTTAGTGAAAACTTACCTGAGGGCCTTTTTGAAGCTCCCGGCAGAGAAGCGCACTCCCCCCCCCCCCCCAGCTGTCGACTGCAAATGCGAGCGACGATATGTCGTGCTGGCGTGCGTGCTGGCGGGGTCTTCACAAAGTCACTCGCGTGACTCCGAGGAGAGAAAACTCTGCAGTTATCTTCTGAACAGTCTCAGATCTGAAACATTTACCATTTCCATTTAGTTCAGAGATACATTGTGGAAACTGGCCCTGCCGGACCACCGGGTCCACGCCGACCAGTGATCACCCGTGACTAGATTTAGCCTGCACACTAGGGACAATTTTCAGAAGCCAATCAACGAAAATACCCGCATGTCTTTCAAATGTGAGAGGAAACTGGAGCACCAGGAGTAAACCCACATGGTCACAGGGAGGATGTAGAAATTCAATACAGGCAGCACGTATAGTCAGGATCCAAACTGGGTCTCTGGCGCTGTAAGGAAGCAACTCTTCCACTGCGCCACAGTGTCGCCCCAAGATGTTGTCTGACCTGCTGAGTTTTTCCACACGTTTTCTGATTTTATTTCAATTTCCATTTTCTGCAGATTTAAATTTTCATCTACGAATACGAGTTGGGTACGCTTTACCGGAAAACTGTCTAAAAGCTGTCACCTACAAATTTGGAGTAATTGAGTTTAGGAAGCGGAAGACTGACTTTCCTATTAATTCACAGTTTCCTTGCTTATGCCACAAATGTGACCCTATTATAAGGGGATACGTTGATCATTGTTGTTATGGCCTTATTGACATATTGATGAGCACCTTTTTCGAAGGCAAAATAAAGCCATCTGAAATTGTAATTTGGCTTTGCTATTTTTCAATAATCCGTTCTTATGATCATTAACAAAGATCGATGAAGCAATGACAGTATGGATTGTTGGTGGAAAATTTATGCACCAGTCCAAAACTCAAAAGATAAAATTAAGTCAGGGCAGCACCGTGACACAGCGGTAGAGTTGCTACCTTACAGCTCCAGGGACCCAGGTTCGATCCTAACCACAGTTGTTGTCTGTGCGACTGCGTGGTTTTCTTCCGTGTGTTCTGGTTTCCTCCCCCACTACAAAGGTGCACAAGTTTGTAGGTTAATTGACTATTGTAAATTAGTTCCTAGTGTGTAGGATAATTCTAGTGTACGGGGTAATCGCTGGCCGGTGTGGGGTTGGTGGGCTCGATTCCATGCTGTATCTCTAAAATCTAAATTCTAAGAAATCTAAATGCAGCCATTGCTGAAGAATCAATTACCTTCTCTGGGGCGAACAAATCATTACTGGCTTTAATGAAATTTACTGAAATCCAAAGAAAATGTTGCTTTCGTTTCCTCAGAATTTACAGTGCCCTCCATAATGTTTGGGGCAAAGACCCATCATTAATGGGCCTGTCCCACTTAGGCGAATTTTCAGCGGACTGCCGGCGACTGTCAGAGTGGAACACACACACACAAACACGTCGCTTCAATCACCAGCCCATTATGCAGGCGGGGGACAGGGCAAGGGGGGAAGCGCTGTCTAAAAAGTTAACACGGTGCAAAGCCAAGGTGATACAGACACACACCGCGATGAACACGAAGGTTAGCACTGTAATTAAGACGGCTATAGAGTGTACGGTAAGTCCTTTAAAAGAGGGGGGGAGAAGGGGGGGAAGTGGGGAGAAGGAGTGGAGACAACTTTTAAGAAGCCAGAGATACACGTCTGTGAAGCTCGGCGGACATTTAACATTACCGGTCAGTTATCCTTGGTTCTAAAAACTACTGTTTACCTTTTTTTCCCCATGAGCCAATGAAATTCACCGGTTAGCACCGGCTACAACCTACGAGAACCTACGAGAACCTTTGACCTCCTGGCGACCCACCTACAGCACAGAAATTCTCGCTACTCTCCATGACGGCTTCATTCTAGTTGCCGCTAATTTATCAACGTTGAAAAATCTACGGCGACCATAATGAGGCCGCGACTAGTTCCCAGAATGTGGACATGTGGCGACCATGTGGCGACTGCATAGTCTCCTGCAGTCACCTAAAAAGACGCCTAAGTGGGACAGGCCCATTATTTATTTGCCTCTGTACTCCACAATTTGAGATTTGTAATAGGAAAAAAAACACATGTGGTTAAAGTGCACATTGTTAGATTTTAATAAAGGCCATTTTTATACATTGTAGAAATTACAGCAGTGATTATACATAGTCTCCCGTTTCAGGGCACCATAATGTTTGGGACACAGCAATGTCATGTAAATGAAAGTTGTCATGTTTAGTATTTTGTTGCATATCCTCTGCATGCAATGACTGCTTGAAGTCTGCGATTCATGGACATCACCAGTTGCTGGGTGTCTTCTCTGGTGATGCTCTGCCAGGCCCGTATTGCAGCCATCTTTAGCTTATGCTTGTTTTGCGGGCTAGTCCCCTTCAGTTTTCTCTTCAGCATATAAAAAGCATGCTCGCTTGGGTTCAGATCAGGTGATTGACTTGGCCACTCAAGAATCGACCATTTCTAAACTTTGAAAAACTCCTTTGTTGCTTTAACAGTATGTTTGGGACCATTGTCTTGCTGTAGAATGGCCCACCGGCCAATGTTTTGAGGCATTTGTTTGAACTTGAGCAGATAGGATGTGTCTATACACGTCAGAATTCATTATGCTACTACCATCAGCAGCTGTATCATCAATGAAGATAAGTGAGTCAGTACCTTCAGCAGCCATACATGCCCAGGCCATAACACCCCCACCACTGTGTTTCACAGATGAGGTGGCATGCTTTGGATCTTGGGAAGTTCCTTCACTCCTCTGTACTTTGCTCTTGCCATCACTCTGATATAAGTAAGTCTTCGTCTCATCTGTCCACAAGACCTTTTTAAGAACTGTGGTTGCTGCTTTAAGTATTTCTTGGCAAACTGTAACCTGGCCATCCTATTTTTGCAGCTAACCAGTGGTTTGCATCTTGCAGTGTAGCCTCTGTATTTCTGTTCATGAGTCTTCTGCGGACAGTGGTGATTGACGAATCCACACCTGAAGAGTGTTTCTGATCTGTCGGACAGGTGTTTGGGGATTTTTCTTTATTATAGAGAGAATTCTTCTGTCATCAGCTGTGGAGGTCTTCCTTGTCCTGCCAGTCCCTTTGCGATTAGTAAGTTCACCAGAGGTCTCTTTCTCCTTAATGATGTCCCAAACAGTTGCTTTTGGTAAGCCTAAGGTTTGGCTGATGTCTCTAACAGTTTTATTCTTGTTTCTCAGTCTCATAATGGTTTCTTTGACTTTCATTGGCACAACTTTGGTCCTCATGCTGAT
Source organism: Okamejei kenojei (assembly GCA_035221665.1). Lineage (NCBI taxonomy): Eukaryota > Metazoa > Chordata > Chondrichthyes > Rajiformes > Rajidae > Okamejei > Okamejei kenojei. The sequence goes on from CM069147.1 coordinate 15,131,133, forward strand.
AAACAGCAAAAAAGGTTTCCAAAGATGATGGAAAGACTGGAGGAAAGACTAGGTGCTGAGAGCTCTCTTATACCTGCATTAAGGTGCCATTTAACACACCTGAGCATTAACAAAAACCGTCAAGCCATGTGTCCCAAACATTATGGTGCCCTTAAAAGGGGGGACTATGTATACATACAGCTGTAATTTCTACATCAAAATGTATCAAAATACCCTTTAATAAAATCTGCCAATGTGCACTATAACCACGTGTGATTTTTTTTCTATTTCAAATCTCAAATTGGGGAATACAGAGGCAAATAAATAAATGATGGGTCTTTGTCCCAAACATTATGGAGGGCACTGTATATGTGGTTGAGGATTGCTCTTGGTCTTGCTGAGTAATGTGGCCTGAGCCTCCTTCATGAGGAAATGGGATTTCTGGCCAGGTTCCACTGGGATTATTACAGAAGAAGCCTCCAGGAAATACATGAGAATATATTTTTTGGCAGATACTTTTTTAAATCATTTGAGTCTGCCAGTGTTATTCTACTGTAACTTATATCCACTGAATACTGATATTATTACATAAACAATTGCCTAGTAGTGACACAATGGCAATTTGCCAATCAACCTCACCAGCACAAATGTGGTTTCCGTTGGTGAGGGAGGAGCGACGTCCGAGCGGTGAGCTTAAAACCCGAGCGCGGGGCTTTGTTTTTACAGAGGCCCAGGAGCCGTTGCTGAGGGAAGAGCGACTGAAATCCGTAACGTTCTATTCTATTAACTGGGCTTGAGGAAGCCGCTGATTGGTGGACTTGAGTACGCAGCTGATTGGCAGTCAGATTCCAGCAGTTTGTAGTGTACTGTATTTTGTATTGTATTTTTGTATTGTATATTGTATTTTGTGTTGTATCTAGGGTAAGGGAAGTATGAGTGCCAGGGCAGCTTACTGTTCTAGATGTCAGATGTGGGAGGTCATGGAGTCGGGTAGCCCTCCAGACGTCCACATCTGCGCCAGGTGCGTCGAGATGGGGCTCCTAAAGGAGTGTGTTAGGAACCTGGAGCAGCAGCTCGATGACCTCCGTCTGGTCAGGGAGAGTGAGGAGGTCATAGAGAGGAGTTACAGGGAGGTAGTCTCTCCAAAACCACAGGAGGCAGACACGTGGGTCACGGTTAGGAGAGGCAAGGGGCAGAGGCGGGCGCTAGAGAGTACACCAGTGGCTGTACACCTTGGAAATAAGTACTCCTGTTTGAGTACTGTTCGGGGGGACAGCCTACCTGGGGGTAGCAACAGCGACCTGGCCTGCAGTACAGACACCTGCTCAGAAGGGTAAGGAAAAGAAGAGGAGGGCATTGGTAATAGGGGACTTATAGTTAGGGGGTCAGATTGGCGATTCTGTGGACGCAGTCCAGAGACCAGGATGGTAGTTTGCCTCCCTGGTGCCAGGGTCTGGGATGTGTCTGAACGTGTCCAAGATATCCCGAAAAGGGAGGGAGAGGAGCCTGAGATTGTGGTACATATTGGTACCAATGACATAGGTAAAAAAAGAGAAGAGATACTGAAAGGAGAATTTAGGGAGTTAGGAAGAGAGTTAAGGAAAAGAACCGCAAAGATAACAATCTCAGGATTACTTCCTGTGCCACACGAGATTAGGAATGGAGCAAGGTGGAGGATAAATGCCTGGCTGAAGGACTGGTGCAGAGGGCAGGGATTCAAGTTTCTGGATCAATGGAACCTCTTTTGGGGAAGGAGTGACCTGTATAAAAAGGACGGGTTGCACTTGAACCCGAGGGGGACCAGTATCCTGGCAGGGAAATTTGCAAAGGCTACTGGGGGGGACTTTAAACTAGAATGGTTGGGGGGAGGGACTCAATAGAGAAAGCCAGTAGACAGGGTCTGAGGCAGGAGGCAGGGAAGGGAAGCACTCAGACCCAACATGTAGGGGGGGAAAGAAGAAACAAATAATAAACAGATAATAAGAGGTGGTGGGTTTCCAGGGCAAAAATCAAAAGGGAGCACGTCAACATAATTGTATAAGGAGGAAGAGTGTTGTAAAAACAAGCCTGAAGGCTTTGCGTCTCAATGCAAGGAGCATTCGTAATAAGGTGGATGAGTTGAATGTGCAGATAGCTATTAATGACTATGCTATAGTTGGGATCACAGAGACATGGCTCCAGTGGGACCAAGGCTGGGAGCTGAACATCCAGGGATATTCAATATTCAGGAGGGATAGACACAAAGGAAAGGGAGGTGGGGTAGCGTTGCTGGTGAGAGAGGAGATTAATGCAATAGAAAGGAAGGACATTAGCTTGTAGGATGTGGAATCGATATGGGTAGAGCTGCGAAATTCTAAGGGACAGAAAACGCTAGTGGGAGTTGTGTACAGGCCACCTAACAATAGTAGTGAAGTTGGGGATGGCATCAAACAGGAAATTAGAAATGTGTGCAACAAGGGTAAAACAGTTATAATGGGTGATTTCAATCTACATATAGATTGGGTGAATCAAATGGGCAGGGGTGCTGAGGAAGAGGATTTCTTGGAATGTATGCAGGATAGTTTTCTAAACCAACATGTAGAGGAACCAACGAGAGAGCAGGCTATTCTAGACTGGGTATTGAGTAATGAGGAAGGGTTAGTTAGCAGTCTTGTTGTGCGTGGCCCCTTGGGCAAGAGTGACCATAATATGGTTGAGTTCTTCATTAGGATGGAGAGTGACATAATTAAGTCAGAAACAAGGGTTCTGAACTTAAACAAAGGTAACTTTGAAGGTATGAGACGTGAATTGGCCAAGATAGACTAGCAAGTGATTCTTAAAGGGTTGACAGTGGATGTGCAATGGAAGGTATTTAAAGACTGCATGGATGAACTACAACAATTACAACAACAGGAACTTCCATCTTATACTCGGCTCGTGGGGAGACCATAAAAAAGCCGGCTACAAAAGATGGATAAAAGCTATGATTGTTGCCGATTTCCTTATTCCCCTGGCCCACCCATTCTTAAACGCAACTGTCTTCTGTATAACATCAGCCAGAAGCTATTCAGGAACTTTGATCACTTCTCTACCTGACCCCGCCTAATCCCTCTGCTCCTCTGCATCCCGCTGCCCTGCTGCGAGCACTTGTGATTTCAGGCATCCATGAATGAATGAAACTGATGATTATCATAAATCAAAACCAAAATCTAGAATCCCATTTCCTCCACTGAAGCTGTGCCAGCAATCAATCATCTTATTATGTTATAGACAGTCGAACATAAAACAGTGCCTGAAGCCTTTACATCCATAAGTAAATAATGAGACAATTGATAGCAATTGATAGGGATTTGATAGATATGTTTAAAGATAATGTACGAGCCATAGAACAGACACTCTTTGTAACTGTTGAGGCATCCACAGTGAGGGACAAGTTTGCTCTGTACATTTGGAGGTTGGGCAACTGTAATCAAATGATTCTGTGTTTCCACCTGGTGTCACAGAATGCTTATCCCCCTAGCCAGCCCACTCTCAATCTGATTGACTGCAGCAGCAAAATTAGCAGTCAGCGTCTGTCATTAAAATAGGGTGGCACAGTAGTGCAGCGGGAGAGTCGCTGTCATTACAGCGCCAGAGACCCAGGTTCGATCCCGACTATGGGTGCTGTCTGTACGGAGTTTGTATGTTCCCCATTGGACTGTGTGGGTTTTCTCCGGGTGCTCTGGTTTCCTTCCACACTCCAAAAACATAAAATTGTAAATTGTCCCTAGTAGATAGAATAGTGTTAGTGTACGGGGTGATCGCTGGTCAACACAGATTCGGTAGGCCAAAGGGCCTGTTTCCGTGCTGTATTTATGCCTCTCTAACGCCAAGTCCAAAGTGTCTCCCATCTCACAGCTCAGATTCTATATATTGTGGCCAACATTTCTCAACTCTTTACATTTCATTAAAAGTGATCTACAAAGCTGCCTAATTAAAACAAAACAGCCCTCTTATTGATTTATCGTGAGACCATCACTCTCCTATTGTTGAGAAAAAGAGCACAGATTAATTAATAAGTGGTGTGAGATCTCATGTGATAACTTGTGGCATAAATAATTAAAGCGGAGGCACTTGAATGAAAACATTTGCTTTAGAAAAATCATCTATGTTGATCGCTATCCTGTGCCTCTTATAACAAAATATACGGGCCAAGGTAGATTAGGAATAGAACCTGCCCGACCTGTGAAACATTCCTTGAGCAAACGAGTAAATGATTTTTCATGAGTAGGACTGGGCAATAACAAAAATGGATAAGATACTAGAGTATCATTACAAAGGGTGGCATAGTGGCAGGGCTGCTGCCTTAAGGGCCTGTCCCACTTTCACGACCTAATTCACGACCTCTGCCGACTTTGCCCTTGACACATACTCGCAGCATGGTCGTCACGAGGTCGTAGGAGGTGGTAGGTAGGTCGTGATGCCAGTCGTAGGTACTCGTGGCATCAAGTAGGTCGGGGCGTTTTTTCAACATGATGAAAAATGTCCACGAGTAAAAAATGTCGTGAATTAGGTTGTGAAAGTGGGACAGGCCCTTAACAGCACCAGAGACGCGGGTTCGGTACTGACTAGTGGTGCTGTCTGTACAGAGTTCGTACATTCTTCCTGTGACTGTGTGGGCTTTCTGCGGGTGCTCTGGTTTTCTTCCACACTACAAGGTTTGTAAACTAATTGGCTTTTGTAAATTGTAAATTGTCCCCAGTGTGTAAGATAGTGATCGCTGGTCGGTGGAGACCCGGTGGGCCAACTTGTTTCCATGCTGTACCTCTAAAGTCCACAATCTAAGTGTTTTATACAAATCCTTGCTTTCTAGAAAAGAGGAGATGAAAAGCAGAGGGCCAGGTGTGTTGGGTGGGAGAGGGACAGGATGGAAGGAAGGAATTGCAATCTATGGCTAATCCTCGGCTAGTTCTGGCCAATATTCTCCACCAACCTGCCTCAGAACTTCCTTGTAGAGTACAATGCTGGTCACACAAACCCCTTCCTCAGGAGTGTGCCAGGCTAGCTGAATACAGACAGCTCAAGAGTCTAGTCTGCAGTGTTATGTTTCAAAATGATTTTTGGTTCTACCCACCAGTGAAGGGGACGTTACCCGTCAACAGTCAGGTACAGCTTTACAATGATCTTTAAGTCAGATGTGCCGATGCCTATTGTTATCCCCCATTTCCTTCCCACCTTTCATTGCCTGAACTCTGCCAGAGATCAGTTTGTTCAGCAAGAGATGACCCAGGAGATCTGACCAAGGACTTTTTGAATGTTTTCTGGAACCTTGCAATATAATTGTGCAAAACATAACGTTCACGGAAGTTAGGCCACGACTGTTTGTGGCAAAGGAAGCTCAATTTGTAGGTTGCAGAATTACGTGTCAAAACCACTTAACCTACAGCCGCTGCATGCTGTCACCGAGCACAGCATTGTGATGAGCTTCACAAAGCCTAACCGGCAGCAGATACATTAAACTCCAGCTGGGGTCAGGGCTGTCTTAAGAGCGTTATAGGCCCTCGGGCAAAGCAGTGCACTGGGGCCCCTACACTTCCAGTTTCTTTATGCCAAATCAAATATGCCGTCATGCACTTGCGATGTTCTTCTCCGTTTTCATGTTCTACAATAACACTCTACAATACATAGATTTGTATGAGGCCTCTATGCTCCTGGAGCCCCGGGCAACTGCCCAGCGCCCGTGCGTTAAGACGGCCCTGGCTGGAGTGGATCTGATAAGCTTTGTACCCTCTTTTTGAAGCATATTTTCAAAGGGCACAACCCTTGATCATGCTTATCATGGACCAAGGCTTGGCATTGCCAATGTTGACCTGCCCGTAGGTTGCTCAGAATGTGCCTCTGCAATGAACATCTTGCATATGTCAGAGTGGAATAGTTGCGTTCGTTCTATACCACCCGGCCGTTCGTTCAACCACGGGGTGTGAGCACTGAGGCAAGTCCAGCAATTTGCAACCGTCCTGATCGCTCGAGACCACGGGGTGAGTCACTTTTAACTGCTGTAAATCTAGCGGTGATGATTCATCTGGGGCACTGTGAGTTAGAGGGGTACAGAAATTTGACCCTGCAACAGTGAAGCAAGGTATATTTCCAAATCATGGCGATGTGTTACTTGCTTGAGAACTTGCAAACTAGTGGTGTCCCTGGTCCCCGTCTGGTTCCTCTGTGCTAAAGGTCACAGTTTACAACATGTGCTGACAGGGTCTAGTTGAGTAAGTGGTACACACTGCAGCCCTTGCACACCTGTGGTGCAGGAAGTGAATGCTTGGAGGGGGTGATGGGGCACTGATCAAGCAGACTACTTTGACCTGGATAATGTCAAGATTCGTCAGTAGCTCTTGGAGCTGCACTCTCCTGGGCAAATGGAGTGTATTCCATCAAAATCTTGAAGGTGGAGTGCTTTCTCCACATCAGGAGATCACGACTAGATACCCAGCCCCTTACTGCTCTTGCAGCCAAAGGTTTGGGTGGCTAATTTGCTGAGTTCCTGGTTAATGGAGCACCGCAAGGCATTGGTGATGGGGAACTTGGTAATAGCAATGCCACTGTAAATCAAGCATAGTTGGCTGGACCCTCTCTTGTTTCCGATGGTCATTGTCTCATTCTTGCATGGCATGACCAAAGGACTCCACTAACAAAGGCCTGAGGCAGAAATAATTGGAAAGTATTCCATCAACTTCGACTTAACGTTATGATTGCTGATATTATACTTCAACATACGCTGCCAAAACATTATTACTCTCGCCTCAGGTCTGGAATGCAGGACTTTGCTCATGTTTGAGAAATGGTTATAATGAGGTCTGGAGCCAAGTACCCTTGACAGCCCCAAAATAAGCACTGATCAGCAGGTTAATGGTATCTATACATCCGTGGCAAACACAATGCTAGCATTTATTTCAAGAGGGCATGAATACAAAATAATAACAGGGATGTAATGCTGAGGCTCTATAAGATGCTAGTCAGGCTGAATTTGGAGTATTGTGAGCAATTCTGGGCACCATATTTGAGGAAGGATGTACTGGCTCTGGAGAGGGCCCCGAGGAGGTTTACAAGAAAGATCCCAGGAATGAGTGGGTTAACGTATGTTGAGTGTTTGACCGCACTGGGCCTGTACACACTGGAGTTTAACGTCTAGATAAGTAGGTTACCTTCTGTACACACAAAGAATTCCGCAGATTCACCACCCTCTGACTAAAGAAAGTAAAGATGAAGTATATTATCCACTGAATGCGCAGTTGTAATTCACCAAGGTTACTTCAGCAGAATGTCTCCGTTCCACCCTCTAGATGACCACCAATACTGTGTGATCATAATCGTCTTCATGTTGCCCTCCACATATAACACCGTGACTCCATTTACACAGGAAGGGCAATGATTGTTTTCTTCCAAAGCCATCCACATCCTGAAAAATGATTTATTATTAAAACCGAATCAAACTCAGCACCATAGAGTACCGGCTATTAATATAAATGAAGGCTTTGGAGCTATACGTCTTCACTACTTCTGCTAGTCATGTGGTCAATTACAGAAAAAAACAGATGCTACACATTAAAAAGGACAAAGACTTCCATTGATCACCAATCTGCAAAGAAAACTATCCAGCAACTGGAAAAGCTTCCAATTATACTCAATACACTTTTCAAGTCAATCTGTTGTCTGCTAAAGATAATTGGCTTCAATCGGTTTTCAGAAAACCACAGCAATCAGCCCGCTGGTCCCAAGAGCAATTTAGCAACAAAATAAGACATGGTAGATAACATCATGTAGAACTGAAGGACTTATTCAGCAGCTGATCGTTCAGGATTAGTTCAACAAGAAATCTGCTTGGAGGCCTGTATTTTTCTTCTAATCCCAGTAATTAATCTCTGGATGATAATATCATACTTTAATTCAGATTAGGTCTAGCTGATCCAATGGTGATCATTTGTGGGAAATGGTCTGCATAATTATAAGCATGTTGTGGTGTAATCTCTTTATCATAGAGTCATACAGTATGGAAACAGGTCCTTCGGCCTAACCTGCCTACACTGACCAACATGTCCCATCTACATAGGGTTGCCAACTTTCTCACTCCCAAATAAGGGACAAATCCCCAACGGCAATTTGTTGACCGACTCGGCCGTGGCTGGGTGAATGATGAGTTGGTCCGGCTGCTGCACTGCACACAAAGCCCAGCCAGTGGGCCAGCTGAGGCGTTTTGCCCCAGGCGCGCGACATCGAGCGCAAAGTTCGGCACCCCATCCAACACATGAACCGATAATCGGCCATGAGAAGGAGGGGTGATGGTGTTGGCGGTAAGTGAAGGTCCGAAGGTCGGACAAGTGGCCCGGCTGCCGACCGACGGGGCCACGGTGAAGCGCTGCTGCTGCACTCCATTGGGACGGGTGAGGCGAAGCTGGACGCGGTCCAGTACGGGACAAACCAATTTAGCCCAAAATACAGGATGTCCCAGACAATACGGGACAGTTGGCAACCCTACATCTACACTTGCCTGCATTTGGCCAGCCCTATCCACGTACCTGTCTAATTGTTTCTTAAAGATAGCGATTGTCCTTGCCTCAACTACCTCCTCGGGCAGCCCGTTCCATGCACCCATCACCCTCTCTGTGAAAAAGTTACTCATCAGATTCCTATAAAATCTTTCCCCTTCACCTTAAACCCATGCCCTCTGGTTCTTGATGCCCCCACTCTAGGCAAGTGACTGTGTGTCCACCCGATCTATTCCTCTCATGATTTTATGCATGTTGACATGATCACCCTCATTCTTCTGTGCTTCAGGGAATAGAGTCCCAGTCTGTTCAACCTTCATTCACTATTTTCCCCTCATGTTGCTGAAGTTTATGATCATCAGGAGTGCTTTTATTTGCAGGTGAATATGAAAAGTTAAATGTTTTGATGGTAATGCCCCAAAATCTAGCCCCATACAAGGGCAGAATTTCCTGTGTGACCTCTTGCCTGTACTATTGCACTAATATTATTATGATTATGTTAATTATTTTACGGAAATAAATTTGACATCTGAGTTAGATGACCAGCCATGATCATATTGAATGGCGGTACAGGCTCGTAGGGCCGAATGGCCTCCTCCTGCACCTATTTTCTATGTTTCTATGATATGTTTCTATCTGTTACTGGTTTGGAGCTTCCCGCTGTTCTGCCACCATCAATTAAATTTATCTGAATTCAACTACATAGTGAATATAGTCTGAAGAGCCACAAGAGTGCCCATCGTGATGTTCTACAGATCTCGTGGACCTGATCATCAACATAAATAAAACACTTGCCAAGCCACCTTTCAGTAAAGTGGTGGCGAGCTGTCTTTCTAAGCCACTGTAGTCCTTCTGTTCTAACATCTACTTATCTGGGCGTTAAGCACTTATGATTGCCTTGAGACATTTTATTACATTAGAGGTACTTGAAGCAATTTACTATTATGGCCAGATCAAATATCAGAGGGAAACTCTTATGGTCAATGGATAAGCTAAGCCAGAACCATCACAAACTTCCATTCTTTGCCACTTAGGAACATGCAGTTTATTTTGCACGAGGCTAACACTGGAAGAGTTGCTCAATTGATAGTTTTTTTTTTACACAGATCAGTAATGCTAATTGGAAGGTCATGGAAGGGTAATGATTAGGTTCCTGCCTGGAAACAAGGAACTGCAGATGATGATTAATAAACAAAAGGACACAAAGTGCTGAAGTAACTTAGCAGATCAGGCAACATCTCTGGAGAATGTGGATAGGTAATGTTTCAGGTCGAGACTCTTTTTCTGACTGAGAGACCAAGTTCCTGCCTACGCAACTGATATCATTTCACTCGTTCTAGCGGCACATGTTCCAGTGAGTAATTCATTTCAGATTTAATGAAAAAAAGGTTTGATTTAGTAATGATGGCCATGATACTAAATTATGTACAGATCCATCTAAGTCACTCGCATCTTTAAGGGAAGGACATTTTCTGTAATAATCCTGGATTGAACAATATTCGACCAATATGGTGGTCTCCTACATGCGTCCTCATTTCTGGGGGATTTAAAGGCAGTCAATAAATTAAGACACTACCATTGACATCCACATCCCAGGAACAAATAAGAGACTTCCAAGATGGTGTGGGACATACTGCCAAGATGGCGGCCAATGCAAGCGACTCTTTGTGCGTTAGTCACAGGAGTGGATCTGCAATCGCACATCTCAATCGCTCTACACGTTTAAATCTGTACTGTACACTGCGAACGACTTGATTTTAATCGTGTACTGTCTTTCCGCTGACTGGTTAACGCATCAAAAGCTTTTCACTGTACCTCGGTACACGTGACAATAAACTAAAACTGAAAACTGAAACTGAGATAAATCAAGGCAAATACAAGGTCATAGATCAGCCAAGGTCAAACCATGTGGCCCGCCAAGACGAAGGTTCCAAATGGTCCACTCCTGTTATATTCTTCTGAGATTAAACCCCCCCACCCCCAGTAAGTCTTCTTCTTTCGTGTGGCGTGCACAGCCTAAAGTTGTTGAAAACTTGTAAAGAAGGAAATGCAGATGCTGGAGAATCGAGGGTTGTTCTATTTGATCTTCCGTTTGTGCACGTCGAGTTGATTGCATTAGTTAAAACAGGGCGGACCACGTGAAGGTTGCAATCTTCCACCCCCTCCCCCCCCCAGTAAGTAAACAATCATCCTAAAAGCAAAAGAGGACTTCTCAATATCACTACATATTAGAAATCACCTCCATTCATATCTAGTAAATGTTGAGCTTGCTACTAAACTCTGGGAGTAAAACTGCCCGCCTACCATTGATGTTCGGTGTAGCTGACACACGAAGAAAAACAGTAACTTACTGTCATCATCAATAAGACTATTGGCTGGAAGAAATTCATTTTCCCAGTGGCTTAAATCTATAAACTCAGAACAGCAATTTACAAGACCTGGAATTATTCATTGAACAACTCAACAAAGCAAAAATAAAAAATAAAAAAATCATTTGCAAGTACATTATTTCTGCCAAAGTGATTGGAGTTGAACATTAGTCATTAGGTGAAGCTATAAGTGGATTGACTGGATTCCATGTACTAAGTATTGCAGACCACATAATTGAAGAGCATTTTATGCCTGAATTATGCTGCTTTACTGAAGAGCTTGGCTCTAATGGAGTGAATAGGAATTGCTCCAGTACTCTGCCTCGATTAGAGCTATTATTCTAGAAGAAAAAAGCTCTCCCAAATTGATTTTTCAATTCTTGCATTGGATGTACGCGATAAACCTGCTGCTCTTCCACACATTTCTGCCCCGAAAAGCAAGCACATGGTGAACTCACGAGTCGTAATCCTGGATGATCTGTCCCACAGCCCAAATGGCAGCAAGGTATTCATTTGATTCCATGGAGTTGATGTAATGCAGGGAGCTGGCATCACGAGGGTTTCCATTGGAAGCTGTGAAGTCAATTCCAACCTGAAGAGAAAACACATCACCATGTGAGCATTGCAATTACCCCAAAACAAGTTTCATTCCCATAATTCAAAACAATTGATCCACAGAGATTACCTGCATGAATTACAAGGATGTTGGGAGCTGATAATTGGAGGTATTAGTGCCACTGACCCAGAGTGCCTTCCAATCATTTAATATAAGCACAACTTGAAAAAATAAGCTAGAAACAAGGAACTACAAGTGCTGGTTTTATACCAAAGATAGACACAAAGCGCTGGAGTTACTCAACGGGTCAGGCAGCATCTCTGGAGAAAAAGGATAGATGCCATTTCGGTTCGGGACGCTTTTTCAGACTGAAGAAGGGTTCCGACCCGAAACCTCACCCATCCTTTTTCAAACAAAGATGCTGCCAGACCCGCTGAGTTACTCCAGCCCTTTGTGTCTATCTTTAAAAAGCCGATGGACTGACTATTAAACCAGTGAAAAAACATGCACATCCTCCTTCATCTCAATTATACCATGTAGTTCAACTTTTAGGCAAATATAGGCATGCGCTGCTTTTTAAGGCTTAAGCCCCTGACCCACGATGCGAGTTTACCCAAGAGCTCTCCCGAGTTTAAAAAAAATCTAGCTCGTGGTAAGTAGAATGTACGTAGCGGGTATGTCAGTGCTTGTGGATGTCTCGTAGTGGCTCGTAATGCTAACGGCAGATACTCGGGAAACGCGGTAAGCTCGGGATGTTTTTTCAACGGTGTGAAAAATTTCCAAAAAAATACTCGTGAGTTTGATTTTACCACGAGTTTGATGCTGTATCTCTAAAACCTTTTTGCTCCTGAATAAACATGCTGAATACTTCCCTTCAGAATATGAAAAAAAAACTTGCAATCCAGTTCTAAAATCAAGAAATACACAAACCTCAGAAGACCATCAAATGGATCTCTAGACAGAAGACAAATTATTCAAGCAAATTACATTCAGAGGATTCAGTATTTATACTAATTGTTTATTAAGGAAGCTGTATATTTGTTTACTGTTTAAAGGACTGACATACTATGTTGGAAGGTGCCTATGTCTCCAGTTGTTCAATTAGAAATCCCACAGTCTGGAATCCTTCCAATGCTTAAATGTCACGCTTGTATCTTGAAGACAAACAGTGGACAATATTCAAGCTATGGTCTGATCTAAGCATTCTTTGCTTTAATCAGAATGTAAATCCAATTACTTGACTATGTGGCTCACTATTCTATTGGCATTGTTGACTACTGCCAGGCATGGAATCCAAAACCTTTCTTTTCACCATTTATCTATTTCACCCACATTGGCTATTTTTCCAACCATTGCACATATCTGCTGATGTAAAATGTTATTACATTGCTAACCTGTCCTCCCACTTATTTCTTACAACATATTGTTTATTTTATCCGCTGTTTTATTCACTGCTAGTTTCCACTGATTTTTCAAGGCCAGGTCATCGATAAACATGAAAACAGTAGATCTCAAAGTTGCAAACACTAGATCTCCTTTTGCCCCTGGCATTACTGCTCCTGAGTATTTAATACTCTGGCCAATTTTACATCAATTCCCAGCTTTACCATAATTTCCTGGGTCTTGAGATCGAGTGATAAAGAATTCTCAAATACTTCTTGGAAGTTTCGATGGAGTTGATGTGGATGCACTCTTTCTGATGTCCAGTAGATCTTTTCACAATCGCTTAAGTTTGCTTTTAAGTTTTGTTTAACGATCGATAGCTGGGATTTGAAACTATACCAAATTTCAAAGTATAATGATAATGTCTTGTAATGTTTAGTTTAGAGATACAGCCTGGAAACAGGCCCTTTGGCCCACTGAGTCCACGCCAACCATTAATCACCCTTTCGCACGAGTTCCATGTCATCTCACTTTCTCCTCCACTCCTTACACACTAGGGGCAAATTTTGCAGAGGCCAATTAACCAATAACTTGCCATCTTTGGAATGTGGAAGGAAACCAGAGCACCTGGAGAAAACCCACGTGACTACAGAGAGAATGTGGAAACTCCACACTAACAGCTCTTGAGGACAGGATTGAACCCGGATCTCTAGCACGGTGAGGCAGCAGCTCTCCCAGCTGCACCACCGTGCCACCCTACTAATGCTTCCTGGATGTTTGCTCTAGCTGAGTCTCTTGACTCAGCAACATTTGTTCAGCATTGGAGTTTTCTTCCCGGGAATATTCCCAGTACATTTGTTGAATCTCCTTTATCATTCATGGGGAACTATATGTCCATCCCCGTCCACCACCTCAAACTTTCTAGGAACTTCATCCCCAGCAACACCGCTGATCTCAGGGTGCAGTTAAAGCTTAGGCAGTTGCTTTAGAGCATCTCTCACGCACAATGCTATTAATTTGCTAGTCAGTAGCAAAATAACATCCATAAAAAACAACATCCTGGTGGTTTCTTCTAACAAGCTGGAACAAGTTAGAAACTGCCATCGAGAGACATGCCCTTCTAATTGATGATAGACACAAAATGCAGGAGTAGCTCAGCAGGACAGGCAGCATTTCTGGATAGAAGGAATGGGTGACATGCAAAAAAAGTAAAGATGATAAAGGAAACAGGCTATTGTTAGCTGTTTATATGGTTACGATGAGAAGCTAGGGCGATTTGGGTGGGGGAGGGATAGAGGGAATGCCGGGGCTACCTGAAGTGAGATAAATCAATATTCATACCACTGGGCTGCAAGCTGCCCAAGGGAAATATGAAATGCTGTTCCTCCAATTTGTAGGATGCTGTAGGATGCTGCCTGTCCCGCTGAGTTACTCCAGCATTTTGTGTCTATCTCCAGATTAAACCAGCATCTGCAGTTTCTTCCTACACACTTCTAATTGATCTCAGGATCTCCGTTGGAGCAATTAAGCTGTAATTAACTCTGGGTTCTCACAACATTTGGATACATGGCTTCAAAGAACCATGCTTGTTACATACAGGCCAATCTTAGCAGATGAAATGTGGCACAGTCCTTCTTAAACATTGCAAGCTTCTAATCTATTGCTTTACAGCCCCACGGGTGATTTGAAAATAACTTAAACCTGACAGACAGTTTAAGAATATGCCGATCAATCATAGTTCATTGTAATGACTATTGCAATGGATTATGAAGGTTTAGATTCATTAAGGTCACAATATTTCTGGCACAGCTGAAATTGAAAAAGAATTGTCGTAAAATATGTGTTCCATTTCACATATACCAGAAAATGTTATTAGAAGCAAAGTAATTGAAAACGAATCAGATTGGAAATAACAGGCCCTCAGTCAAGTTTGATCTGGACACAGGAATCCGCCCAGATTCCTGGAAGAAGGCAGACTGAAGAGAGAAGGACAATATCCTGGAGCAAATTTAGACAATGATTATTCTGTAGAATGATTATGCAAGAAGCTGCAGTACAAAATAAGAGCTTTTTGCTCAAGAGTGCTTTGCTGCCATATGTCCCAAAGCAATGAAATTCGTACTTGCAGAATCAGGGGAAGCACAGTGGCGCTGCGGTAAGAGTGGCTGCCTCACAGCACCTGGTTTCGACCCTGGCAACGGATGCTGTCTGCACGGAGTTTCTACATTCTACCTGTGACCACGTGGGTTTTCTCCAGGCGCTGTGGACACTCCAAATACGTACAGATTTGAAGGTTAATTGGCTTCGGTAAATTGTAAAATTGTCCCTGGTGTGTAGGACAGTGTTAGCGTAGGCGGTGATCGTTGGTTGGCGCGTACTCGGTGGGTCAGAGGGCCTGTTTCTGCGCTGTATCTTTGAAGTCTAAATCAGCACAACAGACTGCAAGCAGAGTGCTCAACGCTGGCCCAAACTTTATTTCTTATATATTCCCCCATATCAATATGCTTATCTAACTTTACTTTAAACAAAGTTCAATCAGCTGCAATTGCTACTCGAGGCAGAGTAATCCCTAATGTATAATTGGGCCCCGAGTGAAAAGATTTCTTCAAAGCACTTAGTTCATTTTGCTAATGAGAGCGCTGTGCCACAAACCAGGCCTTCGTGAAATCATCTAATGCCTTTCCGCTGACTGGTGAGCATGCAATAGAAACTTTTCACTGTACCTAGGTATACGTGACAATAAGCTAAACTCAAACTCAACTCAAATCCACTTTTTGTCAGCGCATCCTAAACTGCTGGTGCCTTGCAATTCCCCCTCCCCCTAAAAACACGTAATTTATTCATAATATATGCAGTAAATACAATTTGAATAGGCCTTTCTCTCCCATCATATATTATTGTATGATGTGTCTCATATACTACTCATATTTCCACTTTCCACAAACAATGCACAGATGAAGAGTTTGCGAGGCTCTTGCACTGGGCTCAGCCTCACAATGTATAGAGGAGCAAGAACCTAGACTGTGGTCATTCCCATTTGCGGTGGCTACACTGAGCTTCAGTTTGCGCGCAGGCCTGCAGGTTGGGATGTGCCAGTTGGCAGCATTCGCTGAGAGACATCACCTCACTGTGGAAAACCAACATGTTCCCCGACAGACCAAAGTGCATCTTTCAGCAGCAGTTGACGCTTGTGTCAGGATGTGCCCCAAGGAACAACCAGTCCTGTGTTTTGCAGCTGCTCAGGGAGAACCGCGACAAGGACTACTGCTTCCATTCCAAACCCCCACACCAAATGCCCAGTCCAGAGTGATAATTGACTCACCTGCAATAGTCATATCAAGTTCAGTGTGAGGTGGGACTGTAGATGATATGTGTATACACCTTTAATTGATAGAGACGATGTCCATGCTAACCACCCCCCACCAGTTAGTATAAGTGTAACCCACACGCCCCTAGCTCTCTCTCTGGTGATCGTGACAGACCACGTACAGCTAGGGCTATATGATGTATGATTAATAAAGTAGTGAAGTCCTTAAGGTGTCTGTGTACCTTCTCTACAGGACTGAGGTCCAAAATGTGCATGAAGATTAGACTACAAGGCCTCTTCTCACCACTGGCCAAGTGAAATCTAGGTACCTGTGCCTTAATTGTCTTGAAATAGACACAAAAGCTGGAGTTACTCAGGGATCAGATAGTACCTCTGGAGAAAAGGAATTCGGGTCGAAACCCTTCTGTGTCTGAAGAAGGGCCTCGACCCGAAATGTCACCAATTCCTTTTCTCCAGAGATGCTGTCTTACCTGTTGAGTTACTCCAGCTTTTTGTGTCTATCTTTGGTTTAAGCCAGCATCTGCAGTTCCTTTCCACATCTTAATTGTCTTGGTTCTTTTCTGCAGAATTTCCTGCAAATTCTTAACTGCTTCTGCACTTGCTCTCATTGTTGTTGGAAGCAGCCTCTTTGATGAAGAGTTTGGTCACTGTCCCTAATATCTCTTCCCAATGGCTCAGTGCATTTCTCGACTGATTCCACTCATCCAAAACATTCTGCCACCTTTCACTATCTTCAGTGCATTTTATAGATTAAAGTTGTCGTTGTCTAACAGGAGATTTAATTAGTTAGATTTACCAGCCTCGTATGCTGTGGAAATGTCTCTCTTCCTGGGTTATGCAAAGTAAGCTTGGATAAACTTAAAAAATATATAGCAAAGGTGATTACCAAAGTGCTTTTGTGGTAAAATGCAGCAAATACCGGTTGTCAAGGTAACAAGTTACAGATGAAAGAATCAGAGCTCCAATCACTCTGGATTCAGTGAGAGTGACATAACAGAAGGTCTGGAGACAGCTCTGAAATGCACAACATTTTTTTGCCTGCATGTAAGTACCTGGTTTTAGAAAGCCGCTTGTGTAGAAACCTGTAATAAAGAATAAAACTTACTGCAGGATAGCTGGTGCTATTTTTATTGATTGTCAGATCTTGGCCATGATTCAGAGATATGAATATCCTTCTTCCCAGACTGAATAGTTTTTCTCTTCCAGCAGAGTCAAAATATTAGCACAGGGGATGAGAAAAGCTTTTCTGCTTTTAGGCTCCATTTCAATCGAAACACCCAAGAACAAAATGCTCCACCTCCAGAGTTAACCTTGCTCTGATTAGCAGCCACCAAATGATTTTACTCAAAAACAGACATGAACTGTGCCAATGGCTCAGGCACTGCTGTCTCTCCATAGGCTGTGGCAGGTAGGACTTGTCTCAGGCATAGGAAATAGCTGCTGAGAAAGTGTGGCCTTGGGCCTCAAGCACCAGCGAGATGTCAACTCTAAGGAATGTTTCAAAAGTTCTTTTATTATCATGTGTACCAAGGTAGAGTGAATGTTTCCACATAGATCAGTAAGATTATTGCCAATGCAAAAATCAATCCCAGATTAAGTATCAAATGCGTTGACACCATATGCAAGAATCGCTAGGTTTAGGCCCCAGGTGGCCATAAAGGCCCGTGGCAGATGTTGCTTCCATCCGGATCACCAATGAATTGTCGCTCCCTCTCTCGCCCGGCCTTCTTGCCTTCAGTCATCGTGCCCCGGGGTCGCCTCCCGCAGCCGATCTTGAGTGAGTGACCCGGTTCTCCTCTGTCCAGTATCCGCCATTGTTGCCGACTCCCTCTACCTTGTGGTTCCCGGTCTGCGGAGGTGAGCAGGGGTTCTACAGCGGGTGAGGTAGGCCTGCTGACTGCAGGAATATGGCAACGGCCCGCCGTCCTTGGGAAACGTCTGCCATGCGGTGCACCCTTCGAGAGCTTCAGTGACCTGCCTGTGACCCAACTTAGAATGGGCAGGTTCTTGACTTTTCTCTTTGTCCAAAAAACGGCAGGTGTGAAGAGATTGAAGAGTTGGAGAACTTGCTCCGCGAGATGCAGCAAACCAAACGGCAGACTAATAATCAGTCTGTTCCACTATTTGCAAAACTACACAGAAAAATACAAATAATCCCACCACCATAATACAAAATAAACTAATATTCTTAAATATTATAGAACTATTTCCCCATCCTTATTGAGGATACATTCCATCCTCCTTGGTACCCAGCGGTCCCGGAAATCTCCCATGGCTCCCGTGGACAGCGCATTGTCCCTCTCTAGTACCACCCGGGCACGGACGTAACCCTGGAAAAGGAGCAGGCAAGCAGCCAGCTCAGGCATTGCCCTCTTCTGCCTGGCGCCGTGACTCGCGGATGACCAACTTGGCCAGGCGTAGGAGCAACCCAACCAGGACATCTATGGTCCTACCCTCTCCCCTACCCTCAGGGTGTCCAAAGTGAGGGTGGTGGGTGTGAAGTGCAGCCAGGAGGCAAGGAGCAGCCCCTTTAGATATTGGAACAGGGGCTGCAGCCTCACACACTCCATATACACGTGGAACACAGACTCTTCCAGACCATAAAAGCGGCAAGCGGCTGTCAAGTCTGTGATCCGCGAGAGAAACAGGTAGCAAGGGACTCCTCGGTGCAGTACCCTCCACCCCAGGTCCCCGATGTAGAGGGAGTGTATCCCAGCATAGAGGGACCCCCGCGGGAGGGGGGGGGCCTCGTGACTGGAAGGTAACACCGAGCGCCACTTTGTGTCCAGACGGTGTTCCAGGGCGAGGAAGTGCAGGGAGTGGAGGAGGAGCCCGTACAGGACACGCCTCCCTGCGTCTTGGAGGGAAATGAATGATGTCGAGGAAGAGCGGCTCATGTTGTGTAGGACCGGCTCCTGAGAATGATTACGGCGCCTGGGTCCGACGAGTATTTCCGGCGGATCAGAGGTTTGCTCAGCCGCGAGTCCTCCACACGTTGGAGCTACCCCGACACCCGGTGGGGCGGGACAAGGGCCGGCCACGCTCACGACCGGGCTGTCGCCCCCCGCCGGCGGAGTGGGGCCCCGGTCGACAGCAACCAAGTTCCAGAGTCTCAGCAGGTCCGATAGAAGCCGGGCATCCTCTGCAGGAGAGCACGGCTGATGCCCACCACCGGTATCAGCGGCCCTGTTGGCAAAAGTGCGTCGCCAGCACGTGCCACCCGGGAGGATGCCCGGAGCACAGGTATCTCTGCAGGGTCCTGAGGCGGAGAGCCGCCACCTGGGAGCAGACCCAGTGCTTTCCGTTGCCCCAGAAGAAGTCCACCAACTTCCTCTGGATAATCCCAGCAAAGGTGGCCGATGGGACCAAGGTGGTCAAGAAGGGACCAGAGCATGGGGGCCATCAGTTGGTTTATGACAACACCCTGCCCCGGTAACAAAGCACCCTGAGGAGACCTGGCTAGCGCCCCAGCCGGGCTTGTGTGGGTCTTGCACTTTTTCTAATCTGCACTTTCTCTGTAGCTGTAAAATTATATTTTGCACTCTATTTATTTACTCTTCTGCAGTACCTGATGGACTATTGAATGGTATGGATTGCCTGGATAGTACACAAATAGAGATTTTCACTGCATCTCTGTATTTGTGACAGTAATTAAACCAAAAGCAATAAAAACCTGGCTTCATGCTTCTCTATCAGCAGTGAGTTTCAGAGTTACGGTTTACTTTCATAGTCTTTTATCCACAATTAGACAAGGGTAACCCTGAGAGGTGTGTAAACGATATTTATTAGGACCTGAATCCCATCTCTGGCACAGGAACTTTGGCTATTCTTTCACTCTCACCAAAGTGTTCAATTTTGGTACAGGTATTCGGACAACTGATGCTCCTTTAATAATCCGGACAAAATTATGAGAGCGCACTCCAATCCCCCCCCCCCCCCCCCATCCCCCCACCCCTACCCCCGGACGTTCCCCCGAAAATGTAACACTTAGGCTGGGCGAGGCAGCCGATCTCGACCTCATCAGGACTTCCGCAGCTGATCAGCGGGTTGAATGCTCCCCCTGCAGCTGTGGCTCTGGTCGTCTAGCCTGGCTGGAGCCGGCAGATCCGTTCCCATAGCTGACTTCTAAGGCCAACTTTGCGTTCACTCAGTATCTCGGCGGCCAAGGCGGACCATTGGACTCCTCAAATGCTGTGACCCCCGTTGATCCGGCAAAAACGGATAATCCAGAAAGTCTCTGGAATCAAGAAAATTGGTAGTTGACCCGGTAGTAGTACTTCACTGCCATCCTGACGGTGAGCAATCACAGAAATCAAACTCAGCGTGCTTCTGATCTCTCAGTCTTTTTAAAACCTAATGCGTTTGTAAATGCCAGAATGTTGCAGGGGAGTAGAAAATCAAGAGACTCCTGAGAGACTCCTTTAGCACCCGAGTGGTGTAGTATTTCTAATGCAGGTAATTATTTAGAAGGTTAAACATATATATATATATATATATATATATAAACATATATATATTTGAAGCAACCACCACTGTGAAGCAGGAGAAAAAATAAGGGACCAGACTAATGTTGACCAAAGTGATCTAGGATCATTCTGACCTTGAGTGAATGTTGTTATATTCCTGGATGAGACAAACATTGCGAGCAAATAAAAAATCTCAAGAAAATATTATAAGCCATTTTAACGCCTCCATTCTGCTAAGTGACTTTTAGGTAACTGGAAATGAAAGCTGCAAAAATAGGAAAGGAAGCACTTATCAGGATCACAATCTCAAATTCACAATATAAAGAAGAATAAATAACAAATAACATGCCGATCATAAGAAAATAAATTCATTTCAGAGTTAAAAAGGGCAGCAACCTCGATTGATTCTCTCCCAATGTTTTTATTGCAAAAGGCCAGCATTCAATGAGCACAGAAAGGATTAGTTCAAAGCACCAGCATCGCCCGACAAATCATCTTATCTCAATTGGATCTGAATTCAAGCTTGTTGCAGTGAATAGACAGTCTCACTTGATATCAAAAATATATTTGGTATCAGTCTAGGCATGTGACTACACAGGAATAATACAAAATGTGCAGCAGAATATAAGAATTGGTGCTGTCACCACATAGATACACCAGCCATGCATTCCATGCTTCTTATGGCTTCATTGTTGCCATATTATGTACTGCGGAGTTATTGAACGTATTTAGCCCAGTCCGTAAATGAACCACGCAACGTGGAATTGAGTCCGCTTCCAGGAAAGACCCTCATTGATTCCCGGCCTTTGTCAAATTAATTATTCATATCCCAGGGGTTTAAATGGTCTCAATTATCCTCTGCTGGACATCTGCATTTAATTACAATGCAATGAATTATGCTGGAAACTGTCCTATGCACACAATGGATATCCTCTTCTCCCCTCTCCCATCAGGCAAGAGGCACAGAAGTTTGAAAACGCATGCCTCCAGATTCAGGGATCGTTTCCTCCCAGCTGTTATCAGGCAACTGAAAGGCCCTCTCATCGGCTAGAGTGTGGTCCTGACCTGCCATTTACCGCATTGGAGACCTTTGAACTATCTATAATACGATTGTATTGGACATTATCTAGCACTATTTGATCAGTGCACTGAGACAGCTTGGTTGCAATAATGTATAGCCTTTTCTTTGATTGGAATGCAAACAAAAGCTTTTCGCTGTATCTCGGTACACATGACAATAATAAACTAAACTAAGGAGCAAGTTGAGGCACAACAAACCTGCCTAGGTTCAGGTATAACCACTTGACATGGTACAGAGAAACAGTGGAGGCAGTGATAGAGTCCCAAAGTGAGCTCAGGCCTGCTGCACAAGAGGCTGATATGGCTCTCGCCACTTACATTGCCCTTGCAATCGGACATCCAAGGACATCCTCCAAACCATCAGCTAAAGAGTTGCCTCCTGGAATATACGGTGCGTTACTTCAGGTAGACCTCAAGTCATCTTGTTTTTTTTAACATGGCCTCTTTTCGCTGCCCTATATAATTTATGTATCATTTATGTTTTAATGTGTGGTCTGAGTGTATGTGCCTGTGATGCTAATGCAAGAATGATTTTCATTATACTTTTACCTTGCCGACATGTGTAAATGACAATAAACTCAACTTGAATGGCAAATGAGTGTTTTTTTTTTCCTTCACTCCGCTGTCAGTCACTTGTTCTGCATTTGTCTTCCTTGAGTACTGAGAAACTTCTGAATAGGAACCTCTGAACAAGCCCTGCACAGACTTAATGGACCCCATGCATACCTCCTCCTGTTTATGTGTTCTACCAACCTCTACCACTTCATTTTGGTGGATCTTGGAGCACACGCACCACCTTTTCCTTGGCAAGTTGCTGTTATAACACAGCATCATAGTATGGAGACCAGAATGGAGCTAGGGTAAATGAGTGTTGAATGGCTGGCATTAACTTGAAGCGTTTGTCACCATTTTGTATAATTCCACATGACTCTCTGTTGTCACAATGGTGTTGCAGGCAGCTTTAAGGGCCGGACCCCAAGATCGCAGCTGCCTGACTAAGTGCTACCAGCTGGGTGACATTGCTGTGGGATGGATCATTAGTAAAGGGTGCCATTTCATAATTAAACACAATCATAATGTTTAATACAGGTGGTATTAGAAGATTACATTGTAAGTGGTAATTTAGTCTCATTGCTGCCAAATCCCAGTAGACAAATGCTCATGTTGTAGAATTTAAAGCCATCTTAAAGGGGAGCAGAGAGATGGAGAAGTTCATGAAATTTAGGATATTTTAAAGCATAATGTCTTGGTAGCACAACCAAGAATTATTGCCTTTGGAATGATCAAGAGGGCAACACATGTTCTAGACATCCCCAAGAGATTCCAGAGAAAAGGATCAATGAGAGGGAATGAAGATCATTCACATTGGTGTATAAACACAGGGTAGTTTAGATTTTAATTGGAACGCTGTCTTAATATTGACCATTGGTTTGCCTAGAAATAGGATTACTTTAAAAAAAAATACAATGAGATTCATAAATGTAATTCAAAATGGGCCATTCTCTGGGTGTTTCACTGTTTATGCTCTAAGACCAGAGGGGAAACTGGGCACAGGCAAGACCTGCTGTTAGATGGTGCGTACACAGGGCCCATAGACCACTCATATTGTGAGGCTTCTCACGGTTGCCATGCAGTTTCCTTCAGAGTTAAACCAGAAATAAGGAAATACTAGCAGGGTGAGTTCTTCAAGCCTGCCCTGCCATTCACAAGTTCATAAGTCATAGGAGCAGAATTAGGCCATTCAGCCCAACGAATCTACTCCGTCATTCTATCACGACTGATCTATCCTTCCCTCTCAACCCTATTCTCCTGCCTTCTCCCCATAATGCCTGATCCCCTTACTAATCAAGAATCTCTCAATCTCTCAATCTCTCCACTTTAAAAATACCCATTGACTTGGTCTCCACTGAATTCAACAATTCACCACCCTCTGACTAAAGACATTCCTCATCTCCCTTCTAATGGGCATGTCCTTTATGTCATGGATGAGCTTCTTCCTTAGCTACATTTTCCTGACCCATACCCACTTCCTTTGATTCCTCAATTATCCAGAAATCTGTCTATCCCTGTCCTGAACACAATCAGTGACTGTGTCTGCACAGTTCCCCATGCCATAGAACTCCACGGATTCACCAAGCTGTGAATGAAGAGATTTGTCTTCATTTCAGTCCTAAACGGCCGACCCATTACTTTGGATCTCTGGCTCCTGATTCCAGGAACATGGGAAGAGGGAACCTAACTTAGCTAAGTTCCCCTTCTAGATGGGGACCTACTAGGCTCTCCTTTGTTTCCCTACTTAGCTAAGTTCCCCTTCTAGATGGGGACCTACTAGGCTCTCCTTTGTTTCCCTACTTTCAGAATGACATTTCCATTTTGGAAATCCAATGGTATGGATCTGCTGGTCTCTTCACATCACTTCATTTATGTTCTGATTTGTAAACTAACCTGACAGTCCATTACCTCCTTGCCCCCAAAACTATCAACCATACTCATCCCTCGACTTAACTTCAGTAAATCCAACTGCTGATTCCAAATCCTACTGCTGACATCTGACCCCAATAACTACTGATCAACCTAATCTGCTATTTGGATACACAGCATGGAAACATGTCCCTCGGTCCACCAAGTCCGCAACGACCAGCGATCACCCCGTACACTAGCACTATCCTACACACCAGGGAAAATTTACAATTTCTTTCTACAGAAGACAATTAACCTACAAACCTGTACGTCGTTGGAGTGTGGGAAGAAACTGGAGCACCCGGAGAAAACCCACGTGGTGACAGGGAGAACGTACAAACTCCACACAGACTGTACCCATAGATAGGATTGAATCCGGGTCTGTAATGCAGCAACTCTAACACTACACCTAGCCCTTACCTGCTAACGCTACTGACCCTTAATCCACCTCACCCTTTCAACTCCATCTCCTCTCCCTTTTGACTCCCTCATTTCCAGTATTAGGCCATGCTAGGACATGAAGGACGAGCCCTCAAGTGCACAAGGCCTGCTCAACAGCATCATGCGCCACTGAACTTTCCAACCATGGCCCTCAGACAGGAAGTGCTGGTGTAACTCAGCGGGTCAAGCAGCATCCCAGGTCAGTACCCTTCTTCAGTCTGAAGAAACGTCACCTATTCATGTCCTCCACAGATGCTGTCTGACCTGCTGACTGACTCCAGCACTTTGTGTTCTCTATATCTGTGGCTTTGTTCAAAGTTTCCAAAAGAGCCGATAAAGTTAACAATAAAATGAAGTCACAGGGAGATAAAATGCTCAAAGTTGAAGAGTTTAGTTTCTTCCTATCTTAATACTCTGCAGTGTAAAAACAATAGACTAATGGTTCGAGCCATGGGTGTAATCTGAAGGGGCCAAGACACCAAAAGAAAATACTTTCCAAATATAGAGCTGCCAGAGGAGACCATGC
Source organism: Okamejei kenojei (assembly GCA_035221665.1). Lineage (NCBI taxonomy): Eukaryota > Metazoa > Chordata > Chondrichthyes > Rajiformes > Rajidae > Okamejei > Okamejei kenojei. The sequence goes on from CM069147.1 coordinate 15,156,225, forward strand.
AGCCTCAGAATCACACCACTCTTGGCCTCAGTTTCTCGTGAAGCACAGAAAGATCTGTGTGACCCTGCTAGAATGTCTGTGAGTAATTGTGTTCGACTCTCAAATAAATGCTAGATTGCAGGGAAGCCGACAAAAAGAAAAGTCAACACCAAGATTAGTCTCTTGTGGTGTCATAAATTTGTAACAGCTCTGTGTAGATCTCTTGGGGGTTACTACTAAGCAGAGAAACATTAAAAAACCCAAAAAACAAAAATGTTTCACAAGGTTTTCTCACAAGACTATTTCCATTCTAGATCATTTTAGAGTTTGAAATCTCTTGTGGCCTTACCGGTTGTTGCTGTTGACCTCTGTATCAAGTTAAAATCCAATATTCCCAGCTCTCTACTTTGCAAAGCCTCTCCATTTTAAAGAATAGAACTGGGAATGTCGCCTTTAACCTGCTGCAGAGTTCAACAGCAACAATAGGTAATAGGTACATCAGAAACATATAAAATTATAAAAGGACTGGACAAGCTGTTACTTAGATAATTGTTATTTGTGATTTCATACCGCTGCTTTGAAGATTGACGTGCATGCGCACTGGCGGGGGTTCTTCACGTAATCACCAATGCAACTCCTCATAAAATCAAGATCAAACCTTCAAACTGGTAAGTTCTCGTTTAATCTTACCAGTTTGACACATTCACACGACCACTGAATGGAGTCTAGTCTTTGGCCAAGATTTTCCAGGCCACATTGAGTAAACCCCGGCAAAAGGTGGAAGCTACAAGCTGAGGAAAAGAAAATCTGATTACAGAGGGAGCAAGGTAAAGATGGCATGAACAAGTTGAACCAATACAAGTTGTAACAAGAAGTGTCCAGGTACCATATGTTGGTATTTCCTGGGAATTATTCCCTCCAACCTGTATCATTCTCTCCTGGAGCATTTTAGAGTTTGAAATCTCTTGTACATAGAAACATAGAAAATAGGTGCAGGATATATACAATTGTCAGTGTTAATACCTGCATAAACCAGAACCTGCTGCAACCACCTTGAAATAGTCTGAACCGACCTTCCCTTATGTGGTTGCTTGTCGATTAATAAACAATGCTGATTCCAACACTTCTTGGAATTCTGGTGGCCTTGATATAATATAGCAAGCCTGTCCTCCCATATAGACATGAGACCGCGTGGTATCCAAAAATGATCTTAAATCCTGCCACTCCTGGTCTGCTCTGCTTGTGTAGATCAGGATGTAAAATGTAATGGCACCTGCATCCTATCCTATCTAGCCACAGGGTTTGCAATGTTTGCCCTCGTTGTGCTGATATTAGTGTCATGACTAAGGATGTAGCTGGAACACCCTGGTGAAGTAATGTTCACACATTTTCAATATCCAAACTGCATATTCTTGTAGTGGGAGAACTTGTGTCAAGATCTCTTTAACAACTCGATATCCGGGGTTGAACCCGACAGAGTGGTTCCGTTTGTTGCAGCTGTAGTGTCTCTATAACTGAATTATTGTCAAATACCATTTAAGAATGAACTGGAAGACGTCAGTAATCTGTATCGTATTAATTGTAACATTAACAATTAAACAAAACCGCTTCCGATCCCCTCAATAGGAATGTACTGTTTTTTTGGGTGCTATCCCTGCACTCTGTAGTGAGCACATCCATCGCTTGATGTGACAACCTGAGCCGTTAGTCAATGCATTCAGAATGTGTAAGTCAATAATTGTTTTATTATGCAGAGGCCGGTGTCCTGAATCACAGTTTGAACCAGCAAAGTTTTTGTTTCTTAGAATAACGTATACCGTTGTATTATTGTGGCTTATGAAAGCAGGCAACATGGCTGCTTAGCCAGTCCGACAGTACGAACCCAAAGCGAGGTCTTGCTGACTGTTTTAAGACCCGACTAATGAGACAAAATGGAGGAAGACATAAAAGAACATTCCTCCATTTGTAGCGAGAATGTATTTCTCCGCACTGTTGTGCCACATATTTTTGCAATCATGTGGATATTCGATGTAGCATTGAATCATACTTTCATAATACTTTTCTATGTTGTCATTGATCTGAACTGGATGATACACCAGTGGCAAAGGAGATGAGGCAATTTATTACAGGATACTTTTACTTGATTGCCATGTGACTAACATACGCCACCACCGTAGTGTAACAACTTGAAGTTGAGCATGTAGAATATGTATATTCGCTCAATAGCCCCTTCAATGTAAACTTTATTTTTAGAAAAACCCTTGCAGGTTTTGACTCACCCGAGTCAAAAAGGGGCTGAATGAGTCCTTTCTCCACCAATTTTACTCCCTGCCTGGGGACCGACGTCTGTGAGCCGCTGACCGCACTGTCAGCGACCCTGGCGTTACTCACTTGCCATTCCACGGCATCCTCGCAGGCTGGAAGCCGCTGATCTCACAACCCGATCTTTTGCCGGTATTCTGCTTCAGGAGCGCTGCCCTGCCGGTCTGGTGCTTGCGCCAATGCGGCTGACGTACTGACGCGCATGCGCACTGGCGGGGTTCTTCACGGAATCACTCACGTGACTCTGAAGTAAAATCTGTGTGTGAGTGGATAGTCAGGTATTGCAGCTTATCTTTGTTGAGGTAGGCAATTCTTTGGGCAATCTTTGATTCGGCTAACTAGAGTAAACTGGGTATTGTTTGTCATCAGCATCTTGCTTTTGAGCAACTTAGTATTCTCCACACATGCACCATTTCGACTGCCTTCATCACACCTGCTATTGGCACTGGCCCACTTGCTCAGGAGCAAAGATCATATAAGGATCATACTCCTTTTCTCCATAGATGCTGCCTTCCCTGCTGAGTTTCTCCAGCATTTTTGTCTACTTTAGATGTTTCCCAGCACCTGCAGTTCCTTCTTAAATATAAAGATCTTTGCTCAGGAGGGATTTCACAAGCCCACCACTTGGTTTTAGCCCATCCTTAGAGCATATAGACTGCAATAGACAGGGTTTGCATCTAACTCTGATACAAATAGTCACATTACACCCTCACCACCTGTGCAGTTGTCTTCATACATACTTGCATTTCTCTCCAACAAAAGTGTGTTGTTGGTGCATCAATAGTGAAAGCATTTTTTCAATCCAGCTCAAGTTGTCTCAGTCATTTACCCTCATTAACGTTGGTCTCTTTCGTAGTTTGCCACAATTATTTTAACTGCATACACTGTTCACCCTATTTTCCCTACTGTCTATAATTGTCAGTTTAGCTATACCTTTTATTCAGGCACGTGCCGTGAGTAATTACTCAGGGTAGGCAGTCAGCCGGCTTTCAAAAAAAAATCTTAAACCGCGCATGCGCAGATGGTTCTCTTCGTAAAAAATAAAAAAAAAGTAACAATTCAATTTTCCCAAGGCTTCTCAATCTCCTTCATTTTCTAATCACTGAATGGGTGGGGGACGGAGGATGAAGGCAGGTGGAGAGATGGTGGGAAAAACGGGAGCACACCGGGACGTTGAATCAGTTGTCATATTATTGAATGACAATACTAGTTCAAGGGCCCATTTGGAGGGAGAGTTCCTTTCACAGCGTGTGGAGAGTCTGTGCCAGGGGTTAAAGATGCGGGGAGGGCAGGAGTGTTGAAAAGGAGGGGGGTCAGAGATCATGTCAGACTCACTCACCGCTGCCGCAGCGCTCCGGGCACGGACAGCAGGACTGGCCGCCACTTCCCGTGATAGAAGCCGCTCGGGTGCGAGGGGCCGCCGGGACCCGACAGCAGAACCGGCTGCCATTTCAAGTGCCTTCTGCCGGCCCGCTCACCTCTGGCAGTTCTGTCCGTCTGAACATCTCTCACCTGCCGCTCGCCGGCTTCGCTCATCTCAACCGCGTCCCGCAAATCCTTACATTCCCACAGCCAAGTAACCTCAACTGGTCCCGTGAGCGCGCTGTCGGAATTTAAAGATTTGCGGGAAGCCAGCCGGCGGGCGGCAGGTGAGAGATGTTCAGTTGGAGACACTGCCAGAGGTGTCGGGGACCAGCAGACGGGGCTGAAGTGGCAGTGTACCGGCGGCCGCTCAAAGTCAGTCACCCGAGCTGCTTCCTTCCTCGGAAGTGGCGGCCAGTTCTGCTGTCCGTGCCCGGAGCGCTGCGGCAGCCACCCAAGCTAATTCACTCCCCGGCCACAATAATACCATATTGCAGTCTGAAGAAGGGTCTCGACCCGAAACGTCGCCTATCTCCTTCGCTCCTTAGATGCTGCTGCACCCGCTGAGTTTCTCCAGCCTTTTGTGTACCCTAGCAATTACAGCACGGAAACAGGCTATCTCGGCCCTTTTACTCCGTGCCGAACACTTACTCTCACCTAGTCCCATTTACCTGCACTCAGACCGGAGCGTGGCAAGTGGGTTACTGACCCCAATCCCCTCCTTCACAACGCCAGACTCCCCAAACACTGAACGGAGCTCTCCCCCCACCCCGGGAAATACAGCATTTAAAAACATAAAGCACCAAGAAATGCACTTCCCACGTTATTGGTACATTAGGTCCATTCTTCACTCTGTGTTTCCTGAGATACTATTAAAATAATGGCAATCCATATTTGAAAATCCCACCAAGAAACTCGCGCTGGGCATGCGCATCAGGCTGCTGCGCCTGAGCTGTGCTGCAAAGGCAGAATGTCCGCTGCCTTCAGCTCCCCTTGAAACTGACGGCTCAGGCAGCGCTGACGGCCCGTGGGTTGCACAGTCCTTCACGTGTTACAAGCGCTGCGGATGAAAGGCACGGAGAATTATGCCTACCTAATAGATCGATCTCTTACATAGGCATAATTCTCCCATGCCTTTACTATTTATATTTAAGAATTGCCATTTCATAATTTTAGTCAGGGTAGGCAGTGCCTACCTTGCCTACCCTGACGGCACGAGCCTGCTTTTATTAATAGTATCTCGCTGAGCCTGCTGGAATATTAACCAGTCATTACTAAACAATCTGCATCCGTTTTATTTCACATGTCATTGCTCTGGCTATGAATCAGCATCTTCACTTATGAGTTCATCTATTTGCTGCCAATATTGATTGTGGCATGAATTCTGTCGAATTCTAAGTTTCTCATATGCTTGGAATTTGATTTCTATTAAAAAAAAGTTTTTACTATCAATTTCAATTACTGCGGAAATTGCTTTTGCTGATTGACTTAATGTGAATCACAGGGTGTTGAAATGTGACCTTTCTGCCCATAGAAATACTTAGCTGTTCTCAGGTGACTAGTACAATAATGGCCATTGCAATGAAAGCAAATGAGCTGGTCTAACCAATACAATTTTGATTTGGTTTAGTTGCCTTATGCTTTGGATGGCTCTCTAACTGTGGGCTGCAATAATTTTGGTTGTTTGCACTGAACATAATTCTCTTGCAATCCATTTATTTCTCCCCTCCCCTCCCCTCCATCCATCTGGACTCCCAACTATTTCTCCCCTCCCCATCTCATCCTCTTACATTCTTTTCTCTGGCTTCACAATTCTTCAATCCTGTTTCACACCTTCCGCATTTATCTCAAGCCTTTGTTCCAAGCATCTGCCTCTCAAAACCCCCCTTTGCTGGTGTCCATTCTCATCGTTAATTTAAGAGGCACAAAGAGATACCAGCCGACTTACTCTTAAAAGAACTTAAACTATAAAATAGTTCTGACAAAGAGTCTTCAATCCGAAATGCCAACTTTGTTTCCCTTCCCACAGATATTGTCTGACCTGCTGAGTATATCCAGCATTTTCTGTTTATGCCTAATGCCCCTGTCCCACTTAGGAAACCTGAACGGAAACCTCTGGAGACTTTGAGCCCCACCCAAAGTTTCCATGCGGTCCCCGGAGGTTTTTGTCAGTCTCCCTAATGGTCGAAAGTGATTTCCGTTCAAAAAATCGGTAATTTTTTAGTCGAAGCCGGTTGCGATGCTAGTTGAAGTTGGTTGCCGGAGGACAAAAACATCCGGGAACCTTGGGTGGGGCGCAAAGTCTCCAGAGGTTTCTATTCAGGTTTCCCAAGTGGGACAGGGGTATTAAATCAATTTACATGTTGAGATTTGAAGATTTACCATACACTGAACATCCACGACAATGTTACATTTGTGCAAAGCAGACACACCACAGCACTCTCCTGTCCTATGGGTTTCACACCAGTAACCCCGCCCAGAGATGTCACTCTGATTGATCCTTGTCAATGACCAGGAGAGGCCAATCCTCAGCATTATTGGTAACAACTGGGTCAATAGACAATTAGCTGATATAGGATGGCCGCTTGAACCTATGAAACCCAGGCATTCTAGCAAGAGGGGAGAAGGGGGACAAAGTGGGACGCCATCACACAAACCATCCTCCCTTCTATTGACTCCATTTACACCTCACGCTGCCTCGGCAAGGCCAGCAGCATAATGAAGGAGGAGTCACTCCCTGGCCACTCCCTCTTCTCCCTTCTCACATCAGGCAAAAGGTATAAAAGCGTGAAAATGCACACCTCCAGATTCAGGGACAGTTTCTTTCCAGCTGTTATCAGGCAACTGAATCATCCCACCACAACCAGAGAGAACTACTATCTACTAGTTGCCGAACTACTATCTACCTCTGATGTCTCTCGGACTATCCTTGACCAGACTTTGCTAGCTTTGTATTGGACAAAACGTTATTCCCTTAACATATAACTATACACTGTAAATGGATTGATTGTAATCATGTATTGTCTCTCTGCTGATCAGTTAGCAACAAAATGCATTTCACTGTACCTCGGTACACATGGCAATAAACTAAACTGAAATGCCTCCCTGACAGCTGTGCTCCCCTGTTGCAGGCTCGAGGAAGGCTGAGCCACTGGGACAAACCCGAGACCACCAGTGCCACCATGTGGTGAAGACTGGGCTGCCAGGAAGAAACCCTAGTCACCCAGCACCTCTCCTGAGGTTAAATCTGAGTGGCCAGTGCAAGCCTGAGATGCCAGAACATCCTCTTGCCCACAGACAATGAAGGACTGTGCCCACACGGGCAAAGGCTGGCCGCCACAATAATCCAGAGACCGTTAGCACCGCCTCTTCATGCCCAAGGCTGAACCGTCAGGAGGAAACCCGAGATCGCCAGCTCCCCCTTTTGAGGCAAGGGTGAACTGCAGGAAGAAGCCCGATTGCCACACCTCCTCCTTCGCAGACAAGTTCAACTCCAAGTTACATTTATTGTTACATGCACCAATTGGTACAGTGAGATTTGAGTTAAGACCATGACTAAGCTGCTGGGGCATGACTAAGCTGCTCCAACATTATCACACATGTGCTTTCATGGTGAGGAGCAGTGCCCCATGGGTTGGTCTTGGACTGCCTTACCACTGTAAATAAAATATATCACGTCAGTTCACCCTACTACGAGTGTCGGTGTGCTCACTGTTGAACCTCGCGTCAACCCCTACGCCACAGTTCAAAGTGTGGACCCACATGTGGATATAGCGTACTCATACAAATGATACACTAGCCTTGTTCTAATGCCAATGGACTCAAATCTTGCCTATCGTTTTATACCATGGGAAAGAAACGTACATTAAATTGAAGTAGAGGCAAGTGAGGTGGGCGGAAGCAAAGCAAAAGGAAAAAACAAATTATTGGTTGCAGACGGCTGTGAAGGCCAAGTCAACGGATATTTTTTTAAGGCAGAGATAGATACATTCTTGATTAGTACGGGTGTCAGGGGTTATGAGGAGAAGGCAGGAGAATGGGGGTTGAGAGGGAAAGATAGATCAGCTGTGATTGAATGGTGGAGTAGACTTGATGGGCCAAATGGCCTAATTCTGTGCCATGAAATAGAGTGAAGAAAATAAAAAAATTACTATGGGAAACGAAGACCGTGAGAGAAATGATGAATGAGAAGATAATCTGCAAGTTAGGAACAGCAGAGTGGTGCGGCTACTGTATTGCTCATTAAATTCATGAACTGTGACACCACGAAATAGCACCAGAAAAAAAAGCAACCAAAAACTACTGAGATGCTGATTTGGTTTGGCTCAGGTCATCTATTTTGCTATAAATAACTAATTGTTTACTGTAATTTTCTGTTTAACACTGACATCCCACTGTGTAGGATCTGGAGACAAAATACTTCTAACAATTTTGTGTAATGCCTCTAGCCTGCCAAGATGCCTTCAGGTAACTGTAATTCGAGGCTCACATTTCAGGAACGGAAGTGGAATCATTTATTGAGATCACTTGCTCCAACACCTTGTCCTGAAAGGAAAGTTCTTCAGCAGATGTCAGCAAGTAATAGATTTTTTTAAATGCATTGATTGTCAAATGTACATTTTTTATCAGCTTGGCATAGGGCAGAGGTTTCAGTGCTTCTATTGTACAAAGACTAGGATCTATCAGCACAGTAAATACATAGCAAACCATTTCACACAATCACATCACCATAGAAACCACCTTATCTTCCTCTATCTCTTGCTACTCAAATTTGTAAGAATACAAGCTCTTGTATGAATTCAAGACGATAGATGGATGGACTGCTAAATACCAAATATATCCCTATTATTCAAGGACATTGAATCATCTGAAGATATTTATATAAAGCAACATCAGAAATGCAAAAAATGCAGATAAATATAGCTTTTGTTAGCGATCTTTTTCTTACTTCCATATTACATTTTCATTGTTTTTCTTCTGTTAAGTGCATTCACATTTTGTTTCTGTTACTTATTATTTCCTCAGTACTTTCTCTATATGCTATCATCTCCTTCATTGCTTCCTGCCCTTTGCTCCCCTAGACGTTCATTACAATGGCTTGTACACATGCCTGTTGATCACTTGGAGCCATTACAATGCTGTAACACACTCCTTGAACTGTGACAAAGTCGGCTTTAGAAACATAGAAACATAGAAAATAGGTGCAGGACGAGGCCATTCAGCCCTTCGAGCCAGCACCGCCATTCATTGTGATCATGGCTGATCGTCCCCTATCAATAACCCGTGCCTGCCTTCTCCCCATATCCCTTGACTCCACTAGCTCCTAGAGCTCTATCTAACTCTCTCTTAAATCCATCCAGTGATTTGGCCTCCACTGCCCTGTGGCAGGGAATTCCATAAATTCACAACTCTCTGGGTGAAAACGTTTTTTCTCACCTCAGTCTTAAATGACCTCCCCTTTAGTCTAAGACAGTGGCCCCTGGTTCTGGACTCGTCCCCACATTGGGAACATTTTTCCTGCATCTAGCTTGTCCAATCCTTTTATAATATATATGTTTCTATAAGAACCCCCTCATCCTTCTAAACTCCAATGAATACAAGCCTAGTATTTTCAATCTTTCCTCATATGACAGTCCCGCCATCCCAGGGATCAATCTCGTGAACGTACGTTGCACTGCCTCAATCACAAGGATGTCCTTCCACAAATTAGGAGACCAAAACTGTACACAATACTCCAGATGTGGTCTCACCCGAGCCCTATACAACTGCAGAAGAACCTCTTTACTCCTATACTGAAATCCTCTTGTTATGAAGGCCAACATTCCATTAGCTTTCTTCACTGCCTGCTGTACCTGCACGCCAACTTTCAGTGACCGGTGTACAAGGACGCCCAGGTCTCGCTGCACCTCCCCTTTACCTAACCTAACCCCATTGAGACAATAATCTGCCCACTTGTTTTTGCCGCCAAAGTGGATAACCTCACATTTTTCTATATTATACTGCATCTGCCACACATCTGCCCACTCACTCAACCTGTCCAGGTCACCCTGCAACCTCCTAACATCCTCTTCACAGTTCACACTGCCACCCAGCTTTGTGTCATCCGCAAACTTGCTAGTGTTGCTCCTAATTCCCTCTTCCAAATCATTTATATATATGGTAAACAGTTGCGGCCCCAACACCGAGCCTTGCGGCACTCCACTCGCCACTGCCTGCCATTCAGAAAAGAACCCGTTCAATTCCTACTCTTTGCTTCCGGTCTGCCAATCAATTTTCTATTCATGTCAACACCCTACCCCCAATACCATGAGCTCTAATTGTAGTCACCAGTCTCCCGTGCGGGACCTTATCAAAGGCTTTCTGAAAGTCTAGATACACTACATCCACTGGCACCTACCTACGTGCCAAGTTGTCTACCCCTTGACCAATCACTGTTCTGCAATGTGCAGTAAAATGACTTAGAAGTGATATACTCTTGGCACAGCAACAGTGTTCCTTGTTTACCCTCCCGGTCCCTTGACTGAGCTACAGGGGTAAATTGAGCAGGCTAGGACTCTATTCCTTGAAGCACATTAGGATGAGGGGTGATCTTATACAGGTGTACAAAATCATGAGAGAAATAGATTGGATAGAGGCACACAGGCTCTTGCCCAGAGTAGAGGAAAAGATTTTTCCACATAGGGTGGTGGATGTATGGAATGAGCTGCCGGAGGAGGTACTGGTGCTATCACAACATTTTAGAAACATTTAGACAGGTTAGGGCAGGTTTAGATGGATATGGGCCCAATGCAGGTAGGTGGGACTACTGTCGATGGGACATGTTGGTCGGTGAGGGCACATTAGCCCACGTCTACATTGACCACCAAGCAGCCATTTATACTTCACTCCTATTTAATGCTCACCAGATTCCCATCAACTCCACCCATGATTTTACCACTCGCCCACACACCAATTTGCAGTGACCCAATCATCTTCCAATTTGCATATCTTTGGTATGTGGGAGGAGACCAGGGCACCTGGAGGAAACCCATTTGGTCACAGGGAGAACATGCAAACTCCACACAGACAGCACCGTAAGTCAGGAATGAACCTGGGTCACTGGAGGTGTTGTATTCGATCTACAAGCTGCGCCACTTGGCCCCTCTCTTGTACACTATGAACCACTTGTGGAAGTTGTGATATATGCCGTACAAATGCAAGTTTTATTTTTCTTTCTTTTCCTGCTATCTGCAGCAGAAACCAGTCTAGGAAGGAAAAAGTAATAATTCAAAATTACACACTAAAAAGAAACATGTAAAATTGTCCAGAAACCTTCAGGCATGTAATATTGTTTGCTCATTATAAGAGATGTTGCCTTCACCAGATTAAAGGAAGACAAATTAAATGATGTATGCAGTGTCTCAGAAAACATGCTACACTTTATGCCTCTAAGTGAATTAATGTTGTTTAATGGATCACAGCAGTAATTTGAATCAAATTGATCCGAATGAAATTGCTCCAATTCTCATTTCACCGTTGCTAACTGCAAGATGCATGCAAAATACAAGGATGAGCGAAGAAAGATAGGCCTTGGGCAACAGAGCAACGATATTATTAATCTGTTGTAGCAGACTGAATCTTGCCAACTGTGACACATAATGTTTATCATCCTGATATATTTATTATGTAGCTGGAAAAACTCAAGCCCATCAGCCAAGAACAGTGGAGTTACAAACAGACAAAACACTTTCGCTGTTGAACTTCCTTTCTCAATGGCAAAAAATATATAATTAGTTTGGGTATATCATTCCAGCAGACATTGGGGAAGAATTTCAACCAATGTTTAGCCCTTGTGTGCATGAGGTAGGCCTGAGAATTCCTCACCATATTCTGCCATGTTCCAGCTGGTTGGTTAAGAGATTGTCTTTGGTTCCCTGAATATGTGAATTGAAGTTTTACGGAGGTCTTTAGACACTCAAATGCCCAAGTTAGCACCACAGCTTGCGCACAAACCAGATTTTGAAAGGACTAATGCGTGTCCTTAAAGGAGCTGTTTGAGGCTTTAAGAAAGTATCAGATTTTATTCTTGTAACCCAAGGTGGGGAGAACATAGGTCTGCAGGGATAGACACAATGTGCTGGTGTAACTCAGTGGATCAGGCAACATCCCTGGAGATAAATGGTGACGTTTAAGGTCGGGACCTTTCCTCAGACCCGACCCGAAACGTCACATATCATTTTTCTCCAGATATGGAGCTTGAGCCACTGAGTTCCTCCAGCACTTTGGGTCTATCTTCGGTATAAACCAGCATCGGCAGTCCCTTGTTCTATATTAGTCTGCAGGGTGCAGGAAATTGAGAGGTGCCCAATAGTGCGTGTTTGAGGTCTGCCTTGTTTCTGAACTCGACTCCTCCGCGCAAACGGTGACCCCGACCACAACTGGCGTGTGAGCTCTGTGTGGTTTCAACGTGTTGACTTCCCCGAACATTGACCTTTGATTACAGCACGCCAAGGACTCTGTGCGAGCATGTTCACTCGACATTTGCAGTTGTGTTGAGCTGCTTGGAGGCTGGCAATGCTCCAGGAACCTACAGCAATACTATAACCTGGCACTCTGCCTGTGCAGTAGGAGCCCAAGGCAGACGGTTTCGCCTTTGATTGTGTTAGGAAAGGCCACGTTTCATTGAAGTTTACAGCGACAGCAAACGTCACTTTCATTATTAAACATTCGGCACCACACATGCATTCCTCTCCAACTCCACATCAACAAATCTAAGGCTTCAGTCCAAATATGAATTAATTGAGGGGCGTTATTTTGACAATGGATAATCTTAATATCCAAACGATCTAATAATCATCATCTAATATTAACCCAGCAGCAAAACAATTATAGTTTCACGTTCTGAAAGATGAGGGTTGAGAAATTGAAACTAACATAGAAACATAGAAAATAGGTTCAGGAGGAGGCCATTCGGCCCTTCGAGCCAGCACCACCATTCATTGTGATCATGGCTGATCGTCCCCTATCAATAAACCGTGCCTGCCTTATCCCCATATCCCTTGATTCTATTAGCCCCTAAAGCTCTATCTAACTCTCTCTTAAATCCATCCAATGACTAGGCCTCCACTGCCCTGTTGGCCTCCACAGAATTAAAAATAAAAACATGCTTCGTTTAAACATATGCAACCAAATTGGAGATGAAAACGATTAAGGGTGGGGGCTTACAGCTTGCCTCACCCTTAATGAAACCTTTGACCACTTGATAGCATGCCCATCATCTGCATTGGTCTCAGCACACAAGGCCATGGGCACCTCTAATGTGATTCTTATTTACACACATGCAAACTAGAGGGAAAAAGCAGCGAGTGGAAAGTGTGGGAGCAGAAACAGGAGGTTGAAAGCCTGGCTGTCCAGACTTAAGAACAGCTTTTTCACCATGGCTGTCAGATTCCTGAACCAGCGACCTCTTTCACATTCCCTTCTTGGAGATGTTGCCACACACATAACTCCACCTCATTTGGTTACAGGTATAATGTTATTGCACTTCAATTTGTGTTTACACTACTTCAGAATGCACTACAATCTTTCCGCCATTCTGTTGTTTTGCATTTGATGTTGTATTTATATCTATCATTAACATGTATACTGCTTCCTCCATGAGTAACACGGAGTTTCATTGCACCCTGTTGTATATGACAATAAACAAAACTAATTTCAAGCTCTACCCATTCTAATGTATTGCTGTTTCCATTCACAGTACTTTATGGGTGGCTTGCTGGGAGATCACAGTTGATTCTTACGTTAACAACCTGTAGATTCAGCAGTTCATTGTAATGTATGTGTCCTGCGTGGAACGCCATTCAGTAAGAGAGGCTGGGGCTGAGATAGTGTCACCATGGACAGGATAGGAAGAGGAAGTGAGCTGATATCCCCCTTTCCAGACCACTTTTCTCCTTTCCCTCAAGTACTGCAGTGTCTAAAGCTTATCATCCCACAGGATGGCACAATGGCAGAGCTGCTGCCTTACAGGCCTGGGCACCCAGGTTCGATCCTGACGCCCGGTACTGTCTGTGTGGAGTTTGCACGTTCTCCCTGTGACCGCATGGGTTTCCTCCAGGTACTACCGTGTCCTTCCACATCCCAATGTTGTACAGGCTTGTCGGTTAATTTGCTTCTGTAAACTTGTCCCTGATGTGTGGATGTGGAGTGGGGTGGAGATGATGAATGGAGGGAGTGGATGAGAAAGTGGGATAACATAGAATTAGTGTGAACAGGTTGTATTAGTATTAGTGTGGACTAGTATCAGTGTGGAGTAGTATTTTGTATTCGTACTTTGTATCCTCTAATCCTTTATCTGTCAAACATATTTCTACTTCCTCTTTAATATCTGAAAAGATTTGGCGCCACAAACCTGTGGTTGTGAATTTCTAGAATTCATTACTCTCTGTGAGAAATTCCTACCCATCTCAGTCTGAAATCATAAGGCTATGTTCCCTCATTTGGGGATTTCCCACTTGACATCCAACCTATCATATCCCGTAAAGATCTTTTGTGTTTCAACATAGTAGACAAAAATGCTGGAGAAACTCAGCGGGTGAGGCAGCATCTATGGAGTGAAGGAGTAGGTGACGTTTCGGATTGAGACCCTTCTTCAGACTGATGTGGGGGTGGGGGGGGGGGGGGGGGGGGGAGGGGCGGGAAGAAGAAAGGAAGAGGCGGAGACAGTAGGCTGTGGGAGAGCTGCGCATGGGGAGGGGAAGGAGGGAGAAAGCAAGGACTACCTGCAATTGGAGAAGTCAATGTTCATACCGAAATTGACCTCCAATTCCAGGTAGTCCTTGCTTTCTCCATCGTTCCCATCCCCTTCCAAGCTCTCCCACAGCCTACTGTCTCCGCCTCTTCCTTTCTTCTTCCGGCCCCCTTACCCCCACATCAGTCGGAAGAAAGGTCTCGACCTGAAACGTCACCTATTCCTTCGCTCCATAGATGCTGCCTTACCCGCTGAGTTTCTCCAACATTTTTGTCTATCTTCGATTTTACCAGCATCTGCAGTTGTTTCTTAAACATTGTGTTTCAATAAGATCACTTTTCATTTTCCGAAGAATATGGATCTAATTTTTTCAGCTGCTTGTGGTGGGATAACCCTTGATTCCCAGGCAATAGAATCATAGAGTCATACTGCCTGAAAACAGACCCTTTGACCCACTTACCCACGCCGACCAACACGTCACATCTCCACTAGTCCCACCTACCAGCATTTGGCCCATCTATATAACTAAAAGTCTCATCTTGACCACTTCCTGTCTGCGCTGTATATGGATTTTAGAAAAAACGGCACCATATATCGCTATGATCTTTGGCCATCTTACCCACAGTCAACCTCCGCTGGGGCAGCCCTGAGGATTTTTCCGATCGATTAAAAATAAAAATGTTACGAATGTTTAAAAAATCATGAGATCAGCTGATTGGTCCTCTCGTCTGTCAATCACCATGATGAAGGTAACCAGGCGGGCCAGGAGTACAAAGCCCAAAAGGAATGAAATTTCATTTGAATTTGGTGGCCTGCACTCTGCTTGAAATGGTATGAAATTGAATTTGGATTTGGTGGCCTGTACTCTGCTTGAAATGGTATTTCAAGGAATAGCCGTGAGTGAACTGCCAGCCCACCAGGCCTGTGTGACTGAGCTGCCAGCCCACCAGGCCTGAGTGTCTGAGCTGCCAGCCCACCAGGCCTGAGTGACTGAGCTGCCAGCCCAAGAATCAATTTGGCCCACAATGACCATACTAGCCCTCTGGAAACCAGTCCCTTCGGCCCACAACAACAATACTAGTATTCCAGATATTTCAGAATACTAGTAGCCCCCCCCCCCCCCCCCCCCCCCACTGGCCACCAATATTGGAATTGGTGGAGAGGTGGAATATTGCGTTAGGGGACCAGCCCTCCCGTGTGAACATGGGATCCAACAGGTCTCACTTAGTCTAGTATCCCTCTAAACCTATCCTATCACAATGTTTCTTAAACATTGTGATAGTGCCTGCCTCACCTACTTCCTCTGGCAACTTGTTTCATACACCCACTTTTTTGTCTAAAAAAGTTACCTGTTAGGTTCTTATCAAATTTTTCCTCCCTCACCTTAAACCTAAATCCTCTGGTTCTTAATTCCCCTACTCTGGGCAAAAGATTGTGCATTTACCCGATCTATTCCTCTCATGATTTTGTACACCTCTAAGATCACCCCTTATCCTCCTGCACTTCAAAGAATAAAGTCTGAGCTTGCTCAACTTCTCCCTATTGCTTAGGCCCTATGAGCCCAGTGACTGTCTCCAATCCCAATATATCCTTTCTTAAAAAAGGAAACCAGACTCCGCACAGACTCATGTGAAACATAATAACTGATCTAGAAGATGTGGATCGAGCGGTCTTCTAAGCTTCACACCCTATCTGTTTATGGTAAGTGCATCGTGGTAGTCACCATGGTAACGAGCTTATGAGGATGTCTACAGTAATTTGCAAAAAAAGTGCAGCTTCTGCAATCATTAGTTATGAACACAAGCCGTCTTTATTGAATGATGCCACCAGTCATGGATTTCTAATGAGACTTGGCAGCAGATCGAGAGCTATAAAAAGAAGGAAACTGCAAAGAATGTTCTCAGTCTAACAGTTTTATAAAGAGGCAGGAACTCCCACAGCATACAAAGGAACAATAACAGAAATACATGTTACATTAGGACTTGTGGCAGCTTGTTATTTTACTCTTCAACTAAACTAATGATAGCCGACATTCACGTTGTTCTGCAGCAATGTAGCTTTACTTCTATAATAAATTTGGTAAGGAATTTGGTCAGTGCCAAGAGGCCATAGCGTGACATCTGCCCTCAGTTCTGTCATAATCGGCTTACATCCATTTGAAACTCAGTGAAGGTTTTATTTGACATGCCACCATTTACTGAGACTTGAATACTGTTATATTGGGATATTTCCTGACAGATCAATGCTGCCTTTTGTTGTCCTATGTGTGTGGTCATGTGTCTTACCTTGGCGCAGCGGTGGTGTTGCTGCCTCAGAGCGCCAGAGACCCAGGTTCGATCCTGACTATGGATGCTGCCTATACAGAGTTTCCACGTTCTCCCCGTGACCAGTGTAGGTTATCTCCGGGGGATCAGATTTCCTCCCACAGTACACAGGTTAATCATAAGTGATAGGAGCATAATTAGGCCATTCAGCCCATCATATCTGCTCCACCATTCATCATGGCTGATCTATCTCTCCCGCTTAACTTCATTCGCCTGCCTCATCCCCATAACCCCTGTTGGCTTGAATTGGCTCGGTAAGATTGTAAATCGTCCCGAGTGTGTACATAGAAGCATAGAAAATAGGTGCAGGAGTAGGCCATTCGGCCCTTCGAGCCTGCACCGCCATTCAATATGATCATGGCTGATCATCCAACTCAGTATCCTGTACCTGCCTTCTCTCCATACCCCCTGATCCCTTCAGCCACAAGGGCCACATCTAACTCCCTCTTAAATATGGCCAACGAACTGGCCTCAACTACCTTTTGTGGCAGAGAATTCCACAGATTCACCACTCTCTGTGTGAAAAACGATTTTCTCATCTCGGTCCTAAAAGACTTCCCCCTTATCCTTAAACTGTGACCCCTTGTCCTGGACTTCCCCAACATCGGGAACAATCTTCCTGCATCTAGCCTGTCCAACCCCTTAAGAATTTTGTACGATAGTGCTAGTGTACAGGGTGATCGCGGGTCGCTGGTCGGCACGGACTCAGTGGGCCGAAGGACCAGTTACCACGATGTATCTCTACATTAAACGAAAAACTAAATTAAGATCTCGTCAGAGAAATAGCGGATCAGCAGAGGGGGAGCAAGGGTATGAAAGTCAAGAAGACTGCAATTAAGACAGGGTAAGTAGCCTGAAGGCTGTTGTCAACTAATACTCTAGCTGGCACGCTCCAATTATACTGGAAGCACAAATCTGCTGATTCAATGATGCAAGCATTGACCATAAGGATGGACTGCGGGTGGTACATAGCACCATTTCCGACAAGAACTGCCTGCAATCATGTGCAGAGATCATCTATCCAACCATCTACTGTACACTAACCTTATTAATACAATTCAGTGTCCTAGACTTCCTTAGCCTGCTCCAGATGTTGCATTTGTTATAAAATCACGATAATCCTTCCTAAGAAAAGCCGATTTAAATACTGGAGAGAAAGTTATGTTAAATGTTTTTTTCTCTCCCTTTTGCTTGCGGTGAATTGGAAGGCCTTTCACACTTTTTTCCTTCAGGAAATCAGGAAAGTCTGAACTCCTTGTCTCTGGCCTCTTGGGCCTCTTGGCCTGTGTCTCACTGCCCATCATTAAATATTCTGATCACTTGGTTAGTCCCGAAAGCTGTGGTTACAAACCTGCCCGTGGGTGCCGAGTTAAGATTTTTTTTCACAATTAAGGTCACAATAGACAATAGACAATAGACAATAGGTGCAGGAGGAGGCCATTTGGCCCTTCGAGCCAGCACCGCCATTCAATGTGATCATGGCTGATCATCCCCAATCAGTACCCCGTTCCTGCCTTCTCCCCATATCCCCTGACTCCGCTATTTTTAAGAGCCCTGTCTAGCTCTCTCTTGAAAGCATCCAGAGAACCTGCCTCCACCGCCCTCTGAGGCAGAGAATTCCACAGACTCACCAATCTCTGTGAGAAAAAGTGTTTCTCGTCTCCGTTCTAAATGGCTTACTCCTTATTCTTAAACTGTGGCCGCTGGTTCTGGACTCCCCCGACATCGGGAACATGTTTCCTGCCTCTAGCGTGACCAAGCCCTTAACAATCTTATATGTTTCAATGAGATCCCCTCTCATCCTTCTAAACTCCAGAGTGTACAAGCCCAGCTGCTCCATTCTCTCAGCATATGACAGTCCCGCCATCCCGGGAATGAATCTTGTAAACCTACGCTGCACTCCCTCAATAGCAAGAATGTCCTTCCTCAAATTAGTGGACCAAAACTGCACACAATACTCCAGGTGTGGTCTCACTAGAGCCCTGTGCAACTGCAGAAGGACCCCTTTGCTCCTATATTCGATTCCTCTTGTTATAAAGGCCAACATGCCATTCGCTTTCTTCACTGCCTGCTATACCTGCATGGTTACTTTCACAGACTGATGTACAAGGACCCCCAGTTCCCGTTGTACTTCCCCTTTTCCCAACTTGGCGCCATTTAGATAGTAATCTGCCTTCCTGTTTTTGCTACCAATTAAGGACCCTTAAGATTTTTGTCTAGGCGCCAATACGTGGTGATACTTGTGTACTGCCTCGGTGAGGTCTGCAACAAGATGTCACTTAGTTGTACGCAAAACAAAGCATTTCACTGTACCTAAGTACATGTGACAGTAACGTATCCTTGAATTATTGAATAAAGCATCACTGAATGGGATTCAGTGGTTAATCTCCAGGACACTGCTATGACCAGTGCAGGAGAGCTGTCACAAAAAGTATTAAATGAGATTATATATTGTTTTCATTTGATTGTGGCCATTAATCCTAACATTATTGGTGATGAAGTTTGGTGAATTGAAGTCGGTGTGAAAATGAGCTGAAGTGACATCTGATACGTCTGACACACCAAGGCGTGTTTCGCTTTGAAAGAGTCTGCCCTCCCTGTATTTGGTCTCGGAAGATGGTATGTAACAAGAGCACAACCAACAGCATTACGCAACCTCCAGGGGCGGCTGGTGACATTGAGATAACGTACCCAGCCATGTTGATACAACCTCACCTATCCATTGTTTGCTCAAAAGCCATAATAAGGGCCGATCTATCAGCAACAACAAAGGTAGAACTTCTCGGCTTGTGGTCAGTAGGCATGAATATTGATTTCTCTAACTCCAAGTAACCCTTGCATTGCCTCTCTCTCCGTCCCTCCCCACCCTAGTCCTCTTGCTAATTTCACCGTTTCTATCCTTTTGTTATCACCTCGTCCCCAGTCAACAATGGACCATTGTGGACTACACCTTTTCAGAGTCATCGATGCAGCTTTGCTTTGTTCTTATAGGTTCATAAGTGATAGGAGCAAAATTAGGCCATTCAAGTCTACTCTGCCATTCAATCATGGCTGATCTATCTTTCCCTTTCAACCCCATTCTCCTGCCTTCTTCCCATAACCCCTGACACCCTTACTAATCAAGAATTCATCAATCACTGCCTTAAAAATATCATTGACTTGGCCTCCGCAGCCTTCTGCACCTTCCCAGATCTGTAGTTTCCCCCTCCCTGGCTCTCAGTCTGATGAAGGGTCTCGGCCCGAAATGTTCCTTTTCTCCAGAGATGCTGCCTGACCCGCTGAGTTACTCCAGCATTTTGTGTCCATCTTTCGGTGTAAACCAGCATCTGCAGTTCCATCTTACACAACAGTTTTCTTTGGTTTGTTGAGGATCTGACTGAAACAACACATTTGCCACGTGGCAAAAATTCCCAAGAGAACGTCACGGAAAATTGTGAAACTCCTACTTACAGTGAACATCAGCTGGCAACCGCCAAGGATATAATCCAAGAATGAATAATTTCTGGTTATCTGAAAGACATGAAATCAGAACTTCAGCATTTGTAAAGTCCCGTTTACATATTTTAAAATAATTTATCAGCTTTTGTATAATGAGTTAATTTACACATTATTATAATCACAGGTCACACTATTCTAGGTAATCTTCACAAATCATTCACATAATTAATGTGCTGAGGGCTGTTCAAATCTTATTAAAATAGATGATTTTGCTAATTTTCTCCAGCATTTAGATTTTGAACAAAGACCAGCTACATTTACATAAGAGGTAAACATTACCTTGCAGGATTTAACGACAATTATTCCAGAATTCTTATAAGTCTTTTTCTTCTTTTGTTTCTTGGAGTTAATACATTCAAATTCTATCTGGAAGAAGGGAAGGAGAGTCTCTTGAGAATGATGAAAATGAGTGAAGGGTTACTTTTTAAAGCATCTTTGTGAGCCATTTTCTCTTGCAAATTGGACATAATACATTTCTTTTTAACAATAAGCTTTTTGAGGAATCAAATGGCTCATCTGATTTCAACATATCCCACTGGAATCCACTGTCCCACCACCACCCACCCTTCTGACGACTGCTAGGAAGCAGTGTACAAATGGTAGTCATAGAAACATCTCTGGCCCACAGCATCTCATTCTGGCAAAGAAGAGCAGGAGGGGGATTAACACAGATGAGAAAAGTACATGAATGTGGCATCATAAACATGCTTGCGGTGAGCTGATAGCAGCTTTACTCTCATTTGTACAGTTTAGGGATAAAGAGTTAGTGCAGAAAGGCAATAAACAGCCGGTGCTGAAAATTGAAAACAAAAATAGAGAGCCCTGGAAATAATCAGCAGGTCAGACAGCACCTGTGCAGAGAAACACTGAGTTCATGTTTTAGGTCAGAGCCGGGAAGAGTTAGATATCAAGTGTGTTTTAAGGTGCGGATAGGCGGTATAGCTGCTAACTCCATCATCCATGGTTTCAATCCTGAACCTCTGTGCAAACTGTGAGGAGTTTGCAGGTTCTCCCTGTGATCATGTTGGTTTCTTCTGGTGTTCCAGTTTTCTAAAAAATGCGGGTTGGTAGGTGAACTGGCCACTGTCAATTACACCTAATTTGTACATGCGTTTTAGAATTTGTGGAGTGGATGGAGCCGTGCGGTAAATAAGATTGGTGCAGGATTACTGTAAAAGGATTCTTGATGGTTGGTGGTAACTTCTTTGGCTGAAGGGCCTGGTTCCATGCTGTTTGACTCGACAAAGAGGGAGAAACACAGAGAAGAAGGAGAATGGCTCGGGTAGAGTAGAGACCAAGAGAGACTGACTGCCACAGTGGTGGAGGTGTCAAATGAGAGAGGGTGGCGAAGGTTTGTTAATCGCCAAATGTAGCTTGGGTGATCACTTTGTACAACTTCTCCATTTAGTTTACAATCTTGACCAATCAAGAGTCAAAAGTCAAGAGTGTTCGATTGCCATATGTTCCAGCAGTGTAAAAACACAAATCTTACATGCTGCAGCTTTACACGATAAGATAACATCTACTCTGTCAACCACTGTAAGAATATTGTATGTTTCAGTGTGTTAGTCAGAGAGTCATACAGTGATACAGTGTGGAAACAAGCACTTCAGCCCAACTTGCCCACATCGGCCAACATGTCACAGCTACACTAGTCCCACCTGCCCACGTTTCTTCCCTATCCCTCCAAACCTTCTGTCCAAACCAAACCTACATGTTCTATTCATGTGTAGGAATTAACTGCAGATGCTGGTTTAAACCAAAGATAGACACAAAATGCTGGAGAAACTCAGCGGGACAGGCTGCATCTCTGGAGAGAAGGAATGGGTGAATTTTCGGGACGAGACCCTTCTTCAGTCGGGTCCGACCTGAAATATCACCTATCCATGTTCTGTAGCGATGCTGCCCGACCCACTGAGTTACTCCAGCACTTTGTGTCCGTCACTGAGAGTATTGACTGTTTCAGCGGCGTCTGTCTGCACCCGGGGCACCTTCTGTGGTGCATGGCTTTCTGGGTAAGCACCGCCACCATTGCTGGCTTGAGTTCCATCTCAATGATGGGGCACCTTCTGTGCCTCGTGGCCTTCTGGATAAAGACCACTGCCATTACTGGCATGAGTTCCATCTCACCATTGGGGCACTTTCTGTGTCTCATGGCCTTCTGGGTAAGCACTGCAGCCATTGCTACTGCACCCTAGCTCAGTGTGCAGGCAACTGAATCATCCTACCACAACCAGAGAGCAATGCTAACTACTATCTCCCTCTTTGATGACTATCCTTGACCGGACTTTGCTAGCTTTACCTTGCACTAAATGTTATTCCTTTATACACTGTAAATGGATTGATTGTAATCATGTATTGCCTTTCCGCTGAACTGGTTAGCATACAAGAAAAAGCTTTTCACTGTACCTCGGTACACGTGGCAATGGGCTCAATGGAACTGAACTCAATGGCTACTGCACCCTAGCTCAGTGTGCAGTATTCCAGGTATGATCTGCCCAGGTCCTCTCTTCCAGCCAATCCTGCCATCTCTGACAGGCCCAAGGTTGTGGGCAGAGCTTGGATAGTGAGGGGAGAAGGGGGAAGCTTTAACAGCGCAAAGCTGTTAAAGCATCGGGAACAATCTTCCTGCATCTAGCCTGTCCAGCCCCTTAAGAATTTTGTAAGTCTCTATGAGATCACCCCTCAATCTTCTAAATTCCAGCGAGTACAAGCCAAGTCTATCCAATCTTTCTTCATATGGAAGTCCTGTGCCATCCCAGGAATCAGTCTGGTGAACCTTCTCTGTACTCCCTCTATGGCAAGAATGTCTTTCCTCAGATTAGGGGACCAAAACTGTACGCAATACTCCAGGTGTGGCCTCACCAAGACCCTGTACAACTGCAGTAGAACCTCCCTGCTCTTGTACTCAAATCCTTTTGCTATGAATGCCAACATACCATTCGCTTTCTTCACAGCCTGCTGCACCTGCATGCCTACTTTCAATGACTGGTGTACCATGACACCCAGGTCTCGCTGCATCTCCCCTTTTCCTAATCGATCACCATTCAAATAATAGTCTACCTTCCTGTTTTTGCCACCAAAGTGGATAACCTCACATTTATCCACATTATACTGCATTTGCCATGCATTTGCCCACTCACCCAGTCTATCCAAGTCATCCTGCAGCCTCCTAGCATCCTCCTCACAGCTCACACTGCCCCCCAGCTTCGTGTCATCCGCAAACTTCGAGATGTTGCATTTAATTCCCTCGTCCAAATCATTAATGTATATTGTAAATAGCTGGGGTCCCAGCACTGAGCCTTGCGGCACCCCACTAGTCACTGTCTGCCATCCTGAAAAGGACCCGTTCACTCCTACTCTTTGCTTCCTGTCTGCCAGCCAGTTCTCTATCCACATCAATACTGAACCACCAATACCGTGTGCTTTAAGTTTGTATACCAATCTCTTGTGTGGGACCTTGTCGAAAGCCTTCTGAAAGTCCAGATACAACACATCCACTGCTTCTCCCTTATCCACTCTACTAGTTACATCCTCAAAAAATTCAATAAGATTCGTCAGACATGATTTACCCTTCATAAATCCATGCTGCCTTAGTCCAATGATTTCACCACTTTCCAAATGCGCTGCTATCCCATCTTTAATAATTGACTCTAGCAGTTTCCCCACTACCGATGTTAGACTAACTGGTCTGTAATTCCCCGTTTTCTCTCTCCCTCCCTTTTTAAAAAGTGGGGTTACATTAGCTACCCTCCAATCCTCAGGAACTACTCCAGAATCTAAAGAGGTTTGAAAAATTATCACTAAGGCATCTGCTATTTCTGGGGCTACTTCCTTAAGTACCCTGGGATGCAGCCTATCTGGCCCTGGGGATTTATCGGTCTTTAATCCATTCAATTTACCCAACACCACTTTCCGGCTAACCTGGATTTCACTCATTTCCTCCATCTCATTTGACCCGCGATCCCCTGCTATTTCCGGCAAATTATTTATGTCTTCCTTAGTGACCAAAGTAGTTATTCAATTGATCTGCCATGTCCTTGTTCCCCATGATCAATTCACCCGTTTCTGACTGCAAGGGACCTACATTTGTTTTAACTAATCTTTTGCGCTTCACATATCGATAAAACTTTTGCAGTCAGTTTTTATGTTTCCTGCCAGTTTTCTTTCATACTCCATTTTCCCTTTCCTAATTAAGCCCTTTGTCCTCCTCTGTTGGTCTCTGAATTTCTCCCAGTCCCCTGGTAGGCTGCTTTTTCTGGCTAATTTGTACGCTTCATCTTTTTCTTTGATACTATCCCTGATTTCCCTCGTTATCCACAGATGCGCCACCTTCCCTGATTTACTCTTTTGCCATACTGGGATGAACAATTGTTGTAGTTCATCCATGCAGTCTTTAAATGCCTTCCATTGCATATCCGTCAACCCTTCAAGAATCAATTGCCAGTCGATCTTGGCCAATTCACGTCTCATACCCTCAAAGTTACCTTTCTTTAAGTTCAGGACCCGTGTTTCTGAATTAACAATGTCGCTCTCCATCCTAATGAAAAACACAACCAAGGGGCCACGTACAACAAGGCTGTTAACTAACCCTTCCTCATTACTCAATATCCAGTCTAGAATAGCCTGCTCTCTCGTTGGTTCCTCCACATGTTGGTTTAGAAAACTATCCTGCATACATTCCAAGAAATCCTCTTCCTCAGCACCCCTGCCAATTTGATTCACCCAATCTATATGTAGATTGAAGTCACCCATTATAACGGTTTTACCTTCGTTGCACGCATTTTTAATTTCCTGTTTGATGCCATCCCCAACTCCACTACTACTGTTAGGTGGCCTGTACACAACACCCACTAGCGTTTTCTGCCCCTTAGTGTTTCGCAGCTCCACCCATATCGATTCCACATCCTCCAAGCTAATGTCATTCCTTTCTATTGCGTTAATCTCCTCTCTAACCAGCAACGCTACCCCACCTCCTTTTCCTATCTGTCTATCCTTCCTGAATATTGAATATCCCTGGATGTTCAGCTCCCAGCCTTGGTCACCCTGGAGCCATGTCTCCGTGATCCCAACTATATCGTAATTATTAATAGCTATCTGCACATTCAACTCATCCACCTTATTACGCATTGAGACACAAAGCCTTCAGGCTTGTTTTTACAACTCTTGGCCCTTTTACAATTATGTTGAAAAGTGGCCCTTTTAGATTTTTGCCCTGGATTTGTTTTCCTGCCACTTTTCACCTCGCTACGTATTGCTCCTATCCTCATTTTACACCCCTCTGCTCACAACATTTAAGAAACCCTCCACTTCTTATTCTCCGTTTGTTATTTTTTTCTTCTTTCCTCCCTACGTGTTGCGTCTGACTGCTTCTCTTCTCTGCCTCCTGCCTCACAAACGGACTACTTGCCTTTTCTATTTGAGTCCCTCCCCCCAACCGATCTAGTTTAAAGTCTCCCCAGTAGCCTTTGCAAATCTCCCCGCCAGGTTATTGGTTCCCCTCGGGTTCAAGTGCAACCCGTCCTTTTTGTACAGGTCACACGTTCCCCAAAAGAGGTCCAAATGATCCAGAAACTTGAATCTCTGCGCTCTGCACCAGTCCTTTAGCCACGCATTTATCCTCCACCTTGCTCCATTCCTACTCTCACTGTCGCGTGGCACAGGCAGTAATCCTGAGATTGTTACCTTTGCGGTCCTTCTCCTTAACACTCTTCCTAACTCCCTAAGTTCTCCTTTCAGGACCTCCTCTCTTTTTCTACCTATGTCATTGGTACCTATATGTACCACGACCTCTGGCTCCTCTCACTCCCATTTCAAGATATCTTGGACACGTTCAGTCACATCCCGGACCCTGGCACCAGGGAGGCAAACTAGTATTTTCCCCTAGTATTTTCTGTTTTTGTTATCATCGAATGTGAGATAGAGGAGCTACCATCTTTCTTTGCAGCACACAGACTTCCTGAGGAAGTTGCATTAGATAGCAGTCCGAAGATTAGATTATTTTCTTCGAACAATCCAAGAAGAACAATGTATTAGAATACTTCTTTACTTCTTTCCACACCCAGATTCTGATGATGAAGCTGAAAATCACTTTTCACAATGAAAGAGTTATTAAGAAAAGAGGTGATAGAAGGTCGAATGAACGTTGCCATGAAATATCAAACTGCAGTTATTCTTCTGAGCTATAGGAATATGACACACTCCATAGATTTACTTATTTTGAAATAGTAATGATGATGACGCTGCTGATGATACTTTTTATCACTTGCACCTAGGTACAGTGAAATTATGTTTTTGCATATCAAGTAACCATATAACCATATAACAATTACAGCACGAAAACAGGCCATCTCGGCCCTTCTAGGCCATGCCGAACACTTATTCTCACGTAGTCCCATCCACCTGCACTCAGACCATAACCCTCCATTCCTTTCCCGTCCATATACCTATCCAATTTATTTTTAAATTATAAAATCGAACCTGCCTCCACCACTTCCACTGGAAGCGCATTCCGCACAGCTACCACTCTCTGAGTCAAGAGGTTCCCCCTCATGTTACCCCTAAACTTTTGTCCCTTCATTCTCAAATCATGTCCTCTTGTTTAAATATTCCCTAATGGAAAAAGCTTATCCACATCAACTCTGTCTATCCCCCTCATCATTTTAAAGACCTCTATCAAGTCCCCCCTTAACCTTCTGCGCTCCAAAAAATAAAGACCTAACTTGTTCAACCTTTCTCTGTAACGTAGGTGCTGAAACCCAGGCAACATTCTAGCAAATCTCCTCGGCACTCTCTCTGTTTTGTTGACATCTTTCCTATAGTTTGGCGACCAAAATTGTACCCCATACTCCAGAATTGGCCTCACCAATGCCTTGTACAACTTTAACATTACATCCCAACTTCTATACTCAATGCTCTGATTTATAAAGGGCAGCACACCAAAAGCTTTCTTTAAGTAAATAAAAGAATCGCCACAAAGGCATCGTCAAGTTACAGAAAGTGCTCATCCCTTCTTCGTCTTCTTCCCCCCCACACTGCCCAAGGTCCACCTTGGATCTCGGCAGTCTCCCCATTGCTGGGTTTCCCTTTGTTCCAGATGTCCCCCTCCCACTCCAGGTAATGAACGGAGGGTCCAGGCTCAGGTTCATGATGCTCAACCCAATTTGGTTGGGAAAGTAACAAAGAGCTGAGTAACGCATGAGAGCATTAGGACATGGGACTCGAGGAGATGTAGCTCAGCCTGATGGTTAGAAATCTGGCAGGTCATAGACATGGTAATAGAATTCAAGAGGATGTTGTCGATTGGAATGTTTACCCATGAACTTTTGAAAAATGGAGAGAAATTCTGCAAAATCCACATTAACCACTTAATCCACATAAAGGTACCCAGGAGAACAGCAAAAAAATAATTTTGATACATCCAACACAAGTCCAGCTATTGTTCAAAAGGAGTCAAATTGCGTTTCTGATCAGCGTAAAGATTATGTTATTCCAACAATACTCGCTGCATCTCTGACTTCCGTCCAAATAGCACCATCAGATCTCCACAAATCACACAGTATACTGAAATCAATAGCTCATAACTAAATCTGTAATAATTGTAAATATGGTTAAAACAAAAGGGAAATCAATACAGTGTGTGTAGTATTGGATGTTAACAATGATATTAATCCTTAAAAGGGTGGCAGCCTTAAAGTTACGTGACCAACTTCTCTCTGGGCAGCTTCAATGTATTATAGAAAGTTCCACAGACAGTCTAGAATGTACTTTGCATAAAGTACATACATTCTTAGCGCTCCTCACATTTCATGGTTCAATCGACAGACTCGGCAAAAGACTTTCTTGGAGGTGAAGAATAAATTATCACCTGTTTTACAACTTCTGTCCTTCAATTTATCACCAGCTTCCCGTTTGGTTCGTTCCTTTTCCCAACTTCGCCCTGCCCTATCCCTCTCCTCCAAACCTATTTTCTATTTACTGGCTCTGTATTTCTTTAACAGGTGTTGTGTGTTTAATATCTTCCAGTTGTATCAAGAAGATTATCATCATTTGGAAGCAGTTTCATGACCATTAAGTTGATGGCCGTTTTCTAGTTTGTTTAATCTGGGAGCGATAGATGTTCTGGCTGGGATGTAATCTATTTGTAGGGGCTCCCAAGGAATCATCGAGACGGAACAGATTTAGTCAGCATTGGAAGGTGGGTAAGTGTGTTCCTGATTCAGTTGCATTGTGCAGTGAGTCCAGCAGAAGGGAGACAGTGCCAAGTACTCCTCCCAGGTGCATCCAAGTAACCTACAATGAAATGTTTTGCTGGTGAATGGAGTACACTTGGACAGATGCACTCACCAGCACCAACCAACAAGAATGAATATCAGTGGCGTGAGCAACAAACCTTGGCACCTCAACAAGAGGAGCGCAGTTTAAAGGATTTAACCCTCAAATATATCACAACTGTGAAAAGAAAAGTGCCGGTGTTGTGTGGGGGCAAATGAGGAAGTTAATGTGGCCTAACTGGAAATTATAGTTGTGCTCCTAACTGTAGGGGGCATTTATGCTTAAGTTAGTTACAGTTAGTATATTATAGTATTTTGTCTGGATATTTCTAGCTGTATCATTTTGAACGCTTGGGAGTGGGATTTTGATACGTAGATGGGCGTGGATTTGCGTCGATGTGTGTGACTTACATTGAACTAAGCGATACGACAGGGACTGGACAGATCAGACGGGAGCTAGTACGGGAAGAGAAGACAGTTTTTACCAGTTCAGATAGTAAGAATGGAAAGCTACAGTTTGTATAAGACACTTTTTTGTATTTACAACAACTTCAATTAAAATCAATTATACTGGAAATAACGACTGGAAGATTTGTTTTTAACATCGACTGTGTAAACTCCACTCCTCCTTGCCAGTGTATTAACGGCAATTAAAAGTTGGACATTGGAAAGTTAAGAAATTTCCATTACACTAACCATTAAAATAAATGTATGTACACTGCCTTGAACCTGGAAGATATGAACACACAAAAATAATGAGCAGAACTCATCCCACATTTATAATGTCTGAGGCACGGTGACATTTCCTACCCCACCCATCCCCACCCCGTGTAACCTGTGTGAGAAAGATCCAGGGCCAATTACGACAGAGTTCACTGAAAGATTCTGCTCAACACCCTCTCACTGAACATAGAGCACTACATATGTACAGGCCCTTTGGCCCACAAAGCCTGTGCCGGACATGATGCCAAGACCATCACTTATCTAGCTGCACATAACCCATAATGACTCCATTCCCTGCATGTCCAAATGCCTATCCAAAAGTCTTTTAAATACCACCAACATATATGCTTCAACCAACATCCCTGGCAGCGTGTCCAAGGCACTCACCACCCTCTGTATAAAAAATATGCTCCACACATCTCCTATAAACTTCCCCCCCCCCTCTCATCTTAAAATTATGCCCTCTAGTATTTGATGTTTTCATCCTGGGTAAATAGATTCTGACTGTCTACACCATCTATGCCTCTCTTAATTGTATACTTTTATATACTTCTATCAGGTTCCAGAGAATGGTCTCTTTAAAATGCTGAGGAGATCACTTATATTACATATGCAATCCATCATTCACCAAGTTTTCAAATGATCACAATGACTAAGACAGGTAGTCGTCTGCAAAAAAGAACAATCTTGATTTTCCAAGCAAGACACAATGCAGATTAAGGGTTAACGAAAGAAAGTACATAACTATTTATTTTGTGGTTAGACAAAATTGCTGGAGAAACTCAGCGGGTGAGGCAGCATCTATGGAGCGAAGGAAATAGGCAACGTTTCGGGTCGTGACACTTCTTCAGACTAATTATTTTGTGTTGGTTCCAACTCACGGCCAATGTAAAGTAATAACATTACCTTTAAATGCACCGTATCCAAACCACAACTCTTCATTCATCCTTTGAAAAAGCACAATTTGTAACAACTCCCATGCAATTTTCATTTCTGCTCAACAGCGATCAACTCCTGCCAATGGAATGCAGATGAGTATCACCCTTTCCAAACCCTGCAAAGCTATTTTAAGGCTGTGCAGAATCCCTTGAAACACAGAGGCCAGCTTCAGGAATCCTCTTCAGGAATCTTGCAACCGGGTGTTATTCCACAAGGACAATTAAACTGAACGGCACCTTACACGATTAACACCCAGGATCCGGAAGAACACCAGGGGGACATCATTAAAGGTCCCACAGTGCTCACAATATGCAGATATTTTCGCAACCAATTTTAAAAGTTTAGCTTACGAAGAAACTGCAGATGCAGGTTTACATCGAAGATATACACAAAATGCTGGTGTAACTCAACAGGACAGGCAGCATCTCTGGAGAGAAAGAATGGGTGGGTGACGTTTTGGGTCGAGGCCTTTCTTCAGACCCGGAAGTTTAGTTTAGTTTAGAGATACAGCATGGAAACAGAAGTCCACGCCGACCAATGATCACCTGTGCGCTAGTTCTATCCTACACACTATGGACAATTTACAGAAACCAATAAACCTACAAACCTGCACGATTTTGAAATGTGGGAAGAGACCAGAGCACCCAGGGAAAATCCACGCAGGCACAGGGGGAACGTACAAACACCGTGCAGGCAGCACCCGTAGTCAGGATAGAACCTGGGTCTCTGGCGCTGTAAGGGAGCAACTCTATCGCTGCGCCCATGTTCTACAGTAACTTGATAGTAACCCTTGCGTATGTGGAAGGCAATGGTGCGCTTTAAAGGAAAGAGAAAGGGCCGGTGAGAGATAGGACTGGGGTATTACCTTCCACATCCTCAAGGTCAACTGGGGGAGGTGCTCATGGGGCACAAAGGCCGAAGAGGGCCGGGCGAGGAAAGGGATGACGGTTCATTGGATGATCTGGATGGAGGTGACGGGAGGAGGCCCTCCAGCAGCCTGGTGTCCCGTCTGGATCAGGCGCTGCTCCAGAAAACTGAGCACACAGACGAAACCTGGCCGCTCTTGCACGTGGGCCCAGTGGACCATTCTATGCTCTCCGGACTAATGGGATGGCATGGCAATAATTTGCTGAACTCTCGGCAGACGCGCTGTGATAATAAAGAACAATTGAACAGTAAGTGTGCTGGCCCGGAAATCCCTTTTCACACATCCAAAAATAAAAGTGCTGCACAGTTGAAAACTGTTTCATCTGAAGAACAAAATTGTTCACACACTGGGCATCTTTCAGCCTGATGAGAAATTCAGCCCCTGACTCTATGGTGAGATTTTATTTTTTCCCTAGTTCTATTTCTCTAGGCTTCAACTTCTCCAAATGACATCAACAATTGTGCAACTCTAAATTTGCCCACTGTGAGGTTTTGAACGTCACTAGTCTGAAAAAGAAATTGTTTTAAAATATTTTTAGAACAACCAGTTTTATGAAGCCTGTTTTTTTCCCTGAAACAATGTTATTTATAGGCCAGCACTCAATGTGTCCAGCTTTGTCCTCGTTGAGGGTACACAAAAAGCTGGAGAAACTCAGCGGGTGCAGCAGCATCTAAGGAGCGAAGGAGATAGGCGACGTTTCGGGTCGAGACCCTTCCTCGTTGAAATTTGTGACCTCCTGTCACCTGAAGTACCGCCTAGTGCGTGAGCCACCTCTGTATTGTCCCTGGAGGCCAGGGTCGCTATCACTCTCGGCTCTCCAGTCTCATGATCATTGCAGGCTGCCGTTGCAGATCTTTGCCACCTACACAGAGCTGCTCGCTGTTGCATTACAGAATGAGAGGCACAGTGGCACAGCAATAGAGATGCTGTGTTCCAGTGCCGGAGAACCGGGTTCGATCCTGCCTACTGGCGCTGCTTGTACGGAGTTTTACGTTCTCCCCGTGACCGTGCGGGGTTCTCCGGGTGCTCCATTTTCCTCCTACATTCAAAAGACATACAGGTTTGTAGGTTAATTGGCTTCTGTGAATTGTCTCTAGTGTAGGATAGAACTTGTGTATGTGGAGCGCGGACTCTGTGGACCGAAAGGTCTGTTTCCGCGCTGTGTCCCCAGGGCCAGACAGGCTGCATCCCAGAGTACTTAAGGAAGTAGCCCCAGAAATAGTGGATGCATTAGTGATAATCTTTCAAAACTCTTTAGATTCTGGAGTACTTCCTGAGGATTGGAGGGTGGCTAATGTAACCCCACTTTTTAAAAAGGGAGGGAGAGAGAAAACGGGGAATTACAGACCAATTAGTCTAACATCGGTAGTGGGGAAAATGCTAGAGTCAGTTATTAAAGATGGGATAGCAGCACATTTGGAAATCGGTGAAATCATTGGACAAAGTCAGCATGGATTTATGAAAGGTAAATCATGTCTGACGAATCTTATAGAATTTTTTGAGGATGTAACCAGTAGAGTGGATAAGGGAGAACCTGTGGATGTGTTATATCTGGACTTTCAGAAGGCTTTCGACAAGGTCCCACATAAGAGATTAGCATACAAACTTAAAGCACACGGTATTGGGGGTTCAGTATTGATGTGGATAGAGAACTGGCTGGCAGACAGGAAGCAAAGGGTAGGAGTAAACGGGTCATTTTCAGAATGGCAGGCAGTGACTAGTGGGGTACCATAAGGCTCAGTGCTGGGACACCAGCTATTTACAATATATATTAATGATCTGGGAATGATGAGGGAATTGAATGCAACATCTCCAAGTTTGCGGATGACACGAAGCTGGAGGGGCAGTGTTAGCTGTGAGGAGGATGCTAGGAGGCTGCAAGGTGACTTGGATAGGTTGGGTGAGTGGGCAAATGCATGGCAGATGCAGTATAATGTGGATAAATGTGAGGTTATCCACTTTGGCGGCAAAAACAGGAGGGTAGATTATTATCTGAATGGTGGCCAATTAGGAAAAGGGGAGATGCAATGAGACCTGGGTGTCATGGTACACCAGTCATTGAAAGTAGGCATGCAGGTGCAGCAGGCTGTGAAGAAAGTGAATGGTATGTTGGCATTCATAGCAAAAGGATTTGAGTACAAGAGCAGGGAGGTTCTACTGCAGTTGTACAGGGTCTTGATGAGGCCACACCTGGAGTACTGCATACAGTTTTGGTCTCCTAATCTGAGGAAAGACATTCTTGCCATAGAGGGAGTACAGAGAAGGTTCACCAGACTGATTCCTGGGATGGCAGGACTTCCATATGAAGAAAGACTGGATAGACTTGGCTTGTACTCACTGGAATTTAGGAGATTGAGAGGGGATCTTATAGAGACTTACAAAATTCTTAAGGGGTTGGACAGGCTAGATGCAGGAAGATTGTTCCCGATGTTGGGGAAGTCCAGAACAAGGGGTCACAGTTTTAGGATAAGGGGGAAGTCTTTTAGGACCGAGATGAGAAGATCTTTTTTCACAGAGAGTGGTGAGTCTGTGGAATTCTCTGCCACAGAAGGTAGTTGAGGCCAGTTCATTGGCTATATTTAAGAGGGAGTTAGATGTGGCCCTTGTGGCTAAAGGGATCAGGGGGTATGGAGAGAAGGCAGGTACAGGATACTGAGTTGGATGATCAGCCATGATCATATTGAATGGCGGTGCAGGCTCGAAGGGCCGAAATGGCCTACTGCACCTATTTTCTATGATTCTATGTATCTCTAAACCAAACAGCATACTCAATGAGTGAAGAGCAGCCCGCAGACGCAGACAGAGTGGACATGGACATTTGCCTGCACTGCAGGCTTCCCCTGTGCAACTGTGCTCACTCACATCCTGTGCATCTTCCCTGGAAACCTGCTGAGTGTACCTGGCTATGATTGGGATACAAGGTGAACTCAGTTTCAGCTGAGGTCAGATACCAAGTTGACCCTTGCCAATCTGTCCTGGTGCAGGCTATGCACCACATTCATACATCTCACTATCGGGACTTCAGCACCTAGGCCAACAATGACTATGCTTCAGAGCCTTTTTGCTTCATGATAAGCCCTAATTCTGAATAGCTAGTACCAGGTCAGACAAGCAAAGAATATAACACTTGGAATGCAATTGGGAGTTGCATAACATTTTAGTTAGGCCACATTTGGATTATTGTGTGCAGTTTTGATTGCCACACCACAGGAACAATGTAGGAAGACTTTGGAGAGGATGGAAAGAAGGTAAACCAGGATATTGCGTAGATTGGAGAGTATTAGTTATAAGGAGAGATTGTACACACCTACAATAGTTTGTTGGAGGCTGAGGGGTGAGCTGATAGAAGTATAACACATTATGAGAGACACAGACAGGGTAGACAGTCAGAGTCTTTTTTCCCATGGGGGAAATGTCATAGGTTTAAGGTATGATGATGAAAATGTATAATGTGTGAAGAAAATGTTTGTTATGCAGAGAGCGATAGGTGCTGGAATGCATTCCCGTGGGAGGTGGTGGAAATAGGTACAACAACATGTTTAAGAGGCGTTTCGAGAAACCAATGCTCTGGTAGGGAATAGAGGAATATGGATCAAGTGCAGGCAGATTAGTTTAGTTTAGTTTAGTTTAGTTTAAAGATACAGCGCGGAAACAGGCTCTTTCGGACCACCGGTCCACGCCGACCAGCGATCCCCCCACTAGGGACAATTGTTACATTCACCAAGCCAATTAACCTACATACCCGTATGTCTTTTGCGTGTGGGAGGAAACCGAAGATCTCGGAGAAAACCCACGCAGGTCGCGGGGAAAACGTACAAACTCCGTACAGACAGCACCCATAGTTAGGATCGAACCCGGGATTGGTTAGATTGGTAGACCAAAGGCAAACATGGTGGACCAAAGGACCTGTTCCTGTGATGTACTGGTTTATGTTCAAATTCAAGAGGGAGGATCGATGTGGCTGCCGTTAGTAATGGAAGCTACTGGAACTTTGTGTACAACATGGCGCCAAGCAGGAGAACGCGAGGTCCACAATTTCCACACATGGGACAATGAAGGCCGTGGCTCAGGAGCTGGATTGGTGGGGAGATGTCCTGTCGCATGGGGACCTCTCTTGGACACTGCACACGGTCGCAATAACTAAGCCAGCGGCTCTTTTTCCTGAGAAGACTGAGGAAGTTTGGCATGAACGCCAGCATCCTCACAAACTTCTGCAGGTGCACCATCGAGAATCTGCTGACGGGCTGCATCACAGTCTGGTACGGGAACTGTTCTGCCCACAGCCGCAAATCACTACAGAGAGAGGTGAAGGTGGCACAGCACATCACTGGCAACTGTCTCCCGGCCATTCAGGACATTTTCCACAGGACGGTGCCTGTGGAAGGCACACAGCATCATCAAGGACCACAGCCACCCAGCACGCAGACGGTTCTCCTTGTTGCCGTCAGGCAGACAATACAGGAGCATGGCTGCACGCAGCACCAGACTTAAGAACAGTTTTTATCATCATGCCATCAGGCTTCTGAACTCATAAACACATCATATATGTTGATTATTTTATTCATTATTGTCTTTTACCTACCAATGTCACTTTTATCTTGTCTTTTTTTACCTTAATTTTATCCTTGTAATATCATTGCTGAGGTAACCCGTTGTCTTGTCAAACACATTTCATTGTGCCATTGACCCTGTGTTAACCGACATATGACAAATAAAGCTGAACCTAACTGAGGAAGAGCAGACCTTACAGCCACGCACTCAAAATACATTAGGAGGAGACAAGCCTAAGGTCAAAGTTAGGAGTCACCACAAATGTAGCTTATGTTACAAGAGGAGGCCTATCAGGTTGATGCTGCTTTCCAATAAGAGCATTCGCAGCAGTCCCATTCCCCACCTCCTTATAACCCACAGCCCTGAAAATTATTCTCTCTCATCCTATGCCCAGCAACTCAAGTCACGTCCTGAGCATCTGATCAGTGGGTCACCAATCCCATGGTGAATTTCAGGAACCACACAGTCAACCAGTTACTTCTATCAACTCAGTAAGAGTCAGTCATAGGCCCTCACGCACTGAGCATCACAAGGCTTCATTCCCACAACTGCGCAGCGGTAGAGTTGTTGCCTTCCAGCGCCAGCTCGATCCTGATAACGGGTACTGCCTGTACAGTGTTGGTACAGTCTCCTTGTGACTGTGTGGGTTTTCCCCGGGTGCTCCACTTTCCTCCCACATTCCCCCTTGTGCAGGTTTGTAGGTTAATTGACTTCTGTAAGTTGAGGAGAGTACTAGTATATGGGTGATTGTGGTTGGCGTGGACTTGGTTGGCTGAAGGGCCAGTTTCCACACGATGTCTCTGAACTAAACTGAAGACATCTCACCGCCCGCAAATATTGCCAGCAATTCCACATACCCGCTATTTTATATTTGCTATTTTTTACAATAATAAAGGCCAGCGCATGCGCACATCCTGGACTTTAAAGTGTCCATGATGGTTCATAAATATTGTGCTTTACAAATGTTGTTCCTCATTTAGCGCCTGAGCAATCACTGATTCAGCTGCCCCACACTGGTAATAATGAAAGGGCAGATCGTGCATTTGCAGCTAATAGCAGGCAGAAGCATATTACACACTGATGTGATGGTGTCATGTTGCTATCATAATGAAAATGTAAACGCAATAGATTAATTATACAGCTGCTAGTTTTAAAATTCATACACAGCATGTTGGCATCAATAGAAAGGCCAGCTTTCTATTGATGCTGGCCTTTAGATTTAATTGCCTCAGCTTCATTTGAAGAGTACTTTGTGAACCACTAAGATTTAAAAAAAAGACGTACCCCAATAAAACAGAAAGCGGCAGGGATTAGTTTAAAGAAGGAACTGCAGATGCTGGAAAATCGAGGGTACACAAAATGCTGGAGAAACTCAGCGGGTGCAGCAGCACCTATGGAGCTGCCTATCTCCTTCGCTCCATAGATGCTGCTGCACCCGCTGAGTTTCTCCAGCATTTTGTGTACCAGGGATTAGTTTAATTTGGCATCATGGACATTGTGGGGCGAATGGTCTGTTCCTACGCCGTTCAAGACACAAGGCTGTTTCGATATCCCTCTGATGATGTCCCAATGCCCTGCAGAGCATTAGAGCCCTTTTGAAGCATAATCGCGTTGTAAGGCCAGTACTGCTGTGGGTCATTTGTCTGCACCAAGTTCCCACCAAACATATTCATTGAAGGACACAGCCAGGATGCTAGCAATAACCTCCTGCTTTTCTACATGATAGTGGCAAGGGATCTTTTGTTTCCACCAAGAGAGTAGATGCCATCAAGGTTAAATGCCTCATCCAAAGATTGCCCTCCGATCAGTGTCGTGCTTGCTTCAGGCTAGATTTAAGTGCAGAAACAAAGAACTGCAGATGCTGGGGAATACGCAAAAACACACAAAGTGATGGAGTAACTCAGCGGGTCAGGCAGCATCTCTGGAGAACATGGATTGGTGATGCTTAGGGTCGAGACCCTTATTCAGACTGATTGTGTGGGGAGGGAGAAGAAAGCTGGAAAAGGCGAATAGGCAGGATAAGGTGTGCCAGGTAATAGGTCAACACAGACGAAGGGGTGGTTTGACAGGCCGATGGCTGGAACAAAAGTCAGTGATAAGAACAATGGGTGTAAGACAGGTTTGAAAAGTTGAGGATTGTGTAGCCAGGGGGAGGAATGACGCGGGAGAGAGGGGGGTGGAGAGCAGAAAAAGGTGGGAATTCAGGTGGGGGCCCGGGGAAGGAAGGGTGGGGGGGGGGGGGGGGGGGGGGGGAGAGGAGGGTGTTGGGGAAAAAGGTGGGGGGGGGGGGGGAGGAAATAGTTAGAGATTGCTTAAAATTGGAGAATTCTATTTTCATACCATTGGGTTGTAAGCTACCCAAACAGAATATGGCGTATGGCCTCACTCTGGCAATGGAAGAGAGCCAGGACAGAAAGGTCAGTGTGGGGAATGGGAAGAGGGGTTAAAATGGTAAGCAACCAGGAGATCCAGTAGGCCTTGGTGGGCCAAGTGCAAGTGTTCAGCAAAAAACTGTCGCCAAGTCTACACTTTATCTCGGCAATGTACAGGAGGTCACATCGGGAACACCGGTTGCCGTGGATGAGGTTAGAGGAGGTTCATGTGAACCTCTGTCTCATTGCTGGGGACCCTGATTGAAGTTGAGGGAAGAGATACAGGGACAGGTGTTGTGTCTCCTGCAGTTGCAGGGACAAGTACATGGAGTGGATGTGGTTTGGGTGGAAAAAGATAAAGGATTGCGTTACGAAAAAGATAAATTAACCAAAAGTTGCAGAGGGAGCAGTATCTGTGGAAGGCAGAAAGTGGCGGCGATCATTGATTACTTAAAAGGGTCGATCGGTTCGGCAGGGAACCCTAACTGAAACCTGGACTCAGGATTAGATGAAAAGTTATATTTTATATTCCTTGATCTTATCTCCTATGATGTATTAATAGTAAATTATTCCATTCTTTATGATTTCTTTTTTGATGTTGATTTTTATTTTATTTTTCTTACTGTTTTCCTTTCTTTAAAAAAAAATTATTAGTCAAAATGATTCACTTGACAATATTAATAATGTATGACCGTTGTACATGAAATATTGTTATCATAACATATGTTTGCTAAATCACTGTCTACATACTCTAATAAAAATATATATCTAAAAAAAAAAAAGAAAGTGGCGGCGATGTGAAGATACGAAGGGTGGTGGGATCACGTCTAAGGAGTGACGGAAATGTCAGAGTGTGATGTGTTGGATGCAGAGGCTGGTGGGGTGAATGCGAGAAACATCTCTGGGGAGGGAGAGCAAGAGCAGAAGTACGGGACACAGAGGCGAGGCGGGTGAGGGATCACATATACTAATGAAAGAGGACATCTCGTATGTCTTAGAATGGAAAGTATCATCTTGGGAGCAGATGGTGCCGAGACTGTGGAATTAAAAGTAGGGAAAAGCGGAAGGAGGAATTGATAGTAGGTCAAACCACACCCTTCCCCTAGTACGTTCCCCTGCAACCGCAGGAGATGTAACACCTGTCCTTATACCTCCTACCGACTCCCACATTTATCTAGAAAAGTCCACTATAAACCTACCGACTCCCACAGTTATCCGGACTACACTTTCTCCCACTCTGCCTCTTGCAAAGACACCAAGGACTGAGTAGTGATCTCCTCATAGGAGTAACTGGCCCTTTGGTCTGATCATCAGCTACTCATCCAACCTAATTCCCATTTATTAGCACTTGATCCATAGCTTTCAATGTATCAATGATTCAGGTTTTCGTCAGATGCTTCTCGTGAATCTCTACCTCCAGCACCTTCTCAGGCAATGCATTCCAGACTCCTACAACCCTTCTTCCTCAGATCCTCTCTAAACTCTTAACTCGTATCCTAAACCTATGCCCTCCGCATTAGATACCGCATCATGTTTTCCACTAAAGGGCCTGTCCCACTGTATGAGGACATTCAAGAGTTCTCCCGAGTTTAACGGTAGGTACTCGGGGCTCTCGTGGACATTTTTCAACAGGTTGAAAAATCTTCACGAGTCTTCACGAGCTTACTGCGTTTCCAGAGTACCTGCCGTTAGCGTTACTAGTCGCTAGGAGACCATCATAGCAAATAGAAACATTTCATTGTCCATCGTACATAATGTCACTTGGGCAATCATGAGATCATGAAAGGCACTTTTATTTCATACAATGTGTGTATTGCAGACACAGCAAGGTTTTAATGCTTATCCAGTAATTGCAAGTCGTAAACTTATCTTCCACACAGAATTTCATGTTCCTGCCTATAACTGGAATAAAATTAAATATATTAGAACAATTCCCACTTAAAATAGTCACGGACAAATTTAAATATCTAGGAATTAATGTATCTACATCCTATAACTATCTATTTAAATATAATTACCCTCAATTGTTAAATAAACTAAAAAAAAATATTTCATATTGGAAAAAACTACCTATTTCAATGATCAGTAGAATAAATGCTATAAAAATAATTTTTTTGCCACAATTGTTATATTTATTTCAAGCCATCCCTTTATATCTCCCTAAAATGTTTTTTAAAAAAAATAGATACTTTGGTTAATAGTTTTATTTGGGACTATAAAAATCATCGAATAAGTAAAAAACATCTATGTAAATGGTGGACTAGCACTACTAAATTTCTTATATTATTTCTGGGCAGTTCAGATTAAGAATATGAATTTTTGGTTGGTAAATTTAGATTATGAGCCAAGCTGGCTAAACATGGATAAGGAAGACTGCCTTTTGATATAGGTTCGATTCTTTTTGCACCAAAGGAAGTACAACAAAAAAAACCATATGGTGATAACCCTATAATTCATAGCAATAGACGTATTTGGAAACAAATAGTTAAGACCCTACATATGGATAATTTGTCACTTTGTTTGCCAATTATGAATAATCCTTTGTTTAAACCCTCTGTATTGGACAAGGGGTTTAGACACTGGAATGATTTAGGAATTAAAAGGATAGAACACCTTTACAAGAAAGGAACATTTCTTTCATTTCAAGAGTTACAGGATATCTATGGATTGCAGTCAAATAACATATTTAGGTATTTAGAAATTAGAAACTATATTAAGTCAAATACGCAAGACTATAAAAATAGAAAACCAGGATTATTAGATGAATTGTTTAATAAACACCCAAATACAGAAAAATTAATAGATACAATACTATCTTGGATAGGGAAATCCCAACTTCGGAAATATATCGACAACATGGGAAAATGAAATAGGTTTATCTATAACGAAGGAAACTTGGGAAGAAAGCCTACAACGTAATACATCGTTGCTCATTAAATGCTAGACATATATTGATACAATTTAAGATATTACACAGATTACATTATTCAAAAATGAAATTAAATAGAATTTATCCTAACATTTCTCCTATTTGTGATAAATGTCAGAACTTGGAAGCTAATTTAACGCATAGTTTTTGTAACATGTATAAAACTCAATTATTATTGGACATGAAATCTTTAGTTATCTCCCCTGAAATGTTCTTAAAATTAAACTGGACCCTTTTCTAGATCCAAAATTAATAATATTAGGAGTTCGGATTCAAATTTAATATTAACAGTAAATCAAAGAAATTTCTTGGATTACTGTTTGATAATAGGGAAAAAATTAATACTGAAATTTTGGAAGGGAACATTATCCCCCACAATTAAAATGTGGACAGTGGAAATGTTGGATACGTTGCATTTGGAAAGAATCAGATGTGTCCTAATGGACAAATGCGAACTCTTTGAACAGATATGGTCTCCATATACAGAATATTTGAAGGGGTAGCTGTTCTTGGCATCACAACTCAATGGGTACCCGGCAAGATTAGATTAAAATAATTCCTTTTTTTTAAAATTTGTATACGTGTCTCTATTGATATCGTTATTTGAAATTGTGTTATTCACTATTAAGATGTATACCATAATCTTTTTTCATATATATATAATACTTTGTTTTAATTAAATATATATAACAAATTATTTTTTTTCCTTTTTTTTCTCTCTTTCTTTTCTCTTTCTCTCTATATAATCAATATTATTATTTAATCACTATTCTTATTGATTAAAATCTATTATTTTCTTTTTTCTATTTTCTAAAAAATAGAAGCTTACATAAAAATAGAAATTATTCGTAATATCCGTATACTTATTGAAATAAGTTGGTTGTGTATTTGAAAAGTTGTTATACCGTTGTTATGATGGATTACTTCTAATAAAAATATTATTTAAAAAAAAAAAGAATTTCATGTTCCTCAGTAAGACCACACGAAAACTATCTCCACCTCTGCCATTAAAATAACAACATACCCAGAAAGAAAGACTGAATATTATACTGAAGGAAACTGGTTCCTGCACAACAGCCAAACCGACCGCGGACAACTAAGACACGTGCAGCGTTTCATTTTTAAACATGCATTCGTGTACTTTGTGATCTGGCATGTTGTGGTTCAGGATCTCAATTCAGAAAATACTCAATAACGCCGTAATTCAAAAAGTGAATGAATGGTTTTTTGAGAGGAGTTTTACTAACGGAACTAGAATTTACCATGGCAACTGCATCTGCGTATGTCAGTCTCATTTTGCATTAAGGTCACGGAATAAATTATTTTCTACATGAAGGAACAATTTTTATTTTTAACTGCGTTACAACGCACTTACCTCAGTAGCATGTGACCAACATTAGAATATATTTACACTCTTTGCCAATGTGCATATGTTTGGATATCTGCAGTGCATTATTCCTCTAGCAGTCGACAGTTTTCTACTTTCTTATTTCCCACCTTGTTGTGTATGGCAGTTGTACAGTGGAGAATTTGTATATCACGCAATCATTTCAGACGTGATGCATATTCCAGCATGTTGGAGTTGGGTTTGGGTTTATCTGTTATGAGAATACAACTTACTGCACTAAACTTAATGCAATGATGAATCATGTACAATATGCCGATTTGTTTGAATTTTAGATTTCCTTCTGTACTGTACTTAAATAATTCTTTAGATATGATCAATTGCAACTTAAGTCCTAAATCCTATCTATTATTGTAGTACAGGTGGGAACCCATTTACTTTAACTTTGTAAACATCTCAGTTATTGCAGAAAGAGGATTTTTGAACATTTTGAACTTTTCTCGGCTAATCGTGATAATTTCTGCCTGAAAAAGAATTAACCATTCATCAAGTGGGAGAGAGGAAGGGGGAGAGAGGAGGGGAGGGGGTAGAGGGGAGGGGGGGGGGGTGGAGGGGCGGTAGTGGATGGGGGAGATGGGGTAGAGGGGAGGGGGAGAGGGGGGTGGGAGGGGGAGAGAGTAGAGGGGAGAGAGAGGGGGGGGGGAAGAGGAGGGGGAGAAGAGGAGGGGAGCTGAGTGAGCAAGCGGGCTGCGAAAAGCAGAGAGAGCCCGGGAGAGAGAGAGTGAGAGAGAGACAGAGAGAGAGAGAGAGAGAGAGCTCTAGTACAGGGCCTGACTCAAGTAAAAAGCTCTCGGCAGCTCTCGGGAATTCTCAGAAACGCCGAGTCGACGCTAGCGTGCGTCGACCTCCGAAGCGCTCTGAAGCCAAGGCCGAGCGTGAGTCTCGGAAGCGGAAAGCCTTTGGAAGCTCCTTCGGAAGCCCTCAGGATCTGCAGAACAGATTGTTCTTTCTGCGTGAAGAATCGGGGGGGGGGGGGGGAGAGGGCGAGGGTGGTGACGTCACTCCTGGAAAACAGTGTTGAAAACTGTGCAGCTTGCCGCGAGGAGCAGCACCATTGTAACGTCATCAGCTCGTTAACTTAAGCTCATTAACTTCAAAAAAGATCTCAGATGGGTGAACAATTTTAGTAAAAAACTCGGGAAATAATGAATGTAATTTTCAGATGAGGCCATTTTCGAGATCATGAGGTAAATCTCTACAGGAATATGTAAAAAAGTCACCGTTAGCGCGTCGGGTTTTCGAGGAGATGTGAATCACAGAAGAACAAATACACACACAAATAAATATATCCACATCCAAGATCAGAGATTTATATTATCACTAGACCAAGTGCAGACCTGTTGGGTCTGATCCCCCAACGTGTGGTTGCGGGGGAGAGGGGGGGGGGAAACGGCATCACATACAGTAACTACCCCCCCCCCCCCCCCGCACACATGCTAACTACCCCCCTTGATATTATATTAATATTATTAATTTGCTCCTTTTACCCCATAGCCGCCCTATCCACTGACGCATAGAGGGAGAGATGAGGGAAGGGAAGGGGGGAGAGGGGAATGGAGGGGGAGAGGTGGAGGGGAAGGGAGGGGGAGGGGGGGGTGGGGACGGGATCGGGTGGAGGGAAGGGGATAGGGGATGGGTGGAGTGGAGGGGGGAAGGAGGTTTGGGGGGAGCGTGGGGGAGTGCAGGGGGGGTGGGGGAGTGGAAGGGGGGAGAGAGAGATGGAGGGGGGAGGGGAGGAGGGGGGAGAGAGAGAGAGAGAGAGGGGGAGAGAGAGAGAGAGGGGAGAGAGAGAGATGGGGAGAGAGAGATGGGTAGAGAGAGAGAGAGAGGGGG
This sequence comes from Okamejei kenojei, assembly GCA_035221665.1. NCBI lineage: Eukaryota > Metazoa > Chordata > Chondrichthyes > Rajiformes > Rajidae > Okamejei > Okamejei kenojei. The sequence continues at coordinate 15,200,392 of CM069147.1, forward strand.
GGGAGAGACAGAGAGAGTGAAATGCAACCGTGCGTTCAGAATGTTCTGGAAATGAAGCGTCCGCGTCTCATGCACAAAAGCTGTCGGCAGCTCTATGGAATTCAGGGGACCCTCCCCCCCCAATTAGTGATGTTAAGTGAGAAATCATTCAATTCAATTCAATGAAAAACAATGGAATCAACAACCTGGCAGGCTGGGGAGCCAGGCCGGGTGGAGCCATGAGGCAGTTGGGCCAGGTACAAAGGCATTGTGAGGTCAGCAGCTGGGCAACGTTAATATTGTTTTTAAATGTCAGTTGGTGATAAATGTTGGTAAATATTTCTGGAAATAATCAACCAAATTTAGAGGATTGGATTTTTGAAATCATACGGAAATGTTCTACCAGAAGATGTAAAAATGTCACTGTTATTGTAACGTAAGCAGCTGGGCAGCGGTCAGATTATAAAAAAGGGTCAGATCTGTCATCAACTGTAATTAAAAAGCCAGGAAAATAATGTACCAACGGCACAGAGGAGTGGATTTCTAAACTCGCAAGGAAAATGTCTACTGAAATATGTAAAAACTTTCCCGTTTCGGCATCTGGTTTTTGAGATACGTTTCACATGCAAAATGACACACACACACACACATAGTTTTAATAGATATATGATAGATAGATAGATGATTTAGAGCATAGAGCATTATTATATATATATAGAGCATAATACTCTGTAAAACCCATAATAAACAACAAAGAAAAAAAAATATATATACATATATATTTTTTGAAATATATATATATATATATATATATATATATATATATATATATATGCAGTTCCTTCCTACAGATATGTAAGATAGTACACTGTAAAACCTATAATAAACAACAAAGAATAACACGTTATATATATATATGTATATATATATATATATATATAACGTGTTGTTCTTTGTTTATTATAGGTTTTACCGTGTACTATCTTACATATCTGTAGGAAGGAACTGCATATGTTGGCTTACATCGAAAATGGACACAAAAAGCTGGAGTAACTCAGCGGGACAGGCACACCTCTCTGGATGGAAGGAATGGGTCGAGAATCTTCTTCAGACTCATAGCTTAGTTTACATATCTGTTGTGCTGCTGCAAGTAAGAATTTAATTGTTCTGTTTCAGGATACATGACAAAAAGTTAGTCTGGACCCTTAACTGTCTTGACTCTTAGTGTTGACATGCTTTGTGTGGGTGATTTATGGTGAAACGTGAAGGAGTTCCACAGAAACCACTTCACAATCCTGTTGCACGAAGAGGAGATTTTCCAAATAGAAAAGCAAAATAATAAAACAGCAGAACCAGAGAATGAAAAGACCAGACCATATCATGATGATATCACGTCAGAAATCGCAATACTGAGCCCTAAGTTGCAATGGGTCTGTGAAACTAATAATCTCTTCACTCAAGTGGCAGAATTTTCAAATTAAAAATTATACAGAGCAACTCCTCAGCCAAATAAGTACGATCTAATTGTACAGTGTAAGTTTGATGGCATTCATATCTCTAATGCTGCCAAACTTGGGAGCACAATCACAGGTGAATGCTGTAGAACTCCAGGCCCCTGAGCAGGGAATTTGAAAGACAAGCCAATATACCAGTAACCTGTTAATTAGAACAATGGCATGTTTATCTACCTCTATCACGTCGTTTGCTTCAGACATCCTGGTCACTGTGGTCTCGCACTCTCCAATAAAGTCATGTCCACCATCATTATCATAATCGTAGCACAGAACCTGGAACAAGAGTAGCACAAGTGTGGCAGATTAACTCCTGTGAAAGTCAACAGACTCGCAGGCATTGGTTTGGGTTCTGGCCTCTGTCGGTGATGTGCAGAAGGTGTTTCATGTGAGCATTTCCAAAGCCTAGAAAATTGGACTGAAGTAAATCCATCTGTGCCTGTTTTTTCTCCTAATCACAAATAGCACATTATTTACGATTTTGGGCATGAATTGCAGTGCGTGCACATACTGTTTGGTGATGTCCCATCCATTTGTTTCTCTGCTTTTTGACAATATGAACTGTGTGTAGTGGTCTGTGTGGACTTTATTGGTAAATACAACTGGACATCTACTGTCACAGTTCACCCCAAAACTGACAGTATTTCCCTGTTGTATTTTGCAAGCTTAATGATACTGTTGATGTGCACGGTGTATATATTGCTTGCGATACAGCAAAAACTGAATCAAAAAGGTCACAATCTACAGTCTGTACTTCAGACTCACAGTTCCACAAGAGTACATCAAGCTGAAAGTAGAGAAGCCAGCAGAAATTAAAGGGACGGTGGTGGAGGCACATTTGTAAAGCCCCAGCTGTCTTCTACAAGATTATCTCTTTACACTAGCAGCAACCCTGAGCATCGATCAACTGGTATCTTCAGTTCTTCAATGCCCACCAGTGCTGCACTATCACTCCCCTCACTGAACTGAATACCTCCTCTCCCCCTCGATATCACCCCTCCCACTCTGCTGCAACCCCCCTCCCCCAACCCTCCATCCCCTACACCTCTAAGGCAGGAACTGGGACTGGGACAGACTCCCTCAACAGGGCTAATCTGACCCAGCTGGCGGCAGCAAACGCAGTTTGGTGTATCTGTCGTTTGTCAATGCAGGAGGGGGCTTCTGACTCCTCTTTGAGCTGTGAACCATGATAATATATGAAGGAGATCCCAATACTGCATCAGTGCCCTTTACTGTATCTGACTTCTTTCCTTGCCACAGGACAGAAGGAATTCACTGGGCCATTCTGCCCGTGGCAGCCCTACGGAAGAGTGTTCGGTTGTTTCTAAGCCTCTGTTCTTTTCCCACAGCTCCGCAAGTATACGCTTCTCAAGTGTGTGGAAAGGAACTGCAGGTGCTGGTATATACCGAAGATAGACACAAAGTGCTGGAGTAACTCAGCGGGTCAGGCAGCATCTGTGGAGGGAAAGGCTGGGTGAGCTTATGGCTGAGTTACACCAGCACTTGTGTCTACCCTTCCCAAGTATTCATTTATTTCTCCATTCACTCGAAACCTTATTACTGTATCTGTATATACCACAGTTCCATGCAGCACAGTCAAGATTCCTCACTACACATAAATTCTCCTCCCCTTTCCTTCCTGCATTTACATCCATCCATTTTCTTAAATCTGTATCTCCTGGTTACTGCTCCTCTTGATGGTGGAAAGGATATCTCTTTTGTTATTGCATCGTAATCCTTCAAATGGCTTTTATTTCCCACTAAGTTGTGTTAAGCCTTCTCCGTAAACCAGTTCTACAAGAGTAAATAAAACCAGCTTCATCCAAGCCTGCCATCCATTCCTCCTTACTGCTATGAATGTATAATACCTCTGGAGCAGAATTGCAAAACTGGTATCAATCCTTACTTCGAACGTACAACTGATCATATCCAACTCTGTAAAGAGCTCTGTCAACTATTGTACCACCACAGTCGCTGCCTCAAAAAGGCTGGCAGCATCATCAAGGACCCACACCATCCTGGCCACACACTCATCTCTCTGCTACCTTCAGGTAGAAGGTACAGGAGCCTGAAGACTGCAACGACCAGGTTCAGGAATAGCTACTTCCCCACAGCCATCAGGCTATTAAACCTGGCTCGGACAAAACTATGATAATTAATAACCTATTATCTGTTATCTGTTATTTGCACTTTATCAGTTTATTTATTCATGTGTGTATGTATTTATATAATGATATATGGACACACTGATCTGTTTTGTAGTAAATGCCTACCATGTTCTGTGTGCCGGAGCAAAGCAAGAATTTAATTGTCCTATCAGGGACACATGACAATAAACTCACTTAAACTTGGACATTCTCATTTTAGGTAAAAAAATACCCACTGTTGATCCAAGATATGTTGGCATTTGGTCACACACCTAGCAATGACTACAGATATAGTCATGCATGGCCTAAGTAATAATCAAAGATACAGAGGTAGAGTCATGAATAGTCCAGCATCAGACTAAGGAGGGATTACACTCTGATGGATGTGACACACAAGAATTGACACACTGACGTATCATGAAATAGCATAAAACCCATCAAAACAGTGCTGTATAATAACTCTCCCACAGACTCTTTATCTTGGATGTCACTGCAGGTTTCATATCTAAATGTATTAAAACTAATGGAGGTTTAAAGATTGCTATTGGGAAAGTACAGATTACCTTTATGTTCTTGTCCACGTGGCCATCACACAGGGACACAAGTGGCATGCTGAAAGGTTTCCAGATGGGGTCAAGAGTATTTTTTATAACCTGCAAAACAAATGAGAAAATTACCAAGAACTGCACACTCCCCATCCAGAATCAGTCAGACGTCTTCCCCAAAGTTTCAATTTAATGGACCCAGCAAGTCTTACTGTCAGATGAACCATCACCACAGAATAACATAAAGTCGCATTAAGAAGAGGCTTCTGAGCTACCTAGATGGCCCAGTTGACCATAGCTGAGTTAGTTGGATCAGAATTGCCTGCACTGAACGTATAAAATAGCCAATGTCGAGAATCTGCTTCTGGAATTTGGCTTAATTGAATTGAGGGTGGAATACATGCAGACATAAAAACATATATCGTAAGTCGAAAACGCATCTAATACAATTTGATCACGTAACCGGAAGTGGCGCGCGGCTCGCTGCCACTGCCCAACGTTTGCACCATCGTAAAGTCGAAATATCGTAAGTCGTAGCATCGTAAATCGGGGAACATCTGTACAGGACATTTAATGCACTGACCATAAATTTACCTCTACCACCTAGGTGCCTACGGGATGGCAAAGTTGCACAGGGTTCGATCCTGGCTATGGGTGCTATTCTTCTTGTGACCGTGTGGTTTTTTTCCGGGTGCTCCAGTTTCCTCCCACATTCCAAAGACATGCAGGTTTGTAGGTTAATTGGCATCTGTAAATCCCCCTAATGTGTAGGATGCAAAACTGGGATAACATAGAACTAGTGTATGAGTGATTGTTGGTCGGTGCGGACTCCGTAGGCCGAAGGGCCTGTTTCACCACTGTATCTCTAATCTAAACTAAACTAAACCTAGTCTGCGATCTGTGCTGAATTAGTTGGCCTTACTTTAGGATGGGGATGGGGGCAGGATATGGGGAGGAGAGCAGGCTGGTTAAAATAAGAGTTAAAAAGATGGAAAAATAAATCAACCCTGCTTCGAGCTTCTTATTGCTGGCTGGCAGACTCTGCTGGAACTGTGCTTACACAGGCCAATGTAATTCAGTTTGGCAGTTGTGACCTTCCAGTCCAATGGGCTGCCAACATTCATCTTACGCCTTACACCAAAATAATCTGCCAATTGGGTGCGATGCCGCAGGGCATGCAACATCTGTAAAACCAGATGTTACAGGCATCAGGAGGGTTGGAAATTGATAAAAGGTTGTAAATTTGGGATTATTACAACTAACAAATGTAAAGTGAGTGGGTCCAACACGCAGCCAATGCATTATTGAAGCATGCCCAAGGTTTGTAGCTGTGCAGCAGAACAAATATTGTCTTCAGGTCTTGGCTTTGGTGCTGTTCCAGAATATCACATCAGCTTTGGAACACTCCCAATACACTAAGTGTTCTGGCAACCCAGTTAGAAATCCCAGAGTCCCACTGAGAACAGCAATGTCGGCTTATGTCTAAGAGTCACACTTGTTGCAGATTGTAAAGTTAAGACATTATGGGAATCTTTGAAGGGTAATGCACAGCGGGAGTAGAAGATGGTGTTGGGTGGTGGAGGTAAGTTGGCAACATCACACTGACTGCCTTTCATACACCCAGCCCTGCAAACAGTGGAATTGGTTGAATGGAATGCTATCCTTAACGCTCTTTAGCCAGAGGGTGGTGAATCTGTGGAATTCATTACCACAGTCTGCTGTGGAGGCCTTTGGGCATTTTTAAAGCTGCGATCGATAGGTTCTTGATTAAAAAAGGGGCATCAAAGGTTACAGGGAGACGGCAGGGGAATGGGGCTGAGAAGGAAAAATTAAATCAGCCATAATCAATTGGCAGAGCAGACTTGCTGGCTGAATAGCCTGATTTTGTTCCCATGTCTATGGTCTTAACTTGAGCCATGGGTCAGTCTGGACCAAAACCCTCTTGAACAGCAACTCTAATTAACTCAAAGCTGAATTCTAGTGTGGAAAGTTGCATCTAAATGCTTTGTGTCAACACTGATGAAACACACACCAGTGAGAGTCTGCGCTGACCAGCGATCGCCCCATACACTAGCACTATCTCACACACTTGGGACAATTTCCTTTTTTTTTACCATATCTAAATAACCTACAAACCTGCACTTTTTTGGAGTGTGGGAGGAAACGGAAGCACCTGGAGAAAACCCATGTGGTCACAGAGAGAGCGTACAAATTCCGTACAGACAGCACGTGTAGTCAGGATCGAACCTGGGTCTCTGGTGCAGTAAGGTAGCAACTCTACCCATGGGCTTAAATCCAGTCCAGGCGACATGGCTTAAAACCTGCCTCTGTGATACTAGTTCTGAAGATTCCACCCATACCACATGAGCCATCGCATGAGTTGAAAATCTACTATAATTCAACATAGCCAAGAAACTCATCTCATTATGTATGAATGAATGAATGAATGGAATACGGTATGCAAATAGTGGCCACATAATGGCGCTGACAAAGCTACAAAATATACACAGTTTCTGCGCAGGTCCCTCAATGTTCTCCCCTCCCCCACCCCTTCTCACGGCAGTCCGCCATGCCGGCTCCACCATTGACCATTGTTCTTCCCCCTCCCCCACAGCAGTCCCTCCCACGCCAGGTCCTCCTTTGCTCCTTCCCCCGGCAGCGGCGTTTTCACTCCACGTGGTCCGTTCTTGACCGTCGGTCGGTGCCCCCCTCGACCGCAGCATCGACCTCTCCACAATCTCCGGACTACTCCATAGCACTGACCCAGGCCCCGGCCGCAGGCTCCGTGAACTGGCGGCGAGCAGGCTCCGCTGACCCAGGCTCCGTCAGCCACGTGCTCCGACACGCGGGCACTATGGACTTGGCAACCCGCCGGCTCGTCAGAAGGCGTCTGCTGCCGCAGCGGCTTGCAGAGATGTGTCCAGATGATCGTAGTGGTGTTGGGTGTGGGGAAGGAAAATATCCACAACTGGTCCACTTGCTTTCCTGAGGCTGAGGGTAGTTTTACTCAAATATCCTGCAGCGGAGCAAGATAGACCACTCCTTCTAAATGCAATGGGCTGACGTGTAGTATGCAACTGATGGGAACATGGGCCTTTTTTTCATCCATTTCAGTAACCCGACCCAACCCGACTCGCAGTGCAATCAACATTGCGGGGGAACAGTTTGAGTTAATAAATTATAATTGTGAAAAAGGAGTAGATTTTTACCAAAGAACTTTTATTTTTACGAGGATGTTTCCGTAACCGGCTTCCATCTCCTTATCTTTGCTCTGCTATGGGATCTTTGGTGCGGAGACGGAAGCCCGTTACGGAAATGGCGTCGAAAACTACTCATGAATCTGCCCATGATCGTACTACGTCTTTTTCGTCGAGTGATCTATCTTGCTCGCTATGGGATCTTTGGTTTTACTCTGCAACAAAACTCATTCCCTTCGAAGCAAAGGTGGTATTTGACAGTGAAACTGGAAACAACTTTCCATTTATCATCATCACCTTCAAAGTACAGATAATCACCCTGCCAAACATCAACGTCAATTAGTGTCACGGGGATCTCCAGTAACCTGCTTGGTCAATTCCAGACCTGATTGCAAAAGGAAGTGTAAAGGTGAAGAGGGGAGGACAAATGTGTGAGAAGAGCGGATCATTTTTTACTTATAGATCTTTCCTCTCATAAATATGATTTCATTCATTTCCTTTGGCTGTCAGAGGCAATGTAAAAATAAATTTGCAGTAAAACGAGAAGCAACTCCTTTGACCCTTACAAAACAATCTGGAAACAATGAAGTGATTCACGCGCAATAAAACTCTCCGTGCAAGCTGTGATTTTAAGAGGAATTTTATATCATTTGTGTCCAACGTGACAAAAATTCTAAGCAGGTACTCTTGTAATTGTCACATTTAAAATATGTAACTATTCATTATTTCCTCCTCAATATGGGTTATTTGGCGGAGATACGCAATGTTTGTTTTTGCCACATATAATAGGATTTTGTGTGCGCGTTTGCTGTGGATGAGGCAGAAAATAACTAGTTTAAAGGCTCATTCAATAAAAGCCAGGGAATTCATTTGAAGGAGCATACAGGAAACCCCAGGAAAACCCTGTCTTAATCTCTGGCCTGTGCTGGTTGAACTGATCACAGTCAAACTCTCAGAGTGTGAGCACCCTCTGTTTTGTTTAGTTTGGTTTATTGCCACGTGTACCGAGGTACAGTGGAAGGCTTTTGTCGCGTGCTAACCAGTCAGCAGAAAGACAATACATGATTACAGTCAAGCCATTCACAGTGTACAGATCCTGTTTCCTGTGATGAGGAGGGAGAGCAATTATCTTTTCGTAGGATCAAAGCAAATGGCCAATGTTTGGGTGCAAGCTTGGGTGCACGTTTGGTAAGCTACCCCTGGTGTACACTCTCCGATTGATCCCTTGGCTCAAATGCAGTTGTGCTCATCATCATAAAACAAGCCCATGCTCTGGAGCTGGATGTTGATTTCCTTTCATTCAGCTGGTTCAAATTTGGATTTAATGAAGAAACCAGGTTTTCTGTGCCTAGAAGTTGTAATTGCACTGCTCCCTGCTTTCAATTAAAAGTAAAAATAGTTTAATTTAGAGATACAGTGCGGAACGATGCCCTTCGGGCCACCGAGTAAGTGCTGATCGGCAACCCCCCACATACTTCCACTATCCTTCACACACACCAGAGACTATTTACAATTATACAAAGACAATTTTACTTCGGAGTCACGTGAGTGACTACGTAAAGAAGCCCCGCCAGGCGCATGTGCGTCATTACGTCCGACGCATGGCGCACCGACGGGCTGGAGAGCGCAGCTCCACCAGCGGTAAGTAGTAAACCGGCAGGTAAGTGATTTAAGACTTTTCTGCGGGTACTTAAACTCTGTGAGACTGGCTCAGGAGCCAGCAGGAGTCGTTAGACAATGGAGCGAGTTGTAAAAACGTCTGTCCGTAGTAGGAGCTTAACTCGCGGGCCCTGCGGTTAGTGCTCGCAGATCGGGTAGAGAGATACCGGCTGCGGTAACGCCGGCTCCGACACCGACTGCTGATCTACCGGCAGCTCAACTGCCTCCAGTAACTCCAGTGCTTCAGGGCGCTGAGGCCACTCCAGCAGGGAGAAAGGCCAAAAGGAAATCTCTCAGGCCCGTTTTATCCGACAAGTCTAATGAGGAAGACTCCCCACCTTCCAACAAGAAGGTCTGGGGACGGCTTGATCAAATGATGAGCCACAAAATATTCCAATCGGGGTCGAATGCCCCTAGGATTCCTCAAATAGCCTAACGTAGAGGCCCATATGGCGAGGAGGACTTTACTGCCTATGAATATCAGTGGGAATCACCCTCGCCAGCACCTTGTTTAGGGTTGGTAGTGACCTCCCTAGAGCAAGACTCAGGAGAGCCAGGGCAGGAGGAGTCTGACCCTGAAGTTGGTGTCACTGCTCTTGGGCACACACCAAGGCACATGAGTCATGCTCCAGGTGTCCCGGATGTGGCAAGAAATGTTGCCATTCAGGAGGGTACTGGTAAAGCCAAGGAGGAACATCTGGCCTCTAACAGCAACTACACGGCCTCTCACCAGCTGCAGGATTCCATTATGGAACAAACGACCACGCGTTACCAGACACCTGTTAACTGTGTGTTGCTCAAGGTGCCCACTGTGAACTCTGCTCTCTGGGCACAAATGAGCGCAACGATTCATGGACAAGAGCTTCGGTTCCAGTGAGTGCTCAAATTGGTAGGGGCAGGGATCACGGCTTTTGGGAAAATGGTCCCAGGGACGCAGCAGGATATGTTAGCCCTGCTGTGCAATGCATACTTTGAAATCAACTGCATCCGGAAAATTACTATAAAGCCGACATTGAACCCACGATTTGCAGCTCTGTGCAGGTCATCGAACATTCAAGCTCCAATTTTTCTATTTGGCGAGGACCTGCTCAAACAGGTCAAAGATCTGGAAGAAGAGGCCAAAACTATTGGCCTCATGAAAACTTACATCCCTTCGGCCATAATGCCACCTCACAGGTCTTTTTTGACACGACGGGGGTTAGATCCTGGGGCAGGCCCAAGCAGAGTGGTACCAGTTGGATGGCGTTATTACCTGTGTACGCCAACTACAACCCCAGCATGGCAAGGAGAACAAGAAGCTCAAGGTCGACTATGGGGGTACGGGTGATTCATTCAGTCCAGGATAAATCCTCTGGGGAACAACCTCCGGTTGGTGGTAGGTTACAGTTATTTTATGATGAATGGTGCTGCATAACATCTGATCTGTTTATACTGGACAGTGTCTCAGGGTTTCGAATAGAGTTTATGTCAGGAATTCATCCACCTGCACAAAATATGCCTAGTCGGGTATTGTTTTTTTCTGGACCAGAAACTCCGCAGGTAAATAAAGAAATTGGGGTCTTATTCCAAAAAGGGGTAATTGAGAGGATGACATACCATCCTCAACAATTTGTGTCCAATATATTCCCCAGACAGAAAAAAGATGGTGGGTGTCGAGTCATTCTGGACCTAACCCAGTTAAATTCCTAGGTCCAGTATAGGCATTTTAAAATGGACACCTTCAATACTGCTAAACAGCTGTTATCAGAAGGTTGTTATATGGCAACCATAGATCTGAAAGATGCATATTATTCAGTACCAATTCATCATCAGTACCGAAGATACTTGAAATTTAGTTGGATGGGACAGCTGTGGCAATTTAAGGCGTTGCCCAATGGGTTAACCTCAGCTCCTAGGTTGTTCACGAAATTGTTAAAACCAGTTCTGGCGCTATTTCGTGCCCAGATCACATTGTGATGGCTTATCTAGATGATATTTTAATTATAAGCAACACTCAGGAAACAGCTGAGGAGTCGGTTTCAGCAACCAAACACCTGTTTGAGAGGTTAGGTTTTCTCGTCCATCCAACAAAATCCAAGCTAGAGCCATCCCAAAAAATTGACTATTTGGGGTTTCTCATTGATTCAGTTGATATGTCAGTTACTTTGCCTATGGCCAAGGCTGTTGAAATCACAGAGGTCTGTACCAGTCTCGCAGAAAGGCAACAACCCTCCATCCGGCAAGTAGCCAGTGTTATTGGTAAATTGGTGGCGGCTTTCCCTGCAGTGGAGTTTGGACCTCTGCACTATCAACGTTTGCAACAAGCTAGAGAACAAGTACTTAAAGAACATGCAGGTCATTTTGATAGACCTATGCAGTTGCCAGCCAAAGCCATTGCCGAATTACAATGGTGGATAATCAATATTGCACAAAGTACCAAAAATATTTTGATTCAACAACCTTCAGTGGTTTTACAAACAGGTGTGAGGGCTTTGGGGTGGGGAGCCACGGACAGCGAGTCTAGCTGTGGTGGTAGATGGAGTGTGCAAGAGGATTTAATCCTGCAAAGGCATGGTATAAATTACTTAGAATTGCTGGGTGCATTCTATGGATTAAAAGCTTATTGTCCAGCAATGAATAATTTACATGTTCAACTCCAGATTGACAATACCGCGTCCGTTGCTTATATCAATCACATGGGAGGAATAAGGTCAGTGTTATGTGATAATCTGGCTAACCCCATTTGGGACTGGTGTATTTCCATAAATATCTGGGTCTCAGCTAACTACCTACCAGGTAGAGCAGACAGCAGGTCACGTAAATTTAATGACAACATAGAATGGATGCTAAATCCTAACGTTTATGAAATGATTGTCAGCCGCTATGGTTTGACAAATATAGATCTGTTTGCACCCAGGATAAATCACCAGTTGCCTAAATACGTTTCGTGGGAACCAGATCCAGAAGCAGTAGCGGTGGATGCATTCTCGCTACATTGGGGACGTACGTTCTTTTACGCTTTTCCCCCATTCTGCCTCATTAGGCAATGCCTCACCAAAATAGAGCAGGACTCTGCCTCAGGCGTTTTGGTGGTTCCGGACTGGCCTACACAGCCATGGTTCTCATTGGTGCTGAGAATGATGACTCAGCCATTCATGACTGTCCCCAAGTGCAGTAATTTGTTGGTGCATCCAGTAACAGGAGAAAGTCATCCGTTACATGATCGTATTAATCTGTTAATCTGCAGGTTCTGACCAGACCGTTCCAAGGGCTTGGACTATCGAGTAGGACCATGGATGTGATAACTGCAGCTTGGAGAGATAGCACTAAAAAACAATATGTGTTTCATATTAAGAAATTGGAGATGTTTTGCTTGCAGTCAGATATATCTTATCATACTGCAAGCATACCGGATGTGTTGGAGTTCCTTCCTACATTGCATTTTGATGAACACTTGAGCTATAGTGCCATTAATAGTGCTCGGAGTGCTTTGTCCTCCTATTTAAGGCAGTTTTCAGAACAACAATCTATCGGGTCTCATCCGTTAGTGTCCCAATTCATGAGAGGAATCTTTAACAAGAACCCTCCTAAGCCTAGATATACAGAAATCTGGGATGTCTGTATAGCTCTCACACTGCTTCGACAATGGGCTCCAATTACGTCACTGTCTTTTCAGAAGTTACCACTTAAAGTGGTTATGCTCATGGCGCTAGTATCAGCGCAACAAGTTCAAACATTGCAAAAGCTACGGCTAGATAGCATGTACTGTTCTGTAGATAACATTACGTTTTATGTGTATGATTTAATCAAACAAAGCAGGCCAGGAATGGCCGGAACCAAAGTAAGCTTTAAAGCATATCCCGTTGACCAAACGCTATGTGTAGTGAAGCACCTGAGTCAATATATCGAGGTAACTAAGAGTCTCAGAGGCTCTGAGACAGCAATGCGCATCAGCCACAAAAAAACTCATAAAAAGGTGTCAGTACAAACTATTTCTAGATAGTCAAAACAGGTTTTGGATTGTGCTGGAGTAGACACTCATGTGTTTAAATCTCACTCCACCAGGGCAGCATCAACATCCGCAGCGAAGGCACAGGACATGCCTCTAGACCAAATCCTCGGGTCCGCAGGATGGTCTAGGGAGGCGACCTTCTCAAAATTCTATGATAAACCTGTCCTGACAGTGCAAGGTTTTGGGCATGCTGTTTTGGGTTCGGTTTGATTTTCTTTTCTTTCTAAATTTCATTTGTAATTTCCCCCTGGGACAGAGGGGTTAATACTGTTTTGTTTATTATTATTAAATAATGTTTATTGGATAATTCGAAGCAATGTTCAATACATTACTTATTCACTACTGTGTCAACTGAAGCAGTGTGCCGTATGGAATGGATCTACGGCATGAAATCACAGAGCTTTGAAATCTTCACTTAGTCACTCACGTGACTCCGAAGTAAAATAGTAAGATTAAACGAGAACTTACCAGTTTGAAGTTTGATCGTTATTTTATGATGACCTACGGTGAGCGATTACGTGCCGTCCGCTCCCGGCCCTCATAATCACAAAGATCATCTGGTAGTTCTAGTCTTCTAAGTCTAACTATATCACTTCGACTATAGTTTCTATGTTTCACGCCGCTGCTTTGAAGTACGACGCGCATGCGCCTGGCGGGGCTTCTTCGCGTAATCCCTCATCGTAACTCCTCAAAAAATAAAGATCAAACTTCAAACCGGTAAGTTCTCATTTAATCTTACTATTAACTTTCAAACCTGTATGTCTTTGGAGTGTGGGAATAAACCGGAGTTCCTGGAGAAAACTAACGCAGGTCACGGAGAGAATGTACAAATTCCGTACAGACAGCACCGGTAGTCGTGATCGAACCCTAGTCTCTGGCGCTGTAAGGCAGCAACTGTACCCCTGTGCCAGCGTACCACCCTCAATGTAAGGGAACATTGGAGGCTTATTGCAAGCTGAGATTGTCCTTCCTGTTCCTCAATTTGCTGGGGTGCTAATTCATGGATTGTCGTGGACATACCACACTGCGACCAAAAATAGACAATAGACAATAGGTGCAGGAGGAGGCCATTTGGCCCTTCGAGCCAGCACCACCATTCAATGTGATCATGGCTGATCATCCCCAATCTGTACCCTGCTCCTGCCTTCTCCCCATATCCCCTGACTCCGCTATTTTTTAAGAGCCCTATCTAGCTCTCTCTTGAAAGCCTCCAGAGAACCTACCTCCACCGCCCTCTGAGGCAGAGAATTCCACAGACTCACCATTCTCTGTGAGAAAAAGTGTTTCCTCGTCTCCTTTCTAAATGGCTTACTCCTTATTCTTAAACTGTGGCCCCTGGTTCTGGACTGCCCTAACATCGGGAACATGTTTCCTGCCACTAGTGTGTCCAAGCCCTTAACAATCTTATATGTTTCAATGAGATCCCCTCTCATCCTTCTAAACTCCAACGTGTACAAGCCCAGCTACTCCTTTCGCTCAGCATATGACAGTCCCGCCATCCCAGGAATTAACCTTGTAAACCTACCGCTGCACTCCCTCAATAGCAAGAATGTCCTTCCTCAAATTAGGGGACCATAACTGCACACAATACTCCAGGTGTGGTCTCACTAGGGCTCTGTACAACTGCAGACTGCCAACAGCATTCATCACACGCCCGGGTGCTGTTTCCAGGAGTTTGTCCAGGTGTGGGTGGACTGTGTAGAGTGTGGATGAGCAAGGCAAACCTTGCGGATGTTTGAGAGGCTGACTCCAGCTTTGGAGGGCTCCCTCCTGTCTGAGCAGGTCCCAGCCCTTGGTGCCCATGACTGAAAACCTACCACCCTTTCAGCAATGTTCCACTGGCCCTCTTTCTGTGTGTCCACTACTTCCCACCCAGGTATTACTCTCAAACCACCCCAGCTAGTAACACTCACCTTCCATTCCATCTCACAACCAACTTGTCAACCACCTCCATCCTGGCTACCAACTCCTTCTCTCCACCTCTGAAGCCTCTCCCAGCTTGTTGCCCCATTTCCTTTCTGACGCCTGGCCCATTGCACACTAGCAATTTAACAAACCTAAACAAGTGCAATTTATTTCGACACAAAGTGCTAGAGCCACTCAGTGGGTCAAAGCAGCATCCCTGAACATGGATAGGTAACGTTTTGAGTCCGGACCCTTTTTTCAGACTTGTCTATAGAAGGATACTGACCTGAAATGTCACCCATCCATGTTCTCTGGAGATGATGTTGCCTGACCTACTGAGTTACTCCAGCACTTTGTGTATTTTTTTTATAAACCAGCATCTGCAGTTCCTTGTTTCTACATTCTGTCGTTGATTTAGTTTAGTTTAGAGATACAGCCTAGAAACAGGTCCTTCAGTGCACTGAGTCCAAGCCATACATGAAGGGGATATTTCTTCACTCACTTTCTCTCAAGACCCACGTGTTATATCTTTGAATGTGCCTTTATGCACAATAGTATGAGTCACATTAAATTCCGAAAACTTTCCTGATCTTGCGTTCTTAAACACCTTGTGCTGAATATGAATGAAAGACAATTATACAACTTATAACTTTCATTTGCATTTAACGAGGGAACAGATTGCACAATTTCCATAGTTGCCACAATTCTCTGGTTTACTTTAGATGTGACCACGGCAGGAAAGTTAGGCCTGTATCCACCACAGATCATTTACCAGCAAGCCTTACCCAAGAAATTCCTCATTCCACAGACAGCAAAAATTAAATCAAGAGAAGACCATTTGGCCCTTCCTGTCCCTTCTGCCACTCAGTAGGTTCATGGCTGGCCTTTCACCTCAGTTCATTTTTGCTGCATCAACACAATACCCCTTGATCTTAGTAATAGCTAAAAAAAAAAAGTTATTTAATTCTAGATGTGTCTTAATACACTCAGACCTTCAACATCCTCTTGTGTGGAGAATTCCAAGGATTCACGACACTGAGCTGACTTCTTATTTTGAGCTTGTGGCCTGTTCAGAGGTGCTCAATGCCTGGAGCTTCCTGCCCAGCATGGTTCCTCATCGACACGAGCGGTGGCCCATTGCACCCCAGCAACTTAATGAGGCTAAGCAAGTGCCATTTATTCAGGCACAAAGTGCTGGAGTAACTTAGCGGGTCAGACAGCATCCCTGGAGAACATGGATAGCTGACATTCTGGGTTGGGACCCTTCTTCAGACTTGGTTTGAATTTCAATGATCTCACTTCATATGCTTCCAAATCCAAAGAATTATCTGCTTAATCCCTCTTCACATGACAAATACACCATCCTGTGAATCAATCTGTGAAACCCCTCCATAGTAAGTTTATCCTCCTTAGATAGGGAAACCAAGCACAATATTTCAGACAGAGTCTCACCATGGACCTACGTAACTGGAGCAAAACATCTCTTCTCTTTTATTCAAACCGCCTCGGATTACGTTTTCCTTCCTAATTCTTTGCGCTTGCTGAACACTAATTTTCAGTGGTTATTGTGTGTGGAAATTCAGTCTCCTCTGAACATCAACACATTTTAATCTCCAAAGTCCTTTGGTGAATACTTTTTTTGTCTACATTACAAGTCTTTCCTGTGACGTAATACCATCTGTAGCTTCACATGTTTTATGCAGTTGAGACTTATTTTATTGGGATTTTGTGCATAAGAAGGGATTTAATTGCAAACAATGTAGTGATTTGTTAAATATTAGTCATCTATTATTCACTGTTATATCTTAAAAATGCATCTTTCCAATCTTCCTCGGCCATCTTGCACATATATTTAGACTTTAGACTTGGCTTTAGAATGACCCAATCTCTTCCAATTTTCATTTTAAAATTCTACCATATAGTGGCCAGTCTTCCTAAATGGCCCTCTAACTAACAAATCATTGACTAGCCTACTCCCACTGCACAATCCAAGATCTTAAATTGTTCCCTTGATGGTTGTTCAATCCACCGACCTCGTAAAACCGTTCTTACGCACTTCATGAATCCATGCTCCACACTATTAATGCTAATTTGGTTTGCTCGGTCTATATCTAGATTAAAGTCCCACAGCGGGCAGTGAAGAAAGCGAATGGCATGTTGGCCTTTATAACAAGAGGAATCGGATATAGGAGCAAAGAGGTCCTTCTGCAGCTTGTACAGAGCCCTAGTGAGACCACACCTGGAGTATTGTGTGCAGATTTGGTCCCCTAATTTGAGGAAGGACATTCTTGCTATTGAGGGAGTGCAGCGTTGGTTTACAAGGTTAATTCCCGGGATGGCGGGACTGTCATATGCTGAGAGAATGGAACAGCTGGGCTTGTACACTCTGGAGTTTAGAAGGATGAGAGGGGATCTCATTGAAACATATAAGATTGTTAAGGGCTTGGACACGCTAGAGGCAGGAAATATGTTCCCGATGTTGGGGGAGTCCAGAACCAGGGATCACAGTTTAAGAATAAGGAGTAAGCCATTTAGAACGGAGACAAGGAAACACTTTTTCTCACAGAGAGTGGTGAGTCTGTGGAATTCTCTGCCTCAGAGGGCGGTGGAGGCAGGTTCTCTGGATGCTTTCAAGAGAGAGCTAGATAGGGCTCTTAAAAATAGTGGAGTCAGGGGATATGGGGAGAAGGCAGGAACGGGGTACTGATTGGGGATGATCAGCCATGATCACATTGAATGGCAGTGCTGGCACGACGGGCCGAATGGCCTACTCATGCACCTATTGTCTATTGTCTATTGTCATGATTATTGTATTACTCTTGTTATGTGCGTGTCTGAGTTATACTATGCCCTAAATAACCACTACTGTTTGGAGACACCTATAGACATCTCCCATTGAAATTTTATGTTCTCTGCTGTCTCATGGCTGTAACCAAACCAGTTCTATTGTTGCAGTATTTCAGAACACATGCTAAACTATTTCTCCCTTCCTGCATCCCAGCTGTCATTCAATGCATTTAGCAGCTCCAATTAGATTCTACTCGTCAAATGGGAATTGGAGTCGCGGATCATTCCCACCGTCTAAATTGTTGGTTTGGCCCTCAATTAGTTATTTAAATTTTTGTTTATTCACTACAATGGATTAATAATTAACTTCATCGGTAAGTCCGCTACTTGTACTCAATACATTGGCCGGAGGGCACTCATCAGCACGTGTGCATTTTCATTAACGATTGACAGCATTAAACGCCACTATGCAATTTCCCCAGTGAACTATTTATGATTCTTGTACGTGGAATAGTTTGCGAACCATTTCACAATGGCCTGGGGGATCCATGTGTAGCTCAATACCTCATTGAATCAATCAGCTACAATTAAAGGAAAAGACAAAAGGTGGAGATAAAGGATGCCTTCCAGTGGAGCACTGAAGTATTCAGCAACCGTTTTTAAAGAAGCTTATTCTTCTTAAATAAGCCAATTTCTATCCGTTTTCCTAAATTTGCTGTCAAATTCATGTCATTGGATGAAGCGCAGCCAGTTCTGCAGATGGCCCATACGCATGTTATTTTTTAATCAGCAACGGGGCTCCTTTTAATGAGTAGCTTTTACTTGGCATTGTCTTGGTCAATAGGGTGCTACTGAATAAATATTCATTTGATCATTCCAAATGTTCTCAGCGGGATTTCACATCTGCAAACCCGGAACTCTGGAGGAAATTACTACGCACAACATAAACCCGAAGCTGAAGCCATTTCCCCTCCAGGGTGAAAATGGACAGAAACTGTTATAAGCAAAATAAATGTTGCTCTCCATAATGTGCATGGTTGGATGCTTCAAGGAGTGAGGTCAGGTTCTTTAAGCTTTTGAAATGGAGTGCAGTAAAAGGGACAGGTGGGGTAATGAAATATAAAGAGGAAAAAAGATGAAGATACCACAAAACAGAGAACAATAGGATGGGAATCAAAAAGTAAGATTGCAAAATAGAGGGAGATTTAGATTTTTTTTTTAACTTATTCCCATAGGGCCTCTCACAATCCTGGTTCATCTCACAGAATATTACAGCAAGATTCAATGTTTTTGAAGTGTTAATCCTGTTTTAACGTTGGAAAGGTTCTAGCCAATGTTACAATGCAAGTTCCCAAGTGATCAAGAGCTGTTAGTCCATTTCAGTATTGTTGGTCCAAGGATAAATAGTGACAAGCACACCAGGGAGGATGTCTTTGAAATAGCACAATTGGATCATTCCGACACGCCAGAGCTTTGGTCTAACAGCTCGTCCAAAAGGTGGCAGCTCTGGCCGTGCAGCACACCTTCAGTCTTGGCTAGTTTAGTTTAGTGTAGTTTAGAGATACAGAGTGGGAACAGTGCATTCGGTCTACCGAGTCTGCGCTGACCAGTGATCACCCCAGACACTAGCACTATCCTACACACTAGGGACAATTTACAATTTATGGAAGCCAATTAACCTACAAACCTGTACGCCTGTGGAATGTGGGAGCAAACTGGAGCTCCCAGAGAAACCCCACGCAGTCACGGGGAGAACGTACAGACTGTGTAAAGACAGTCAGGGTCTCCGGCGCTGCAAGGCAGGAACTCTACTGTTGCGCCACCGTGCTGCCAGGATGCACACCGAAGTGCCAGATGCAAACTGTATTCAAAACCAAGTACATTTTTAAATCCTGAAAAATGATCAGAAGCAGCAGGAGATGCTTGGCATGCGAGGCAGCATTTGTGGAGGCCCTGCTTTGCCTACAAATGCTGCGATTTGAAATTATTGGCATCAAAATATAATCTTTATTTCCAGTTGTGTGTGCCCTCACACTGGCAACACCATCACAGCAGGAGTGCAATGTTTTGCTTGTAGACAACAAGTGTTAGAGGTATGAAACAATATTGTATTAATATACTGAGCAAAGACCAAGAAAAATAAATGTTTCCATTAAAGTCCAGCGACAACAATTGTAACATGGAGATTTTCCAAGCAGGTTGGAATCAAATGAACCATTTCATTAATTTGATTATAATATAAATATTGAATTTGTAATCAAACATTAATTCCCTCAAACTATTGACATGTTTACACAGAAGCGACTGTGATGGAAAGGAAGATCAGTCCTATATTTGAAAGGTAAATTAAAAAAGAGTTCCTTCTTTAATAGCTACAGAAATTCAATTAATTAACGTTGCAATATTGATGTATTGAAGTCACAGGCTTACAATAATCTATCAGCAGTAAATACTTGGCATGTAAGGCAGGCTCAAATGCTCTAATTGTCGTAATCTGTAGATTATGTCACAAGAACACGAGAAAATTGGACGAGGTGAAAGCCATTTGGTCCCTCAAGCTTGCCCCACATCCATACAATTATTCGGATCTGTTTCAAGCTTCAACTCTTCTGTGCAATTCCCCATAACTTCCCATTCCTTATGGATGTGGAGAAGATGTTTCCACTAGTGGGAGAGCCTTGGATGTGGAGAGGATGTTTCCACGAGTGAGAGAGTCTAGGACTAGAGGTCATAGCCTCAGGATTAAAGGACGTTCCTATAAGAAGGAGATGAGGAGGAATTTCTTTAGTCAGAGGGTGGCGAATCTGTGGAATTCTTTGCTCCAGAAGGCTGTGGAAGCCAAGTCAATGGATATATTTAAGGCAGAGATAGATAGATTCTTGATTAGTATGGGTGTCAGCGGTTATGGGGAGAAGGCGGGAGAATGGGGCTAGGAGGGAGAGATAAATCAGCCATGATAGACTCGATGGGCCGAATTACCTAATTCTGCTCCAATCACTTATGACCTGACAAAAAATTTACCTAACACCTCTTTAAATACCTCTTCTGATCTAGGTTCTAGAATTCCACATGGCAGTTCCACAAATTTCACAGATTCGTCACCCTCAGAGAAGATTCCCACATAATTCAGTTTTAAACGACTGGCTTGTTATATTGTCATCCTGCCATCTTACCTGAAACTCTCCCACTGGTGGAAACCTCTTATTATCTGTCCTAAGTTAGGATATGTTTCATTAAGAGCTTCCTTCATCTTCTAAACTCTTCCGAGCCTCTTTTGCCATTCATGATGGAGCAATTATCTCATCCCAGGCGATAGTCTGGGGAATTTCTTCCGCGCTAAATTCTTGATTCCTTAGTTTCCTTACATCTTCCCTATGAGAGTTGCTTAACACTTACGTGCCTTAGCCTTACCTGGCCATGCTAAATTACCAGTAGAAAAAGGCAGATTGCTTCCATTTCACATAACAGAGTGGCTGAGAGCTTAAGGGAGCAAAGGAAATTGACTTGAGGCAAGAAAAAAAGACATATAGAAAGCGATACAAGAGTGAATTAGGAAAAGAGAGAGGGAGGGTGTAAGAATTACAATGTGTGATGTGATGTGCTTTTGTGCAATATTCAAACGGGTGATGGGCTTTTGTTAAATATAATGCTGCACAGAGCTGTACTTTGGAATTTTTTTTAAATGAGAAGAAATGTTGGTATGGTCATTAACAAAATCCTAAATTTCTAAAAATCCATAGAGAAAGCAAAAAAAAAGACACGAAAAATGAATGAGGGAAAAGTCTGTGGTTGGGCAACAGCTGGAGGAATAGAGAGGAAGCCGGAGGGAATATTTTATAAAGTATGTGAGCCAAAAGAAACGGGATGTTTTTATCAATAGAATCAATCTGAAGTGATAGAGGTTTACGGAGGTCTGAGGTGTGTAAAAGATATGAATACATGGAAAATTACCCTTGCAATCTCTGAACATCACTTTATGCATGGCAGACAATTAAATACTTTTGTTGTTCGGTTACCATTAAAATGGTATGCCAATACAGCAATCGATTTGCACACAGCAAGGCTCTTTAAAGATTACTCAAGATAAGTGATCTGTTAATCTATTTTTATTGTGTTGGGATAATTCTGACCTTGTGCAATGATGTTGGATATAAAGCCCCTGTCCCACTTAGGAGAGCTAAACAGCAACCCAAGGTTTCCATGAGGTCACCGGAGGTTTTGGTCACTCTCCCTAATGGTCGAAAGTGGTTTCCACATGGTCGAGGCTTCATCTAGGTTGCTGCTATTTTTTCATCATGATTAAAACCGGCCTCGACTAAAAATAGGTCGCCGTTTTAAAAATCGACGATATTTTAGTCGCAGGTCTAGTCGAAGCCGGTTTTCTTCACAGTCGAGGAAGGTTTTCAACATATACGTGGGAGGTGGTAGGAGGTTGCAGGTCGCCTCCACCTTGATTTTTTTTGGGTGGTGGGCAAGGTCACCAGAGGTTGCTGTTTACGTCTCCTAAATGGGACAGGGGAGTCACCCATTTCAACGGGTATAAGAGAAATGAAAAGGGGGAATAATGAAGAATGGTCCAGTCCGTTATATAGTTGAATAAATATGCAGCCATACTTTATATTTCTATCACCAGAATAAATGGCATCCGAGCCAAAACTGTCTATATTTCATTACGAGTCCAAATGAAAATTCATATACCCCCATGTTTTGTAGAATAATAGCTAATATATTGGAAAAGTTAAACCCATGTCCCACGGTACGAGTTCATTCCAAGAGTTCTCCCGAGTTTGCCCTGATTCGAACTCGGAGATTTACGGTAATGGCCACTCGTTGGTATTCGGGGCTCTTGTGGACATTTTTCATCATGTTGAAACATCTTCACGAGTCATCCCGTGCTTAGCTGGCGTTAGCGAGTCTTCCCGAGTACCTGCCGTTAGCGCTAAGAGACGTCCCCGATCTCCTACGTACCCACTACGTTCATTCTCCGTGCTTACCACAAGTTTGATTTTTTTTAAACTCGAGAGAGCTCTTGGAATGAACTCGTACCGTGGGACAGGGCTATTAACATTATAAAATTGTAGAATGATACAACACAGAAAGGACTCTTTCACGCTAACAGCAGATCTTCAGCAGGGCCCAATTAAAATTAGAGAATGGATAAATACATTTAATGGAAACAATTTATAGGACTTTGAGAGAAAAGCAAGGAAGCCACTGGTACCATAATAATAAATCTCTTCTGCATCCTATCAAAGATATTGCATCCCTTCTCGAAGTGTATGGCTCAGATCTGATAGCTTAATGGGTACGTCAATGGACAATAAACTAGAGGCATAAATTAAAGATTCAGCGAGAAGTTCAAAACCTGGCAGCTAAAGAATTTGAATCGAAGTAATCAAATAAAATGTAGAATAAAAAGCTTACATTAGAAACAGGAGCTATAAAACTACCAGATTATCATTAAAGAGCATTAAACCGGCTAATTATAGAGTAATCAATTTATCCAAACATTTAAAGCAAAGGTGTACATTTTTTTAAAGAAAAAACTCCTGCAATCAAACCTTCTGGTAGATCCAGGCAGAAATTAGTTATGTCTATGAGCCATAGAAAAGCAAGCAGTAACACTTTGCTGGTAATTTCTAGAAGGACTGCAGTATGTCTCTGAGAAAATCGTGACAATTTAATTGATTGCCCTGCAATCCACAATAGTTAATTTTAAAATCAAGCAGTGTGAAGAGCAGATCCATTCATTCAGTGCATGAAAGGATAATTATGTTCATCAGGAAGCCTAATTGGATAACTCAAAGTGATAACTGATACAATGGATTAAACTCAAGCCTCAGCACTAAAGTACAGATGAGATCAGATTGAAGCAGGATGCATTTAACATCATCTTGCCCAGTTCCGGCGTTATTCTAATCTCCTGATTTCTACACACAAGAGTTAGTGGCTGTGGCACCAACAATGGTTCGCAGAGGACAGATGCAATTATAAGCACAGGGTGGATGAGCTCCAAATACCAGGGAGCAATGCAGGCAACAGAAAAATCAACCATTGCAAATGTCTTCTCTTTTGTAACTTGATGGTACACAAGTTTGCAAATATCACAAATATTTAGATTTAAATAATGAAGAGAAAATGCCATCAAAACTCTACAGTACCCATTCTCCCATTGCCCCAGCACCGTCCCCATTCCCCACCTCCCTACACCTTGCGCATGCCTCCTTCTCCCCCCATCCCAACCCCCACCCTATCCATTCCCCTGGTAGACAAAAAATGCTGGAGAAACTCAGCGGGTGAGGCAGCATCTATGGAGAGAAGGAATAGGCGATATTTCGGATCGAGACCCTTCTTCTGAAGAAGGATCTCGACCCGAAACGTCGCCTATTCCTTCTCTCCATAGATGCTGCCTCACCCGCTGAGTTTCTCCAGCACTTTATGTCTACCTTCGATTGTTCCAGCATCTGCAGTTCTTTCTTAAACAATCCATTCCCCTCATCTGCTCACCTCATGTATAACATTAAATGAGTCATAGTGATTTGATAACAAACAGAAGCATTGTTTGTGTTAGATGCAGAGGGAGAACTAGTCTCAGAGCAAAAACTCCTCGATGTATTATCCGTGGGAACACTTTGTCCTTTCGCAAGAGCCAAGACGCACTTCAATGGTTTCAAAGATTTTGTCAGACCGAGAAACATATCGGACTTTCCACATTATCTTGAATTTAAAATCACATTCAATATTACAAGGGAGAAGATAATTCTATCCAGGAGATATCAAAGAAAGGTACCTCTGTTCGATGTACAAGCATCCACTTGGCATCTTCTTCTTGCTTATGGAATTCTAAATAGGGGTCAGATTTCCCAAAGAGATCCTAAAAAGAAATAAAAAATCAAGTGAAAAAACAACGTCCAAATGCAAACTTGTTCATTCTACCAATTAACTTTGTTAACATTTCGCACCTTAAAGTGAATAACTGGGCATTGCTACCTAATGACTCTGACGTCCACGAACAACCTTGAGTTTGCTGCCCTGGATGAACATTATCCCACTATTCCCTTCACTGCTCTGGCACTGGTCTTTAAACTGGCTGTGTGTGGGAAAATCCACATCAAAACGTATTGTGTGGGTGGCAACATTCCTTAACAAACCCTGAAAAAAAACCCTATGTAGATGAAAGAGACTGTGCAGACAAGGAGGGAGTAATAAAGAGGAGGTCACTTAGAATAAAGGGGAGGTCATTTAAGACTGAGGTGAGAAAAAACTGTTTTACCCAGAGAGTTGTGAATTTATGGAATTCCCTGCTACAGAGGGCAGTGGAGGCCAAATCACTGGATGGATTTAAGAGAGAGTTGGAGAGAGCTCTAGGGGCTAGTGGAGTCAAGGGATATGGGGAGAAGGCAGGCACGGGTTATTGATAGCGGATGATCAGCCATGATCACAATGAATGGCGGTGCTGGCTCGAAGGGCCGAATGGCCTCCTCCTGCACCTATTTTCTATGTGTCTATGTTTCTATGTAAGTCAATGGAATGGAACGGAATCAATAGGCACATCCAGCAATGGAGGGACGGGAAAGGGCACCTCTAATTTCCAAGGGATGTCAGTGGACACCTTTAACAACAGATTTCAATGGGCACTTTTAATGATGGACACTGCTGACAATGGGCGGCAAAGTGGCGCAGTGGTGGAGTTGCTGCCTTACAGTGCCAGAGACCCGGGATCAATCCTGACTCAGCCTGCTGTCTGTATGGAGTTTGTACATTCTCCCTGTGACCGCGTAGGGTTTTCTCAGAGTGCTCGGTTTCCAGCCACACTCCAAAGACGTACAGGTTTGTTAATTAGCTTTGGTTAAAAAACATTGTAAATTGTCCCTAGTGTATAGGATAGAGCCAGTGTATGGGGTGATCACTGGTCGGCACGGACTTGTTTCCTCGCTGTATCTCCGAAGTCTAATGTCGAAATCTACGGAGAGATATCCACAGATGCAACGGACAATGGAGAGATATCCACAGGAACAGGTAAAAATGGAATAAAGTCCATGAGCACAGCTCACAAGGAAGAGGTTAATAGTAACATTTGACGATAGAGGAAAGTCAATAAAGAGAGAAGTTAATGTGCACATCTATCAATAGAATGACGACAGTGTGATGTGCCTATGAGTAAGAATTTCACTGTTCTGTTCCAGTGCATATGGCAATTAAATATTCTTGACGTGCACATTGTATATCAATGAGATGATGTCATCATGCACATTATCTATCAATGGAATGATGTCATCGTGTATATTATCTATCAATGGAATGATGTCATTGTGCACATCCAGCAACAAAGAAAATGAAGGAGTTCAACAAGGAACGAGTGGGAAGTCTGCCTTGTCGACAGGGAATGGACATGTCAGGGGCTAGATACAAAGACAACTGGACCTTTTCTCAGATACCTGTAGATCACTTTATCAATTCCAATGTTATTATTTTTGAAGGGAACAAGTTCCTGCTTAAATTATCCACAAAATGCGCCTCTTTTACCGACGAGTGCAGCTGATGTGATTTGCAGTTGCCTTTAACGTTTCTTCAACAAAGAAACTACCTTAGCGCTCTCACCCGCTCGTGAACCCCAATGATTACTGTCATCCAACAGCTTGCAATTATAGAGTTCAATCTGTTTACGTTAAAAAAAGGTCCCTACAGAGGCACAATTGAAGGAAGAATGAATTAAGAACTAATGTTAAAAATGTTTTCAGTTACTTTATTTTATCTCAGTGAAATGTACAAAATTACTATGGAGCAACTATATTAAGAATCAATTGTAAATATATATTGAAATGTAAAGTGGCTTTATAGTGCTCCAGGTAACCAGGAGATGACAGCTACGAATGACTATCCTAATGATATAATTGATAGGTTCACAAGGTTAATTCCCAGGATGGCGGGACTGTCATATGCTGAGAAAATGGAGCGGTTGGGCTTGTATACTCTGGAATTTAGAAGGATGAGAGGGGATCTTATTGAAACATATAAGATTATTTAGGGTTTGGAAACGCTAGAGGCAGGAAACATGTTCCTGACGATGGGGGAGTCCAGAACCAGGGGCCACAGTTTAAGAATAAGGGGTAAGCCATTTAGAATGGAGGTGAGGAAACACTTTTTCTCACAGAGAGTGGTGAGTCTGTGGAATTCTCTGCCTCAGAGGGCGGTGGAGGCTGGTTCTCTGGATACTTTCAAGAGCGAGCTAGATAGGGCTCTTAAAGATAGCGGAGTCAGGGGATAGGGGGAGAAGGCAGGAACAAGGTACTGATTGTGGATGATCAGCCATGATCACATTGAATGGCGGTGCTGACTCGAAGGGCCAAATGGCCTACTCCTGCATCTATTGTCTACTGTCTGTTATCTATTGATATTATTTTTCAAGTGATGTACTCTTCTCAGGAATATAACAGATTGTACAATATTCAGGCGTTGTGCAGAAATCACCCATCCTCAACGAACATGTATCATATTCCCTGGCATTTAGTCTGCATTGACTATATACAAAGGTACCACACTAAAACTTTATTTTACCTTCAATGCAACTAACGCACAAAACATGCAGGGATACAATTGAAGTCACTGGTCACAATTTACAGGCATGTCTGCAGTTGTGCACTGATCTTTCCTCTTCTTTGCAGGTGATCTGTTATTGCAGACATTGCGGGCCCTGGATGGATACATCCCACCATCGGAGTTATGCCCCTGTCCCACTTAGGAAAAAGCTGAACAGAAACCTCTGGAGACTTTGCGCTCCGCCCAAGGTTTTCATGCAGTCCCTGGAGGTTTGTGTCAGTCTCCCTGATGGTCGAAAGTGGTTTCAGCTTTAAAAATCGGTAATTTTTTAGTCGAAGCCGGTTGCGATGCTAGTTGAAGGTGGTTGCCGGAGGACAAAAACCTCCGGGAACTGCACGGAAACCTTGGGTGGGGCGCAAAGTCTCCAGAGGTTTCCGTTCAGGTTTCCGAAGTGTGACAGGAGCATTATCTGCAACTGCTTTGGGAAATGGGAATAATTAAGAGAATCAACGCAAAAAACTGGAGTAACTTAGCGGGTCAGGCAGCATCTCTGGAGAAAAGGAATAGGTGGCGTTTCGGGTCGAGACCCTTAATTAAGAGAATATGTGTTTGTTCCTGAGCCAATGTTTAATAAGAAATCAGCCAAACCAAAAGTGGTGGCACTGATTTTGAAGCCTTGAGCCAATCACTTCGTAATGTCACAAGGTCTTGTGATAGGAGTAGAATTAGGCCATTTGGCCCATCAAGTCTACTCCGCCATTCAATCATGCTGATTTATCTCTCCCTCCTAACCCCATTCTCCTGCCTTCTCCCCATAACCTTTGACACCTGTACTAATCAAAAATCTATCTATCTCTGCCTTAAAAATATCCACTAACGTGGCCCCCACAGCTTTCTATGGCAAAGAATTCCACAGATTCACCACCCTCTGACTAAATACATTTCCCCATGATCTCCTTCCTAAAAGAACGTCCTTTAATTCTAAGGCTATGACCTCTAGTCCCAGACTCGCCCACAAGTGGAAACAACCTCTCCACATCCACTCTATTCAAGCCTTTCACTACCCTACATGTTTCAATGCGTTCCCCCCTCATTCTTCTAAACTCCAGCGAGTACAGGCCCAGTGCCGACAAATGCTCATCCTAGGTTAACCAACTTCACCAAGGATGTGACTTGGACACTGCCAATGCTCAGCAGGGATAATTGAGCATTACTCTAACATTTTGTCACATCTTTTTAGATCACGTGCCGGTTTCTTATGGACAAGCATGTGTGCCAAAAATCTGTGAAGCAAGCCCAAAGAATTCAAAACTCCTTCATGAAGATCACCATTGTGTTTCACGAGAGCTTGGTTTCACAGGAACATTACAACGGAACATTTTGCACGGATGATCAGAAATGCAATGGAATGATATGAATCAATCTTTGCAGGTTTTACTCTGAAAATTATACCTTTTTGTCCAGTTTTCTTCCAGCCATACTAAGAGTGATTACTCTGTTATCTGAGATTTCTTGAGCACTTATCTGTGAAGACACAAGAGGTAGAATTAACAGTTCATATTTTAAATATTCTCAGCCAGTTGCCAACCAACACATCTGCTGGATAGTAAGACGTGCAGTTAGAATTCTTATCAGCATAAACTAGAATAAAGTTCAGATGTACAAATCAAGTATTCAAACTCCGTATTTTTTTATTGAAGATAAATCAACCACTTACACTTGGACAATCAAAAAAATAAACTTCTTTAACCCCCGTCCAGATATTCTTTCTCACTGCTCCCGGTAAAACATGCATGCACATCTTGGACATTGAATGTTAACATCTATCAAATAGCGAGTGCTGCTTCCACTACTATACCCCGGCCATATTTCCTAATTCTTTCATCACTTGCTAATTTACCAGCTTACGAGGGGAATTGGGGAGATTACTCAACACAACCAATGATTTGATCTGCCTGCTGAACCAAGTCTCTCTGCCATTTAATTTACTTGGATTTACCTTAGGGCGGTGCAGCTGGTAGAGCGGCTGCTCCCTCACAGCACCAGAGACCCAGGTTCGATCCTGACCTCAGCTGCTGCCTGTGTGGAGTTTGCATGATCCCCTGTGACCGTGTGGGTTTTTTCTGGTTTCCTACTACATCCCAAAGACGTGCGGGTTTGTAGGTTAATTGGCCTCTGTAAATTCCCCCTGGTGTGTTAAGGGTGGATGAGAAAGTGGGATAACATAGAACTAGTGTGAATGAGTGGTCGGTGTGAATTCGGTGAGACAAAGGGTCTATTTCCATGCCGTTTCCATCTCTAAACAATGAAACTAAACAAAACATGCTGGATTGTGTTAAACTTTACAATACCAATATTGTTCCTTTTCCAGCAGGTTTCCCATTCGTCAGGAGAAGTGGTCGTGTCAT
Source organism: Okamejei kenojei (assembly GCA_035221665.1). Lineage (NCBI taxonomy): Eukaryota > Metazoa > Chordata > Chondrichthyes > Rajiformes > Rajidae > Okamejei > Okamejei kenojei. The sequence continues at coordinate 15,230,061 of CM069147.1, forward strand.
CTTCTTGCTTGAAACAATCTGCGCCATTAATCAAAAGTTTACTTTTAATAAGCAAGTTTTTGAGGGATCGTGTGATGACAATTCATTCTGAAACGACACTGATGATCAGACCTACCACTCCGAGAGTACATGAAAATTCTCCAAGAAAGTCATGCTCGTAAAGCTGTTTACTGGATTTGTCTTCGTCAAATAAGGCAAATTTCAGTTTCTGCACTTCTTCAAAATGATAGTCCACCACAAACTTCTTTGCAAATACTGGGTTTAGATTGTTCACGGCTGTCTCTGTCCTTCCAATCTGTCACGGAAAAGCAAATATTACAGGAATGGTTAAAAAACATCATAGGGAATCCAATTTTCCACCCAAAACATCACCTATTCCCTTTCTCCAGAGACTCTGTCTGACCCGCTGAGTTACTCCAGCTTTTTGTGCCTATCATCGGTGTAAACCAACATCTATAGTTCCTTGATTGTAGAAGGGTCTCGACTCAAAACGTCACCCATTCCTTGTCTCCAGGGATGCTGCCTTCCACACAATGGGAACTGTGTCAGGGTGAGGCTTCATCCTTATCCCCTCTATGTTGTGGCAAGTGGCATGGGTGAAAATCCAGCATTTACTCCAGCTCTCTGTGAAGCATTGCGGATGGTATGCATTGACCTCTGCGGCCCGCTGCTGTACAAGTGGTGAGGGGACGCTCGTATTGTTCACACAGTGCAGCTCTGGTCTTGTGAATTAGTGAGGATGTTACAAACAAGCTGATATAATTCACATACTTGAGGAAAAATCCCGTAAAGATCCAGGAACATGTTCCTCCTCCCTCGACCGCTCTTCATTTGCACTTTCTCCTCGTGTCACTCCTCACCCCCTCCCAATTTCCCCCCACTGATCACTCCAGTGGAGGCCCCTCGTGGGGGGACCGCCGTGAGGAAGGCTGAGGCTAAGGGGGAGGGGGACGAACAATGAAGGACCCGACCTGGGGGGACTGGCGTGAGAGAGGCGGAGGAGGAGGGGGAGGGGGACGGGGACGGGGGGGGAGGGGGAGGGGGAGGGGAGGGGGAGGGGGGGGGAGGGGGAGGGGGAGGGGGACGGGGGAGGGGGACGGGGAGGATGGAGGGGGGGGGATGGGGAGAAAACATAGGGGGACCTGTCACGGGGGTACTTTATAACTTTGTAAGTGCCCTCTAAGTACTGACTATTTGCATACCTTTTTTTTTACAAAATGCTTTTATTCAGAACAGAGTAGTAACACAATCAGAGAATGCCTATATTGGCATTTACAAGAAAGTTCTCAAATTAAAATATGAACATTTTTTATCAATAATACATTCGACCTCCAGCGGTGACCAGCGTTCACGGAAAGCCTTTGTGGCCATCTTGTACCTGGGAGTCACATGTGACTTGTCACATGTGACAATAAAGTATTCATTCACTCATTCATTCACCACCACCACCCCCATTCCTCAATCTCCTCCAATAGTCACTCCTCACTCTCTCCCGTTCACCCTCATTCTCCTCCTCTGGTGGCTCTTCAATTCAATCTGTTACCCACCTTGTTCTTTATTTGGACAGACACATGGATAAGAAGGGTTTAGAACACTATGGGTCAAATACGGGCAAGTGAGACAAGCCCAGTACGCCAATTTGGTGCATGGACAAGATGGCTTGTTACCGTGCTGTACATCTCTATGACTCTTTAGTCTCTTCCACCCCGCTCCATTCTCTGCAATTCTCTGCTCCCTGGAAAGTGTGTTAAATGCTGATTAAGTAGCATTTCCCCCCCAAGTTGAACCAATCAGAGTTATTCACTAAGTGAAACCAAAATTGACCTACCTCCGACCATTTTCCATTGATTTCCAAAAACACCACACAGAACGGGTCCGATTTCGACGTGACATCTCTGTCCAAGAGATTCTGGCCAGATACGGAGAGCTCCACTTTGCAGACGCAGTACTGGACTGAGCTGGCGAGCGGTGTGGGTGTCGGTGCTTCAGTGTACGCCATGTAGCCGTCTCCTTGCGGGTCTGCGATTCACAGAATTGCAAAGGACAACAAGTTAGATATCATACGGGATGCAACCCTGGCCACTTAACAACGCCAAACAGTTAGCACTTTCCATATGAGAGGAAACTCAGAGTGCTGGAGTAGCTCAGCGGGTCAGGCAACATCTCAGGAGAAGATGGATAGGCAACATTCTTCCCTCTTTCCATATGACCATATCTCTGTCTGCAGTATAAATGTCGAAAAGCTCAAAAACATCTTAAATTTCTTCAGCCCCTCCAATAAAAGGGGCTTTCCAAATCTTAAAAAGATAAGCGAAAAGCAATGATGACGTGAGAATCAACAGAAATCCTCAAATGGCCACATTCATAATGATGAGCTAACACCATCTTATGTATCAGTCAACAAATCACCCCTTCCACACCATGCTGAGACCTTATCATTGGTCTCACCATTTCATCAATATGCAACTGTTTGTAATGAGGTTTCCCATTTCCCGTTGTGTGTGTGGGGGGGGGGGGGGGGGGGGGGAGGGGGGGTACAGTGGCGCAGCAGTAGAGCGGCTGCCTTACAGCGCCAGACACCCGAGATCGATCCTGACCACAGGCACTGTCTGGAGGAGTTTGTACGTTCTCCCAGTGACCGCGTGGGTTGTTTCCAGGGTGATCCCGTTTCCTCCCACAATCCTAAGACGTATGGGTTTGTGGGTTAATTAGATTAGGTAAAGTTGTAAATTGCTCCTAGTGTGTGTAGGATAGTGTTAGTGTAGGTGGTAAACGTTGTTCGCCGCAGATGCGGTGGGGCGAAGGGCCTGTTTCCAAGAGCTTAGACGAGTATCACATGAAGTTCAATGATCTTCTTGGCAGTGTCAAGACCAGCGAATGAATGGTTCCTCGGGGAACAAAGGTGGCCGGCCGAGGAGAGGACGTCAGATGCAGGTCGGCCAAGGGGAGGGTGATGTCGGGGCCCGCAGCTGTCTGGGGCTTGCCTGAATCAGGCACTGCTCTTAACTACTGTAACATGGGCTGGACTTGGGAAAATGACGTCAAAGATGGCTCCTCCTGCGTGCGGGCTCAGTAGACTACTTCTCTACAGCTGCTAATGTCGATGCTCTACTGGACTGTTTGTATGAAAAGAATCTCCTTCGGTGTTTGTACTTTCCACATGTGACAATAAGCCACCAGTGACCCATTGAACTCCCACTATACATCATCAGCCTGAAACATGTTGGCCAACAATGGCTCCCAGAACATCCCAAAAGATGCACTCCCTCCTCCCCTCTGGCAAATAATCAGGTACAGCAGCGGTCAGCGCCAGGAGATGGGCAGAGCAGGAATAATCTTACTCTCACAGTCACCACTGGTCGCTAAGGCTGTGGTCAGCATCAGGACTAGAATGATAGGGGACGATAACATCTAATCCTCTTCATCACGTCCATTTCCCCTTTACCGTGCAGCCTCTTCCGATTCACAAGCCGAAGATAGTAATTGCAAGCACTTCATTTACCTTTCTCCTCCCCCCCCGCAACCCTTTCCCTGTGTCTTTCTGCTGATAGCCTAAAGCTGCAGGTTCTCCAGGCTAAAGAGCAAGAAGGTAGCCAGTGTAGACCCTACTACATAGGGCAGATGCCTCTGCTCCTCGCAACAATGCTGCTTTAGACTTGAGATATAGCGTGGAAACAAACCCTTCGGATCACCGGAGTTCACCAGCGCCAACCAGCGATCGCCCCGTACAATAGTACTATCCTACACACTCGGGGATTATTTACAATTTTACCGAAACCAACTAACCTTCAAGCCTGTACATCATTGGAATGTGGGAGGAAACCAGAGCACCCAGAGAAATACTATGTGGTTACAGGGAGAACGTACAAACTCCGTACAGACAGCAGAGTAGTCAGGATCAAACCCGGGACTCTGGCGTTGTAAGGCAGCCACTGCACCGCTGCGCCACCGTGCCGCACGGCTCTCTCGTTTGCAACACGGATGATCACCGCTCCCTCTAATGCAACAGTAGGATGCTGCAAATAGCACCAGTTTCAGCTGAAAAGAGTTTGTCATATAAAGGTTCCCTGTCGAGGTGGCCCTTTTACTTTCCAGTCCCCATTTAGCTTCAAACTTGCAGCTGTGGTTGAAACATCTAGTCTGCTTCAATCTCCTCCCTCGTCCAGCAGCTTGTCCCGTTCTCATTCCTTTGCCTCTTCCCTCAGTAATGCTCCACTCCAATGGGATTTTGTATGCATGTCTGGGTGTAACTCGTTTCTGTGTAGAAGCCATGATTTCATGACATCATTCATTCCGTGTCGCACTCCCCCTTTCCGTTATGGAAAGCAAACACACACTGAACTCTCGTACTGCGGTCGGTGTGAGCTTAAAGGAGGGTGTTAATTGGAGCTCCAAGCTTGCAAACTGCTGCACAGGCATCGAAACGGCATTTCCTGCCTTTCATGCCAAACAAACACCTGCTCAACATTAACTCGAGAAGGGAGACACAAAATACTGGAGTAACTCAGCGAAGCAGACAGCATCTCTGGAGTGACGTTTCGGGTCGAGACCCTTCTTAGGACTGTCACCCATTCCTTCTTTCCAGAGATGCTGCCTGTCTTCCTGTAATTCCAACATTTTGCGTCCATCTTCGATTTCAACCAGCATCTGCACTTCTATCCTACACATTACACGAGAAGGGGCTCACAAAAACAGGTTGCCAACTTGGTGCCTGAGATGACTTGTACCACAAGGAACATGTTTGCTTTAACTATTTGGGTTCCTACCAACACCTGCAGCAGCCATAAAACCCACACTCTGAAACCACCGCTCTCAATCCTTTCTTCACATAACGTGTAAAACAATGTTGATGACGTCATGGTGAATAACCCGACTTCATCTGATCCTTGAGCATCGATAATTTGGTTGAATATTTTGAGATCGTGCGAGCTCCACACTGGCAGGATTAAACCCGGGCCTCTGGCGCTGTGAATCCACAGCTTTGCCAACTGCGCCACCGCGTTGCTCCCGAACTTTTCCTTCAGATGGAAACTTCATATAAATCTATCCTCAGCTCACTTGAAAAAACTGGTTTATTAGAACAAGCTATTGTGAATTTCTAATTGGCTGACCATAATTGATCAAACTAAAAAAATTTGCTTCAGAAATAAGCAAATGAGGAGAAATAGATTTGACAAGACACTGCATAAAAGACAGTTAATAGGATATTCAATTATAGAGAATGTGGATAGAAATAATTGTAGAATAAAAGGGCAGGCGTTGGATTGGAGTTGTGAGATAGCCTCGTGTGTGCGTGCACTGGATTAGTCATAGAGAGACACAGAGTTATACAACACAGAACCAGGCCCTTTGGCCTGCTGAGTCCATGCCAGCCATCAAATGTTCATTTATACCATTCCAACATTTATCCCACATTTCCATCAACTCCTCCAAATACTACCACTCACCAACACACGCAAGGCAAGTCAAGGTGGCTAATTAGCCTGCAAATCTGCATGTCTTTGAGACGTAGGAGGTAACTGGAGCACTCAGAGGAAACACACATGATTACAGGGAGATCGTGAAAACTCCACCCAGACAGCACCCGAGGTCGGGTTTGAACCTGGGTCTCTGGCTCTGTTAGGCAGCAGTTCTAGTGGTGGTGTCACTGTGCCACCCACCTTTTTATTCAATGTATACATCAGTGGACTGGAATCAGGAACTGCCAAAACAATATGTTAATGACGGGTGATATCAGCAAATATATCGCCTATTACCCGTCAGAGGGGTCAAATATCAGGGAAGGTCATTTGATGAAGGAGAGAAGGTTGTCACGTTTTAGAACCCACCGCATGGTAGTGTGACAGAGACAGAATCTCTCACCATGTTTAAATATTGTCAGTGCCGTGACATGCAGCCTCACAGACCTAGAACTGGAAGGATGGAATTAGCTCAGCCAGTGTGGACCCAAGGGCTGAATTGGCTCTTTCGTGTCACAAATCTTCTGCGAATCAATAAAATACTCAAGCAGAACATAGAATAGTATGGATAAGACAACAGGCAGCGTGGCATTCATTAAGTTTTTGTCAGAGTTACAATAGGGTAGAAGCACTAATAATTCAACAACTTTTTTTCCCTGGAGTCCAAAGGCAACAATTAAAAAAAAACACTATACCATCAGCTGGTGAGATGGCAATGGGACAGTGCAAAGTTAAGGAAACAAAGAAATAGTAAAGTTGTTAGAAAGTACAGGTCAGCAGCACGCAAGTTCTTTGGAACAAATCTCCCCTGGTTCAGAGACCATGAGTGCGTTTACAGTGGGAATGAGAGCAATGTGAACAATAGATAATGAGCAGAAGATAGGTATGTGGGAGCTGTGATCATGGAGAAGAACGTTTACTTTGGAAGGTGTGGGCTAAAGAGCCCGTTTCCATAGTGTAATTTTCCATGGCCCTCTGCAAACAATATGAGGTTCTAACAACATGAGCCAATGAATTCTTTATTTATAACTCACTTTATCATTTGTCATCAACACAGTGGAGCCTCACAGGCACCAGCTCCACCGTCTCTGCCCAACTCACTGCTCTCTGCTCAAGAGGAAAAGAGAGTTCATGTTCAAGATAGACACTAAATGCTGGAGTAACTCAGCAGGACAGGCAGCATCTCTGGGGAGAAGGAATGGGTGACATTTTGGGTCAAGACCCTTCTTAGAAACATAGAAAAATAGGTGCAGGAGTAGGCCATTCAGCCTTTGAGCCAGCATGATCATGGCTGATCATCTAAAATCAGTACCCCATTTCTGCTTTTTCCCCCATATCCGTTGATTCCTTTAGCCCTAAGAGCTAAATCTAACTCTCTTGAAAACATCCAGTGAATTGGCCTCCACTGCTTACTGTGGCAGAGAATTCCACAGTTCACAACTCTCTGGGAGAAAAAGTTTTTCTTCATCTCAGTCCTAAATGGCCTAAACTGTGACCCCTGGTTCTGGACTCCCCCAACATCGGGAACATGTTTTCCTGCATCTAGCCTGTTCAAACCATTAAGAATGTTATATGTTTCTATAACATCCCCTCTCATCCCTCTAAATTCCAGGGTCTACAAGTCCATCCTTCTTCAGACTTCTTCAGCAGTCTGCTTTGTTTGCTACTTCTTTTTTAGAGATATAGCATGGAATCAGGCCCTTCGACCCACCAAGTCCACACTTTTGACCAGTGATCCCCACACATTAACACTATCCAACACACGCCAGGGACAATTTACACATACACCAAGCCAATTAACCTACATACCTGTACGTCTTTAGAGTGTGGGAGGATCTCGGAGAAAATCCACGCAGTCACGGGGAGAATGTCCAATCTCCGCACAGGCAGCACCCGTAGACGGGATGGCACCCGGGTCTCTGGCACTGCAAGCGCTGTAAGGCTTCCGCTGCCTCCGTGCTCGACCTAAATTGTGCCCTTTTCAATTGTGTTGCCTCTTTCAAGGACTTGGATCCCAAGATCCCTCTGTACATGTTACGCATGATGGGTTGAGGTACATTATTAAAAATATTTAACTACAGAGAAAGATAATGTAAACAGGATTGGGTGGACCAAACAGCTGCACACAGCATGCCGTGACTTATACACAAGTGAAATACAGTGGGCATATATGAAGTACGTCATTACCACATCCACTCAGCTTGATAAAGAAGGGACTTAGTAATTAAACAGAAAAATAACAGTCTCTTACATTTAATCACTTTTGGCTGAGAAACATGATAAACAGACTGTCTTGTACATGTTTCCTCGTACATCTGTGTGAAAACATTGGGTTATGTATCTGTGGGAGAAGCTCGTTCATTTGTCTCCAAATTTCTATTTTCCTGTTTCTCTTGTCTCTTATCCCTTTCCTAATATTTATATTTCTTTTGGATCAGGTTTCAGCATTTGTTTTTAGTGATCTATTGAGGTTTTTAAACCATTGCTCGTCATATCATTCTGGCTCGCACTTTTGCACACGATGGAGGCATCTTTAGAGCCCCATTGAGCTGCTCAGAGGAGTGAACTGGTGTATACAGAAAAGAATGCACATAATGGGAGAAAGTCCTTCACAATACACCAGGTTGCTACACTTATTTCACAACTGGACGGTGCATGCATGCACTTCAGCATCTTAATTGGAGGGTATTAGTTGAGTTTAGTTTAGTGGTATAGTGTGGAAACGAGCCCTTTGGCCCACCGAGACCGGGCCGACCGGCAATCACCTGTACACTAGTTCTATCTTACACACTTGGGAAGGTGTATAGAAATCAATTCACCTACAAACCTGCATGTCTTTGGAATGTGGGAGGAAACCGGAGCACCAGGAGAAAACCCACACGGTCACGGGGAGAACGTGCAAACTCCACACAAAGAGGATCGATCCGGGGCCTCTGGTGCTGTAAGGCAGCAACTCTGCCACTGCGCCACAGTGCCGCCCCATTAATTCTGTTACCTTGCTACAGTGAGAGTTGTTGAAAAGCAGTGAGGTGCATCCAGTCATTCTCAATAAGAATGGCAGAAAATGCAGATACTGAGAGTCTGAAATAAAAATGGTGTATATACTTTGCAGGTGAAGAGAAAACTGATGAACTTTCATCAGATGCTGCCTGACTTACTGTGTCCATATAATATTTTCTGTTTTCATGCAGTTTGGGTCTCTTGTACAATCTCTGCACCATAATCACAATCAAAGCAGCCTTCCCCGCTAACTAGCGTGCACATGTTTAGTTTTCTTATATGATTAGTGTAACCATTCATCCTTAAAGGTTACATCATAAATAAACTTTTAATTCATTTTCTGGTCATTCGCATCCATCTCAAATTGCCAGCATGAACCATGGGCTGGAAATTAAGATTTATCAACCGGAGTGTCTAAAATTAATTTGCCCCATCCTCACTAAATTCACAAAACATAGGAGCTAACAAGCGGAATAGAGGTGTCTGGTGGCAGTTCACAGAGTTTCAGTCTTTGTTTGAACACTTTTGTTCTATGAGCCTAACTAACTTGCCATACGTCTCAGCATTCCTTGCAATATTACATTCAATAATACAAATACTGGGAGCAATCCCATTGGCAGACAAGAGATACAATGGGCTGAAAAAGACACAGAATGCCAGAGTAATTCAGTGGATCAGGCAGCATCTGTGGAGAACTTGGACAGGCGACGTTTCGGATCGAGACCCTACTTCAGACAGATTGTTGTAGAGGGAGGGAGGGAGAAAGCCGGAAGAGAGGTGGATACAGGCAAGGGTGGTTTTGATTGGCTGATGGTTGGGCAAAGACCAGAGGTGAATAGACAAAAAGATGTGAGATGAGGAGTTAGGAAAGAAGAGGTATGAAATGGGAAGCCCGAGGAATGGATATAGAAGGGAACGGTGGTGGGAATAAAAGGGAAAAATGGGCGCATCCAGAAGGGGGATAGGAAAGAGAGGGAGGGGGGGGGGGGGGGAAGGAAGGAATTAATTACTTAAAACTGGGGAATTCAATGTTCATACCATACTGTTGGAAGCTACCTAGGCAGAATGTGAGGTGCTGTTCCTCCAGTTTGTGTGTAACTTCACCTTGACAATGTAGGAGGCCCAGGATAGAAAGGTCAGGATGGGAATGGGAAGAGGAGTTAAAATGGTTGAGAACAGGGAAATCAAGCAGGCCTTGGTGGACCGAGCACAAAAAAAGTGTACGGCAAAACCGGTTGCTGGGTCTACGCTGGGTCTCACCAATGTAAAGGAGGCCTCATCAGGAGCACAGTAGATAAAGTTAGAGGAGGTGCATTGTTATCTTCTGTCGCAGCTGTAAAGGTTGCTGGGGTCCCTGGATACATGAGAAGGTGGAGGCAAAGGGACAGGTGTTACATCTCCTGTGGTTGCGAGGGAAAGTACCTGGGGAGGGGTGGTTTTGGTGGGAAGGGACGAGTAAATCAAGGAGTTGAGGTGGGAGTGGTCTCTGCAGAAAGTGGGAAGGGGCGGGGATGGGAAAATGTGACTGGTAGTGGGAACACGTGAAGATATGGAAATGTCAGAGATTGATATGTTGGATGCAGAGGCTGTTGGGGTGTAAGATACGGCGCAGGGGAACACTATCCTTGTTCTGTTTAAGGGGGGTGGGTTGGGACAAGAGCTGAGCTGTGGAGTCAGTAGGTTTATAATATATGTCAGCCGATAGTCTGTCCCCTGTGATGAAGACAGAGGGATCAAGAAAATGGAGAACGGTGCCAGAGAAAGTCAAAGTCAATTTTAGGGCAGGGTAGAAGGTAGTGGTAAACGTAATGAAATCAACAAGTTCTGCACAGGTATATGAGGCTATGCCCTCTCTTCCCTCTACCTAGATGCTCACCCATCTCTCCTTTCCTCTTTCCCCCAATCCCCTTCCACCTAAAATTCCGGAAGTGGCGGCGCTGCCTGACAGCTACGGCTCAACTGCAGTCCGTCTGTTTTGTCTTTTCTTTTTGTCTTCTTGTGTCTGTTTTAGTTAGAATTTTGGTTTATTAGGCTGTGTGTGTGTGTGGTGTGTGTGTGTGGGGGGGGGGGGGGGGGGGGGGGGGGGGGGGGGGGTGGGGGGGGGGGGGGGGGGGGGAGGGTGTGTGGGAGAAACAGGGTTTTAGTCTCTCCCTTCGGGGGGTGCGACTTTTTGAGTGTCCGTCACCGTCTCCATCTGTGCTGAGGCCTAATGGCGGAGCTGGCGGCCTCGGAGCTGTGGCGGCGTTTCAGCGTTCCAGCAGCGGCGGCGGCCCGGCTTCAGAGCTGCGGTGCTCCAGCATTCCAGCGGCGGGACCCGGCTTCAGAGCTGCGTACTCCAGCGTTCCAGCGGAGGCGGACCCGGCTTCAGAGCTGCGGTGCTCCAGCATTCCAGCGGCGGACCCGGCTTCAGAGCTGCGGTGCTCCAGCATTCCAGCGGCGGACCCGGCTTCAGAGCTGCGGTGCTCCAGCGTTCCAGCGGCGGACCCGGCTTCAGAGCTGCGGTGCTCCAGCGTTCCAGCGGCGGACCCCGGCTTCAGAGCTGCGGTGCTCCAGCGTTCCAGCGGCGGACCCAGCTTCTGAGCTGCGGGTGCTCCAGCATTTCCAGCGGCGGACCCGGCTTGTGTGCTTCTCAGCCTTCCAGCGACGGCGGCCCGGCTTCGGAGGCCCGGCCATGGGCCTATGGGACGTTAACATCCGAGGCCTGGATCGCCTCAGCGCAGAGGGAGAACAAGGAGGGAAGAAGACAAAGACTTTAAGACTTTTGCCTTCCACCACAGTGAGGAGGTGCCTGGTGAACTCACTGTGGTGGATGTTAAATATGTGTTTATTGTGTGTTTTGTTTTTTATTATATGTTATGACTGCAAGGTAACGAAATTTTGTTCAGACTGAAAGGTCTGAATGACAATAAAGGATACTTTACTTTGCTTACTTTACTATATCCCTTTTCCACGTTTTACACAGCTTTTGTTATCTCTTTATCTAACATTTTTTGTCTTTTCTTCTCTGGCCTTTGTCCACCCATCTGCCAATTAACCCCCCCTCACCTGTATCCACCTATCACTTGCTAGGTTTTGGCCCACCCCCACCTCTCTTTCAATATTCTCCCCCCTGTTATAGTCAGTCTGAACAAGAGCCCCAACCCTAAATGATGCCTATCCATGTTCTCCGCAGATGCTGCCTGCTCCGCTGAGTTACTCCAGCCCTTTGTGTTTGCTTTTTTTTTGTAAAACGGGATCTGCAGTTACTTGTGTATGCAATGGGCTGAGTCGTTTTCATTTAACGGGCTCAATCTTAAAGTTCTCTTAAACTTCACCGATGGAACCCCCTGAGCTGGTGATCCACAAGATTGTGCATATCTCAGTAACTTCAATATAGAGACTCCGGTTGGCCTTCTCTGCCTTCTGGAAAGTACAGCTAGCAGAAACAACTCGAAAATGATTGCAAACACACAAAAGTGCATGTCTAGAAATTTGATATTACTCTCTTACTGCCTCACTGAAGGAAGATGTTAGGAGCAAGGTAATACAGGGGTGGTGTTCCCATACTGCTTAATGCACTACAGAGGGGTAGCAAGGTAATGCTGATTCCTCACAGTTTCAGTAACCCCGGTTCAATGCTGACCTCAGGTGCCACGTTGAGTTTGCACATTCTCCTCTGGGTTTCATCCTGCAATTACAAACGTGCTGGTTGGTCGGTTACTTGGTCATGGTAAAAGAAACTCATGCTTAGTGTAGGTGGTGATAGGAGTATCATAAACTTATAATAAAGAAATGAGTTACAGACATAGACACAAAGTGTTGGAGCAACTCAGAAGGTCAAGCAGCATCTCTGGAGAACATGGATTGGGGATCTTTCAAGTCGGGATCATTCTTCAGTCGGAAGGAGGGTCAGGACCTAAAGCCACCCATCCTTTCTCATCAGAGATGCTGCCTGACCCGTTGATTTTTTACAGCACTTTGTGTCTATCCTTGCTATTAACCAGCATCTGCAGTTCCTTCCCACACAAGAGCTACAGAGAAATGAGTAGGACATAGGATAGATAGGATCACTGTGATAAGACAGTATTGAAGCAATTGGTTGAAAGGCTTCCTGCTATATTGTGAGATACAAGGTCATAAGATCATAAGTGATAGGAGTAGAATTAGGCCATTCGGCCCATCAAGTCTACTCCGCCATTTAATCATGGTTGATCTATCTTTCCCTCCTAACCCCATTCTCCTGCCTTCTCCCCATAACGTCTGACACCTGTACTAATCAAAAATCTATCTATCTCCGCCTTAAACATATCCACTGACTTGACCCCCACAGCCTTCTGTGGTAAAGAATTCTACAGATTCCCCGCCCTGTGACTAAATAAATTTCTCCTCATCTCCTTCCTAAAAGAACGCCCTTTAATTCTGACCTCTTGTCCTAGACTCTTCCACGAGTGGAAGGCAGGAGAATGGGGTTAGGAGGGAGAAAAATATCAGCCATGTTTGAATGGCCGAGTAGACTTGATGGGCTGAATAGCCTAATTCTACTCCTATTCCTTATGACCTTATGAACCTACTTATTCCCGAGATCATTCTTGTAAACCTCCTCCGGACGATCTCCAGAGCCAGCACATCGTTCCTCAGATATGGTGCCCAAAATTGCTCACAATATTCCAAATGCGGCCTTACCAGCACCTTACAGAGCCTCAGCATTATATCCCTGTTTTTGGATACAAGCCCTCTTGAAATAAATGCGAGCATTGAGTTTGCTTTCTTTACTACCGATTCAACTTGCAGGTTAACCTTTTGGGAATCCTGCACCAGCACGCCCAAGTCCTTTTGCACCTCCGATTTCTGGATTCTCTCCTCATTTAGAAAATAGGAGTCTTTATTCCTACTACCAAAATACATGATTCCACTCTTTGCCACACTATATTCCATCTGCCACTTCGCTGCCCACTCCCCCAACTTGTCCAAATCCTTCTGCAGAGTCCCTGCTCTCTTTACACTACCTGCCCTACCTGCCCTATTTTTGTATCATCCGCAAACCTGGCCACAAAGCCTTCAATCCCCTCGTCCAAATCATTAATATACGCGAAGAGTAGCGGCCCCAGCACCGACCCTTGCGGAACTCCGCTAGTCACTGGCAGCCAACCAGAAAAAGCCCCCCTTATTGCCACTCTTTGCCCAACCTGCTATCCATGCTACTAAATGCCCTTTGATACCATGGGCTCTCATCTTCCTTAAGGTGTGGCACCTTATCAAAGGTTTTCTGAAAATCTAAATAAACAACATCTACCAACTCTCCTTTGTCTGTCCAGCTATTTACTTCTTTAAAGAATTCCAGCAAATTTGTCAAGCAAGACCTCCCCTTCACAAAGCCATGCTGACTTTGGCCTATTTTATTGTGAGCTTCTAAGTACTCCGTAACCTCATCCTTTATAATGGACTCTAAAATCTTACCAACCACCGGTCAGACTAAGTTCCCACTATAAGAAAATATGATTATTTTATCACAAAGTGCAAAAACGTCAACAGTGCTGAATAAATTAACAGCATGATTTGAAGTCACCAGTGACCAGCAATGGTTGAGGAGGTCATTGGTTCAGCGACTGTAAATCAGCAAAGTCCCAGCTTGATATAGCGCAAGATCTCAGACTGGTGGACGTAGCTGTCTCAGGTTAGCTGCGATAAGGAAGGTTTAAGTTTTTGTTTCAAACTAAAACAATAACAAAAAAGACATGGATGTTGATAGAACAGTGTGGATCGATCACCATGAGGACCAGCGAGTGGGGGCATTCTCTGTACGAGGATGGGTGCAGTTGTCCATAGGATCCCAACTCAACACAAAGGCTGAAAAGTCAGAGGGAACTGAAAGCTGAGCTCTTTTATTAAAAATTCGATAAATTAGATCTGACCCAGGAACACGAAAGAGGTTTTCACATTAATCCTTAATGAGATAAGAAAAGTTCAAACTTAACAATGATGAACGAGGGATTACAAATTTATCGACCTTTTACAGGAGTTTAATATACATTATCCACACTTAAAATCCTGCTAAATCAGAACCAGTCAAGGGGTATTGGAGTCACATAGCATGGAAAACAGGCCCTAGGGATAACTGAATCCATGCCAACCACTGAGCACGTATCCTAACTGAGAGGTAGTGTTGCTGCCTTTCAGAGTCTCGGGTTCAATCCAGACTACGGGTGCTGCCAGTACGTCTTTGGAGTGTGGGAGGAAACCAGAGCACCCAGAGAAAACCCACGCAGTCACAGGGGGAACGTACAAACTCCGTAGTCAGGATCGTACCCGGTCCCCCGGCGCTGTAAGGCAGCAATTCTACCGCTACGTCACTGGGTCGTCCTACCCTCCTCTGATAAGAGGAAATGTTTCTCATTATCTACATTATCTATGACCTCATCAGTCACCTCAGAACCCACAGAACCAACGTGGAAACAAGTCATGGTCACAGTCATACAACATAGAGAGAGGCTTTTGGCCTACTGCGTCTGTGCTATCAAATACCTATCTGAACTAATCCCATTTTTCAGCACTTAGCTTGTGAGCTTCTATGAGTTGACATTTCAAACTATACCGCAATGGTTTGGCAGCTGGCTCACCTGTTTACGTTTCCAATGCACCTCACACACTCACTCATCCTACACACTCCCCGAGTTTCACCAGGGGGCTTGTGTCCACCTGATACTCAGAGGGGGCTTTGAATCTTGGGCTCTTCTGAAATTTCTTGGACTGACTATAGAATTCATAATAATACTATACAATATTTTTAAGTGTATTGCGGTATTAATGTGAATAACATCCATTAGTCGAGAAAATCTGCTCCTGATGTCTTGAGCAAGTAGGATTATGGGAGTTCTCCCATAATGGAGTATCTGCCTTCACTACCCCTTCATGCAGTGGGTTCCAGATATCAAACTCTGTCAGAGGCCACTGCAAGTCCAACGTATCAAAAATAAATTTAAAAGTAGAAGAACAACTACAACTTTAGTTTAGTTTTGTTAGTTTAGAGATAGCATGGAAACAGGTCCTTCGGCCCACTGAATCCATGCCAACCAACGATCACTCATACACTAATTCTATCATACATACTGGGGACAATTTACAGAAGCCAATTAACCTACAAACCTGCACGTCTTTGGAATGTGGGAGGAAACTGGAGCACCTGGAGGAAACCCATGCAGTCACAGGGAGAACGTACAAACTCCCTACAGACTGCACCCATAGTCAGGATTGAACCCAGGTCTCTGGCACCGTAAAGGGCCTGTCCCACGAGCATGCGACCAAACTGGAAGCGGGGGCGGCGCGGAGTTAGAGTGATCCCCGTACAGGGCCGGCCCCACCAGCATGCGCCTGTATGCGGCGAGTGTGACCAAACCGGCAGCGGGGGCCGCGCGAAGGTCAGGTGAGTGGAGCAAAGTGGCGCGAAGTTGGAGCGAAGTCTGCGGTAAGTTCGCAAGGACAGAGAGGGACACACAGAGAGGGCAACGGAGGCACACAGAGAGGGTCACGGAGGCACACAGAGAGGGTCACGGAGGCACACAGAGAGGGTTACGGAGGTACATAGAGAGGGACACGGAGGCACACAGAGAGGGTCACGGAGGCACACACAGAGAGGGTCACGGAGGCACACACAGAGAGGGCCACGGAGGCACACACAGAGAGGGCCACGGAGGCACATAGAGAGGGACACGGAGGCACACAGAGAGGGTCACGGAGGCACAAACAGAGAGGGTCACGAAGGCACACACAGAGAGGGTCACGGAGGCACACACAGAGAGGGTCACGGAGGCCACACAGAAGAGAGGGTCACGGAGGCACACACAGAGAGGGCACAGGCCACGGAGGCACACACAGAGAGGTCACGGAGGCACACAGAGAGGGTCACGGAGGCACACACAGAGAGGGCCACGGAGGCACACAGAGAGGGCCACGGAGGCACACACAGAGAGGGCCACGGAGGCACATAGAGAGGGCCACGGAGGCACACACAGAGAGGGCCACGGAGGCACACACAGAGAGGGCCACGGAGGCACATAGAGAGGGCCACGGAGGCACACACAGAGAGGGGCCACAGAGGCACCATAGAGAGGGCCAGGGAGGCACACACAGAAGGTCACGGAGGCACACACAGAGAGGGTCACGGAGGCACAAAGAGAGAGGGCCTACGGAGGCACGAGGGTCACGGAGGCACGATGCGTAATGCATCGAGGCGGCTGCTGGCCGACAGGCCGTTGCCGCATGGAATTTTTGAACACGGTCAGTTTTTCGGAGCCCCGCGCGATGTCGGGACCAGCTCCGCACAACTCCATACGGCTCCGGCGATCGAAGTGGGGCCGGCCCCGCGAGGCCAGACGGCTCAAGCGACCACGTTAGGTCGCGCTCTCCGCATGGAGTCGCATGCTGGTGGGGCAGGCCCTTAAGGCAGCAACTCTACCGCTGTGCCACCTTGCCAGCTGAGTGCCAGTCAACTTCAGACTGCTTGGATTCATATGGAACTCTCGGTACTGAGGTCAAATTCGTAGACCTGATGATCAAACACTTCTGTCCTTAAAATCCAACAATGTAGAGCTCATTGTAATCTGTTATCGTCACAAAGACATCAAACTACATTCGAAATCTGAATTGATAACTGTGGGTTTCTTTTCAGAGGAAATAAAAGAAGTGCGATGTTTAAAAAAAATTGAAATTGAAAAAATTAAACCTGTAAAGTGTAAGGAGATGCATTTTCGGAGCACTTGCAAAGCGAGGAAGTACATAACGAATGCTGGGACTGCAGAAAGTACTGAGAAACAGCAGCATCAATGTCCAAAGAGCCCCAAAGGCAGCAGCACCGATAGATCAGGCACTTATGAAAGGAACATAGTGTACTTGCTTTTGTTAGCCAGAGCACTGAATACAAGACGAATGAGGTGATTATGGTACAACTGTAGGATGTCCCTGGGTTACATCAGACCCGACTTACAAAAATCCAAGACATAGACACATAGAAAATAGGTGCAAGAGAAGGCCATTCGGCCCTTTGAGCCAGCACTGCCATTAAATATGATCATGGCAGATCATCCAAAATCAGTACCCCGTTCCTGCCTTCTCCCCATATCCCTTGATTCCATGTCCTACGAGCTAAATCTAACTCTCTTGAATACATCCAGTGAATTGGCCTCCACTGCCTTCTGTAGCAGAGAATTCCACAGATTCACAACTCTCTGGGTGAAAAGGTTTCTCCTCATGGCCTAATCTGAGGAAAGACATTCTTGCCATAGAGGGAGTACAGAGAAGGTTCACCAGACTGATTCCTGGGATGGCAGGACTTCCATATGAAGAAAGACTGGATAGACTCGGCTTGTACTCGCTGGAATTTAGGAGATTGAGGGGGGATCTTATAGAGACTTACAAAATTCTTAAGGGGTTGGACAGGCTAGATGCAGGAAGAATTTTCCCGATGTTGGGGAAGTCCAGAACAAGGGGTCACAGTTTAAGGATAAGGGGAAGTCTTTTAGGACCGAGATGAGAAGATCTTTTTTCACACAGAGAGTGGTGAGTCTGTGGAATTCTCTGCCACAGAGGGTAGTTGAGGCCAGTTCATTGGCTATATTTGAGAATTGGCTATTGACATGAGAATTAAGGGACAGAGGTTTCGGGGTAACGTGAGGGGGAACTTCTTTACTCAGAGGGTGGTGGCTGTGTGGAATCAGCTTCCAGCAGAAGTGGTGGAGGCAGGATCGATTTTAACATTTAAGAGTAAAGTGGATATGTATATGGACATGAAGGGAATGGAGGGGTATGGTCTGAGTGCAGGTAGATGGGACTAGGGAAAACAAATGGTCAGCACGGACTGGAAGGGCCGAGAGGGCCTGTTTCCGTGCTGTAATTGTTATATGGTTATATGGTTATATGGTTATATTTAAGAGGGAGTTAGATGTGGCCCTTGTGGCTACAGGGATCAGGGGGTATGGAGAGAAGGCAGGTACAGGATACTGAGTTGGATGATCAGCCATGATCATATTGAATGGCGGTGCAGGCTCGAAGGGCCAAATGGCCTACCCCTTATTCTTAAACTGTGACCCCTGGTTCTGGACCACGGGGGGCACTAGATTCTCCCAAACTCTGTCTAATACTTGGGAAACAATGCAGAGGTCACCCATTGCAAAGACCATTGCCTTCTCCAAACTCTCCTTCTCTCCTGCAGATGAAGTCAAATGTTACGAACGCTGAGCAAAACACAAAGTGCTGGAGGAACCCGGTAGGTCAAGCAGTATCTATGGGGGGAATGGGCTTCCATTACTAACCCCGAGTCACCTCTTAGACCCCACTCTCTTTTATTTAACTGCCGATTGTTTTTTCACTGGTGCTCAGGTCAGCTTCCCACACCCTTTGCGATCAAAGGTAGCCCTTTGGTTAATCAGCATCTTCCACTTATAGAGCAGATGGTCAAATCACTGAAAGTGAGAATGCAGGTACAGCAGGCTGTGAAAAAAGCGAATGGCATGTTGGCCTTCATAACAAGCGGAGTTGAATATAGGAGCAAAGAGGTCCTTCTGCAGTTGTACCGGGCCCTAGTGAGACCACACCTGGAGTATTGTGTGCAGTTTTGGTCTCCAAATTTGAGGAAGCACATTCTTGCTTTTGAGGGAGTGCAGCGTAGGTTCACAAGGTTAATTCCCGGGATGGCGGGACTGTCATATGTTGAAAGAATGGAATTTCGAAGCATGAGAGGGAATCTTATTGAAACATATAAGATTATTAAGGGATTGCGGCAGGAAACATGGTCCCGATGTTGGGGGAGTCCGGAACCAGGGTCCACAGTTTAAGAATAAGAGGTAGGCCATTTAGAACTAAGATGAGGAAAAACCTTTTCATCCAGAGGGTTGTGAATCTGTGGAATTCTCTGCCTCAGAAGGCAGTGAAGGCCAATTCTCTGGATGCTTTCAGAGAGAGTTAGATAGAGCTTTTAAAGATAGCGGAGTCAAGGGATATGGGGAGAAGGCAGGAACGGGGTTCTGATTGTGGATGATCCGCCATGATCACAGTGAATGGCAGTGCTGGCTCGAAGGGCAAAATGGCCTACTCCTACACCTATTGTCTATTGTCTATCATCAACGGCCTTTATGAGGCTTGTTGAGGGCCATGCGCTGCCTTTGTGAGAGGTCAAAATGTGGTCAATGATCAAGCATTTGTTCACCACTTTAGATGCACCCTGCAGATTGCTTTCAATCAGGATGTGGGTGTGTGTGGGTGTGTGAGTCACAGCACAGATGTTAGCTGTTGTTTTCCCAAAGTGACTGACATGTGATGATATTTCCCAAAGTGACTAATGTGATGATTTTGCCAATACTTTGTGATTTGGGAGGTTTATGTTTCCCATGAGATTTCCCCCCTTACACTTGTGCTGAATAGCAGATAAGTCAATGTAGTCAGTGTCGGCTGACCACATAAAGCAAGCTTCCCTATAGTTAACGTCATTCCTCATCCCATTCCCATACTGACCTTTCTGTCCTGGGGCTCCTCCACTGTCAGAGTGAAGCCAAACATAAATTGGAGGAACAGCGCCTCATATTTTGTGGTGAATATTGATTATTCCAACTTCAAGTAACCCTTGCTTCCCCCGTCTCTCCAACCCCAGTTCTCTGACTAGCTTCGCTCTCCTTCTGATGATTTTTGCTGATTGTATGCCTCCTTGTCACCTTTCCCTCATCAAACAATTAAACATTCTACATTCCCTTATCCTCATCTGCTTTGATCTGTTGTTTTCACACCTTACCCTTCCATAGCTCTGGACTCCCTCTCCCTTGACAGTCTGAAGAAGGATCTCGACCCAAAACGTCACCCATTCCTTCTCTGCAGAGATGCTGCCTGCATTTCATGTCTATCTTCGGTATAAAACCAGCATCTGCAGTTCCTTCCTACACATTCCCTATAGTTAAAATTAGTTGGCTGCAGCGCTTTGCTCCAAAAAGTGGAAAGTAAATATTATCACAGAAAGATCATTGATAAAGAGCAAATTCAAAATGGCTGATGTGCAAGAACAAAACGGTGGGTATTGGCTGACCAGTTAGTCGTTAATTGCTGCTTCAAAGCATTAGCATTTTACTAAGCTGAGAGAGAAGAACAAATACTCCCAAGGTAGCAACGTATAAAGTATTTCAAGATAAGCACCAAAAGAGTATAATCGCGGCACAGAATGCCAACAAGACGGAATGAGGACTGAAACATTTGATGGGGGTTGGTCACTTTGAAGATGACAGGGCAGAGGCTTGAGTTTGAAGAAGCAGCTCCTTATTAGTACAATTCAATTGACCCTTTGGTAAGATAAATATATTTTAAAAAGACGTAAATTGATGGATTAACTCAGCGGGTCAGGTCACATCTGTGGAGAACATGGAGGAACTGCAGACGCTGGTTTACCAAACAAAGCCATGAAGTGCTGAGGTAACTCAGAGGGCCAGGCAGCATCTATGGAGAACATGGATATGTGACGTTTCGCATTGTGGCCCTTCTTCAGACTGATTGTAGTGGAGGGCGGAGGGGTGGAACCGGCGAAGAAAGCTCCATCTCCTTCCTGCAATCAGTCTAAAGAAGAGTCAAGTCCCGAAACATCACCTATCCATGTTCTGACCTATGAGTTGATGCTGCCTGACCCGCTGAGTTACTTCAGCACTTTGTGGCTTTTTTTTTGTAAACCAGCACCTGCATTTCCTTGTTTCTAGATGAATACAGTACACAGTTAAGGGCCTGTCCCACTTACGCGTCCTTGGATCGCAAATCACGCGACTTCGTGGTCGCTTGAGGCGTACAGGCACCATATGGCCGCGCGGGGCCGGTCCCACTTAGAAGCGCGGAGGGGTATGGAGTTGTGCGGGACTGGTCCCGACATCGCGCGGGGCTCCGAAATTCTTGCAGTGAACAAAATCTTTGCGCGCCAATGGCCTGTCGCGGAACTGATGGCCAAAGTGGGACAGGCCCAAGACCCTGGCGCGATGCAACGTCTCACCTTCAACAGCAGCCGGTCCCGCTGAGTTACTCCAGCGTTGTGTCCATCTTCAAATTACGTCACGCACTCCAGGCGGCTGTGCGTACGCATGTAATCATGCCCGACCTTCGCTCGACCATCTCGGCTCAACGCGACCACGGGGTCGCGTAATTTGCGTGCCAAGGACACGTAAGTGGGACAGGCCCTTTACTCACTTGAAAAAATGTCCTTGCATTTGAAATGATATACAGTTAAGAAAAGCTACATATTGGAGTGCTCTGCTGACCTCTTGATACATTGGAAGGTTCTATTTATTTGAATCAATCTGCATTTGTTTCACACAATATAGAGGCCCGTATTTAAAATCATTTTCATTTAATTTTCCAGAAACAGTGTGTTGCCAACAATGAGTGACTTCCAGAACTCACGATACAATGTTTCGCCGAACACCTCCGCTCGGTCCGCAATAACCAACCCGACCTCCCGGTGGCTCAGCACTTCAACTCCCCCTCCCATTCCGTATCCGACCTCTCTGTCCTGGGCCTCCTCCATGGCCAGAGTGAGCAACACCGCAAATTGAAGGAACAGCACCTCGTATTCCGCTTGGGAGCCTGCATCCTCTTGGTATGAACAATGAATTTTCTCAATTCTGTTAACCCTTGCTGTCTTCTCCCCTTCCTACCTCTTCCTCAGCCCTCGGGCACCTCCTCCTCCTGTTTCCTTTCTTCCCCCCACCCTCCATCAGTCTGAAGAAGGGTTTTGGCCCGAAACGTTGCCTATCTCCTTCACTACATAGATGCTGCTGCACCCGCTGAGTTTCTGCAGCATTTTGTGGAGATTGCTCCAGCAATTGCAGCAAGCTGAAAAGGATTTGATTTCATGAATGCTCCTCGCGTCTGGAGTGCCGGCTTTTATCTCCCAGTGAGCTGTTATTTTCTAGGACATTCCAGAACACTGAGCCACGTTTACCACAGACATCTAGACTGGTTCCAAGACCTCCAAAATGAAACTGAAGTTTCCTTTCTCTTGTCCCTCCAGGCCTTCAAGAAGTACTAAGGAACAGAGGGACCTTGGTGCACGTTTAGTTTAATTTGGAGAAACGGCACGGAAACACTGAGTCCGCACCGACCAGCGATATCCTACACACTAGGGACAATTTACACATACAAAGCCAATTAACCTGCAAACTCGTACGTCTTTGGAGTGAGGGAGGAAACCGAAGATCTCGGAGAAAAACCACGCGGTCACGGGGAGAATGTACGAACTCCATACAGACAGCACCCGTAGTCAGGATCGAACCCAGGTCTACTGGCGCTGTAATGTAGCAACTCTACCAATGCACCACCCTGCCATGTCCAAAGCTTCCCAGGGCAGCAAGGCAGGTAGATAAGGTGGTTAAGGAACAATAAAGTACACTTGCCTTTGTTAATTGGAACATAGAATAGAGAAGTTATGATACAACTGTATAAAACATTAGTAGACCCTAACATGGTGTGTACGCTTTTAAGATAAAGGATTGGAGATTCAGAGGGGATTTGATTTTTTTCACCCATAGGCCGGGTGATATCTGGGAACAGTCTCACAATAATTTATGAAATGTTTGGATGTGTCCTTGACACACTATGCTGAGTGGTGGAATATGGGGTGAGAATATATAGGCGATTGTTGGCTGGTAAAGGCATGGTAGGCCGAAGGGCTCATCTCCGTGCTGTGTGGCTATAATTTGTCTCCATTCTGGGGATTCTGAGGTGCCATTACAGTAACCACAAACTCTTCTGCAGAAGGGACAAGCAGTGCCCAATGTTTCATGTGGGTTGGTAGTTTGCGAGCAGGTGCGTTCCTTCTATCGTTTATTCTGTACCTGATGCCCACCCAATGCACGGATTCACAGTTCTCAATCCTACATCTCTACTTTTATCATGGGAAGAGATTCCCGGGAGCCAGTGGGGAGAGGGAGTTAAATATAGCTCTTAAGGCTAACGGAATCAAGGCATATGGGGAGAAAGCAGGAACGGGGTACTGATTTTTGGTTGGTCAGCCATGATCATATTGAATGGTGGTGCTGACTCGAAGGGCCAAATGGCCTACTCCTGCACCTATTTTCTATGTTTCCTGTGCTTCTATGAGATTGCACATTTTGGCTTTGAGAATATCCTTGAATCTTTTCCTCCATCTGCCGGGGAATCTCTCCCTGTGAACGGATGCGGGGTTTCAGGAATCTGGCGTTGGGCATGCCCAAAGGGAGCAGACGGAGGTATAATCAGTATTTCCATGTGGTGGCATGTTGATTCTGGTGCCTGTTGTAGGCAGCCCAGGCCTCTGAAGCACTGTTGCCTGGTGGGGCAGGAGTTTTGTTCCAATTGTAAAGGTCTAGATATTCATAGAAATATCTAGCGCAAAAAAGGCCACTGAAAATCCACTTGGTTCATACTGACCATGATGTCTATCGATGCTAATCTCATAGTGCACACCTTTGGCCCGTATTCTTCTCATCCCAAGTACCTGTCTAAATAACCTTTAAATGTTGCAATGATATCTGTCTCCACCATCTCATTTGATAGCTCATTCCAAATATTCACCGTCCTCTTTAGTAAAGAAATGTATCCGTTAAATCTCTCTCCTCTCACCTTAAACTAACCTCTAGATCTGGACACTCCTGCCCAGGTAAAATACTCTGACTATCTATTCTATTTATGCCTCTCAATTTGAGAAACTTCTATAATGTCACCCCTCGGCCCCCGACGCACAGTGAGAATAAACCCAGCCTTCTCATTGCCACAGATGGCTATGGAGACCAAGTCAATGGATATTTTTAAGGTGGAGATTGATAGATTCTTGATCAATAAGGGTGACAGGGGTTTATGGGGTGAAGGCAGGAGAAGTGGGTTGAGAGGGAATGATAGATCAGCCATGATTGAATGGTGGAGGACATTGATGGGCCGAATGGCCTAATTCTGCTCCTAGTACTTAAGAACTATTCAATCTCTCCGTACAATCTCTCCGTATAGCTCTTCGTTCTAGGCAACATCCAGATCTCCTCTGCCCTCTCTCCACTGCCACTACATTCTCCCTGTAATGTGGTGACCAGCACTGTACACAATGCTAACTATGGCCTAACCATTGATTTGTACAAGTGCTAACTATGGCTGCACACAATGCTAACTATGGCCTAACCATTGATTTGTACAAGTGCAACAAGTCATAACTCTTATCTTTCTTCAAAAGCTTTGCTCGTGCATCGAAGGCGAGTGAATTCCATCAGTAAACTCTACCTTCACTGAGAGGTGCCTCCCTCGATATGAGTGATGCTTCACAATTCCAGTGCCTTGGAGGAATCTTTTTTGTTGCTTTAAAAATATTCAAAGACTGTCTTCACCACCCGTTGTTACTCACAACTCCACGTGAAAAAAAAATTCAGCTTATCTGTCTTAAATGAGCAACTCTTGTTTGGCATTGTTCTACAAGAAGAAACATTATCACCATATCTTCCCTGTCAAGATCGCCCAATATCCTGAAGACTTCAGATGGTTCTCGAGCAGTTTCTTTTCCTATAAGAGGTTTGCATTTGTGGATTGTAAGCTCTTATATCCCCTGATTGGTCGCATCAATACAGTCCTCACTCTGCTTGGTGGTGAACAGTGGCAAAGGGGTAGAGCTACTTCCTTACAGCGCTTCTTCATCTTGCGTACAGCCTAAAGTTGTAGGACAACGTGTTCTATTTGATCTTATTTGGTTGTGCACGCCGGGTTGACTGCATTCGTCGAAACAGGGCAGACCACATGAAGGTTACAATCTTCCACCCCCCTTAGAGCGCTAGTGACCTGTATTTGATCCTGACTATGTCTGCAGTCTGCACGAAGTGTGTGTGTTCTCCTGTGACTATGTGGGTTTCCTCTAGGTGCTGCAGTTTCCTCCCACACTCCAAAGAGTACAGGTTTGTAGATTAATTGGCTTCTGTAAATTGTAAATTGTGCCTAGTGTTTCGTGCGTTCTAGAAGCAGAATTAGGCCATTCAGCTCCTCCACCATTCAAGCGTAGGATAGTGTGTGCGATAGTGCTGGTTTAGGGGTGATTGGTGGTGCAGACTCAGTGGGCCAAAGGGTCTATTTCCACGTTGCGTCTTTAAAGTAAAGTGAACAAGCCAAGCATCTCAAATCAGGAGCGAATTATGGGGAACTTCAGGGCAGCATCTATGCTGGGATCATTCTATAGCTCCTGTTGGTTAAGAGCTCATAGTGTGTGAGGCAGATGCTTGAGAGGAATTGCCACTGCAGAGTCTGCTGACATTGACTTTAGTGCTACAATATTTCTCTTGACATTGGTGTTTTGGGTCTTGTTTGATGGGGATAAGAGAGCATATTAAGGAGTGGTCAGTCCAGCAGTCACTGCATTCTGTCATAGTGGAGGTGATGTGAAACTCCTTGTTTAGTTTAATTTAGTTTACAGATACAGTGAGAACTACTCAGCCATGAGAAACAGACCCTTTGGCCCACTGAGTTGACAATGACCATCGATCACACATTCATACTAGTTCTGTTCTGTTTCATATATTCTGTTGTGCTGCTGCAAGTAAGAATGTCATTGTTCCATCTGGGACACGACAATCATTTCATTGTCCGGAACCAGGGGTCACAGTTTAAGAATAAGGAGTAAGCCATTTAGAACGGAGACGAGGAAACACTTTTTCTCACCGAGAGTGGTGAGTCTGTGGAATTCTCTGCCTCAGAGGGCGGTGGAGGCAGGTTCTCTGGATGCTTTCAAGAGAGAGCTAGATAGGGCTCTTAAAAATAGCAGAGTCAGGGGATATGGGGAGAAGGCAGGAGCAGGGTACTGATTGGGGATGATCAGCCATGATCACATTGAATGGCGGTGCTGGCTCGAATGACTGCATCTATTGTCTATTGTCTATTGTTCCATCTGGGACATATGACAACTCTTGAATCTTGACTCCATGTTATTCCACTTTTGCATGCACTCTCAACACACAAGAGGCAATTATACAGAGGCCAAGTAATCTACAGACCCACACATCTTTTGGATGTGGGAGGAAACCGGAGCACCCAGAGGAAACCCGGGCAGTCACAGAGAGAACATGCAAACTCTCCACAGAGACAGCACCTGCGAGTCAGGGTCAAGCCCAGGTCTCTGATGTTGTGAGGCAGCAGCCCTACCCGTTACTCCACTGTGCTGCCCTAAATCCTAAATTGTTATCCTCTAAGGTGATGACATAATCTAGTAGGTTAAAAAAAAAAATAAAGCAACAATAAAGATTGATATTTTTAAAATACTTGAATACCAAATGTACTGATTACATTCTGTGGCTAAAATTACTGCATATTTATCAAACAATGATATTGTTATTGAAAAAAAACCCTGCAGAAACTTCCTTAAAATAGTAAGATTAAATGAGAACTTACCAGTTTGAAGTTTGATCTTTATTTTATGAGGAGTTGCGATGAGGGATTTCGTGGAGACCCCGCCAGCACGCATGCGCGACATTCTTCAAAGCAGCGGTGTGGAATCACAGATTAAACAACAATGACTAAATATAGTAAGATTGAAGAGACTCTATTTACCAGTTGACCTTATAGTAGAGGGTTGGGAGTGGAGGGCACGAAATTCCTCATTGCAACTCCTCATAAAATAAAGATCAAACTTCAAACTGGTAAGTTCTCATTTAATCTTACTATTTCATTTCGGAGTCACGTGAGTGACTTCGTGAAGATTTCAAAGCTCTGTGATTACATGCCCTGGATCACGTCCATGCTCACACACTGCCGCAATTCTGATGGAAGGAATATAGTATTTATTGATACAAATCAAAAACCCCTCCCTAGGGGATAAACGTTTCTTGGGAACCAGTACTTAACACTGTCTCCGCAAACGTAGCGGGAGCGGCCACAGGTTTATTATAAAACCGCTGAAACGTTGCTTCACTGGCCCAGCCCGCTGTTGCGAGGATATGGTCCATGGGAACCTCCATGGTCCTGATGTGGATGCAGCCCTGGTAGAATGGGATTTAAAGATATTAGTATTAATACCTGCTGCATCCAATACCACCCTGAGCCACCTGGAGATCGGCTGCACCATCACCCTGTGATGAGGTTTCTTATAGCTGATCAGCAGGCCTTTCTCCATTTTCCTGATGGTATGCGTCACTTTAATATAGTGACGTATGTAGGTGGCTATGCAGAGCCTCACATCAACGGGGTATGCTGGAAATATTAATTGCAGCCCTGTAGTCCCAGGTCTGTGCTGCTTGTGTAACTCATCAATGAAGAAAGTTACTCTCTCAGGGGTTGAGACCATGTTATCCAATTTGATATTTTGCAAGGTCTGAACCCGTTGAGCCGAGGTTAGCGCCATTAACATCACCATCTTCAGGGTGAGTTTATCCAGCGGTAGTCCAATCATTGGCGCCCAACTCCTGAGTAGGGTCAATACTACCCCTATATCCCAGGCGATGTTGTATCGTGGTCGGGGAGGGTTCGAATTGAAGATACCCCTCATCAATTTGGACACGAGCTGGTGAGACCCTACTCCTATACAAAGGTAGGATGACAGTGCACTCCTGGCACTGTTGATGGCGCTGTAGCTGAGTTCCTCATCATGATGTAGCCCCGCGAGGAATTCCAGCACATGGGGAATCGTGGCAGTCATACGTGACGTTAATCCGGCTGCAGTAGGCCTCCCATTTCCTGATTTGGGTGAGGTACTGTCGTCTAGTGGATTCTCTGCACGATGCTGCAATGGTGTCCATGGTCCTTGGTGTTAGTCCGTATTGCAGGAGTGGCCTCTTTAGAACCTGCAAGCCAACAGGTTCAGATGACCATGGCACGGATGGTATTCCCCTGTAGTGGGGTTAGTCACCAAATCCGGGCACGTTAATATGTGCCCATGGTTCTTTAATCATCTCAAGGACCACCGGATACCATAGTTGTGTAGGCCAGTCGGGTATTATTAAGATGCTTGTTGCAGAATATGATTTTATTTTCTGCAACACCCGACTGATAAGGCAAAATGGAGGAAATGCGTAGAAAAACCATTTCCCCAAGTGCAGCGAGAAAGCGTCCATCGCTATTGCCCCAGGATCTGGTTCCCAAGATACATATGTTGGTATCTGATGGTTCAATCTGGACGCAAAAAGGTCGATATCTGGTGTTCCAATTTGGCTATAATTTTAGCAAATATTTGGGGATTTAACATCCACTCAATGTTATCATTGAATACCCGTGACCTGATGTCCGCCACTGTATTGGGCTTACCTGGAAGGTAGGTAGCTGATATCCAAATATTTCTTTCTATGCACCAGAGCCAGATTGAGTTTGCCAATTCATCACAAGATATTGACTTGATATCACCCATATGATTTAAATATGCCACCACAGTGATGTTATCTATTTGAAGACGGACATGCGTATGATGTAAATTCATGCAAAAAGCTCGCAGCCCGTGAACTGCTCCTAGCATCTCCAAATAGTTTATCCTTTGTGATAATGGAAGGGTAGATTTGTGTAAATCCCATCTACCACCACAACTGGAAGTAGTGTCAGTAGCTCCCCAGCCTTGGGCGCTTGCGTCGGTTTGTACCACGACTGACGGGTTCGGTACAATAATGGGATTGAATGAGTCACGAATATTATCAATCCACCATTGTAACTCAACTTTTGCCTTGATTGGCAGCTGCATAGGTCTATCAAAATGTCCAGCTTTTGTTTTTAATGCTTAAATTTTTGTTCTTTGCAAATTTTGATAGTGTAGAGGGCCAAATCGTGCAGCTGGAAATGTAGCTACTAGTTTCCCAATTACCTTGGCAGCATGTCTGATTGTTGGTTTCCTGGCGCAAGCAAGG
This sequence comes from Okamejei kenojei, assembly GCA_035221665.1. Lineage (NCBI taxonomy): Eukaryota > Metazoa > Chordata > Chondrichthyes > Rajiformes > Rajidae > Okamejei > Okamejei kenojei. The sequence continues at coordinate 15,259,336 of CM069147.1, forward strand.
TTGTTACATGCTTCGATAACATCCATTGCCTTGTTATCTGGGATGGTAACAATCATCTGATTGGTGTTAATTGTGAATCCCAGATACCTGTGAAGGGTAGAACTTAGATTTGTCTGGATGGATGACAAACACTAATTTTTGAAACAATGTTTTAGTAGCTGCTACTGCTAAATTTGTTGATTCCATAGTCTTTCCCACAATCAAGATGTCATCTAAATATGCCATGACAATATGGTTTTGTTTCCTCAGGGATGCCAATACTGGTTTATAAATTTTTGTAAATAACCTAGGGGCTGTTGAAAGCCCATTAGGTAGGGCTCCATATTGCCAAACAAACTTCAAGAACTTTCGGTGATGTTTCCGTATAGATACTGAACAGTATGCATCTTTTAAATTGATGCATGCCATGAAGCACCCTTTGGAAATCAGTGATTTAGCTGTTTCGAATGTGTCCATTTTAAAATAGGTATATTTTACAAAAGTTTTCAAATGGGTTAAATCAATAATAATCCGACATCCACCATCTTTTTTGGTTTTGGTAAAGATGTTGGATACGAACTCAAGAGGTTCGTGTATCGTTTTCTCTATCACCCCTTGGCATGTAGCCTCAAAATTTCCTCATGTCCTTCTGCTATTTCCTTATGGGAAAGTGCAAATTTCCGGTTTGGTACAAGTTGAGGCGGGGGAAGTTGTTCATCTATGAATTCAATTTCATACCCCTGAAAACTTTGTAATATAAATGAGTGTAAAGTTATAGAGCTCCATGCATCCCAGAATAAGCGTAATCTTCCACTAATTTGTGAGGTTAAACATGCAGCACTCGCATGAGAACCAGACCCCCTTACCTCCCTTACCTCCATGGTTACCGGCGGGGCCTGATGTTCTGGGTTTTGGTGCTCCGTTGTGTTGCTGGAGTGTGGGGTTGGCGCATCTTCCACGCCGGTCGCTGTTGGCCCTGCCCTAAAAAAGGCTTTTGTTGTTGGGGTGCGGCCGGCGTGTAGGTCCTTGATGTTCTTTCAGGTGGACCCCGAGGTCTTACATATGGAGTTTGTCTGCGAGATGCCGGCCTGCTGGAGGAAGGTGGTTTCATCAAACAGACTGCCTTCGCCTCCTCATCCAGGTCCTTGACCTGTTTGGACAGGTCCTCACCGAACAGCTGTCTCGGTGGCGGAGTCGCGGATGCCTTGCACAACCCCGCGAACTTGGGGTTGAGAGTAGGCTTGATGGAGATTTTCTGGAAAGTGTAAATTTCGTACTGTGTGTTACACAGCAGCGCAAGAGCATCTTCCTGCTCCTCCGTCATCTCCGTGCCGTCAATCGACCTGGCAAAGGCAGTGATTCCCGACGTCAACAGTTTCAGGATCTTTTGTAGTTTGAGTTCCTGTGCCCTTATTCCTGGACTGATGTTGCCCCAGATGGGCGTGTTGACTGTCGGTACATTCAGTGATACACAGTTGTTCGGGGCCTTGTATTTGTTCATTGCCTCGGTCAGGACCTGATCCTGCAGCTGGTGTGTAGTGAGGAAGTCAATGCTCGCCGCTAGTTTGGGCTGCAATGGCTGTCCTGAGTGCCTTGGCTGGGCAAATTTGGAAACCACATCAAGAAGTTCCTCTTGGAGTTTCTCAGGTGCTGCAGGTTCCTGCGCCAACCCTTCTTCAACGTCAGCCAGCTGCTGACTCCTGGCACTCCCCACCGATGACGGGGACATGCTGGGTGGGCCAGATGCATGTCTCCTGGAACTAGACGACATCCGGTCCTGCTGCGGGAGATCTCGCTCAAGGAGTCGCTCCATCATGCGCTCCATGCGGGCCATGCGACCGCCGCCGCTATCTGCGGACAGCAAGTCGACTTCCTCAGTTTCAACTGAACTACTGAGGCTTCTGCCGTAGGCCCGCACCTCGTTGAGGTGATGTTTAGGGTGCCTAGGCAGGATGTGGGGCTATGCGACTCCCCCGCGGACATGCCGCTAGTCCGCGGTCTTCCGGACTGTGGCGGCCCGCCTGTCTGGAAAGACGTAAGCGGTTCCAGCCGCCGAAGCGGGGTTCACCGATATCCGCGCGGGCTTGCCGTCTGTCTTCCCCTGGGACAAAGGCGACGTTCGGTCACGTCCAGCCGCTAACGCGGGGTGCGGTGACCGAGATGATTTACCACCGGCCCGCGATCTGGCAGGCTCCCCCGGTGGTGAGTCTGCGCCGGCCGCACCTGCGGGGCTCCCAGACTCAGACCTCGATCCCTCACCGGTCCGCGATCTGGCGGGCTGCTCCGGTGGCAAGTCGCCGCCGGCTGCTCCAGCGGGGCTCTTCGACTTTTGTGCGGTTCTTCCCCTGGTCTGCCCTCTGGTGACCTGTATAGGAGGGGAGACAGAATGTGCCGCAGAGCGGGGAACACGTTTATGCACCTTTTTCCCACTGTCCCTATGTTTAGGTGAGAGTGGTAGTGAGTCAGGGTCTTGCCTACCCTGCTCCCGCGCGGTGCTCCTACCACTATGTGGCTCCATGGACAGCCGTGGTGGAGAGTCGGGTCCTGGTTGAGTAGGGCTCCACAACCTCCACGTCCTTTTCCCGGCCCGACGAGCGGGTGCTGCCGTTGTAGCGGGCAGCTCCGGGGAATGCAGCCGCTGACTCCTGTCGGAAGTCCTGCGGCTGGAAGTATATTTCGAACTCCTTTCCATCGTCCCTGTGAACAAAAAATCTATTCACAGGAACTAACCAACTCAAGGTTAGTTCCTCTTACCTGAGCGGTCCTTTTTGAAGGGCTGGTGGAGGAGCGCATCCCCCCCCACAGCCGTCGACTGCAACAGCGAGCGACGATATGTCGCGCATGCGTGCTGGCGGGGTCTTCACGAAGTCACTCACGTGACTCCGAAATGAAATAAAATAGAGTTTTACTTGGCTACTTAGATAAGAACATGAATGATGACACATAGATACCAAGACACATAAAAAGGGCGTGCATGGGGAATAGCTGCATAGAGTCAAGCAGCATTTCAAAAACAGCTTATCAGATAACAAGTAATTAAGGATGATCAAAGATGTTTATCATCAGTCTTTTTTGTCTCAGAGATTTCCACAGCACAATGCAAAAAAAGTTTTCAAAAACACAGTGGCACAGCTGGTAGAGCTGCTGCCGTATGGCACCAGCGGCTTGGTTTTGACCCTGATCCCGGGTGCTGTAAGGGTGTTTGCATTCTCCCTGTGACCCCATGGGTCTCCTCGGAGTATTCCCGTTTCCTCCGGCATCTCAAAGATATATGTGTTTGTAGGTTAATTGGCCACCGTGGATTGTTCCTGGGGTGTGGGACGTGGATGCAGAAATGGGATAACGTAACGCGAGTGTGAGTGAGTGTGCAAGCAAAGAATTTCACTGTGACGTCACGCGTGACAATAAAACATTCAATTCAATCGTCAGCACAGACTCAGTGGGCCGAAGGGCCAGATTCCGTGCTGTACACTTCATTCAATCTATCAAATAGGCATCTCCACATAGAAGACACAGAGTGCTGCAGTAACTCAGTGGGCTAGGCGGCATCTATGGAAAACATAGATAAGTTCCCCAGAGATACTGCCTGACCCGCTGAGTTACTGCACTGAGTAACTGAGTTACCACTGAGTCTATTTGTAAACCAGCAAATGCAGTTTTGACTCCACGAGGCATCTCGACGTACATGGAAAATGAAACTAGTGCAGCTGTTGATATCTTGGGCCAATTCACCTACACACTTATACTGACCACATATTTTCAAACAAGCATATTTTCAAAAAGACAAGCCTAGCAGCAGACTTTCAAATTAAGTAAACCAACCTACTGCTTTCACGATGACAGAATGGCAGACATATGGGTTTAAGAGGTTTCATTACCATCTCTATAACGTGCTTTTATTGACCAAATGGGAAAATAAGCAGTACTCCATTAGCAGCACTCTATTTAACACTGTTGGCCAGTCTTCCACTGCTTTTAATGTTTGAAAACATTGAATCAGATAGTCAGTTCCTTTCCATCTCAGAGTGCAATGTAGGTACAGGTCCACCGCTGATTTTCTGCCCCCCTTGGCTCCAGAGCCTTGCTGGATTATCCGTTGTGCTGGACTAACAGAGATCACGGCCTTAGAGAGGTCGAATGGTACCTAGGTGGAAGGTCAACTGTCCACCTAGGCTGCTGAGGAGATGAGATACCAGCCTGCAAAGTTGTCCTCAGAAATAAGCTATGGGAACGGATCTGCCGGCTCTGGCCTGGCCAAAGTCCTAGAGCCCTGGCCACAGGGGGACAAATTCGACCCACCTCACCCAGATACGACGCCACATTTTCGGGGGGACTACAGGGGAGGGATTTCAAGTGCAACTCATAATTTTGTCCGGGATTAAAGGAGGTGCCGGACCACCAGTTGGCAGTAAATCGGTGGTGGACCAGTACTCAAACGAGAATATGATTCAAACCTTACTTTTACAGTTCACTCGAAGGACCGAATGGCCAACTCCTGCACCTATTGTCTATAGGTAACACATTGTAGCATCTGCCTCACACTAAACCGATATTGGCCTTCAGTTAACATCCACTAAATGGCTGAAGGTGGTTCTTTGTGGAGATACCAGAATTACGGACTACAGAGGATTGATGCAGGGTTCTCAACCTGAAGTTTCATCAGTTCCTAGGCTCCCCCGTCCACGACAAGTTCCACGCTGAGTTCTTCCAGCAGTTTTATTTTTTTTTGCTTTGAGATTCCGGTATGTGCAATCTCTTGTCTCTCTAAAGATAAGACACAATGCTGTTACATTGCCAGTGGGAGGATGTGTATTCAGATTAGACAAGAAACAGAATCCTTTGATGTTAGCACTGTGGCTCTATTTATAGAGTGGGGACCACTACACTGCGAACAGGGCAGATTTATTGAAGCTATTAATGCTGAAAATACCAGGGCACCAATCCATATATCTACCCAAGTCAGACAGTGAGTGCATGATGGCAAAGAGGCTTCCTCAGGAAGCAATTAGCACCTTTTAGGAAAGATTGAGAGACAGCTCTCAATGTGGAACTGCCAGCCTGCCTGCTTCACGCTAGTACCTCTCCCGTCTATATTTATAAACCTACACAATTATACATATTTAGAGAGCTACAACCCACCTACAATCTGGGACATTTCTCATGCTTTTTTCAGATCCTGGTTAAAGCGCTAGTTTGGTGGATTTACAGTGAAGAACAACTCTGCCACATTTTCATGCCTCCAGTTTTCCTCTCCCAGACTCTCAGTCTGAAGAATGGTCTAGACCCGAAACAGTGATGCTGCCCGACCCGCTGAGTTACTCCAGCATTTTGTGTCTATCTTCGGTGTTAACCTGCATCTTGCAGTTCCTTCCCACACATTTAAATTTGGGATCTTTCTCACACTTCATTTGGATCCTGGTTAAAATGTTAGCTGACTGGCACTCTTACACTAAAAAACAATTTTGCCGCATATAAATTAGTGATCTTTGAATGAAACCAATTATTATCAGAATGTTTCTGGATGGAGTTGTGTGTCTCTACTGTTCCCAGTCCTCATCGTGTTACAAGATGGAATGCAATAAAGACCCAAGTTCCCCTCCACATGCTCAAGTATGCAATTGTCACCAGGGAACATGGATCCATCCTGAGACCAATTACCTCTAGTACATTTCACATCTACTGGACATGTTCGGCAAGGACATTGTGAGCCGAAGGGCCTGTTCTCATCTGAAGAAGGGTCTTGGCCCAAAGCGTCACCAATTCCTTCTATCCAGAGATGCTGCCTGTCCCGCTGAGTTACTCTAGCATTTGGTGTCTATCTTCGCTGTAAACCAGCATCTGCAGTTCCTTCCCACACATACTGTTCTATGAAACTTATTCAAGTGGCCATTTTCCTTTTGAAACCTCAAAATGTGAGTGATAGTATGAGGCTCTTTAGAGCAAGCAAGGCTGCACAGACACATATGGAATTGTATGGATGTGTGTGGCAGCACTGATCATAGAGCAAGATGCACTATGTCTAAATACCCAGACCTGGTGGACCAAATACTCATTTTCCTGTCTCTCTTTAATATCAATGTATCTTCTGAATACAATGATTCAGTGATACTTTATTGTCACATGTACCTAGCTAGAGTAAAATTCTTTGTTTTGCATGCAATCCGGTAAAATCATACAGCAGACCTCACCTAGGCAGTACACAAAGAGTCGCTAGGTTTCTGGCACCGAGTTTCAAAATGTTCATCGGTCAGCCTTATCTTCTTATCGCTGCGACGGACCAGGACAGCCGCTGCACGTGACAGCAGGCAGCCCCCCCCCCCCCCCCCCATCCCCAGGTTTCCTCTTCAATCTTGGTGGCACCTCTGCCGGGTTCCCCTTTGTTCTACGTGGCACCCCGCTGCGCCCCACCTTCGATCTCGAAAACACTAAATGACCACTCTAAGGTTTTGGGGGCTACAGTTTAGTCCTTGATCAACGTACACTTGTTTTTGCTCTGTGTTGTGCAAATTGTTTGCATCATTAGGAATGAAATGCAACAACCCTCAAATAAAATTTTACATTTATGTGAAATACAATAGCATGCTTTGCAAAATTTACCTGTGCTGTAACTTTATCAGGACAAAACAGAGCCTGCCTTGTTGAGCCCTACACTGCGGTTTCAATCTGAATATTGGTGGCGAGGTGCCAGTTCCCATTATACTGCAGCTGGCTCAACATGGGGGCCTGTCACAAACTATCCTTTGCTGCTGTATCACATATTCAGACTGAAAGGTACCAGGTTTGAAAAAGAATAAGTGATAGTAAAAACTAAAAAAATGTTGTTTTTTTTAAATTTCCAAAAATAAACTTTATTCAGAATAAAAGAAATATACAAAACAAAAACTGTGCAAATACTCTTCGACACTCTCAGCATCTACAGTACATATTCATTAATGTTCACAAAAGGTCTTTTCTTCGATTGGATAGCACGCAAACTAAAGCTTTTCACTGCACCTCAGTACATGTGACAATAATAAACTAATCTAAACTTAAGGGTCTCGACCCAAAACGTCACATATTCGTTGTCACCAGAGATGCTGCCTTACCCGCTGAGTTACTCCAGCATTTTGTGTCAATATTTAAACTAAACTAGTGTCATAGTTGTGTTCTCATCTATCTTTAAACAATACAAAACATCCTTGCTGCTCATGTGGCCCCCTAGGGTGATATCTCTTCCCTTGTTTGAAGTGTGTCCCTACTGGACTCTGCTCCTTGATGTCCAGCAACAAGAGTTCTAACTGCTACATTTAAGGTGTCCCTGCAGAAATCCACTCAATGTAACATGATAAAGATTATGGAAGATCGAATAAAGTAAGGGATGCCTGAATTTCTCGTGATCTGGGAAGAATGAAGAACAAATACACCAGCTATCCCCAAATTCTGAAAGAAAGGCCATAGTTCAATTTAGGCTCTCTCTTGTTGGTGATTGCAATTAGTTTTGTTCATTGCCATGTGTGCCTGTGGTACAGTGAAAAACATTTGTTGCGTTCTAACTGTTCAGTGGAAAGACAATACATGATTACAGTCGAGGCATCCACAGTGTACAGGTAGGTGCATGATAAAGGGAATAGCCTAGTGCAAGATGAACTCCAGCAATGATAGCAGTCAATTATGCTGCAAATAAAATTGCACCGTTTTGACACCTAGAGTCTTACAGCAGGGAAACAGGCCCTTCGGCGCAACTTGCCCACACTCTTGTAGTTGTAAACCAGGGCACATAGAACGTGCAAATGAGAGGCAGCAACTCTACCAGCTGCACTAGTGTTTGATCTCAGTTATTCCAGGGCGCCTTAATACACCACACTGGGGTCAACTGCTGTCTTGATATCAGCCCACAGAGGGATTCTTGGACGGTTCTTGCGCCTCTAACAGCGCATCATCCAGCACCATGGTATGGGGTTCGATCCTGTACATGAACTCTCCAGAGTGGAGCCAGGACACAAGTCAATAACCCAGTGGCAAGAGCGCGGGCACCCGGCGACCTAACGCAACGTAGAGAGGAAACTTCCAATCTGGGGACAAATTAAATGAAAGAGACGGTGAAGGACAAAAAAAAATCGCTTCGTAGGGGGTGCTTCACCTCGCGGCCGAAAGCCTGAGCATCGGTAAACAAACGCATGTACATGGTAAACACTCACAGCGCGGGAATGAAGAGCGGCTCCACCTCAGCCCGGACTTGAGTTTGGGGTCACCGATCCTCAAGCGCGAAGCCAAAGCATTGTAGCTTCGCCTTCGTCAACATCAAAGCAACTTCACGCTGCCGGCGAGTTCCCCTCTGAAGGAAGGGTTGGCGCCAAGGGTTAGTCTGCAGCAAGCCACGTGCTCGGCACCAAATGCAAACGGGACTGACCATGGGGTCAGTCACATAGCTCTCGCTCTCTATTCACACTCTCTAGTCCCCTTCTCTAGTCCCCTTCTCTAGTCCCCTTCTCCAGTCCCCTTCTCCCCCTCCTTCTCCCCCTCTTCTTTCTCCCTCTCCCTCTCCCTTCTCCCACCACTTTCTGCTTTTTTTCATTTCACATTACCAATAATACCTGCAGTTTTATTCTGTTTCCTTTGCTTCCGAATTCCACGTGTTTCAATTAGAGTCCGTCCCAACCCCCCCAAAAAACGTGCCACTGAGCAAGATCTCCCGGACCTCGCCCTGTGGCACGCAGGCAGATTCAAGTGCCTGTGGGGCGGATTGTGTGACCAAGTCGTTATCTCTGCCGGTGAGATAGATATGAGTCAACTTTCTTCATCAGCAGTGACCGGGGCAAGGTGACATCACACGAACAACTCGCATTTGGGGGATTCAACTCGTGCTGTTCCCTAATTCTGGCGAGGAGGTTCAAATCGCCGTCACGTTTTGTCAATCCAAGCGTTTTACACATGGTGTGTGAGTGAGATGAGTCACCCCGGCAGCACATCTCTCCTTTCCCTCTCCTCCCACTCTCAGTCTCAGTCTGAAGAAGGGACTCGACCCGAAACGTCGCCTGTTCATTTTCTCCAGGGACGCTGCCGGTCCCGCTGAGTTACTCCAGCATTTTGTGCGTCTGTATCTTCGGTTTAAACCACATCTGCAGTTCCTTCCTACCCGTGAAAGACGAAGGGTCGGACTTGGACATTGTCACCCGCGGTGGGGAGGGAAATGTCTGTGAATCTTGCAGGTTGTTATTGCCCGTGTAAGGGGCAAGGCACGGATCTGGGGTTACAAACGGCGCACGATATCTACACCTTTCACACGATAACTAGCTTACAAAGGATCTGAAGAAGGGTGACAGAAAATGCTGGAGTAACGCAGCGGATGAGGCGGCATCTCTGGAGAGAAGGAATGGGCGACGTTCCGGGTCGAGACCTTTCTTCAGACTGATGTCAAGGGGGGAAGGAGGGACAGAGATCTAATGTAGGCGGAGACATTATTATAGACCAGTGGGAGAAAGGTTCTGAAGAAGGGTCTCGACCCCAAACCCATTCCTTCTCTCCAGAGATGCTGCACGTCCCGCTGAGTTACTCCAGCATTTATCTTCGCTTCCAATATTGTTCTTACATTAATCAATGCAATACGGGGAATAGTGAGCAATGGCAACAGTTAACAATGACTCCACACCTACCTGTCTCGGCTCTGATTACTTCGTCGTTAAATCCTACCGGCCGTTCCCATTCGGCAACAAAAGTTGAGCTAAAGTTCAAGGACTGAAGGAGGGTCTCGACCCGAAACGTCACCTATTCCTTTTTTTTCCTCTCTCCAGAGATGCTGCCTGTCCCGCTGAGCCACGCCGGCTTTTGGTGTTGTCCGCAGTTCCTTCCTACATAATAAAAGTTGAATTTGTCGTTGAGGAGCGAACAGCGTCCACTGGCAGCTGGTAAAGCGGATGGAAAATCCACGAGGAAAAGCAGGCACCGAATGTGAAATGGATTAGGGCGACCCCGACTCGCCGGTCTCAGCCGAGCCCCAAGCGGCGGACAGACCGGCTGGGATGTCACCGAACCAGCCAGCGACCGACCACCACTTACTCCCCCTTACTCACACCGAGCATGTTTACCCCCAGTGACGGACAGTCACTACACACTCGGGTCTCTCCCCCCTCCCCACCCCTCTCTCTCTCCCTCCACACACTCAGATTCCGGTGACTCCGCCTTATTGGGGAGTAGAGGGTGTGTACTGGACTACAGCGGTACCCGAAACCCAACCCTGCTCTCCTGTGCCAGCTGCCGCTCGTACACAGAGAAGGTTCTGCCTGTCAGACACTACACGACCTGTCAGACACTACCCGACAGTGTATATAGACTCCGCACAGTCTCGCCGCTGCCGCCGGCGATTTTAAAGTCATAAACACACCCACCACAATATTTTAACACGCCTTTTACTGTCAACCTTGGAATTGTTAGTGGAATTCTCCGCCACAGAAGGCAGTGGTGGCAAATTCACTGGATGTTTTCAAGAGAGAGTTACATTTAGCTCTTGGGGCTAAATGAACCAAGGGATACATAGGGGGGGGGGGGGGGAAGCAGGAACGGGGTACTGATTCTGGATGATCAGCCGCGATCATATTGATGGCGGTGCTAGCTCGAAGGGCCGAATGGCCTACTCTTGCGCCTGTTTTTCTATGTTAACCCTCGATGTGACTGACACCGGAGTAGCAGCGAGTCTGAAGAAGGGTCTCGACCCGAAATGTCACCCGTTCCTTCTTTCCAGAGATGCTGCCTGTCCCGCTGAGTTACGATAGAACTTTATTCATCCCCGGAGGGGAAATGGTCTGCCGACAGTTATAACACACAAGGTTCACAAAACCTTGAAATTAAATCAAAAGTGAAAGAAAGAAAAAGACAAGCTGCCGTGTGCTACTCCAGCATTCCGTGTCTATCCTCGGTGTAAACCAGCATCTGCAGTTCCTTCCTACACATTATATAAAGGATCAAGACAAAACGGGATGGTAATGTTATTCCATGTGTGTTCAATGGAACACAAAGTGCCCGCCAGTTGCGGAACCCACGTTGCTCTGATATCACAGCTGTCTACACTTATTTTAACCTTTGCATCAACACTGTCGCGTCCTGTGGGTCTGGGTTAAAATGACGCTTCTTTATAAGCCCTGATGGAGTGAGAACACAGAGGGACGCGTGGCAGTGGGAATTACAGCCAAGGCTGGAAGATGGTTAAACGAGTGTGTGTGCGGGCGGGTATGTGTATCTAAACAGTTTCATTTTAATCTGAAACCCACGACCGCCAACGTTAGCGATTGGCAGATTGGGCATTATAATGCGAGCGTGTGCCTGCACCAAACATGCCCCCGGGTCTTTACTAACATTGGGCAGAGGCAGGAGGCTGGGGGAACGAGGTTACGCGTTCTCCTGGTCCCACGACAGGGAGTGGGGTTTGTTTCAGGGTTGTCGCCGTGTCAACATGGCTGTCAGCATCCGAGGATTCGCTGGCCGAGGATTCTGCACAGGTACAAGTCTACAGCCTTCGAGCGAACATAACGAAGGCTGGGGAAATGCAGCGAGCGCTGGGTGCGCGTTAATGTTTTGTAGTGCTAGTTCCAGTCATCGGTTACCCAAGAGTTAAGGCACAGGGATAAAAAAAAAGGGGGGGGGGGGGGTGCGGGTTAAGTTAAACATCCAAAAATGTTCTATTTTTTTCTGTGAAAAATTAACTTGGCAAATACTTCCTTTTGTTTGCAAACGCGTAATCCACGAAAGAAAAGAAGGCAAATAGGAATTAGGGAATGAACATATTAATTACAAAAGGATGCATCGTATCACCACTGATCATAAATAACGAAAGCGAAACAGAATAGGAAGGGGCGCCCTCATCTGAATTAAATAAACTCATGAGAAACGACAGCTAACGGGCAGCAGGGGAGGACAGTTTATATGTAGAAACAAGGAACTGCAGATGCTGGTTAAGATACAAAAGGACACAAAATGCTGAATTAACTCAAGATAGGCACAAAAAGCTGGAGTAACTCAGCAGGTCAGACTGCATGTTGTTTAAGAAGGAACTGCAGATGCTGGAAAATCGAAGGTAGACAAAAATGCTGGAGAAACTCAGCGGGTGCAGCAGCATCTACGGAGCGAAGGAAATAGGCAACGTTTCGGGCCGAAACCTTCTTCAGACTGATGGGGGGAGGCGGGCAGTAGAAAGGAGTTTTGAAAGGAGACAGCATATCTGGAGAAAAAGAATATGTGATGTTTCGGGCCAAGACCCTTTTCCAGATTGCGAGGCAGGGGAAAAGTTAACGAGATATAGAGATATATAGAACAAATGAATGAAAGATATGCAAAAAGGAACGATGATAAAGGAAACAGGTCATCGTTAAAACGTGGTTATAGATCGGAGTAACTCAGCAGGTCAGGAAGCATCTCTGGGGAGTGTGGACAGGTAACTTTTCGGGTTTATAGCCTTCTTCAGATGAACTTGCAGAGAAATAACAAGGGAGGAGGATATAGAGCCACACAGCATGGAAACAGCCACATCGACCAACATGTCTCATCTGCACGTCCCACCTGCCCATATCCCTTTAAACCTGCCCTATCCATTTACCTGTCTAAATGTTTCTTAAACGTTGCAATTGTACCAGCAAACATGGCAGGAGATCAAAAGGATAAACCCAAGAGAGAGATGGCGGGAGAAGTGGTAAAGGGTTCCCTGGGAAGAGGCATTATTTGTGTATTCAAAGCGTATTCCATTCCAAATGCGAGGTGTCGATCCAAATTGTCGACCATCCCTTTGCCTCCATTGATGCTGCTTGAACCAGCGGTGAACCAGGGGTCTTCCAGCGGTGTGTTCTACGCTCAATAATGGGGAACGCCATCCTCTGTACCAGTAAGTTAAACACCACACCACCTAACCAATTGTCCTCTCTTCGGGGGCATGCATTTATCTCGCTATTTTCACACATGAAATATCCTTGCCATTGCCCTGTCTACCCAGGCTGCAAATCCTCATGGCGAGATGTCTAATCTGAAGTTGGACCCTCTGAACATTAATAATCCATTGTCTGTTATTTGCACTCTATCAGTTTATTTATTCATGTGTGTATTGACGTATATAATGGTATATGGACACACTGATCTGTTTTGTAGTCAATGCCTACTATGTTCTGTTGTGCTGAAGCAAAGCAAGAATGTCATTGTCCTATCAGGGACACACGACAATAAACTCTCTTGAACTTGAACAGCTGCATGAGGTACACCCACATCTAGATATATCTGTAGCCTCCTCCACCTGCACGCTGCACAGTACCAGAATATTAAGGCACAGCAAAGTCAACAGAAGGCAAACACTAAGAGAAGCATCAGGGTGATCAGTTAAACACAAGAAATACACAAAATGCTGGAGAAACTCAGCGGGACAGGCAGCATCTCTGGAGAGAAGGAATGGGTGATGTTTCGGGTCGAGATCCTTCTTCAGATGATTTAATGTATTTTATGTTCATAGTTTATGCAAGGATTATTATTGTGGGGTTATCCTTTCATCAGTCACTGCAGGCAAGTAGATGCCAAGATGATCAGACACAAAGGGAAGACTAAATGGAAACTGAGGTGGAATGGATATTTGGAAATGTGTCGCTAGAGTCTGGTCATTTGGTCATGAAGCAGGTGTCAAGGGTTATGGGTGGGGGGGAAGGCAGGAAAATGGGTTTAGGAGGCATAGATCAGACATGATTGAATGGTGGACGTGATGGGTTGAATTCTACCCCTATAACTTGTGAAACAGTGAGAACCCCAGCCAAAAGCTGTCTCCAAAATACCAACTCACCTTCCTCTTCCTTCTGTGTAGAAAGGAACTGCAGATGCTGGTATATATTGAAGATAGACATGAAGTGCTGGAGCAACTCAGCGAGTCAGGCATCATCTCTGGCAAAAAAGGATGGGTGACGTTTCGGGTCAGGACCCTCCTTCAGACTGGGTTAGTTCCAGCATTTTGTGTCCGTCTTCCTCTTCTTTCCCCTCTGCCTGTTCCTCAGCTTGGTGCTGCTGCCCAGCTGCTGCCTGCTTGATTGCCCGCTTGTGAAGCACGCCACAATCTGTTCACATGCTTAGCCGTTATGTCAGAAAATTCCCTCACAGCTTTGGAAATATGGTTTTTCAATATGCCCATTGTTTCCCTGTGTGCTTTATGAGTAGCATCATTTACGTTGGTGTGTCTCAGACTGAATCAGAGAAAAATAATGAAACGTTGAAAAGTAAAAATATTGAGACACAACCAGGGTACTAGGTGGAGACCATCATAGCATGAAGGCCGACAACTGCCCAGTCGGAGTGAAAGCCCTTGTGTTTGTGGAACCCAACTTCATTCAAACGTGGTTCCCTCAGTGACAGTGCACCCATCAGCATCCTGCATCAGAGCCTCACAGTGGAGCAGCGTTCGAGTTGCTGCCTTACAGCACCAGAGTCCCGGGTTTGATCCTGTACGGGTGCTATCTGTATGGAGTTTGAATGTTCTCCCTTTGACTGTGTGGGTTTTCTCCGGGTGCTTTGGTTTCCTCCCGCACTCCTGGTTGTCCCTAGTGTGTATGCTTCCAGGAATGAGTGGGTTAGCATATGATGAACGTTTGACAGCACTGGGCCTCTAGTCGCTGGAGTTTAGAAGGTTGAGGGGGGGGGACCTCATTGAATCTTACAGAATAATGAAAGGCAAAGATAGAGTGGATGTAGAAAGGATGTTTCCACTGGTGGGAGAGTCTAGGACAAAGGACAAAGGACAGTTATTGTCACATACACCAATTGGTGCAGTGAAATTTGAGTTACCATGCAACACACAAATAAGATAAACACAACACTATAGAATTTAACATAAATCATGAAAAAACATCCCCCCACAACGTTTCCCACTGTGAGGGAAGGCACCAAAGTTCAGTCTCTTCCTCAGTTCACCGTGGTCGGGGCCTATTGAGGCCTCCACAGTCGCCGCCAGGTAAGGCCTCCCTGGTGGAATAAAACTGGGTGAAAAAAAGGTCTTACCTTCCACTACCTGCAACCTCCGGCAACCACCTTCAACTAGCATCGCAACCGGCTTTGACTAAAAAATTACTGATTTTTAAAAACGGCAACCTATTTTTATTCGCGGCCGGTTTTGAATTTTTTTTAAATAATCGCCGGAACATAGATGAAGTGGAAACCACTTTCGACCATTAGGGAGACTGACAGAAACCAACGGGAACCTCCGCAAACTGCACAGAAACCTTGGGTGGGGCGCAAAGTCTCCAGAGGTCTCCGTTCAGGTTTCCTAAGTGGGACAGGGGCATAAGGGTGTTAAAGGTTACGGGGAGTAGGCAGGAGAATGGGGTTGAGAGGGAAAAATAGATCAGCTATGATCAAATGGTGGAGCAGACCTCGATGGGCCGAATGGCCCAGTTCTGCTCCTATGTCTTATTATCTTATGAACCTCTATGAAACTATCTGCTTTCCGCCTGCAGTGAAGGTGAGGAAGTTTGCTCCAGCCTGCAATGGCTGTGGGAGAACCGTTCAATACTCATCTGAACAAAGAGCATTTGTGACCCTATCTAATTATTGCTGCAAACTACGAAATATTGCAATTCCTTTCCACTGAAGACCCGAGGCAGTGCAGTTGTATCCTGCTGTGCAGCTGCAGTGTAACACGTATACAGTACTCTACCCCTTTCATCTAAATGATACACACGTGCGATGATCTAAAGGTACCAAACCAAGCATCACTGCTGGTTAGCACAATAACACAACAAATATATATAAAACAATCAATAATACAATAAATAAATAATCAGTAAGCAGACCTTAATAGTGCAAAAGCAAGGTATGTAGTGCAATTTAAACAAAGTCCTGAGCAGTTTGGTGCTGGTTTATACCAGAGATAGACACAAAATGCTAGAGTAACTCAGCGGGTCAGGCAGCATTTCTGGAGAAAATTGATAGGTGACCTTTCCGGTCAGACCAACCTTCAGATTCAACCATCCATTTTCTCCAGATATACAGCCTGACCCGCTGAGTTACTCTAACATTTTGTGTTTATCTGAAATTCTGAACATTGACGTGGGAAGAATGGACAGATGAAATGATTCAAGGATGTGCTCACAGCTTCTTCAAACAAATGCAACATTCTCACTGACTCCTGGAAATCTATTTGTGGAGAAGGAGCATTCAAGTTGCTATTGGGAACCTTGAGGCTTTGCAACTGGCAGAAGGAATGCACCACCTCACAAACTGCCCACTTTTCCAGCCACATTGGTTTCCCCCTACCTTATCTGTGGAAGAGTCTGTGCTTCTCATAGATGCCCTCTTAGCCACCTCAGAAACCCGGCTAAACTGCTGTGGAAGGAAGACATCCTCCATCTTGAGGACCTACCAAAGAAGAACAAGACGCTTACGCTGCCTGGGATTTGTACAGTCTGGCATAACTCCTTAACCCTTGCTTCACCTGATTTATTTGCAAAGTTATCACTTGTAAGTAGCTGCTCTACTTACCACGAAACAGCTCTGAGCAATGCATGTTACAAGGGAGTGGAGACAGAACATTAGGAGGAGGAGATGAGGGAAGTAGTCTGGGGAGGAGAGAAGAGGAGGGAGGAGGATATGGTGAGGAAAGAAGGGGAAAAGCAGAGAGGAGGTGATGATATAATGAAAATCGAGCTTGATCTGAAAATGGAAAGTGTGCATAAAATAGCAAAACTAGGACACGCAGTGTAATTATTGTACAATCATTTCTGAACCGTGTAGCATTTGCATTTCTAATTATCGTTGTTATGAATCATCCTATTGTTGCTTTGACCTATGTAAGCAGTAGAATATGTGTGAACATGGCACAAAACCTTTGAGTAAACACAGTCAAACAATGAGTCCCACGCAATTAGGTTTCAATCCCACTGCACTCAGACGTCCTCAAGCACCCTGTGTAATTGTTTTTCCCTCCATGCTTATTTGTTTCCTGTGAATCATTTTCACCACAAAACCAATTGTCAAAATGAAGAAACGGTATTTTAGGTGCCCTCTAGTATTCCTTCCGAATGCATGCCCAAATTGCAAAGGAACTAACTAATTCCCACTCCACAATGTAACAGCTTATATATGACTAACATAATGAGCCAACTATTGCTCATTACACTTCTGTAATATCCCTTTATTGGCTGGGTTGCTGCAATAGCAGGCGTAGAGAAGTTACAGAGTTCTGTTCTAAAGTCTTGAAGCTTGAAATAGTGCTTGATGTGATACATAGGTTCATACATGTTAGGATTTTGGTTTAAGGTGAAGGGGAAAATATTTAATAGGAATCTGAGGGGTAACTTTTTCACACAAAGGGTGGTGGGTGGATGGAACAAGCTGCCAGAGGAAGTAGTTGAGGCAGGGACTATCGCAACACATAAGAAACAGTTAGACAGGTACAAGGATAGGACAGATTTGGAGGTATATGGGCCAAACGCAGGCAGCTGGGGAGTGGAAGATTGCAACCTTCACGTGGTCTGCCCTGTTTTGATGAATGCAATCAACCCGGCGTGCACAATCAAATAAGATCAAATAGAACAAGTTGTCCTACAACTTTAGGCTGTGCACGCCATACGCAAGAAAAAGAAGCAGGCAGCTGGAACTAGTGCAGCTGGCCGATGTGGGCAAGTTGGGTTGAAGGGCCTGTTTTCACGCTGTATGACTATAACTCCATGACTCTATGATGTGGTTCCTGCTGGCAGGGAAAGATCAGAATTGAGTTCATAAAATTAAATATCACTAATAAATCCATTGGGGAATTTCGGAGAAGATGAAGATGGGATGAGGTTCGTATGCAATATAAACACAGACAAAGGAAGGTCTCCCTATGTCCAGCACGGATAAACAGTCCTCCAGGGTTGAAACTGTACATGTGGTCCCCATTATCAAGTCTGCGTGTGCAGTTCCATGTTGTCAAGCTTGCGAGCATTGATCCCAATGTTAAGACAAGCTCCTCAGAGTCGAGACAGCGATCCCCCGATGCCAGGACTGCATGCATATTCCTGCAACATTGGGACTGCATGTACAACCCCTGATGTCGGGACTGAGTGCGTTTTTCCCCCGACAACGAGTCTGCCTGCAATATCAGGTCATTCCCACCAGGCTGTTCCAGCACTGTGTTCTACGCAAGATTGTAGCTTCTGCAATTCCTTGTGTCCGGTCTGCAAGTTCAGACCATGACGTTGAGCCTGGTATACATGTCAAGTCTAGATTTGCAAAGCCTGATATCAAGTCTACAGTCACAGACTGCCCCCCACAACCCGCATGCCACATAAAATGCCTCAAGTTGCCCCCAACAATCATTGTAATAAATTGCTCCAAATTAACCAATGGAGTGGGAATTGCTTTGTAAGGAACATTAGAGGATCGGTCGCTCAAACCCATGGTTCACCTGTAAGCAAAAATGATTTTATTTGAAACAAAACACATTTTAAGTGATACTCAAAATTATTACTTTTGAGAAGAGATTTTGTGATTGCAAGCCTTCTGTGCAATGCCCCCAATGTTAATTACACATGAGTGGGTTCTGGTGAGCCTGTTGACCTGCGACAGCCCACTCACTGAAGTATTTCCCACTGTGTGGTTGTTGGGGAGTTCTTGGACTGTGACCCCCGTGAATGAAGGACCAGCAAAATAGTTCCAGACGCTGGTTGTTGTGTGACCTTTTCCCTCTCCCCTGACTCACAGTCTGAAGAAGGGTCTCGATCCGAAATGTCACCTATCCAATTTCTCCAGAGATGCTGCCTGACCCGCTGAGTTACTCCAACATTTTGTGCCTGTCTTTGGTGTGTGTACAGCCTGGCTGTGGGGAAGGGGTTGGGGGAAATTGTAAGTGCTGGTGCTCCCTGGTATCCGATGTGCTTCTTTCATTCTATTTTCATTTAAAATTAACTTTATTTACAACGCTTAAATTAAAATGCAGTCCTCATTGTTCCGTGATGCACTGCCGATCCCAGAAGGCCTTGAGCAAGCCTGAGGACGCCACATTCTCCATCTTCAGGAACACCAGAGCCCAGGTGTACCCTCAGAAGATGGGTGGGCAGCTAGCTCGTATGGACTCTTCAATGCCCACTGCCTGGACTAGTGAATGACCACCTTGGCTGGGCCCAGGTCAAAACCCACTCCCCCCAACTGAAGGGCCTGTTTCCATGCTGTATCTCTAAAAACTAAAACATCAGGAAGGCTGGCTCCATCCTGGGGGCGGAGTTGGGTTCATGGGAGGTGGTCTTGGAGGGGAGGATGCTCCTCAAACTGCGGAGCATCCTGGACAATACAGTTCACCCCCTCCATGACAAACTGGTCAACCTGAGGACTACCTTCAGCAACAGACTGGTTCCACCAAGATGCAGCACAGAACGTCGCAGGAGATCCTTCTTCCCTGTGGCTATGAAAACCGAACAACTCCTCCCCCTTCTGTCGTGGGGTAGACAGAGACTGACTCACAGCCCCCTCCACCCCCCCTCCACCCACCTCTCCTTCCCAATCCACTCGTCACTTTAATTTAATGTATTTGAGTTTCATGTATTTTGTGCTTTTATTACTGTTGGTAGATCAATTTCCCTCCTGGGATAAATAAAGTTCTATCGTTTGTATCGTATCATAAAACTAATTCTAAAAGTGTGAATGTTTGTTAGATTTGCACAATATTCAATTCCATTTGCAATTTCGCTTAAAAGGAGGCAGAATGCTGCAGCAGGATGTGGACACCAGGCCAAAGACTAATTACTACAAGCAACTCCAATACAACATTTACCCTTTTCTAAGTTTCTCATCATCTACATTTTGGGAGTCATCCATATTCTGAAACTATTGGAATAACTATCCCAGACAAACATCTTCTTCAATAGTATTTCCATCGCCCTTCAGTCCTACCGCTTGGAAGGATGCACATCAGAGGTCCACCATATATACACATACATATATAGATATTGATTAATATATTTCCAACATATTTCCATGTTTTGCTTTGGAAATACATTACTATTCCTTCATTGCTGTAGGATCAGATTTCTGGAACTCTCTACCTAATATCAAAGTCAAGTCAAGTCAAAAGAGTTTATTGTCATGTGTCCCTGACAGGACAATGAAATTCTTTCTTTGCATAGCACAACAGAACATAGTAGGCATTGACTGCAAATATATACTTAAATACACACATTAATTAATAAATTAATAAAGTGCAAATAACAGGTGGAGGGGTATTCATGTTCAGAGTTTTGTCCGAGCCGGGTTTAATAGCCTGATTGCTGATCACCAACACACAACCACCTTTGATGGGATAGCGTGCAGGGCAATATAGTCTGACTGTGCACTCAACTTCCACATCCCTTGAGCTAATAAATAAACGCTCTTTTAGCAATTTTGGTTTGATCTTTTGGCCCTCAACCGTGAATGACCTCCAGTTGCCTACTCGGCCAGTAGCATGGTGAGTACTAATAGCCGACAAGTGCTGCAAAGCTATTCTTGCTTGTTGAACTTCTTCTTCTTGCGTGTGGCGTGCACAGCCTAAAGTTGTGGGACAACTTGTTCTATTTGATCTTCCGTTTGTGCACGTCGAGTTGATTGCATTAGTCGAAACAGGGCGGACCACGTGAAGGTTGCAATCTCCCAACCCCTTGTTGAACTTGAATCAATGACATGGTTCCAGATGGAAGACACCAGTCAATGTATTTAAGTGCCCGATACATCTCAAGACAACTGGGCATATTTTTACAACTAATTGGGTAATAGGTCTAATATTTCCCATCTGGAGTCTTCCGCCAGTAATAATGAAACTCAAGAAACAAACTAAACTGTGCAGCAATGTAGCTGTCAAAAATGTGTAGGAAGGAACTGCAGGTACTGGTTTAAACCGAATATAACACAAAATATTGGAGTAACTCAGCGGGACAGGCAGCATCTCTGGATAAAGGAATGGGTAATGTTTTGGGTCGAGATCGAGTCTGAAGAAGGATCTCGACCCAACACATCACCCCAATCCTTCTATTCAGAGATGCTGCCTATCCCGCTGAGTTACTCCAGCATTTTGTGTCTGACTTTAGCTGTCAAAAATCGTTGGAATTGGAAAAGGAGATGAAAAATGAAAAAAAGATATAAAAGACCTCACAAGGGAAATAGCACAAAAGTCCATTTCAGGTTTGCAAAAAAAATTAATCATTTTATATTTTTGTGAAAATTATATTCATGTTTTACACCATTTTGCTTTATTTAAGAATGTACCTTTTCTTCAAGGTTAGTATCCCCGACAGCACCAAAAGTACAATTCTGACACTGCAACGAAGAACTATGTCAATGTGAATTAATGATATAGATGGGATAAAGAACACTGATGATATCGTAACATCTACCCTATTCCTCTGTCTGTGGACAGTATATTATTACTTTGCTGGGACACAAAAAGGAAGACGGTGTCTGGGAGAAGAAGCCTTGTAGTTGATAGGGCGTTAAATTCAAATCTCACATTATATTAAAACATATATTAAAACCTCACAGGGCAAGTAAAAGACGACAGTTCTTTTTATCCTCCGCCAGTTCTTGGTCAATGATAAGCAGGGTGCAAATTTATGTTCTCTCATTTTGCATTATGGGATAAAGACAAAATCCATTATTTATTATTAAGGGTAGTCAGCCTTTGTAAATACATTTAGTGTTTCTGAATGATCTCTTAAATCACAGTCGAGGGAATTGACATCTGCAGCACATGCAAACACTTCTATTCCAGCTTTAAGATTAATAATGGGTTTTTTTTAAATTTAAGATATTTATAACATATTTTCTGACATGGATTTCTAGGTAAATATTAAGTATGTGCAAAAATGGCTTGTTGCAGTATAATGACATTCTGGAATATTGTGATAAACAAAAGATATAAGTACAATTATTTTTGGAACAGCAAAATATAATTTTTTTTAGAAACAGAATATTTATACTGAAATTATATATCACCATTAAAACATTTTTGGAAGACACTGTTATTTTACCTAATGTGTACACTTTAAAAAAAATCATGGAATTTTAGTTCAATTGCATTACCTTTTTAAAATTAGCAAAACCCAGTGCAAATTATGTCCTTTTGCATCCTTTGGCTTGAACATTGGGTTATCATCGATACTTTTTTGCTTGTTCTTTATCTCTCACATCACCGTCTAAAGTCTGGAAGTGAGGCCTGCCCACAAAACTGACCTTGCCCTCAGAATGAATGAATTAATTAATATTGAATTCTGCTATAAAAGCAAAAAATGCTAGAAATACTCACTAGGTCAGGGAGCACCTGTAGAAAGAGAAATAGTTAATGCTTTAGGTTGAAGATCATAATTCTTTAATTTGTTAGTACCCCCGATGAGAGGTCCCTGACCTGAAACATCCCTTACCCATGTTCTCCAGAGATACTGCCTGATCTACCGAGTTACTCCAGCATTTTGAGTCGTTTTGTGTTTTGACCTAAACTTTTGGCTATTTCTTTCCACAATGCTAAGCATTTACAATATTTTCAGGTTGTTTTTTTCTTGCAGATTTCCAGCATCTGCAGTTCTTTTTACTCTCATTGGATTCTGCTAACTGTACTCATCAGTGAACCTTCCAAAGGAGCTCGAAAAAATAAACTTTTTTTTTATTAGGTATCAAGACATCAGAATAGAAGCATTAAAAGTTCTTCAATATTTTATTCTAATTTACTGCAAAACCTACCAGCAATTGGTTTACTGAAGTTCTTTCAAAGTCATCCTGGATTATTTTGAAATCTAGTTACTGATAAACCATGGACGACAGGTCACTGTGAATATAATGTGCAATGTTCTGTGCCACATTAATTAAACCTCGCCATGTTAATACTTGAAATAAGGCATGTCAAATATCTGTTCATGAATTAGGTGCTAAAATGTTTCCCGATTGTGTTGATTCATCCCAGAGATTGCATTTGCTAACGTGAAAATAAATTTGAATGAAAGCTTGGAAAGTCATCTCAAATCTGAAGAAGGGTCTCGACCCGAAACGTCAACCATGCCTTCACTCCAGAGATGCTTCCTGTCCCGCTGAGTTACTCCGGCTTTTTGTGTCTCTCTGCAGTTCCTTCCCACACAAGATTTTGGAAACAATTGATAATCACTATTTATGGATAAACAGAATCTCAACCTGCAAAACCATTATATTGTCGGCATTTGTATACTGATGCAATGATCCAGGAGTTTGTTTAAATATACTGTAGATATTGCTGGAATCAGCAGGTTAACTTTGTGTGTTGATAATTCATAGGTATCACATTATCATAGATATAATCATAATGATTCCATTATTCACTGATGCAATTTGTTAGAAAAATGGTCACCTTGAAAAGATTATTCGACGATTACAGTTGCCAGATCGATGGCAGCTCTGGCTTTGTTTATCCAGTGGCGTTCTTGTGTGCACCCACAGTGAGCCCAAGAGATCAGCTGGAGCTGAATGTGCAGGAAATACTCAGCTGGGCTCGAGAGGGGACAGGAGAATGAATCTTTCAGCCTTATGACCTTTCTTCAGACCTGGAAGGTTGGGTTTAGGATTGCAGATTGTAGGCAAGTGAATGAAAAGGAGCAGGAGGAGGATTAGAGATAAGGACAAAGAGCTCTGTGATTTGGTGGAGGGCAGAAGACATTAAATGACAACCTTCTGTCCCTCTAGCCTTCACAACCAATTGGTCATCAGCTCTCATTTTGCACCTACCTCTTGTATAATATCATGGCATTCTCTCTCCTTTCAGCATCTAGGAGTAACCTCATCCACATCCCGATGATATGAATGCTAACCACTCTCTTTTCTACTAGTCTTCCCATGTGAATGCAGGAGATACAATAGCTGTCCACAAAACCTCCATCCTGCTTCCATGACCCAAGGCCCTCCAATAAATAAGTACTCTATTTGCATTTCTTTCAATTTATTACACAATTTTAGTTGTATGGAAATGTCCTAGTATAGGAAGGAATTGCAGATGCTGGGTCTCCACCCAAAATGTCATCTATTTCTTCTCTCCAGAGATGCTGCCTGACCTGCAGAGTTGCTCCAGCATTTTGTGTCTATCTTTGCTGGAAATGTCCTTCATTCATTTTGCAGGCTGTGGACATTCCTGCAAGGCCTTTATTTATTGTCCATCCCTAACTGAGCTTGAGAAGATGATGATAGTCTTGAATCACTGTTGGCCTTCTTCTGATTCAGTGTTTTACATACAACTGGTAAAATCATCGAGCAGACCTCACTGAGGCAACACACAAGTAACGCCATGTTTTGGTGCCGACAAAATCACAAAAAAGTTCACAGAATATTCCCATCTACTGCTCTGCCGCCCTAAGGGGCTACAGCCGCCCACCCTGGTGGGTCCCCCTTGTTCTTGGCGCCCCCCCACCTCTACGTCCCATCTCCTGCTGGGTGAATGGTGTGGGTAGGAATTTCCTACTGATTTATTCTCCCCTTTGAAGTAAAGCATGACAGTATCTTGGCTCCCTTACAAAGGGACAATAGTACAATTGGAAATTAGAGAAGCCAGTTAAAGTTTGCACTGGATTGGGAGAGAGGATGGAGAGAACGCAGATATAATAATGCTTCATGGTGCATTCCACACAGCGAAGCAAACAAAATATTAGTGCTTTCATCAAGAAAGCCCAGTTGGAGGAGACAAGGCGGTGAGCAGCAACAGCTCTGAACCATTTTTTTTCATTTGTGGTGCAGGATGGAGTTTAATGGTCTCGACAGATCTGGAAAAGTAAATTATTTTTATTGATTTTCAGGAGATTTTCCAATCTCTTGAACGTTGATTTCTGTAATTTCAAGTAACTCCTGCATTTCGTCCCCTTCTCTCCCACCCCCTCCCTCACCCTAGTTGTCCTGCTAGTTCCACTGTTCGTCTCCCTGTCATTAGCAGATCTTCCACAGCCAACAATGGCCCATTATGGACTCCACCGTTCCTGCGTTCATCTGTTGCCTTTCTTGAGGTCATCTGTTGCCCGCCTTGTTTTGTTCTGACCTTTCCTCGCCTCCAGTCCCCCCCTCCTCCCACACCTCTCCCCCTGCCCCCCCAACCACTATCATTCATTGTGATGCAGGGTTCCGACCTGAAGCCTCACCTATTCCTTTTCTCCACAGATGCTGCCTGACCCGCTGAGTTACCCCAGCATTTTGTGTCCATCTTTGGGATTAGCCAGCATCTGCTGTTTCTTCCTATATGATTCATTGATTGCCTTGGTTATAATGGTTTGGAGTCTCTCATCTCTTTCTTTTGGACATTATAGATGCAGGCGCACCGAGTGAGTCCACGCTGACCAGCGGTCTCCCCGTACATTTACACTATCCTTCACACAATTTACAATTTTACCAAAGCCAATTAACCTATAAGCCTGTACGTCTTGGGAGTGTGGAGGAAACCGGAGCACTCGGAGAAAACCCACATGGTCATAGAGTGAACATACAAACTCCGTACAGACAGCACCCGTGGTCTCTGGGTCTCTAGCGCTGTAAGACAGCAACTCTACCGCTGTGTCACTGTGTCGCCCCAGGGTATAGCAAACCACCATGTAGACATTACCTTGGTCCTCAATTCTCTCTCACATCAGGATCCTTCCATGGAGCTCCTACAAAAATACTAATGGGCCTGTCCCACTTTGGTGATTTTTTTCGGTGACTGCCGGCGACTATCACAGTCGTAGCAGGTCGCTGAAAAAGCGGCGACTGGACCCCCCCCCCCCCCCCCACGACAATGTCTACGACAACCTACCACCTAGTCAACGTCAAGCTACCGACAACCGGCGACCCAATCGTCGCGTGTATACTTCCAACTACGAACCACACTTACGACCACACGTACGATAACCTACGTCCACCCATGACACGCTATGACACGCTACGGCCCTGTCCATGACAACTGAAGACATGTGACATTATTTTGGCCTCTAAAACAGTGGAATCTCCCAGTTTTCCTATAAAAGGGGCTGTAGGGTGCAGTTTCCAATCATTCTGCATCATGACTGCCTTGAAGCAACAGAGGACATTGCTCTCACAAGAAGAAAAAGCCCTGATGCTTGCAGCAGTCTTATTGCTTAAATATCTGCAAGACAGACGGGCGAGAAGAATGGTGAAGAAGAAGCCCAAGAAGAGGTCTGTGTGGTTGAAGGCCTTGTACATGAGGAGATGCAGGTTGGGCCAGTACGAAAACCTGATGACTGTGCTCCAGCAAAAACATGAGGCTGTCTTTAGAAACTTTACTAGAACCCCCACCCCCCCACCCCCCCGAGCTGTTTTAGGAGCTGAAGACATGGGTGGGCCCTCTCCTGGAGAAAAAGGAGACCTTCATGAGGAAGCCATTGGAACCAGGCCTGCGCCTAGCCATCACCCTCTGCTACCTGGCATCAGGAGACTCCTACAAGAGCCTCTCCTACAACTTTCCTGTGGCCCACAACACCATCAGCAAGATTGTCCGAGAGACCTGGAGGCCATCATCAAGGCTTATGAAGATGAAGTCATGGACTGCCCTAGTACACCAGTTGAGTGGAAGAGAGTGATGCAGGGCCTTGATTCCAGATGGAACTTCCTGCACACAAGTGGGGCAGTGGACGGCAACGTGTGGCCATCAGGTGTCCACCCAGGGGAGGTTCTATGTACGTTAACTACCACTCCATTGTCCTCCTAGCTGTGGTGGATGCAAACTACAACTTCCTGTTTGTGGATGTGGGCAGTGCCGCAGATGGTGGGATCTGGAGAGAAACCTCCCTTGGGAAAGCACTGGAAGAAGGAAGAGCAGGCTTTCCTGATCCAGAACCTCTGCCAGGAGAAGACAACCTTGACTGGCCACTGGGCTGTCCCTTCCTTCTCCTTGGAGCCACCTTCAATGCTCAATGTTTCAAACAAAGAAATCATCAAGTCCACGCCCTTTTTTGATCTAATCACATGAGCTGCAGGCGTGTTTTTCCAAAGTCGCTACTGACGACAACCTAGGCATCCTGGCGAAAACCTAAGACAGCACCTACGACAAGACAAGACAAGCCATGACAAGCCATGGTCTGCAACTGTCTCCGAAAAGTTTTGAACATTTCAAAATCCAGCGGCGACCAGAAAAACGCTACGATTCTTTGGTCGAGTGAGGAGACTGTTTATGATCCCCGCAACTGTGTGGCGACAGCCTAGTCGCCGGGAGGCGCCAAAAAACTCGCCTTAATGGGACAGGCCCTTTAGGACGTCCACCTACGGCCACACCTGGTTGACGTAGGTTGTCGCCAATGGAATTCACCGAAGTCAGCACCCGGCGACAACCTGCGTCATCCTGGCGACAACCTACGGCAGCAGCTACGTCAGGAGAAGACAAGCTGCGTCAAGCCCACAATCGCCGAAAAGTTCTGAACATTTCAAAATCCAGCGGCGACCAGAAAAACTTTACCACTTGAGGAGACTACTCACGACCATACAGGTGTCACCCCGCGACCACATGAAAACAGCCTAGTCGCTTGTAGTCGCCAAAAAAATCGCTTAAGTGTGACGGTGACATAAGTGTCTCAGAATCAGGTGATGGGTGGATTGTTTGTTAGGGTTGAGAGTAGGGGAAATATCTCCTATTTGTTCCCAGCTCGATCTGTCTCTGGTTGGATACCAGCCTTTATATGTTGTCAAATAGATCCATCACATCTATTAATTCAATATCAACTAATCTGATCCTGTTAGTTTGAAGGTCTCCATTGCCCAGTAAAAGCTGCACTGACAGGTGCTTGCCACACAGAAATATGACTCCAGCTGTAATAACCAAGCTTACAATCATAAAGATGACACCTATCCTCTGATTCATAACTGAACTGGGACTCACTCACACCGAAATTTCACGGGTCAGTTTCCAGACTCTCGGGAAACCTGTCTTGGCTATTTTAAAATCAAGGTCGAGTGAAATTATATGCAAAAGGTCTCACTAAAGGGGCTGTCCCACTGCGGCACCTCAATTCGCGAGTTTAGAAGAGTTTAGGAGAGTTTGAAAAAATTGTCATGTTGAAGACCTCCTTCGACTATGTAGAAGACCCCCTTCGACCTCCTTCGAGTATGTTGAAGACCAGCTTCAACTAGCTTCGGGATAATTGGACTCCGAATAGTGGAGAGTGAAGACGACCTCCTTCGACCTTCCTTCGAGTATGTTGAAGACTATCTACAACTACCTTTGATTACCTTCGATTACCCTAGATTACCTACGACTAACATGCCGACCTACTACCACCTACTTCGACTAAACCTACGAGTAAAAAAGTATCGTTTTTTGTCCATGGCGACTTTTCTTTTACTCGCGGGCATTTTTCAACATATTGAAAAATACGCGGCGACCTAGCTGTGGCCTCGAGTACGCTCGACTACCCTCGAGCATGAAGGAGAGTTACAAAGACCTCCTAGGACCTCGTGTCGACCATGCTGCGAGGATGAGTCGAGGGCAAACTCGCCAGAACTCGCGGATTAGGTCGCCGCAGTGGGACAGCCCCTTAAAGCAGCCAACATAATTAAAGACTTGCTCCCATCGGGCAGAAGATATAGAAATTTGAAAGCACGCACCACCAGACTCAGGACACAGCTTCTTCCACTTTGCTATAGTGATTCTGAATGGTCCTTCCGTAAGCAAGGATACTGTCTGATTAACCTCTGCCCAATGCAGACATTGGACTGTGTCTACGGAACTGATGTGCTACAATGCTGAGAACTACATTCTGCATTCTGTATCTATTCTGTTGATAAACTTACTGAGCTTGAATTTGGTTTGATTGCATTAATATATAGTATTTGATTTGTTTGGATAGCGTGCAAAACAAAGCCTTTAACTGTACCTCGGTATACGTGACAATAATAAACCTAATGGTTCATAAAAATGTTAATTACTGTGGTATCTTCGCATCAGCCTGCATAAAGCAGGATCCCATCGGTAAGCTGGTCTACCAGCAAGCATCCATCTGCATGTGCTGGGGTAGAGTTACTAAAATAATTTAATATTGAGAAATGTATTTCCCAAGCTGCCTGCAAATGACCTGTACTTGGGACCTTAATTCAGGAAAGGAGGAAGACAATGAAACATAATGGCACTCCAGCACACCTCCTAATGAGCAGTTCAATATTGAAAGCAGTGCAAAGGCAGGCAAAGTTGATTGCCTCTCGGTTGCTGAACAGTGAGTGCAGTCTTAAATCACCACAGTCTATTGCTCTCAAAAGCAGAGACAAAGCTGTCTGGTTGATTTAGCATTAAAGCAGGAACCTTTGGTCACTTTTGGTTTGATTAGTCCTGACAATGACTTCAAAGCTGTTCGCTATACGATGGAATTCATCACAATCAGTGGAGTGAAAACAGTATCAGAAATACATTGCACTCTGCTTTTGGAACTCGGTCACATCTAATAAAGTGACGGCGTTCTTTCTATAATTTAGTTTAGTTTAGAAATACAGCGCGGGAACAGGCCCTTCAGCCCACCAAGTCCGCACCAACCAGCGATCCCCACACATTAGCACGATCCGACACACACTGGGAACAATTTACATTTATACCAAACCAATTAACCTACAAATCTGTATGTCTTTGGAGTGTGGGAGGAAACCGAAGATCTCTGGAGAAACCCATGCAGGTCATGGGGAGAACGTGCAAACTCTGTACAGACAGCACCCGTATTCAGAATTGAACCCGGGTCTCTGGTGCTGCAAGGCAGTAGCTCTGTCACTGGGCCACCGTGCCACCCAGATACATTGTACTGCACTTGCAAAAGTCCCCACAAACGTCATCACAATTTACAGCGCAAGGGAGGCACAGTTATCAGTGCTGTTGCCGCACACAACCAGAGATCTAGGTTTGAACCTGGCCTCGGGTGCTGTCTGCGTGGAGTTTGCACGTTCTACCTGTGCCCATGTGGGTTTCCTCCAGGTGCTCCAGTTTCCTCCCACATTCCAAAGACTTGTGGGGTTGTAAGTTAATTGGCCTCTGTAAAATTGTCCCTGGTGTGTAGGGAGTGGATGAGAAAGTGGAGTAACATAGAACTAGTGTGAACAGGTGACTGATGGCCAGGGTGGATTCATTGGCCCAAAGGGCCTGTTTCGTGCTGTATCTCTAAACTACAAGTCCTTTATGTCAGTTCAACAAAGACAATCTCATTTAAATAACTATTCACATCATTGTTTTTTGCTTGGGTACTTTTCTAAGCTTGTCTGTCAAATGATAATTTGTTCGTCAAATTGGATCACATCACAAAAATGTGACCATTACAATTCATAAATGCAGTGTAAACATTGTTCTAAAGGTACAGAGAGAATTTTAGTAAACTTCCCTATGCACTGTTGTTTTCAAGACTATATGATATTGCACCGTGTGGTTTTTGGGGCTATTGTCAGTGGCTTGAGGCAGTCATTCTTTCTCCAATCCCCAGATAGGAAATAAATCACATTCATCAGGCTATTCAATGTTTCAAAGATAGACACAAAGTGTTGGAGTAACTTAGTGGGTCAAGCAGCATCTCTGGAGAAAAAGGATGGGTGACGTTTCAGGTGGGGACCCTTCTTCAGACATCCAGACCCGAAACGTCAGTCATCCTCTTTCTCCAGGGATGATGCCTGACCCACTGAGTTACTCCAGCACTTTGTGTCCATCTTTGGTATAAACCAGCATCTGCAGTTCCCTTGTTTCTTCATTCACTGTCCCACCTGTCCCCTCCCCCAAAGGCTTTTACATAACGGTGCTGAAAATAAACTCTTGTTAGCTGACTTCCTGCAAGCATGTTATTCTTAGCTACCTCTCCCTATTGGAGGCTGATTCAGACAATGGAGACACGTTCTCCTGTAGTTGAGCTGTCCGAGGAGCGATGTGAAGCTTCTCAGTACAATGCTGAAGGACGTGCAGTTGCAGGTCAGAGAATGGTGTGTGAGAGATGAAGCCACTACAGCCTCTAACTCGCACAAACAGAGGCAACGTGTCCGACTTGGTCCAGTGCCTGGTGAATTATATTTGAGTGTGTTATCAGATATTTGCCAAAGGCCCTCAAAGGCCATCCAACAAGATGAAGGCAAATACCCCCTCCAATGTAGAATATTGGGGCACTCGCAGCTTTTGCCCTTACCGCTCTCTTTATGATCAGGTTACATTCTGTTCAGTTTTAACACAGGAAATAATTTTCCGATATTTCATCTCAAGATTACCGAGCATGAACCCGTCTCCACTAGTTCCTTGAGCACAATATTCTAGGATAAGCTTGTTCGATCTCTGATGCACAGCATATACTGGCCTTCATCGTCATCATCATCAGATTGTGCTGCTGTTTCCCTCTCTCCTCTGCGATGGGTGCGATGCTGTGAAACGGAACATTTGTGCAGCTTCCGAGCTGTCACGTCTTATTTTTAAATTCATCAAAAAATGTTGAAAAATGTTTGAACACTTCACGCCCAGGCCCACTACGGAAGGAGGTATCAACGCGTGACAGTCATGATGGTCATGACTGATTAATGTGGACATCTTGTTGCCAGGCACACGTTTAAATGTGCGCAGAGTTCAAGGTGGTTCACACTGATGGGAGATGAATTTGAGGAGAATACTCCACAGTCTGTCCTGTTAGGTAGCGTCAAAGGTTATTATGAGGTTGTAGAAGGCGTGGGTCAGACGACATTTGGAGTATTGTGAGCAGTTTTGGGCCCCATATCTGAACTGGCGCCAAGGAGGGTTCATAAGCTGGTCCTAGGGATGATTGGGTTAACATAGAAACATAGAAACATAGAAAATAGGTGCAGGAGTAGGCCATTCGGCCCTTCGAGCCTGCACCGCCATTCAATATGATCGCGGCTGATCATTCAACTCAGTATCCTGCACCTGCCTTCTCTCCATACCCCCTGATCCCTTTAGCCACAAAGGCCACATCTAACTCCCTCTTAAATATAGCCAATGAACTGGCCTCAACTACCTTCTGTGGCAGAGATTTCCAGAGACTCACCACTCTCTGGGTGAAAAATGTTTTTCTCATCTCTGTCCTAAAAGACTTCCCCCTTATTCTTAAACAGTGACCCCTTGTTCTGGACTTCCCCAACATCGGGAACAATCTTCCTGCATCTAGCCTGTCCAACCCCTTAAGAATTTTGTAAGTTTCTATAAGATCCCCCCTCAATCTTCTAAATTCTAGCGAGTACAAGCCGAGTGTATCCAGTCTTTCCTCATATGAAAGTCCTGACATCCCAGGAATCAGTCTGGTAACATATGATGAGCGTTTGGCTGCCCTGGGTCTGTATTCACTGGAGTTTAGAAGGATGAGGGGGGACCTTATTGGAACTGACCGAATAGTGAAAGGCCTGGATAGAGTGGATGTGGAGAGGATGTTTCCATCATTGGGAGAGTCTAGGACCAGAGGCCACAGCCTCAGAATAAAAGGATGGACCAATAGAAAGGAGTAGAAGAGGGATTTCTATAGTCAGAGGGTGGTGAATCTGTGGGATTCATTGCCACAGAAGGCTTGGAGGCCATGTCAATGGATATTTTAAAGGTGGAGATTGATACGTTCTTGATTAGTAAGGGTATCAGGGGCTATGGGGAGAAGGCAGGAGAATGGGGTTGAGAGGGAGAGACAGATCAGCCATGATTGAATGGCAGAGAAGACTTGATGGGCCAAATGGCCTAATTCTGCTCCTCTGATTTATGAACTTATAAAGAAGGGCACCTATAGTGGTTGCTGCTGTTATCCGACTTTGCTCTTGCAGTTATCACATGGAGAAGATCAATGGTGGTTCAATGGTGATTTTATTCTCACGTGCTGAGTGGTAACACAATGAAATAATTGTCCTTACAAACAGTCCAGTAGAGTGTTGCTATACCCCCGATTCCTGATTAGCAAGTGTACAGAAATAGTCTACATACAGGAGGCACCATGTTTTGGCACCGATTTCGAAAATCGTCGCTCTAGTTCTTGCCAGAAAGCCCATGATCTAGTTCTAAATCATGCTCCTTGTGCCTCGAGGTAGATGGAATCTACACTCCGGTTTAGGGAGAAACCTTTAGGCCTGTGGGAGGAGGTGATCGATGAGGACCCTGGCAACGATTGCCCTGCAGATAAAGCATGTATACTCCACTGCAGTAACTGCACTCATATTTATCTCAAAGGATGCAAAATGTTGGAGTAACTCAGCAGATCAGGCAACCATCTCTGGAGAACATGACTAGGTGAAGCTTCGGGTCGAGACCCTTCTGCATCAACCAGCATTATTTCGACACAAAAAGCTGGAGTAACTCAGCGGGACAAGCAGCATCTCTGCTTGAGGTTCTTTGCCTCTACTCATATTGACCTCCTTTCTTGATGATGTTACGAGCGTGGCATCTCTGAGGTTCCCTGGAACATCCTCCTCTTTCCAGATGATGAAATTGTGGATTTGTGAGTAAACCTCTTCAACTTGAACGTTTGGGAGACCATCTGCTCCTGAGGCTTTATTTGAAATGTGACTTTCGGAACTTCTTGTTTGGTCAAGAATGGCAGCAAGGCTGGTCTGAACAGATTGTCTTGCAATTGGGTTAAGCGGGCTCTTGTTAAGGACAATGTCACATTTGAGGAGGTTTCTGAAGTGCATTTTCCAGTGGATGCTGTCTTCTTCAACTCCAAGAAGGGCCTGGAATTATTATTCCAGCACACAATTCTGAAAATGTGGATGACAATGCATCTTTATCTTAAAGAGTACTCAAAATCTACAATCAGCACTGTAACCAGTACCCAGTTGTAAACAACAGGGGTCTTTACCCCAGCCAATCCCACATTGTAGGGTCAGGTAGCTAGGAGACCGAGGGAACCCACACTACAAGATGAAAGTGTCCTGCAAGTTCGCTGGGTTTATGGCACTGATCACTGAAGTGCTCAACTGGTAACAGAGGAGCAGTGCAACATTGACTGAGGGAGACCCCTTGTGGTCATACCGGAGTTTTGCCGTTTGAGCTGGAGCATTCAGGCATTGAGGCACCTTGCCTCATTGGGAAGGTCCCCATCCTGACCCACTGCCTCCCGCTTCCTACCCAAGGCTTTGGAGTTCAATTCGCCCTTCCTTAAGCACAGGGTATCCGTCATCTTCCTAAGGCAGTGGTGGCATTGCCTGAGGAAGATGCCTGTGGATGCATTGCTGCCATTGTGAACATCATGGGGCTTTAAGAGTTGCTGCCTTACAGTGCCAGAGACCTGGGTTAGATCCTGAATACAGGTCCTGTTTATATTCAGTTTGTACGTTCACCCTGTGACCTGTGGCTTTTCCGGTTTCATCGCACAATCCAAAGACGCACAGGCTTGGAGGTTAATTGTAAAATTGTAAATTGTCACTAGTGTAGGATAGTGGTAGTGTACGGGGTGATCGCTGGTCAGCATGGACTCGGTGGGTAGAAGGGCCTGTGTCCATGGTGTATCACGTCAGGCTGGGATGGGCTTGAGGTGAAGACTATCAGTCATCAGCAATGCCACAGGCAAAATGGAGCCCGCGCACCCTGCAGCCCCCAGTGTACGTCAGGTCTCAGCCACTGGCTCCTTGCTGCAGCAGAGTCCACCATCGCCACTCCTCACTCAGGGACACATTGGAAACTATTTCTCAAAGCCGTGTGGGACGTTTAGTCAGTCCTTCGCCCCCATTCTTCTTCTTCTTGCCCACAGGCCCCTCAATCTACTACCTGTTATATTGTAGATCCAGAGCATCAACCATCAATGTACTAATTTATGACAAAGAAGGGAGATAAGTTGAACAAATACCGATCATAGTCTCAACCCCAACCCCTGTGGGAGCGTTATCTTGTCACATGAATTCACGATTGCCATTCTCTCCAACAAACTCAATATAAATCAATCATCAACAAATCAATATCAGTTAAACAGAGGCAGCGTGGAAGGGAAGAGTTAGTATTCCTGCTCCTGTGCCAGTCACCCTATCCCAATAACACAATGTATGGGCTGGCAAAAACCCTACCCCCTGCCAGCCTGCACTTCCATCCATGGCGTTACCACGATCCTTGGCATTCTGACCTGGTGCTGATCATGTGGCAAAGCTGTCACTTATCACATCAGGCAACTGTTGCAGACACTTCAATGGATTCTTCAGTAAACTTGCTCCTCATTTGTCCCGCTCATTCCTGAAATCAAACTTGTTAAATCCTTCCATTCATCAAATCAACTGGAGATGAATTAACCCGTCTTCAACAATGGGATGGCAGTGGAGAGAGTCCGTACCTTCAAGTTCCTGGTCGTATATATCTCCGAAGAACTGTCCAGGACCCAGCACATTGATGTAGTCACAAAGAAAGTTCATCAACTTCCCGACTTCCTAAGGTAATTTTCAGGAGATTCAGTATGTCGACAAATATGCTATTGAACTTCTCTAGGTGCACACTAGAGGGCATATTGACTGCATCGCAGCCTGGTTTGTTAGCTTGAACACCCAGTCCATCACAGGCACTGACCTTCCCACCATCGAAGAGATCTACAGGAGGTGCTGTCTCATAAAGGCAGCTAATATCACCAAAGACCCACAGAGACCTGCGCACCCTCCCATCTCGTTACTACCATTGGGAAAAAGATGCAGGAACCTTAAAACGTGACCTCCAGGTTCAAACAGTTTTTTTTCCTGGCAACCGTTAGGGTCTTGAACACTGCACTCCCTCAGCATGTGTGATCTATTATTCACTTTGTTTGGGTTGTATTATGGACTTTGGTTTTGTACTTTTGTGGTCTGGTTACCTAGCACTACTGATTATTTCTTTATTACAATGATTTTGATTATTGAATATTTCTTTGTGTCTTTGTGTTAATTGGCCAGTTAAGTTGCAGAATGTAAGAATCGTATTGTTCTGTTGTCAGTACATATGGCAATTAAACATTCTTGACTCTTGATTACATAACCGGATTTACCAAAAGCATGAAGTAAGCCTTAAAAGGATAGGGAGGATGAGCCAAACACACAATCAAATCTGGCAGTGTATTATTGGCTTCCATTTTAATCATTTGTGTCTGAACATTGCTTGATTTCGGCCTATTTCTTATATGAGGATAGATTGATGAGGCTTGACACAGATCATAATGTAGACACTTAACATAGTTGGGTCAAGCTGGCCAATTGCTTTTGGTGAAGAGATCTTGTTGCAGGCCTATTGCACGAACACAGTCACACTGTATTTTTTCTCCCTCAATAGACGCTAGTTCTAAACGGTTATGGAATGGCAAGAATGAAGGGAAAGGATGTTTACAAAAAGCAGGACGAAGTATCGACACCCAGCAAAATCCTAAAGGGATTGTGCAGAAAGAGGCCGCAGATCTCTAACCTTAAAGCCGATCTATAAAAATGCTGGAAAATGCCTGTTGCTTTCTCAGTAACTCAATTACACGCACACAATGTAAAAACTAAGTAGGGAGAATAAAGAGGGACAAATCCATTAAATAAACAATGCCATTTATTTGCTTCAGTGCAATATAGCTTTTCACAACAGCAGTGTAAATATGTGTTAAAATAAAAACAATAAATATATTGAAATTATAAAGTGAAAGTGCATGAAATAGTGCAAATAATATTCCATGTTAACACTGTATGTGCAGAGTCAAGGGAGGGGGAAGTAAAATTGTCCATTTAGTTGGGTTGGACAGGAATAGGGTTCATACTTTAAGGTTGGAATCTTAACTTAAATTTGAAATATCTCGCAGTGTTATAGAGCACTGCTGTAAACTGAGAAGAAATGTAGTCTTGAGTCTCGTTCCCAAAGGCTCTGTGCTCTCTCCTTGACGACATTGTTCTTCCACAATCTGTGGGCATAGAACAGGAAGAATTGGTTAATGACCAAGCTCAGCTCAGTCTGACCCACAGCATTGTGAAGCAATAGGCCTCAACGGCATTGGCATATCCCCATTCAGCCTCTCGAGAAATGGGCTGGAGAAAAAAAATGCAAGCTTTGAACATTAACGGAGCAAAAAAACAAACTGCTATATGAAATCAGCGGGTCGAGCAGCATCTGTGCAGGAGGAAGGAATTGTCGATATTTCAGATTAAGACCCTGAACATTTAGCATTAGTAATGCTCACCATAAGACGTTGCCGCAATTGGGAAACCTTTGAAATGAAGCTTTGAAGTTATTGTGGATTGGGTTAAATTGGGTCAAGAAGTCCATTTGTCCCAGATCCATTACTAGAAGTGTGGAGAGTGAGGTGTAATTTCACCTCAAATGACTTCTCTGAATTGTATCCAGTGACCTTGGGATGGACCATGATTGAATCGAACTATGGAGCAGGTACTTCAAAAGTAGCTTTAACTCAACGAAAACTAAAGTTACAGTTATGAGTGGAATACTAAGATTCATTAGCGATGGCATCAAGACTTGTGGTACTCAATCACAATCTCATGTTTAATCAACTGGAACAATGGAATGTTTGAGAGGCTTTACAATAGGCGCATAGATATGGAAGGATATGGATCATGTGCAACAGATGAGATTGGTTACCTTGGCGTCAAGTTCGGCACGCACGGACATTGTGGGCCGAAGGGCCTGTTCTTGAGCTGTACTGTGCTACGTTCTGTGTTCAGGCCGCTGAGAATGAAGGGGGACCTGGCGTGGGCCATGTAATGCCACATGCAGCAGCAGGCAGAAGACGGGGCTGCTCGATGAACTTTTGTAACTTTGTCGACCCCAGATACCTGGCGACACTCGTTTACTGCCCAGGCAAAGTCTGCTATTTTATTTTACCGGGTTGTATGCAAAACTAAGCATTTCATTAGGCGGGTACATGTGACAACAAGGTATCATTGAATCATTGGACTCTCAGGGCTCCATCTCCCACCAGTACAGGAGACACATTATCACGTCATCCTCTGCCCACAACTTACCGAATGACCTCAATCGAGGAACACTGCCAAAGCCGAGCTGCCAGCTTCTCGGCTCCAGCCGACGTGATTTTGTTCCCTTCCAGGCTGCGGAAAAAGGGGAAAATGTTACTGAGGGATACCATCCATGTCTGAACAGCAACTGAGGGCACACATATGCCAAAAATTAGAATGGTCTTTTGTGAGCAAGCCTCTTGATTCGATTGCCAAGATTCGATGGGAATGTAACCCGTCTATAAACAGTCTAAACACTACTCATTCTGATCAATGGGGTGGGCTTTTTTGTACAAACAGCAGCAAACAAGCGGATAACCGATTGCAAAATTGTTCAAAGGGCTAAGGCATCAACGCATTCAGAATCCAAACCTTAATCAAAGGTTATGGTGTTGAAAATGGGATGGGCCATATAGTTTGGCGCATCAATATTTTTCCAGGATATACTGACCGCTTTAATTCACATATATACTTTCATTCACATAAACTTTAATTCATATATATGCTTTATTCTGCTTATTTGCAGAGTACTTGATACATTGATACAAACGGGGCACTGATTGGGGATGACCAACCATGATCACATTGAATGGCGGTGCTGGCTCAAAGGGCCAAATGGCCTACTCCTGCACCTATTGTCTATTGTGGTTGCCTTTTGTACCTGCTCAGGTCCGAGAATGACTTTCGTTTTGATCCAAAGGTTTAAATGGATCAGGTCGTAGAGGAACTGGCTTCCTTGTTATCCTCTAGGCCATAGTGGGGTTTTTCTGTGGCTACATTCCCATATTGATTTCTTCCTCTCTTCTTCACCAACTCGACTCCCAGGTCCTGAGCATGTCCTTCCAAACAGGTCACCTTCACCTCAAATCTGCACGCTCAATGCAGCTATCTCCAGAGAGCAGCCTTTAGGTATAATTCGGTCTAACTCTTTTGGAGACCGGAGCACCCAGAGGAAACCCACGCGGTCACAAGGAGAACATGCAAACTCCACACAGGCGGTACCCGAGGACAGGTTCAATCCCGGATCTCTGGCACTGTGAGATTTACCGTCTACATATAGAGAGCCTGCCCATTGGGGCAGTGCAATAATAAGGCTCTGTTCCCAAAATATCACCTCACCCGCCATCAAAGTTGGGAGCAGCACTTAGCCAGCTGTAAATACTGTCATTGATTTTTTACAGTGTTTCAATGTCTCTAACATTGAGACACATTTAAAAATATTGGATGAATAATTTACACAATAGATGTCAAATCTAATAAAATGTTAGCATCAAGTAAAATAATTTAAATACAGCAATTTTTCCACTTTAACGTAATCCCTTAGGAAACCAATGGATGCTGGGCTAAAGAAGAGATTCCCTCACATTATGCAGCAAATGTGGACTCTCATATTCAATAGTTTATGGGAATTACTGACTTCCCAGGAAGCAACGCAGAGCCCCACCAACATTATTTGTCACAGGACCTTGACGTTGTACTCACTCTAGGTTTTTTAAACACCGCATTCTGGGCAGAACCTCGGCCAGCCAGGCTGCCCCCTCGTCACTGATGTTATTCCAGGACAAACTGCAAAGAAGGGCAGCAAAAAAAAAATATATCAAGTTTAGATTTTTGCCAACATCTTTCTTCAGGATCTGTCATCAAGTTGCAGGATGCACTGCCTGGAGCCTTCTCCCAGCAATTGGAGTGATCTGGAGCTTGTATCTCTGCTCCAATTAAAAGGCTACAGGCTATTTCAATATCTTTTATCCTTCATATTACAAAGATTTCAAGTATCAATGTCCGTGCATGATGTTGCCATTTGCATGGAAAATCTGCTGAATCAGCACCACAGGCCTGCTCTTCCCTCAATCTTGTGGATCCATTTGCAATCCCAAGGCCCTGCTTCCCAAAAGATTACATGGATTGAGGTCACATTGTGCGCTGTGATACACTAAAGTCTATGGCCCGAGGCTCTTGTTTTAATTTTTCTGAATGGAGCACAACTTAATCCCTTAGAAAGATATTCTCTGTGCACAAAACTACTCATTGTTCCAAAAAATAAATAAAACCCTTGTCTTTTTTCCACCATGAACCATATTGTTAAACCGTGTGTCCAAAAAGCATAAGATGAACCATGGACCTCTTGGTCATTGAGATCGAGACTTCTGAATCAGTTGCCTCTGCTGTATCATCCTTCCCCCCCAATGCACCCGACCAAACCTCCTCTCAGGTTTACTCCATTCCTAATGGTGAGTTGAAGAGTCTGTTTCAATGCTGCGTGATGCTGTGACTGCTCAAGGCAATACCACAGTCTCTCTCTTAACAGCCATGCAGGTCGGTGGGTGAACTGGCCATTGCCCTTGGCATATTACCACATTGCCTCTCGTGTGTGGTGGGCTGGAAAGGTCGGGGGGGGAGGGAGTGGCTGATGGGAACAAGGAAAGAATATAACAGGATTAGTGTGTAGGAAGGAACTGCAGACGCTGGTTATTGAAGATAGCCACAAAATTCTGGAGTAACTCAGCGGGACAGGCAGCATCTCCGGAGAGAAGGAATGGGTGACGTTTCGGGCCGAGATCCTTCTTCAGGATTAATGTTGGGTCAGTGTAAATTGGTGATGCTCGACATAGACTCAGTGGGCTGAGGAGCCCGCTTCCATATTGTATAACTCTCTCTCTCTCTCTGCCACACCCCTTAT
The DNA here is from genome assembly GCA_035221665.1 of Okamejei kenojei. Taxonomy (NCBI): domain Eukaryota; kingdom Metazoa; phylum Chordata; class Chondrichthyes; order Rajiformes; family Rajidae; genus Okamejei; species Okamejei kenojei. The sequence continues at coordinate 15,299,789 of CM069147.1, forward strand.
GTAAGTAATGCCTAAACAATTAATTGTGGAGGGTTGCATTAGGCACATTGCTCAGGCGGTCAAGAAATGTAAAACCAAACATCAGTCCAAATGGGAAACATACATTTGGACAACAACCCCAATAAGGGAGATAGGCTAAAAATGCTGGAGTAACTCAGCGGGTCAAAAAGTTCAGACCCAAAACATCACCTATTCCTTTCCCCCCTGAGATGCTGCCTGACTCCAGAGTTACTCCAGCATTTTGTGCCTATCTTCGGTATAAACCAGCATTTGCAGTTCCTTCCTGCTCAATCCCTGTAAGGAGACTGGAGACAGAACGATGAGCCTTTACTATTGATGCTTAATTCGAGCATGGCAGTGGAGAAATGTCAGAGGACGGGATGAGCTGTACATATGGACATCTTTGGTGTAATTGACTTTATTAATGAAAGTCTGGTTCATAAATCACTCTGCCAGCGGGAATGAGAAAATCACCATCAGTCCAACATTTCCTTTTACAGATTACAGTCATCTGGTAAAGCAGAGCTTGTGGAATGAGTGAATCACATATTTGTAAAGATGAATCTTATAGAGGTTTATAAAATAACGAGAATAATAGATCGGGTAGATGCAAAGAGTCCCATGCCTAGAGTGAGGGAATCGAGAACCAGAGGGCCTACTGTAGGTTTAAGTCGAAGGGGGAAAGATTTTATAGGAATCTGAGGGGTAATTTCTTCACACAAAGGGTGGTGGGTATATGGAATGAGCTACTGGAGGAGGTAGTTGAGTCAGGGACTATCACAACGTTTAAGAAGCAATTACATAGATACTTGGATAGGACAGGTTTGGAGGGATATGGGCCAAACACAGGCAAGTGTAGGGACTAGTGTAGACGGGACATGTTGGTTGGTGTGGGCAAGTTGGGCCGAAGGGCCAGTTTCCATGCTGTATGACTCTGTTAATTCAAATTGACGCAGCTTGTTTCAAATGATGTGCGGTACAGATACACTACAGTATGGCAGCAGTGAGGTAAGCATCTTAAACGAAAATATAGCCTGGTCCAACACGCCAAATTCAGAGAAGAGAGGAAGCTTGTTAGCATTTTGAACAATGGCTCATTCCAAACAAAATTAAAAAATGTGAATTTACATAGAGTTTTTGAGGAGGGGGAGAAGTGGGGTGGAATCTGGTAAATTGAACCTTCATGCAACTAAACTCTAACAATGCCAGCCAGCTTGATATTGTTGATTAAAACCATGACAACTGCATTGAGCCAAAGCTTGGCTTTAATTTGAATATGCAGCTGCCGGGAGGCACACGCACACTTTGCATTCGAGAGATTTAACACTTACATGACCTCTTCAAGAGTGAGACAGCAAACAAGCCCCGTTGCAAGCTCTTTGGCCATGCTGTTATCCACCCTGTTCAACTGGAGGCTGGAAGAGAGAGAGAATGCTAATGTTAGTACATCCCATCTGGTGACCACGCCTGGATAATAGAAACCATTTTCTCCTTCTGGAGGAGTCTAGATTTCAGTAACTCTGCCCACCCCAGCATCGCTCCACCACCCAACCACCCACAATGGATATATTTCCTCAATAAATATTCGAGAGAGATGGGCCCTTTTTCTTTCTTTCTTTTGAGGTTATTAATTTATTGAATTGTTTATTATCTGCATTCTATTGTACGAGTTTGATTTGATTGTATTTATCTATAGTATTATCTTTGAGTTTAGTTTATTGTCACGTGTACTGAGGTACAGTGAAAAGCTTTTGTTGCGTGCTAACAAGTCAGTGGAAAGACAACACATCATTGCTATCGGTGCATCCACAGTGTACAGATACAGGGTATAACGTTTAGTGCAAGGTAAAGTCCAGTAGGGTCATGCCGCTACAGGTGAGAATTTCATTGTTCCGTTGTCACTCTTAATCACGCTTGACTCTCTTAAAAATTAAAGTCAGAATGCTCATCAGATCTCCCCTTCCTCGCTGATCACACCACTGTGTATTTTCACCTTGCCACCAAGGGAACCACAATGTGCAACTCTTCAATTATTTTGTCTCATACCTTCCGTCTTGGCATCTCTGGCCTTTGTCCAACCTATCAAATAATCCTCTTCACCTGTGTTGGCCTATTACCTGCCAGGCTTGTCTTGTCGTCTTCTGTTCCAGCTTTCATCCCTCCCCCCCTCACCTTCTCCAATCAGTGTGAAAAAGAGTCCTGACCCAAAATGTCACCTATCCATGTTCCCTTGAGATGCTCCCAGACCTGCTGAACTACTGCAGCTCTGTGTGTCTTCTTGTGTTCCTGTGACTATTGGTCTGCCTCAGGGTTCGGTGCAGGCTCATTACAGTTTGCCATTTATATCAATGATTTGGATGAGAACATACAAGGCGTGATTAGCAAGTTTTCAGATAACACTAAACTGGGTGGTGTTGTGGATAGTGAAGCTGGTCGTCAGAAATTGCAACATCGATTGGCCAGGTGGGCTGAGAAATGGTTGATGGAATTTAATACAGAGAAATGTGAGGTGTTACATTTTGGGCAGTCTAACAAGTGCAGGACCCACACAGTGAATGGTAGGGTTCTGGGGAGTGTTGTAGAGCAAAGGGATCGAGGAGCGCAGGTACATAGTTCCTCAAACGTGGCACCAGAGGTAGGTAGGGTGGTAAAAAAGGTTCTTGGCACATTGGGCTTCGTGAGCCAGAGTAATGAGTATAGAAGTTGTGAGGTCATGTACAGTTGTATAAGATATTGGTGAGGTCACATTTGGAGTGTTGTGTTCAGCTTTGATCATCATCTTGAAGGAAAGATATTGCCGAGCTGGAAAGGCTACAGAGAAGATTTACAAAGATGGTGCCAGGATTCGAGGGCCTGAGCTGTAGGGAGAGGTTGCCTAGGCTAAGGCTTTATTCTTGGAGCACAGGAGGTGATCTTATGGAGGTGTGCAAAATCATGAGAGAAATAGATCTGATAAACGCACAGACTTTTACCCAGAGAACCAAAGGACATCAGTATATGGTGAGGGGGAAAGATTCAATCGGCACCCGAGGGTGATATATATATGGAACGAGCTAGCGGACGAGGTAGTTGAGGCAGGTACTATCATAATATTTAAGAGAAGTTTGGACAGGTACATGGATAGGATAGGTTTAGAGGACTATGGGCTAAGCCTGGGCAGGTGGGACTGGTATAGATGGGGCATGTTGGTTGGCGTGGGCAAGTTGGGCTGAAGGGCCTGTTTCCATGCTGTATGACTCTATGATATCTAATAATCCTCTGCTTTCAGTGTTAGCAAGTGGCCTCCGCAATCGCCCAGCTTGATAACAACTAGCGATACACAAACCAGAAGTGGAACAAGGGCCTTACTTGCACTAAATCAGGAAGGACATTTACCATGTGTCACCCGGGGAGCTGGGAGCACTCTAAAATCTGCGATTCCCACTGTTACAAATGCCCATCAGTGAAGCTTTACAAATAATTCAATGCTAATAGCTTTTATTATTCATAATGATGCATAAATTAGCATATGTTTTACACTGCAGTGTATTTTCATAATCCCGATGATGGTTGTTTCCTTTTGTGGGGAATGTTAGGGGCTAAAAAAGAAAGAGAAACAACTTGCTTTCTTTCCTTATTCTACATGCCTCAGCAGGCTGCTCTATCAAACTGCTGCACCTTCTTTAATCTGCCGGTGAGATCATCTATTCTGCAAGTAATTGCTTGGACACTAAAGGGCGTCCCACTTGGGCATCATTTGCGTGTCATTTACACGACAGGCCGGTAGTGACTGACGCGCGACCGTCGCGCGCAAATCACGCGTCATCATGCGTCAGCACAGCCGTCTGGTGCGCGTGACGTCATTAGAATACGCTGCTTCCCTATTCTGCATCATGACCATCATGGAAGAACGACAGATTTTATTGCTGCAACAACAACAAGAGACGTTTGTTAGCAGCAGCCCTCATACTTACAGATCAGCCAGGCAGGGGTACAACAAGAAAGGGGAGCAAGAAACCCAGGAAGAGGTCTGTGTGGACGAGATTAGAGGTTACATGACGGGTAAAAGGCGGGCCGACTGCGTATGGGCGGCGCACGGCGTCGCATATTTACGGTCGTTGGCGCACGGTGATGTCACCACGCGATACACGTGCGACGTCGGGACGTCGGCGTGCGTAAGCGATACGTCACGGGGTGGCACGCGAGGATTTCGGTACACTACGAAATCCTGGAGCTGCGCAAGATACTGCGCGCCACTACATGCGATTCCAAGCCTCACCCTGCGCTCGGCACCCACGTGTCCCCCACGTGTCGAACAATTTTCTACATGATGCATAAATGAGGCATAAATGACGCCCAAGTGGGACAGCCCCTTAACACTCCAGGTGGTGCAGAGAGAATGAATACACTATAGTGAGTTTTCCATTGACAATCTATCTCTTCTCCATCAATATCAACAACTAATACTATTACTTGCAAATACATAGGGCCATTAATCTCATCAATATTCTACGGCATATGAGATCCAATACCCAGCCACATTATTAGACATTGTGCCCTCCAATTTCCAAATGAGGGTTCACTTTCTGTGACTTTCACTAAGGACCCATTACAGCGTGCCACGTTACAGGTGCACTGAGGTGCAAGGAAAACGCTCACACTCTGGAACATGCCTGCTTTTCTAGGCATTGTTTTTCTTTTTGACCCTTCTTGTGTAACCACCCGCGCCCGCTACCACTGGTAGCGTAGAAACGTTGCAGTAAATGAGGCCTTATGATTAGTTCGGAGATGGGGCAGTGGTGCGTTCAGCTTGAAAGAGAGATAGAAAAATATCAAGATGCCCTTGTATTATGTTTGACTTGTATTAACCATCTGTTGTTCAATAAGATTGACATAAACAAAAAGTACGTTATGACTAATGAAATAATTGGTACCCATGTAGCAGATAGTAATAACTTATTATCTTAGGATTAATTTTTATAAGATAGTAATAATTGTATCTAATAAAAAAAAGTTGTTTACTGCACTGTATAAATGTTCGCTAATTCTGCTGCAATGGCAGAGAACTGGTGAGTAGTTAACTGCCGCCATATCATGCATTAAAGCATCTTGAAGCAGACCTCGAAGTCTACGCTTTCCTTTGATTTCCCTCTAAATCAATTTCCTCGACATGCGGTTTGTAGGTTAATTGGCCCTCTGTAAATATCCCCTGGTGTGTAGGGAATGGATGAAAAAGTGGGATAACATAGGACTAGTGTGCTTGGTGAGCCGAAGAATTGTAACTCCAAACTTGAACACAGAAAATAAAATATTTTCTTTTATAACAATCATTCTCAAAATGTTTGAAGCATAATCTGTTGAGTGCAGTGTGCAAGTGAAACTATGATAATGTTGCAGCACCTAGTGGTGGCTTGGAGAAGTTCGAACCCTCGTCATTGGTTGGCCCGATCACGTGACCGAGGGGGTTCGTTCGCGGGCGGGCTTTTCTGTTCAGTCGACAGAGCTCCTCCCAGCAGCAGGAGCTATTCTAGAGTTAGCTGACCGGGCACGCGTGTACGGAGTTCAATTCTCGTTTTTTGTTTGTCAATAAAAAAATAATTTAACTCAACCTGCCTGTCTCGCTAAAATAAACGGCAAAGATATACAGATCACTCAATGCATGGAGTCCCCACTCAATCCCATGTGCACTTACCTCAGCTTCTTTAACGACTTCAAGCCTCTCAGTGCCAGTGCAAGCTCCGATACTCCTTCATTCCCTATGTTATTTTCAGCTAAGCTGCAGGGAGAAAGGAAATCTACATGGAGTAATCCAGCATTTAACATCAACCGGGTGAAATCATGCATGCGATAACATTCAAGACCACTTGAACCCCGCTCATTCCAAGGTCTTGAAACTCATTCCAAGATCTTACCTCTCCTGATCTCTGCAAACCCAACCTACCAAGATATCCAACCTCTTCTTATTGTGGACTTTTTAACCAATCCATCATTGGCAACCTTACTTCCACTTATCCTGGTCCCAAGCTCAAATTTCCTCCCTCCTTTAAGATGATCCTTAGAGGTCGTCTCGCTAACAAAACCTTTAGACATTTAGACGGTTGCATCATGGCTTGGTTTGGCAACTTGTGCGCCCAGGAGCGGAAAAGACGGCAAAAAGTTGTAAACACTGCCCAGTCCATCATCGGCTCTGACCTCCCTACCATCGAGGGGACCTACCACAGTCGCTGCCTCAAAAAGGCTGGCAGCATCATCAAGGACCAACACCATCCTGGCCACACACTCATAGAAACATAGAAATTAGGTGCAGGAGCAGGCCATTCGGCCCTTCGAGCCTGCACTGCCATTCAATATGATCATGGCTGATCATCCAACTCAGTATCCTGTACCTGCCTTCTCTCCATACCCCCTGATCCCTTCAGCCACAAGGGCCACATCCAACTCCCTCTTAAATATGGCCAACAAACTGGCCTTAACTACCTTCTGTGGCAGAGAATTCCACAGATTTACCACTCTCTGTGTGAAAAACAATTTTCTCATCTCGGTCCTAAAAGACTTCCCCCTTATCCTTAAACTGTGACCCTTTGTCCTGGACTTCCTCAACATCGGGAACAATCTTCCTGCATCTAGCCCGTCCAACCCCTTAAGAATTTTGTAAGTCTCTATGAGATCCCCCCTCAATCTTCTAAATTCCAGCGAGTACAAACCGAGTCTATCCAGTCTTTCTTCATATGGAAGTCCTGCCATCCCAGGAATCAGTCTGGTGAACCTTCTCTGTACTCCCTCTATGGCAAGAATGTCTTTCCTCAGATTAGGAGACCAAAACTGTACACAATACTCCAGGTGTGGCCTCACCAAGACCCTGTACAACTGCAGTAGAACCTCCCTGCTCTTGTACTCAAATCCTTTTGCTATGAATGCCAACATACCATTCACTTTCTTTCACAGCCTGCTGCACCTGCATGCCTACTTTCAATGACTGGTGTACCATGACACCCAGGTCTCGTTGCATCTCCCCTTTTCCTAATCGGTCACCATTCAAATAATAGTCTACTTTCCTGTTTTTGCCACCAAAGTGGATAACCTCACATTTATCCACATTATACTGCATCTGCCATGCATTTGCCCACTCACCCAGTCTATCCAAGTCATCTTGCAGCCTCCTAGCATCCTCCTCACAGCTAACACTGCCCCCCAGCTTCATGTCATCCGCAAACTTCGAGATGTTGCATTTAATTCCCTCGTCCAAATCATTAATATATATTGTAGATAGCTGGGGTCCCAGCACTGAGCCTTGCGGCACCCCACTTGTCACTGCCTGCCATCCTGAAAAGGACCCGTTCACTCCTACTCTTTGCTTCCTGTCTGCCAGCCAGTTCTCTATCCACATCAATACTGAACCGCCAATACCGTGTGCTTTAAGTTTGTATCTCTCCCCTGTCTGAAATCTGCAACAACCAGGTTCAGGAACAGCTACTTCCCCACAGCCATCAGACTATTAAACTCAACTCAAACAAAATCTGAACTTTAATTAGCCTACTGCACTTTATATGCTTATTTATGTTTGTATATATATATATATATTCAATGGTATATGGACGCACTGATCTGTTCTGTATTATTTATGCCTGCAATATTCTGTTGTGCTGAAGCAAAGCAAGAATGTCATTGTCCTATCTGGGACGCGACAATAAACTCTCTCGAATCTTGAATCCTATGAAGAGGCCAACAAAGTCATGGTCACAGAAATGGCAAGATATACAGATTCTGAAGTAAGATTCTGGAGAAGGGGATAAGCAGAAGGAAAGGAGGCTGCAGAGCATAATGATCTGCAGGCCAAAGGACTGGCTGAAAATTCATTTTATTTGGTGATTCAAGTCTCAGTGCAACTTATTGCAGAGTATTTAGTAATATTACAGATTACCACCATTTGGTTTTGCTTGATTAAAGGAAAGGTTGTGCTTAGTTTAGATTTAGTTTTGGAGATACAGCGTGGGAACAGGCCCTGCGACTCACCAAGTCCACACTGACCAACGATCGCCCCGTACACTAGTTCTACCCAACACAATAGCAACAAATTTCAGACGGCAATTATCCTACAAACCTGCACGTCTTTGGAATGTGGGAGGAAACTGGAGCACCCAGAGGAAACCCACATGGTCACAGGGAGAACGTACAAACTCCGTACAGACAGCGCCCGTAGTCAGGATCGAACCTGGGTTGCAACTCTACCGCTGTGCCACTGTGCTGCCTTTGCTACATTATTTTAGCAGCGAACTTGCACATCTTTCTTTCGATGTTTTAAGATCATTATATTTGCCTCACGGTGACAAAATGAGTCAATTCCGAGCACTCAAGACCCCAATGTAAAAATAACGTTCTTCATTTTTAATACAAAACTGGAACCAATCAGTCTCGACACTGTAAACAAGAGAGTGAATTCCTCACCTTATCTCTTGGAGAGTTGGGCACAACACAAGGCCCTGGGCCAGGCTTAATCCACCACCGGTGCCAAGGCCACAGCAGTGAAGGCTGAACAGGGAGGTAGACAGGTTAGGTTAGTATATACAATAGAAAATAATCGGCCAGAAATGCAAACTTTGCTTCTCTCATCAAAGCTGCTGCCTGGCCTGCAGAGTGTCTACATTTCAGATTTCCAATATCTGTAGGTTATTTAATTGTTCAGTTATTATTTACTCATTTTAAGCTCTCAACTTCTGCCAATGCCAAACAGATCTAACTGTGCATTGAAATTTGGATGAAATATTGGATTTAGTCATCCCATTGCTCTCCCATTTCAATGCAAAAAAATTAGTCTTGTGCCGGAATGTAGATTACAGTTTCTCCTTTGCTCACTTTGACTCCGTTCCATTCTATGCACGGTTGGATTTCTCATGGGCATAAATCCCAGGCTACATATTATATGGTGAATCAGAGGTAGACAAAAATGATGGAGAAATTCATCAGGTGAGGCAGCATCTATGGAGCGATGGAATAGGTGATGTTTCGAGTCGAGACCCTTCTTCACGTCCCTATTCCTTCGCTCCATAGATGCTGCCTCACCCGCTGAGCTTCTCCAGCATTTTTGTCTACCTTTGATTTTTCCAGCATCTGCAGTTCATTCTTAAACATATGGTGAATCAGTGTAACTTTCAGAGTGAATAGTACCAATAATACCATTGCTCTCAAACAGATTACAGTCCCTTAGCCAGAAACGGGCTGAATCTTGATAACCTGCGCCCAGAGCACTGATATTCCCAGGCGCAGCAAACAGGCACACAGTGAACACAATACACTTACTTCAGAATCTTTAAATGAAGCATCTTTGGAAGGGCTTTGGCTAACTCCATTGCGGTTTGATCGCCAATCTTGTTCCTAGACAAACTTTATGTTCATGTTGGCACGGGGTTTTGGGGGAAAAAACGTTGCAATCAATATTCAACGGCCATCAGTTGTACATAAGAAACAAGTTGTATCAGTGTGGCAACTACAAGCAATAGGACCCAGGGGACTTGGCTAAATACTGTAAAGACCATGGGTCCTGAAGAAACGTTCTGACCTGAAGCATCACGCATCCATTTTCTCCAGAGATGCTGCCTGACCCACAAAGGTACTTTGTATCCATCTCTGGCTAAATAGAACCCGGGAAAATATTTGGGCAAAAATACTGTTTGCTTTGTTTCAAACCTCAGAAATTATTTTCTATTTCTTGGATGATTTGGCTTTAATATAAATAAATATTACAAAAAAAAAATCTGTAGAATAAACATTAGGATATGGGCAGCATGGTGGCACAGTGGTAGAGATTCTGCCTTACGGCACCAGAGACCTGGGTTCAATCCTGACCATGGATGCTGTCTGTTTGGAGTTTGTACGTTCTCTCCATGACCTGCTCTGGTTTCCTCCCACACTCCAAAGACATGCAGGTTTGTTGGCTAATTGGCTTCTAAAATTGTAAATTGTCCCGAGTGTGTGTAGGATAGTGTTAGTGTGCAGGGATCGCTGGTCGGCGCGGACATGGTTGGCCAAATGCCCTGTTTCTGTGCAGTATTCCTAAAATAAAGTATTGATGGGTCCGTTCTATTGTTGGCTAGTGTTGCAGAGTACCTTTCTTTGTGGCCTAAATAAAGGCTTTGTAGGATGACAACAACTCCCATAGGCCCTGTTACACCCGTCTGGAGAGGAGTTTGCCTTCTGGCCCAGTTGCTGAACCACGACTCCTCTGTTTGAATGGCAGCGAATCCTTTGGATCATTTTTTCAATCCTTTAGACTTGGTAAAGGCTGCTCCATGGGTGAAGATGGCTTTCTGAAGTAGCGCTCCTTTTTTGGCTTAGTTTAGTTTAGAGATACAGTGCGAAAACAGGCCCTTCAGCCTACAGTGTCTGGACCAACCAGCGATCACCACACACTAACACTATCCTGTACACACACTAGGGACAGTTCACAATTTTACCAAGACAGTTTACAAACCTGTATGTAAACCTGGAGTATGAGAGGAAACCAGAGCACCCAGAGAAAACCCACGCAGGTCACACGGAGAAAATACAACATCCGTACAGACAGCACCCGTAGTCAGGATCAAACCCGGGTCTCTGGCGCTGTAAGGCAGCAACTCCACCCGCTGCGCTGCCATGCCATCCTCTTCAGAATGGTTCTCTATTTAAATTTAATATCAATCCAATTCACCATCTCTTTAATAACATCCCTCCTGTACCAGCCCGAGTCTGCACCTGGTGCTATGAATACTTAAGCAGAGTAGAAATGAATTCACTGCACTGACCCTCCAGCTGAGACTGGGAGACAATTAGAACGATGTGGATAGCAATCCAACCACCTTTCCACAGCAAAGCTGAAGAGATGGCAACACGATACTAACAGTCTCTCTTCAAGGCAATCGGATTGTATTAGTTCAAATCATATCGTGACCAATCAATGTGACAATTCACTGCACTTACTGAACCTCTTCCACTGATGGGCACTGTCTGAGGGCTTCTGCCAGTCTCTGTCCACCAGTTGCCGTGATGTTGTTTTGGGTCAAGCTATTAGTGAAGACACAGAAGGTTGCAAAGTTTACACCGTACCAAACATAAAGCTCCCTTGATTAATATGTCTAATATACTGTACCCAGCTTGCATAGATGAGACTGGCATTGCTTTCAATCCAGAATATTGAGGGATGACCTAGAAGTGTGAAAACATACACCCCCAGATTCAGGGACAGTTTCTTCCCAGCTGTTATCTCACAAATGAATCACCCTACAACAAATAGAGAGCAGTTCTGAACTGCTACTTACCTCATTAGTCACCCTCGAACTATCTTTGATTGCACTTTGCTGGCTTTATCTTTAACTAGACATTATTCCCTAATCATGTATCTGTACACTTTGGACGACTATATTGTAATCATGTAATAAATGAATGAATGAATGAGATACTTTGTAACTTTGTTGGCACCCTTTAAGTGGTGACTCTTTGCATACCTTGGGTACGCAAAACAAAGAAACTTACTGTGACTTGTCACATATGACAATAAAGTATTAATTCATTCATGTATCTGTACACTTTGAATGACTATATGGTAATCATGTATTGTCTTTCCATGTGCAGCCAAAGCTTTTCACTGTACCTCGGTACACGTGATAATAAGCTAAACTGCACCGAGCCATTTAAGATAGAACATAGACAGTCCAGCACAAGAACAGACCCTTTGGCCCACTTGATGCTGCGATAAAATAAACTAATCTAACCTGCCTGCCCATGATCCACAGCCCACCATTCCCTGCCTATCTAAAAGTCTCCTAGACACTGCTGTTGTATCTGCCTCCACCACCAAACCGAGCATCACGCTCCAGACACCCAACACCTTCACTGTAAAAACATATCCCGCTCATCTCTTTTAAACCTTTATCTCCCACATTAAAGCTATGCCCTCCAGTATTTGATATTTCCACACTACTGAAAGAAATTCTGGCCCTCTACATCTCTCATCATTTTAAATACTTCTATGAGATGTCCCCTTAATTGGTACATGTGACAATTAAATTGAATCTTGAATCTTGAACCTCTGGCATTTCAGAGCAAACAATCCAAGTTTGTCCAATCCCTCCTTGCAACTAATACCCACTAATCCAGGTTAACCTCGGGTAAACCTCTTAGGCACCCTCTCCAAAGTCTCCACGCAGCCTAACCAAAGTCCTATAAAAATGCATCATGACTTTCTGACCCATATACTCAAGAAGTTGAAAGGATTTGATATAAATGACTGAGGAACTACATAGTTCTGGCAGAAGCACTGCCAACTTGCTGGAATAGAGATGTCCAGTGTTGGGACAGGCACCCCAATCCATCACTTCAGGCCACAAGTTCTGCAAGAATAAACCAGAACTTTATTACCCACCATTCAATATGATCCTAGCTGATCCGGGCCTTATCACAGCAAAACATGCCTTTATCAAGTAGTGGAAATGAAGAACTGCAGATGCTGGTTTAGACCAAAGATAGACAAAATGTGCTGGTGTAAACCAATGGGTGAGGCAGCATCCCTGGAGGAAACGGATAGGTGACGTTTTGGGTTGGGACCGTTCTTCAGACTTACCCAAAATGTCACCTATCCTTTTCCTCCAGGGATGCTGCCAGAACCGCTAGGTTACTCCAGCACTTTGTGACTATGCTTTTTATCAAGTTCTCTAACAATTCTAACAAACTCCTGATGAAAATCTGACCAGTTTCATATTCCATTCAGAATCAGATGCAAAGCTGAAAGTTTTAAGAGATGTGGAATTAAGTTATAGATCTCTTACAGAGTGATATACAGGCTTGAGCAGGTAAAGATACTACCTCTGTATAGTGCTTCAGTAAGATCACTAAAACACACCTGCATCGCTCATGAAACAAGGCTTGAAACACTTGGGAATGTTGACTGCTCTGAGCTTCCCTGCTGGAAGTGCTGGCGTCTGATGTGAATCATGGGTTGCAGGAGCCAAGAGGCCATATCGATTCCATCCTTCACCTGAGCCTGGACGGCGCATGTGGAATCACAGTTTCCTCGAACTCTGCCTGATTTAACACCCACACACAGAATGACAAGAGCAGAGGCACTGTCTGTTCTTTCCCCTCTCAAAGAGGAGACAGGGTGCACAGGCTAATCATGGAATGACAAGAGAGGCTATTAAGCTCAACATTGACTACCATTGAAACTCGGATCATCCTGCTCTGGGAGACTTGTTTGCACGTACTGTGTCCTGGCAGTACCAACAATACAGCGGGGGCGGTAAGTGAAGTGATCAGAACAAAGCCACTTACTTCAGTATCTTCAAGCTCTTCATAATGGGCAGTACGTCAGCCAGCTTCATTGCTCCCACATTCTCCATACAGTTGTCTGACAAACTGGATGGGAAGACAACATATTTACAGGAGCTGCATATGCTGGTTTACAAAAAAAAAGACACATGTGCTGGAGCACCTCAGCGGGTCAGAGAGCATCTCTGGAGAACATAGATAGGTGATGTTTCAGGTGTGGACCATTCTTCAGACATATACAGATAATTCACTATGCTCACATACCAAGGCTCAGCCTAGTCACATTGCAAAATTAAGATGATTAAAATGTGATTCACTTCTGCTGTGACTTGTTTTTTGCCGTGAGATTAGATTCATACCAGGCTGACTGGATTCACTTCATTAGTTTGACAGTATGTGCCGCAACATTAGTAACAAGCCATTAATCTAATTATATGAAATGCCTTTGTCTATTTTTTGACACTTTGGGAGGAAAGAATTAGTCGAGGAAAGAATTAGTGCTCGTCAACTACACAACAAAGTCATTGGTCTTCAAAGGAAGTAGGTTTATCACAAAGCTCCACAGCGCTCTATATAACCAATGATGTACAACTGGAGTTTGTACATTGTTGTAATGCAGGAAATGTAACAACCAGTTGGAGCAAAGCAAGATCCCACAGGTCGACATAACTTTGAGCATTTGTCAGCACTGGGCCTGCACTCGCTGGAGTTTAGAAGGATGAGGGGAGGACCTCATTGAAACTTACCGAATAGTGAATAGGCCTGAATAGAGTGAATATGGAGAGGATGTTTCCACTAATGGGAGAGTCTAGCACTAAAGGCCATAGCCTCAGAATAAAATGGATGCACCTTTAGAAAAGAGATGAGGAGGAATTTCTTTAGTCAAGAGGGTGGAATTCATTGCCACAGCCGGCTGTGGAGACCAAGACATTGGGTATTTTTAAGATGGCGATTGACAGATTCTTGATTAGTAAGGCCTTTAGTGGTTATGGGGAGAAGGCAGGAGAATGGAGTTGAGAGGAAAAGATAGATCAGCCATGATTGAATGGCGTAGTAGACCATTTGAACCTACTGGCCTAATTCTGCTCCAATAATTTATGAACTTATCAATGTTGGCCATGAGCCTGGGAGATGGGTGGGGAAGTGTGGGAATTCCTTGCCCTGTTTGAACATGATGCAGTGAGATCTTTTACATCCACATCTAGCAGTGAAGCCTCCTGCCATACTGTAGAGTTAGCCTTGATTTTACCCAGATCTGGTAAAGCTGGATGTTACCCTCTCTGGAACAAGATATAGTAAAGAACCAGCATATTAAATAAGACACTGTCCACTTGATCGGACAGTTTTGTACTCACTTGATTTCTCCCATTACAGTGCTGTATTTCAGTCCATTTGCCAGCTCTGCTGCCCCTTTGCAACCAATGGAGTTAGACTTCAGACTAAGAGAAGAAAGACGTAGAAATGTAACACGTATAAAGTACTTGAAATACAAGTAACACATTGAAAGTGTTTGAGCTTCAATCTCAATGCAGAAATATGTAAATACCATTATTGGGCGTAACCTAGAGATGGATAGTTTTTAAAACAAAATTAGGGAGTTTGTGTTTCACCACAAAGTGGAGCCTCCCTTTGCTTCATTTTATTTAATTCCACTGACTCAAACTGACATTGGTGAATGGCTTGCATCAAGAGATCTATGGGCATGCTTCCTTTCACGGACACAATGGGGCAACAGAGATTGCAAACAACAGATAGGTACTGCGTAGGAAGGAACTGTAGATGCTGGTGTTAACCAAAGATAGACTCAAAAAGCTCATCGGGTCAGGCAGCACCTGTGGAGAAACGGAATAGGTGACGTTTCGGGTTGAGTCTGATTTTTTAAATTTATTTTATTTAACCTTTATTTAACCAGGAGAAGTCTCATTGAGATTAAAAATCTCTTTTACAAGAGAGTCCTGGCCAAGACAGGCAGCAGCACAGTTTCCCAGTTACAGACAATAATTTAAAAACAACAGAGAACATATAAATAGAGTCACAGTCATAACATCATCAAACAAAGCATGTACAGACAGAAGAGCCCGCTTCAACATCATTAAGAAGAGATTTAAATCTGTTTATAGAAACCAGCTCCTTAAGTTTCAGTTCATTCTGCAGCTGGTTCCATGCGAAGGGAGCAGCATAACTAAATGCCCTTTTCCCCAGTTCAGTACGGACATTAGGTACAGTTAGTAAGAACAAGTCCTCACAGCGGAGCTGATAAGTTCCTGTGCTTTTTCGAATTACATACTTCTGCAGGTATGAAGGAAGAATACCGAGGATAGTCTTATAAATAAGGATATGCCAATGATGGAGTCTGCGGGTGGACAGGGCAAACCATCCAACTTGAGCATACAAAGAGCAGTGGTGCGTGAGGGTTTTAAAATTAGTAACAAATCTCAGTGCTCCGTGGTAGACCGTGTCCAAAGACTGTAGGCATTTTGAAGATGCATTCATATATAAAACATCACCATAGTCCAACACAGACATCAACGTTGCAGCAACAAGTCTTTTTTTGGCTTCAAAAGAAAAACAAGATTTGTTTCTAAAGTAAAAACCTAATTTTATATTTAGTTTTTTCACAAGTTGCTGGATATGAGATTTAAAAGAGAGAATCATCAATTATAATTCCCAGATATTTATATTGAGACACAGATTCAACCACAGAGCCCTGCAAAATGGTGATAGAAGGGAGGTCTGAGGGCTTTGATTTAGCTTTAGTGAAGAAGGGTCTCGACACGAAACGTCACCTATTCCTTTTCTCCAGAAATGCTGCCTGACCCGCTGATTTACTCCAGCTTTTTGTGTCTATCTTCGGCAGAAAGGTAACGGTTCTGTTGGTCACCATCCTTCCATCGATGCGACAAAGAGATGTGATCGAGCAACGGGCCTACTTTTGTGCTGCATGAGTCTACGGTTCTATTATGTGTACATGTCATGGAGTTGGACTTGAAATCATGGTCTTCCGACTCTGCACCATGTGTGTTACTGGGATAGAGACGGAACACCAGCTGACATGGAACATTGTGCACTCAATCCCTATTGCTCAGGCATCACCCGGATTGCAATTTACCAAATTACAGGGTAGACACAAGAAACTTCAGATGCTGGTTTACAAAACAAAGACACAGAGTGCTTGAGTAACTCAGCGGGTCAGGCAGCATCTCTGAAGAACATGGAAATATATGATGTTTCAGGTTTGGACCATTCTTCTGACTGATTATGTTGGGGAAAGGGGGCGAAGAAAGCTGGAAGAGGAGAGGGTAGATTCGATACAGGGTAAATTTGATTTAGGGGGAAAAATGTGGTTTAGATGGGATTCGCGCTTTAGTGGTGGATGCAGAACCCAACATATATATTTTTTAAAGAGTATGGATAAATCATTTGAGAATAACATGTTAAAGGGTTTGAGGAGAGACTGATGCTCACCTCCAGTAAAGCACTTTGTGGGCAGATTCCTCACAACTTCAACTTCAGGCTTTGCCCAGCTGTCACGGCAACCAATAACTCAGGCAATTTCTCAAGTGATCAGTTGATCATCTGTGTGTTATGGAGGTATGGCCATATGAAGGATGTCATTAAGCTGACATTAAGATTGCAGAAATTTATGTTTCCAGGACTCGAGAGCCTGAACTATACAGAGACATTGGGCAAGCTGGGACATCGGGGGCCAGGAGGCTAGAACCCGATGAGATGTGGCCTTTATGAGAAAGACTTTTTTCACACAGGTTAGCATGGATGAGTTAGGCTCATGTTTGTGCTGAAGGGCTCTCTATGTTGAATAGGCAGCTGGAAACCATGGATGACCATGTTAAGTTTATGGCTCTAGCAGGGAACTGTCCTTTCATGTTGAATGTCAGAAAATGTGGATAATAGTAAGTTTGAGCTATCTAGTTATTTGCATCACGTGAAATCTGTCCAGCCATTTTCTCCCCGTTCACTTTAGTTCAGATTTGACCATAATATGGAGAGTACTCACTTTAATTTCTTCAAGCATGTCATTCTTGGCATCCCTTCAGCCAACAGTTGTGTACCGTGGTCTTTGAGCAGCATGGAATCCAAACTGCACAGAAATAGAGAGATTAGGTTGAGGTTTCTTGTGCTGTTGTTTACATTTTAATTGTGTTACTCCATTTTAATTACGAAGAAGACAGTGTTGATCAGTCAACGGATCAAAGAGTTTTATTGAAGCAGTACTATATTATTTCCAACATCACAGACAAATCTGTCTAATCAACCAAGTAGATTTTGCAAACGTTATCCAGCTCTGTACTTGAACGATGTATATTGTTATGCAGTGTCAAATGCACAAATTAATTTCATACCATTAAATTTAATAGAAAGTTTGTAATTCAAAAAAGCCAAGATATAAAAGAGAATAAATCAACTTCCGCAGAAACAAAATACTGTGGAAATATGGGGGGGGGGGGAATCAAATAATGCTGGGAAATCAAATAATGCTGGGAATATTCAGCAGGTCAGGCAACACCTGTGCATTTCAGGCACATTCAGAGTTAAGGACATCAGTCTGCTCTACTGCGACACCCTACCCGCCCGCCCCTGTGGTCACACCGTGCTCTCTGAAGTTGGAGTGAACGGGATGAAAGTGTAGCTGGGATGAAGAGCATCAGTGATGACACGACGTGGAGATAGTGGGAAAACGTGGGCTGATCAGTGGAAGATAACACTGGATAAATGAATCGTGGGATTGAAACAGTCATCATATCCACACCAGCGCTGGTGAGACTGGAATCCATAAATTCAATTTAGTTTGAAATAATGATTGCAGCATAATTGCGAAAAGACTGATGTCAATCAAGATGAGTGCAAGCAGCCTGTGGCCCTGCATGCACATTCCTTATTTCTCATCCTTGACTACCCATCTTGCAGACTCCACATGGAGATGATAGTCACAGTCAAACACCTGACTATCATCCCTGCCTTCAGCCCGATCACTTACCTTCAAACCATCCTAGTGATAGAGCATTGACTTGTAACACTAACTCTGTTTTTCTCTCTGCATAGATGCTGCCTGACTTGCTGAGTCATGCCGGCACTAACCTTTGATACATTAACTCTGGATCTCTTCCCCCTAACACTGCCTGACTAACTCAGCATTTCCAGGGTTTTCTGTTTCGGTGTTATATTTCCAGCATTATTCATTTTCTTCTCATGTTTCTGCAGTATTTTGTCTTTGTCAAAAGTTGAAATGTTAACTTTCATCTTGGTTTTTTTTTAATTACAAACTTTCCCTTGCAACTTGAGGTCGGCACAAAGTGTGGGGGGATCTCAGCGGGCCAGGCAGCATCTGTGGAGAGAATGGACTGACGACTCTTTGGGTCGGGACTCATCTCCAAACTCGTCAGCATCCACAACTCTGTGTTGGTCTCCCAGCACTTTGTGTTTAGCTCAAGATTCCAGCTTCTGCAGTCTTTTCAGTCTCCATGCTCCGATTTAACTTAATGATGTGACATTCATCAATGCATTTGGCACTTCATAAAAATATACCATGGCCAGACATGTTCGCCACTTTTGACTTCTACCCTTCCACTCACTCTTCCCCTTGGCCGTATCTCTTTACCACCACCTTTGGCCTACACCTTTCCATACATCCTGTTACAGGGTGTGCGTGGGGTGTGGGAACACCAGGGCCCGGTGTGTTGGGCGTCTGCCTGCACCTGTATCAGTCAGCATGATGCGGAACCATCGGTGCTGCCAAACTATTGGACAGCAGATTATCGTAGATTTTACGTTCAAGGGACACAGGGGAGGGGCAGCATGAAGACCATATCCCATTGGGAACCCCAATCGTAAACAAAATATACCTCACACTACATCGACAAGACCAGCAGCATAACCAAGGACGGGCCACATCCAGGCCACTCCCTCTTCTCTCCTCTCCCATCGGGCAAAAGGTGTAGAAGTGTGAAAACGCACACCTCCAGAATCAGGAACAATTTCTTCCCAGCTGTTAACAGCCAACTGAACCATCCTACCACAACCAGAGAGCAATACTGAACTACTATCTACCGCATCCTGGCTTTACCTTGCACTAAACGTTATTCCTTTCTCATGTATCCGTACACTGTGATTGGCTCGAATGTAATCATGTATTGTCTTTCTGCTGGCTGGTTAGCACGCAACAAAAGCTTTCCACCGTGACAATAAACTAAACTGAAATAATTTTATGGAAAGTTCACTGACAGTTGACACTGAAGGGTTTATTCCTCCATTAACTGGTGGCAAAAGCTCAGATAATCACGTTAAACCATAACCAGGAGTGAAGCCAGACGCTGACCCCCATTTTGCCCATATTACTGCCGCAAGAAAGTAAATCTGGGGCCAAAAACTGATTTCTTAGTCTCCAGCATGGCTGTATTAGAACATTGCAATCGCACCATTTAGTTTGCAAGGTTTGGCAGAGTTAAGGGCCTGTCCCACTTGGCTGTCATTCGCGCGCCATTTACGCGACCTGCTAGCGTGTGGGTAGCGCGGGACAGGGGCATGGAGTGGTGTGGAGGAGTGTAGAGTGGTGTGGAGGAGTGTAGAGTGGTGTGGAGGAGTGTAGAGTGGTGTGGAGGAGTGTAGAGTGGCGTGGAGGAGTGTAGAGTGGCGTGGAGGAGTGTAGAGTGGTGTGGAAGAGTGTAGAGTGGCGTGGAGGAGTGTGGAGTGGCGTGGAGGAGTGTAGAGTGGTGTGGAGGAGTGTAGAGTGGTGTGGAGGAGTGTAGAGTGGCGTGGAGGAGTGTAGAGTGGTGTGGAGGAGTGTAGAGTGGTGTGGAGGAGTGTAGAGTGGTGTGGAGGAGTGTGGAGTGGCGTGGAGGAGTGTGGAGTGGTGTGGAGGAGTGTAGAGTGGCGTGGAGGAGTGTAGAGTGGTGTGGAGGAGTGTAGAGTGGTGTGGAGGAGTGTAGAGTGGTGTGGAGGAGTGTAGAGTGGCGTGGAGGAGTGTAGAGTGGTGTGGAGGAGTGTAGAGTGGAGTGGAGGAGTGTAGAGTGGTGTGGAGGAGTGTAGAGTGGTGTGGAGGAGTGTAGAGTGGTGTGGAGGAGTGTAAATGAAATCTTTGCTCGCCACCGGCCTGTCGCGTAACTGACGGCCAAAGTGGGACAGGCCCATTAGGATGCATTTACTGTCATGATGGACACAAAGTGCTGGAGTAACTCGTGTAGGCGGCTGCTTCACACCAAAGATAGACACAAAATGCTGGAGTAACTCTGCAGATCAGGCAGCGTCTCTGGATAAAAGTACCTGGGTTGTTTCTTTTCATGACCGAGCTGTGGTATACAATGGGTAAGTGACTGAAATATAAATGTGATCATGGTGCATACTTGATTATCTGCAGTTGTTCCAAGCCCGGAAGGATTTTTCCCAGTTCACTGACACTCTCCTCCCCCAGTTCGTTGTGTGACAAGCTGTAATGAGAGGAAACAGAGGACTTGTGAGCGGCTGGGTGCCAGACAGATACTTGTTGAAGCATCTACCTCCCTTGTGTGGGACAAGTTGCATGTAGCCACAGTGGCAAGAGGCGTGGGGGGATGCATCACTCTCCCCAAAGAATCCATCCCCCGACTCCCCAACTGGAATGCAATCACAGCGTGTGTGCACAACACTGCAGCTGAAAGCACTGATGATGACAATGCCCTTCATCGCCTTCTTCTCACCCCAGCTGCATCTCACAATCTAATACAAGCTGCAGACTGGTTTCAACATAGAGGGTGGTGAGTCTTTGTAACGCCAGGGGTGATGGTGGAGGCAGATATGGCAGTCATTTAAGAGACTTTTGGATAGGCACAGGCAGGGAATGCACGGATATGGATTATGTGCAGGCAGAGAGGGGTTGGCATGATTTTCTACACTGACATCGTGGGGGAAAGGGCACAGTTCCTGTGCTGTACTGCTGTATATTATGTGGGATAAGAAAGCTGCTGTCCTACTTCACACCCCTGGGCAGACAGGAGACGTCATATAGGCAGGTGGTGGAAGAGCATGAAATATAAAGAAGAAACTATCAATAAAGTCTATTCATTGCATGGAGCCACCAGCTTAACTTTAGTTTACTTTAGACTTTGAAGAAACAGGGTGGAATGTACCTTCAGACCACCGAGTCCATGCTGGCCAGTGATTCCCCCCGTACAATAGCACTATCTTACACATTAGGGACAAATTTACGTTTACCAAAGCCAATTATCCTACAAATCTGTACGTCTTTGGAGCGTGGGAGAAAACCGGAGCACCCGGAGGGTACCCTCACTGTCACAGGAGAATGTACAAACTCCATTCAGACAGCTCCCATGGTCAGGATCGAACCCGGGTCTCTGGCGCTGTGAGGCAGCAGCTCTACCGCTGCGCTGCCCCGTTCTGGTCATGAGGAGTGTTCGGACAAATTTGGATTGTTTCTGTAGAGTGATGTAGGTTGAGGAGTGATTATGAGAGGTATAATTATAATGATATATTAATGATAATTATAATTATAATTATAATGAGAGATACAATTATGAGAGGTATAGATAGGGTAGACTATTCGAATCTCTTTCCCAGGGTGGAAATGTCAAAAAAGAGGACTAGCTTTGAGCTCAGAAGGGGAAAGTTTAAAGGAGATGTGTGGGGCAAGTTTTTTTTTACACACAGAGCTTGGTGCGTGGCTGGAACATCTGCCAGGGGTGATGGTGAAGGCAGATACGATAGTGACACTGAAGAGGCTTTCAGATAGGCACTTTGATATGCAAGGAAGGAGGGATGTGCATCACATGCAGGCAGAGAAGATTAACTTGGCATCATATTCAGCATTGACATTGTGGGCTGAAGGGTCTGTACTTGTGCTGCACTCTATGACGTTCTAACTAAATGATAACCACCAGACAGTGACAGTGGCAATCCTCCCACGTTAGACTGCTGTTACGTGATACCAGAACCCTAGCATTCACATCTACTCACACTCAACACTACTATTCAAAGGCAAGTTCACTAGTGTAAAATAATCTGTTATTTCTGTTTTTTTTGGATTTTCCTGCAGGCCGTCGCTCTCGGTACAGTTCCATTTGGGTGTGATGTTACTACAAGCTGCGGGCAACTTTGTTCCTGAGTCAGTGGGAAAATGTGGAGACTGCAGGGAGAGAATCACACGCACTTGGGCAAGTAATGTGCAAATAAGAGACAACAGCAGCAAATAGAAAACGAGGAAGGTCACCCGAGAGTCTAGCTGAGGGGGGTCTGAGTGGACACTGTCACACAGTAAATGTGCATTGTTAAAGTCAGCAAAAGTATCGCAGCAAAACTCAACAACAATATCTAGACAGAGTGTGTAGGAAGGAACTCCAGATGCTGATGTCCACCAAAGATAGACACAAAATGCTGGAGTAACTCAGCGGGTCAGGCAGCATCGCTGTAGAAAAGAAATATGTGACGCTTCAGACTGAGAGAAGGGTCTCGACCCAAAACGTCACCAATTTCTTTTCTCCAGAGATGCTGCCTGACCCACTGAATGACTCCAGCATTTTGAGTCTATTTTCTGGACAGAGTGTGCCAGTTAGAATGCCCACTAGGTGGCACTAAAACAGTGTGTTTTGTGTACAATTATATCCTTTAATGTTCACATTATCTCCGACTTCTCCTGTTTGAAAGCAGAAAACTTTAAGTAGAGGAAGTATGTGAAGTGTTGTTTTCTCGTTGCCAGAAGGTCAGTGGCCAGAGTGGGCGAAGTAAATGCTGATAAGAAAACGTTATCGAGAATTTCAGAATCTAGGCAAGTAGATAAGAGTTGAGACACACTGAACAATGGAAACAGCTGAACAATGGAACAAACTCAAGTGGGGATGGATGTTGTTAAATACACAGTACCAACTGACTGGTCCAAATAGACAAAGAAACATAAGTGTTACAGACATTCAGCTACATGTTGCTGCTCCAACAATTGTCCCCTTAACTACTTCACGTCTCCCCACCAATGTCCCTTTGGATTCCTTACCACTTTGTGGAGTAATCCAGCTTCCCTACCAAGTGCAACTTGGTGCTCACCTCAACAGCTCCAGGTGGGGAAGCTTTGTATTCTAACTAAGTTTCCTGGACAATGGCGGTATGTTTAGACTGGTTCTCGGAAGACAGGCCTAAGATGGGCTGAATGGCCTTTTATTGATTTTTTTGTGGGTACGTTGACTGAGGGATGAGTAACAACCTGGTCATTGGGGATGACTATCCTGTGCATAGAGGAGTGAAGTTAGGGTACAGTCATTGGGGAAGCGTGGAGCAAGTGATGACTGCAGCTTCTTCCAGCAAAGAGCAGCCAACACTGATGGGAATTGCTGTATCCATGAGACCATTTAGAAGCAGGATTCTGAGAGTATAGGTGGTGCAAGTCATTGAATGTCAAATGAGGCAGATCGAGAATACCTTCCAACAACAAAACCAATCACCCAGTGAACACACAGTGAACAAAGCAAAATATATTCTTACTTTAGCTCCTCAAGACTGTGGCATTTACAAAGACCTGCCATCAGTGTCACCATCCCTGCGTTGCTCATGTTGGTCGACTCCAGGCTGAAATCGGAAACACAAAATATAACTGCAATCACAGCGCAGGGTTTGAACGGAAACATTTGTTATTATAGGTTTGAGGCAAAATAGTGGGGGAAATCCATCCATTTCTTTTTCCCCCCAATGGTGTTAGGACATGCTTGAAGCCGGCTCAAAAGAAGGGCTTTTCAAGAATGGGGAAGGAAGTCAATTTTAAAAGTCATGATGAGCAGGTAGACACCTCGAACCCACCCTCTTGTGACTGACTGCCGTGAGACGTGGAGCACCTCCCCTCTTGTTCTTCAGATTGAGGCATTTGGATCACAGCGTGGACAAAAGAAAAAGATCTAACATGATTCAAAAAAAAGACACAAAGCGCTGGAGTTATTCAGCAGAGTATAGGGCCTGTCCCACTTGGACGACCTAATCCACGAGTTTAGAAGATCCTAGACTAGTTGAAAAAAATGTCACGGTCGTGCTGACTCGCAGAAGTAAAAGACCTCCTACGACTATGTCTACGGCCTCCTACGACCCCCTCGACCTCAGTCTTCCACACCTAAGACCAACTACGACTAGCTACGAGTGGAAAATGATCACATGATAAAATGATGTCATGTTTGCATTTTTTTTCTCGGGCCAGTTACCGACCTACCACTACCTACGACTACCATCACGACCTACTACGACCTGCCTACAAGTAAAAAGTATCAATTTTTTCCATGCCGACCTTTTTTTTACTGGTGGACATTTTTTTATCAGACTGGAAAAAACGCCGTGACCCACTTGAGGCCTCGAGTACGCGGAGGCCACTCACGAGCATGAGGAAGAGTTACGAAGACCTCGTAGCAACCATGCTGCGAGTATGAGTCAAGGGAAACTCGGCAGAGGTCGCCAATTAGGTCGTGAAAGTGGGACAGGGGCTTAACTTTTCTGAAGGAGGGTCCCAACCCGACACATCACCTGCCCATGTTCTCCAGGGATGCTGCCTGACCCATGGAGTTACTCCAGCACTGTGTGACTTTTTTTGTTGTAAATCAGCATCTGCAGTTCCTTGCCGTTGTTACAAGATCTAAACTGAAATAATTTTCTGAAGTGCATAGTGAGGATCTCCAAAAACAGTATCCCTGATCATCCGTACAAATCTCACCCGAGTTACATCACACCCATCCTATGTAACACCACCTTATATTACACCTGCTCCAAGTAATGCCCACCACACCTACTTCCAAATCACACCCTCCTAAATAAACCAGCATCTTAAATCACAGCTAGTCTAAGTCAAAGTCACAACTGCTTTGAATCGCTCATGTGTTAAAGTACTGGCTTGTAAACCCTCCCCATTATAAACAATAAATACTCTGCCATCTGACTCTCCCCTTGAAAGCATCCCACCATTTGCCAGGGCTCAACTCCACAGATGTCAACTACTGTCTAAGATTGAGGCCACAGCTTATCAGGAGATTGTCCCAGCTCAGCCTCACTGATTGTCACCCATGCAGTAATTTGTGTGGGCCTAAGGCAGTGCCTTGGATCTGCAGTGCACCTTTGCTGAGGCATTACTGGTCGCTAATGACCTAGACAGAGTGTGTGGACTGTCTCTGGAGGTGAGGTGGGGTGGGGGTGCAGGCCAAGTATCAGAGAACCAGTGACGAGGGAGCGAGGAGCTGCAGTACCTGACGGGATCTCCACCAAAGACAAAGCTGATAGGGGATAAAAAAACCAATGAACTGGACACCCTCTTAACCACGGAGGCCCGTTGTATAATTCTACTGAATCGAATCAATATCCAATTAAATGGATTGACAACAGACATTGAAAACTGGCATCAAGTCGCTGCAGCAGAACCTACCTGAGATTCCTCAGCTCCCGGACAACCTGAAGGACTTCAGCAAGTAGTTCTGCCCCCTTGTCGCCAAAGTTATTTTGGCATAAACTGTAAGAGAATTAGGCAAATCCATAACTTTACAATCCAGGGCAGCCCAATGGCACTGACCAGAAATGGTGTCAACTATTTTGCACCTCGGGATGGTGACTTTGCGTATCCCCGAGTGCAAGCTTGTCATCCATGCACCAAGTTCATTTGAAGCGACTGTGGCTATTTCTCTGCTTTACCACCAGCCAACCTGTTAAAGAGGCAAGGCCAAATCCAAGGCCAAATCCGCGTCACCTGCTGACCTGCCTGCTCTTCCTCAGTTCGAATTGAGGGAACTTTGGCAACTGACTGAAGGCAGCAAAGTTGGCTTTGTTCCCGTCCAGAAGGCGGGATCTCTCACCGGGCAGCTTGGAGGCGGACTGGACTGTGAGGTTAGATTCCCGACTCTAAAATCCTGGATTAACTCAGCGGGACAGGCAGCATCTCTGGATAGAAGGAATGGGTGACGTTTTGAGTCGAGACCGTACTTCTGAAGGGTCTCAGCCCGAAACATCACCCATTCCTGCTGAGTTACTCCATACATAGATACGTAGAAAATAGGTGTAGGAGTAGGCCATTCGGCCCTTTGAGCCAGTACCGCCATTCAACATGATCATGGCTAATCATCCAAATTCAGTCCCCCTTTCCTGCTTTCTCCCCATACCCCTTGATTCCATTAGCGTTAAGAGGTATATCTAACCCTCCCTTGAATATATCCAGTGAATTGGCCTCCACCGCTTTCTGTGGCAGAGAATTCCACAGATTCACAACTCCCTGGGTGAAAAGGTTTTTCCTCATCTCAGTCCTAAATGGCCTACCCTTTATTCTTAAAGTAAGACTCATAAAACCTGGGTGCAATACATGGTCACAATATTTTCACTCAGAAAACACTGGTAATAAATGATTACTCAACACAAACATAACACACACAGAAAGCAACAAGATACAAATACTGTAAGTTGAAAACTCACTGGAGCTCCATTAGATGGGGACATCGCTTAATGATGGATGAGAGATGTACAAGGTGAAGCGTCTCCATTCCGCATTGTTGCAAACTGTAAGTTAGCAAAATTTGTTTCATACTCACGACTCAACAAGAAATAATTCATCCCATTCCATTTTTTTACATTAGTCCCTCACATGTAAACTGCAAAGATAGTGTCATTTAAAAAAAAACAGATTTTCAAAGTAATTGATGTCAAATTAAACAGAATAGTTACCTGATTATCCCCAGGGAAGGGTAGGTCACCTCATTGAATATTCTGGTGCTGTAAAGAATCAGAAAGATCTAAGATAAGCTCTGGTGATGAGAATCTAGAGGAAGGCACATTTGTTACATAAGAGTTGCTGCCTCAAGAGTTGCTGTGGGGAGCTGGGTTTGATTCTCATCTTGAGATCTGTCAGCACAGTTCTGCCTGTGACTACAATGAACTACTGTGGTTTTTTTTTTGGCAAGTAAATCACCCCTCAGTGTGGGTAAATAGCAAAAGAGCCAGGAGCTGCACAGTGGCATAGCTGGTAGAACTGCTTCCTCACTGAAGCAGAGACCCGAGTTGGATCCTGACCTCGGGTGCTGTCTGTGTATTGTTGCACCTTCTCCATCAGACCGCGTGGGATTCCTCTGGGCGCTCCGGTTTCCTCACACACCTCAAAGGAGTGCGGGTTTGTGGGTCAATTGCCCCTAATGTGCGGGGAGTGGTTGTGAAAGTGGGATAACGGAACTAGAGTGATCAATGGTTGGCATGAATGCAGTGGGTCAAAGAGCACATTGTCATGAAGTATCTCTAAACAAAACCAGAGAGAAAGTTGCTGAGTCTGTGTGAGAGAAAATAAATTGTAAAGCTACCGGGAAGTAAGGAGAGGGGGGGGGGGGGATGGATTAATAGGATTCCTCTGATGGGAACTGGAATGGGTCAAATGGGCTCCTTGTATGTGTTCATAGTCAAGGAATTGTGGATGTTCACCATTGTATTGGGACTCATGGCTATACCATTGTATGGTAATAATGCATTGATATAGCTATCTCAGTTGAACACAGACTGTGCACCTGCATGCCTTTCCCAGGCGATTCAAATTAATTTATTGTCAGTAAACATCAGGGTGCATTAAAATCCCTTCTTCACATGATAGCCACAGGGTATACGGTATACAAAACACAATGGTAAATACAACAATAAAATCAGACAAGGGCAAAGCACCAGAATGGTGAATGACTGTAGTGCAAAAGAATATGACAGTTCACTACCAGAATAGTGTAGCAATCCCACCCTGTGCTCATTCCAAGGAGATGCAGCCCAGGGACAACATGGGATTAGGATGGGGCCGGGGCAACAGTGGCTTCTACTTGAAGCCGAGGAAGACATGCCTTTCTGTGTGGAGGCATTTGGAGCAAGTGTGACATAAAATGTACCGAGAAACCAGAGATGGCCTCCATTGGGGATGCAGTTGGAAGGACTTGCATCCTAACACGTTACAACCTAAACATTCAACTCGTTGCAGCCCTCCAAAACGGCAAAACCCAGGACTCCAGCTTTCAAAAAACAAGGTTTAGTTTAGTTTAGAGATACAGCACGTAAACAGGCCTTTGGCTCACCGTATATCCCCGCCGAACACTTTCCGATACATTAGGGACCATTTATAATCTTTACCAAAGCCAATTAACATACAAACTAAAGATAGACACAACATGCTGGAGTAACTCAGCAGGATAGGCAGCATCTCTGGAGAGAAGGAATGGGTGACGTTTCTGGTCGAGGCCCGTCTTCAGACTGCCTATCTTTGGTTTAAACCAGCATCTGCAGTTCCTTCATACACATTAAACCTCCAAACTATATGTCTTTGGAGTGTGGAAGGAAACCGGGGCAACCGGAGAAAAACCACGAGGTCACGGGGAGAACTCAATACGGGCTGCACTCGTAGTCAGGATCGAACCTGGGTCTCTGGCGCTGTAAGGCAGCAACTCTACCACTGCGCCATCATGCCAGCCCAGAGGTGCCCACTGATCCTGTCTGGCGGCCAGCTAATTAGTGTTCTAGCCTCAGTTAAAGAATTAAATAAGCAGGGTGAACCTAAAAACTAAGAGCAGAGGCTCCTGAGCTCCTTATGCCCATCTCTGCCATTCAATAAAAACATGGCTTGTCTCCACCATCCGACCTGCTCCCCACAGCCCTTGCCCACCTCTGCATGATATCAATCATCTACATACCTATCAGAGGTTTCCCAGCCATTGTCTATTAGCTTTATTAAAGCTTGATTCTTCTTTATCCTGAAAAATAAATTGTTAATGGTTAACATATCGCAAAATTTCAAACAGGGCATCGAACCAAGATTCTTATCCGTCAATAACAGTGAAGCCCAAGAACGAGCTAACCTGTGAGAGCTAACCCCAATAAAGAGCTAAATGGCCTCCTCCTGTTTCTGTTTCTGATGTTCTGAAGTTAGGAAACACTTCAAAGTTGCAGAAAACTCAATTTCTCTCACCCAATTTTCTGAATTGGAGGACATTAGTTATGGGGAGAGGTTGGATAGGCTGGGCTTATTTTCCCTGGAACAAAAATATCTGAGAGACATCGAAAGGGTAGACAGTCAAAATCATTTTCACAATTTGGAGGTATCAAAAACAAGAGGGCACAGGTTTAAGGTGAGAGGAAGAAATTTTAAAGGGAGTGCAGAGAGATACATTTTTCCTACACGGAGAGTTGTTGATATCTGGAACATATTGCCAGAGGAAGAGGTGGAATCAGACTCACCACGGTGCTGCTTCTTCCTGCCTACAGGCAGCAATTGAAGAGCGCACCCCCGGAGGTGAGGTCTGGACAGAGCTGGTCGGGGGGGGCAGAGGAATAACTCCAGGACTGTTTGGAGTCAGTAGACTGGGCAATGTTCAGGGACTCGGCAACGGACCTGAACGAATACACCACAGTCGTTAGAGACTTCATAAAGAAATGTGTGGAGGACCGCATCCCTCCAAAAACTTTCCGAGTGTTTCCCAATCAGAAGCCTTGGATGAACTCTGAGATCCGCACTTCTGAAGGCCAGACACCGGGCATTCATGTCTGATGATACAGTGGTCTACAAGAAGTCCAGATACCACCTTGGTAAGGCCATCAAAAAGGCCAAAAGGGACTTCTGCTCCAAGCTGGAGGATGAGACAGATGTTCGGCAGCTGTGGCAGGGCCTTAATGCAATCACCTCCTACAATGCGAAATCAGGAGGTAGCTCGGATGTCGGCGAAACATCACTCCCTGACAAGCTCAATGAGTTTTATGCACGCTTTGATACGGAGAACACTGATGTGCCTTCTCGAGCCCCCATTCGCTGTGATGGTATTTCAGTCTCAGTCACATAGGCCGACGTCAGAAAATCCTTTAGAGGGGTGAACCCTCGAAAGGCACCTGGACCTGATGGTATACCAGGTCGTGTTCTGAAAACCTGTGCGAACAGGGTCTCTGCACATCCTTCTGCAATTGGATCCTCAACCTCCTCATTCAAAGACCACAGACTGTTTGTATTGCTGGAAATGTGTCAGCCTCGATAACAATCAGCACGGGAGCACCTCAAGGTTGCAAGCGCAGCCCACTGCTGTACTCACGACTGCGTAGCCGGTCATAGTGCGAACTCCATAGAAACATAGAAATTAGGTGCAGGAGCAGGCCATTCGGCCCTTCGAGCCTGCACCGCCATTCAATATGATCATGGCTGATCATCCAACTCAATATCCTGTACCTGCCTTCTCTCCATACCCTCTGATCCCTTCAGCCACAAGGGCCACATCTAACTCCCTCTTAAATATGGCCAACGAACTGGCCTCAACTACCTTCTGTGGCAGAGAATTCCACAGATTCACCACTCTCTGTGTAAAAAACGATTTTCTCATCTCGGTCCTAAAAGACTTCCCCCTTATCCTTAAACTGTGACCCCTTGTCCTGGACTTCCCCAACATCGGGAACAATCTTCCTGCATCTAGCCTGTCCAACCGCCTAAGAATTTTGTAAGTCTCTATGAGATCACCCCTCAATCTTCTAAATTCCAGCGAGTACAAGCCGAGTCTATCCAGTCTTTCTTCATATGGAAGTCGTGCCATCCCAGGAATCAGTCTGGTGAACCTTCTCTGTACTCCCTCTATGGCAAGAATGTCTTTCCTCAGATTAGGAGACCAAAACTGTACGGTAGCCGTAGGTAGTTTTAGTTAATCTCCTTTGCTGACCGGGCATTTTCATTGGCTCATTGGGAAAAAAAACGTAAACACGAGTTTTCAGAACCAAGGAAAACCGACCGGTAAAGTTAAATGCCCGCCGAACTTCATAGCTGAGTATCTCTGGCTTATTAAATGTTGTCTGGCTTCTTAAAAGTGTATCCACTCCTTCTCCCCCCTTCTCCCCTCCCCCGCTCTTTTAAAGGACTTACCGTACACTGTGCTAGCAGTCTTTAACCTTCCTGTTCATCGCGGTGTGTCTGTCTGTTTCACCTTGGCTTTGCACCGTGTGAACTTCAGACAGCGCTGCCCCGCTTTCCCTGCCCCCCCCGCCGTGTGTGTGTGTGTGTGTGTGTGTGTGTGTGTGTGTGTGTGTGTGTGTGTGTGTGTGTGTGTGTGTGTGTGTGTGTGTGTGTGTGTGTGTGTGCGTGCGTGCGTGCGTGCGTGCACGTGTTCTGCTCCGACAGTCGCCGTTGCAGTTCAGGTTTTTTCAGACGAGTGCCGCGAGCTTGAAGGTCGCAGGCAGTCCGCTGAAAAGTCGCCTAAATTGGACAGGCCCGAAGGGTCATGGAGCTGAGGTACAGATCACCCGTAATCAGACATAGTGATAAAATAGGTCCTATGAGTGGCCAAGCCCCGATCTGGACCTTCTGGCCAAATAGTTTCCTGAATGGTCAGCTTGCCATACCTCCACGAGAGGTGTACAAGCCAAAAGGAAAACCAATTTTTTTTTTGGCCCAGGAGACGCTGGAGCAAGAGGAGGAGTCTCCGGGTGGTGAGTTTAAAAACCGAACGCGGGCTTTGTTTTCACAGAGGCCCAGGAGACGTTGGAGCAAGAGGAGGAGGAACCCAAATCTGTAACGTTCCACGCAAGTGATCTGGTGAAAGCCGCTGATTGGTGGAAGCAGCTGATTGGGTGCAACCCCTGGTTTGCATTAAAGGTAAAGTGAGTAAAAGGTAAAGTGAGTTAAAGGAAAAGTGAGCTAAAGGGTTCAGTGAGCAAAGGTTACAGTGCTTTTTAGTAAAGGTTAGTTTAAAGGATTAAGATTTTTATAGTGTGAGTTGATTTAATTTGGGGGCAAGCCATGTCATTTGAGATCGGCCCCATGGTTTGCTCATCCTGCAACATGTGGGAGATCATGGATATGGTCGGTGTCCCTGGTGACTACGTTTGTAGGAAGTGTGTCCAGCTGCAGCTCCTGACAGACCACATTGAACGATTGGAGCTGCGGTTGGATTCATACTGGAGCATCCACGATGCTGAGAAGCTCGTGAATAGCACGTACAGTGAGTTGGTCACACCACAGGTTAAGCGGCCAGAAAGGGAACGGGTGGCCATTAGCCAGCGTAGCAGTAGGCAGGTGGTGCAGGAGTCCCCTGCTGTCATCTCCCTCCTAAACAGATATACCATTTTGGATACTGTTGGGGGAGATGGCTCATAAGGGGAAGCCAAGTTCATGGCACCATTGGTGGTTCTGCGGCACAGGAGGCAAGAAAGAAGTGGAAGGGCTATTGTAATAGGGGATTCAATTGTAAGGGGAATAGATAGGCGTTTCTGCGGCCACAAACAAGACTCCAGGATGGTATGTTGCCTCCCTGGTGCAAGGGTCAGGGATGTCACTGAACAGCTGCAGAACATTCTGGAGGGGGAGGGTGAACAGCCAGCTGTCGTGGTGCACATTGGCACCAACGATATAGGTAAAAAACGGGATGAGGTCCTACAAGGCGAATTTAGGGAGCTAGGAGATAAACTTAAAAGTAGGACCTCAAAGGTAATAATCTCTGGACTCCTACCGGTGCCATGTGCTATTCAGAGTAGAAATAGGAGGATATTGCAGATGAATACGTGGCTTGAAAAATGGTGCAAGGTGAAGGGATTCAAATTTCTCGGGCATTGGAACCAGTTCTGGGGGAGGTGGGACCAGTACAAACAGGACGGTCTGCACCTGGGCTTGAAGGGAACCAATGTCCTTGGGGGAGTGTTTGCTAGTGCTGTCAGGGAGGATTTAAACTAATGTGGCAGGGGGATGGGAGCATGAGCAGAGAGACAGAGGGATGTAAAATAAGGGTAGAAACAATAGGTAGCAAGGTGAAAAGTAAACGTGGCAGGCAGAAAAAGCCAGGGCAAAAATCAAAAAGGGCCACTTTTCAACATAATTGTATAAGGGGCAAGAGTGTTGTAAAAACAAGCTTGAAGGCTTTGTGTCTCAATGCAAGGAGCATTCGTAATAAGGTGGATGAGTTGAATGTGCAGATAGTTATCAATTAATATGATATAGTTGGGATCACGGAGACATAGCTCCAGGGTGACCAAGGCTGGGAGCTGAACATCCAGGGATATTCAATATTCAGGAGGGATAGACAGAAAGGAAAAGGAGGTGGAGTAGCATTGCTGGTTAGAGAGGAGATTAACGCAATAGAAAGGAAGGACATTAGCTTGGAGGATGTGGAATCGATATGGGTAGAGCTGCGAAACACTAAGGGGCAGAAAACGCTAGTGAGAGTTGTGCACAGGCCACCTAACAGTAGTAGTGGAGTTGGGGATGGCATCAAACAGGAAATTAGAAATGCGTGCAAGAAGGGTAAAACAGTTATAATGGGTGACTTCAATCTACATATAGATTGGGTGAATCAAATTGGGGGGGTGCTGAGGAAGAGGATTTCTTGGAATGTATGCGGGATAGTTTTCTAAACCAACATGTAGAGGAACCAACGAGAGAGCAGGCTATTCTAGACTGGGTACTGAGTAATGAGGAAGGGTTAGTTAGCAGTCTTGTTGTGCGTGGCCCCTTGGGCAAGAGTGACCATAATATGGTTGAGTTCTTCATTAGGATGGAGAGTGACATTGTTAATTCAGAAACAAGGGTTCTGAACTTAAAGAAAGGTAACTTTGAGGGTATGAGACGTGAATTGGCCAAGATAGACTGGCAAGTGATTCTTAAAGGGTTGACGGTGGATATGCAATGGAAGGCATTTGAAGACTGCATGGATGAACTACAACAATTGTTCATCCCAGTTTGGCAAAAGAATAAATCAGGGCAGGTATTGCATCCATGGATAACAAGGGAAATCAGGGATAGTATAAAAACAAAAGATGAATCATACAAATTAGCCAGAAAAAGCAGCCTACCAGGGGACTGGGAGAAATTCAGTTCAGCAGAGGAGGACAAAGGGCTTAATTAGGAAAGGGAAAATAGATTATGAAAGAAAACTGGCAGGGAACATAAAAACTGACTGCAAAAGTTTTTATAGATATGTGAAGAAAAAGAAATTAGTTAAAACAAATGTAGGTCCCTTGCAGTCAGAAACGGGTGAATTGATCATGGGGAACAAGGACATGGCAGACCAATTGAATAACTACTTTGGTTCTGTCTTCACAAAGGAAGACATAAATAATCTGCCGGAAATAGCAGGGGACCGGGGGTCAAATGAGATGGAGGAACTGAGTGAAATGCAGGTTAGCCGGGAAGTGGTGTTAGGTAAATTGAATGGATTAAAGGCCGATAAATCCCGAGGGCCAGATAAGCTGCATCCCAGAGTACTTAAGGAAGTAGCCCCAGAAATAGTGGATGCATTAGTGATAATTTTTAAAAATTCTTTAGATTCTGGAGTAGTTCCTGAGGATTGGAGGGTAGCTAATGTAACCCCACTTTTTAAAAAGGGAGGGAGAGAGAAAACGGGGAATTACAGACCAATTAGTCTAACATCGGTAGTGGGGAAAATGCTAGAGTCAGTTATTAAAGATGGGATAGCAGCACATTTGGAAAGCGGTGAAATCATTGGACAAAGTCAGCATGGATTTATGAAAGGTAAATCATGTCTGACGAATCTTATAGACATTTTTGAGGATGTAACTAGTAGAGTGGATAAGGGAGAACCTGTGGATGTGTTATATCTGGACTTTCAGAAGGCTTTCGACAAGGTCCCACATAAGAGATTAGCATACAAACTTAAAGCACACGGTATTGGGGTTCAGTATTGATGTGGATAGAGAACTGGCTGGCAGACAGGAAGCAAAGAGTAGGAGTAAACGGGTCATTTTCAGAATGGCAGACAGTGACTAGTGGGGTACCACAAGGCTCAGTGCTGGGACCCCAGCTATTTACAATATATATTAATGATCTGGATGAGGGAATTGAATGCAACATCTCCAAGCTTGCAGATGGCACAAAGCTGGGGGGGCAGTGTTAGCTGTGAGGAGGATGGTAGGAGGCTGCAAGGTGACTTGGATAGGTTGGGTGAGTGGGCAAATGCATGGCAGATGCAGTATAATGTGGATAAATGTGAGGTTATCCACTTTGGCGGCAAAAACAGGAGGGTAGATTATTATCTGAATGGTGGCCGATTAGGAAAAGGGGAGATGCAACGAGACCTGGGTGTCATGGTACACCAGTCATTGAAAGTAGGCATGCAGCAGGCTGTGAAGAAAGCGAATGGTATGTTGGCATTCATAGCAAAAGGATTTGAGTACAAGAGCAGGGAGGTTCTACTGCAGTTGTACAGGGTCTTGGTGAGGTCACACCTGGAGTATTGCGTACAG
This sequence comes from Okamejei kenojei, assembly GCA_035221665.1. Taxonomy (NCBI): domain Eukaryota; kingdom Metazoa; phylum Chordata; class Chondrichthyes; order Rajiformes; family Rajidae; genus Okamejei; species Okamejei kenojei. The sequence continues at coordinate 15,335,249 of CM069147.1, forward strand.
TTTTGGTCTCCTAATCTGAGGAAAGACATTCTTGCCATAGAGGGAGTACAGAGAAGGTTCACCAGACTGATTCCTGGGATGGCAGGACTTCCATATGAAGAAAGACTGGATAGACTCAGCTTGTACTCGCTGGAATTTAGGAGATTGAGGGGGATCTTATAGAGGCTTACAAAATTCTTAAGGGGTTGGACAGGCTAGATGCAGGAAGATTGTTCCCGATGTTGGGGAACTCCAGAACAAGGGGTCACAGTTTAAGGATAAGGGGGAAGTCTTTTAGGACCGAGATGACAAGATCTTTTTTCACACAGAGAGTGGTGAGTCTGTGGAATTCTCTGCCACAGAAGGTAGTTGAGGCCAGTTCATTGGCTATATTTAAGAGGGAGTTAGATGTGGCCCTTGTGGCTAAAGGGATCAGGGGGTATGGAGAGAAGGCAGGTACAGGATACTGAGTTGGATGATCAGCCATGATCACATTGAATGGCGGTGCAGGCTCGAAGGGCCAAATGGCCTACTCCTGCACCTATTTTTTATGATTCTATGAAATGTCAAGATTCAAAGAGTTCTGATGATTGAGCACAAAGTAAATGCTACACACAGACGACTGCTGTGATGGATCAGCTGACAGACCACATCAAGGCACTGGCAGCTGTGAATCGGAATCATGCTTCGCTAGAAAGGTGGCGTCAGGGTAACAAGAGCTCAAGTGATTTCATTTCTCTGTTCTTTTACACCACATAGCTTCCAACAACCACCAATTGAACCTCAAACGCCCCAGGTATAGGATAACGCTGAAACACCACAGTTCACTAGCTGGCGTGCATAAAATATGTTCCACCATTACCCAAGGGCAGCTTGAAGAGAAAGCCCTTGCAATGGGCCACACGTCCCAGCCAAGTCACATCTCCTTTATGTGTAGTGTGTGTGCTTGAAATCTCTTGGAAATGAATCAATACTAATATGAGAAGCCTATGGCCAAGTAACGGGGATTATGCATTTACCAAATCAGTTGCCTTCTTGAGTGTTCTGCTCATCTGGGAATAGGATACACCTGCTTTTATATGACTTGCACAAAGCTGTTTTGATAAACCACCATTTTGAGCATCAAATAGTATCACTTTTCTGTTAATATTAAATGGGGTCCCAAGGTGAACCAGCGATTATTTCGATTCTTGGCCAACGTGCAACATAGACAATACTGGAGTGAGCACCTTTTGCCCATTGACACCGATCAAGAGAGAAACAGAACAGGCTATTGATCCAATATTACACATTTTACACCATCACCCAAAATCAAAATTGCTCTTATTGAGAGTTTCAAGCAAGACCAAATTCTGATTCCCCACCTCCATAAATTATCAGGGAATGTAGCTTTATATCGCTTCCGGTTAAAATAATTGGCATGTAATGCCAGCAAAAGCAGGAGGTTATTGATCTCCATTAATCAATGACATTTACTAAAGTCGGTCAAATGTTGAACCAGTTTATTTAAGCAGTATTCCACAACCATGTGTTGCCAGGAAGACAGTGGGTAAGGAAGTGTAAAAGCAAAAAAAAAAAAAAAAAAAATCAGATTCATCATATAAACACAAAACACTGGAAATAGTTCACAGATTAGCCAGCATCTCTGGAGATTAAAACAGAGTCAAGGTTTCACATTAGTTTCATTGGAACAGTCCCATAGAAGGTCAACAGATGCTGCCTGACCGGCTGAATATTTCCAGCCGTTCTTTTTGTTTTATACCGGGCGAGTGTCTTGCTCTGGGTGTCTGATTCAAATCAACTTCAGTTTAAAAGTTCATGTGATAGGAGCAGAATTAGGCCATTCGGCCCATCGAGTCTACTGTGCCAATCAATCATGGCTGATCAATCTTTCTCTCTTAACCCAAGTCTCCTGCCTTCTCCCCACAACCCCTGACACCCATACATATCAAAAGTCTAATTTATCTGTTGATCATTTAACATTCCCAAAGTGAAATTAGTTTGGACCCGGTTTCAATGGGTGCAGATCCACAGAAAATAATATAATTTGAACCCAGCCGCAATTGAGACCTGCGCATTGAAGCCACAGAGAAAGTTTTGTGTCAAATGGAAAGGTCACTTCCTGAACTTAAACTGACATCTTGTAAGAGTTTGTGGCTCCTGGTTGTAGTGTTGACGTGGTGAGATTGAGGTGGATACATGTCACATTACCCAGGCTCCCATGTTACCCTTGTTTTCCTGTTCTGTATTTGATTTGTATAGCAAGTTATGAGGTAGAGGGAGGGTCTAATCAAAATACTCCAGGGATCGTATGAGCACCACATTCGCTCTCGCTTGCCATTTCTGCCTGTGTATGCGCATGGTCAAGTTAAACCCAACCTAATTGTACGCTCTTTGGCATCACTGGAACAAACTGAAATTGTAGGGGGGGACCAGTTAGGCACCAGAACCTAGTTGTGTTCATTTTTGTTAGATTTAAATACTTTCCAGCAGTTGCTTACATTAAGACCATAGACCAGAAGACATAGGAGCAGAGGTAGACCATTCAGCCCATCGAATCTGCTCCACCGTTCAAACATGGGTGATCTATTACCCCTGGACAACCAAGAATAGCCAAATATATAGTTTATTAACGATGGTCTAAAATATCAATCAGAAAAAAAGCATTCAGTTCTGACCTAACTTCTGCAATGTTCGGCTGGGTTTGGACACATTTCATGACAAGATTAACAGCATCAGCACCATGTATCCACTGTTCTTCGAACCTGAAACAGAAACCAGGATCAACACAGCTAGCATCCGCATTTCAACTTATTACAAATCTTGTTGGGAGCAAGAATCGAGGGCTTTCAATATTCCAGTCTTGAAATATTGAATGTGCTGGTGCCTAAAAGAGGGAAAAGGGTCAAATGAATTGGCTGGATAACTCCCATGATGGAGTCAAAGATATCTGGTCACAAAGTGTGCAGCCAGGAATTTGGTATGTGAGGGACTAGGTGCACTAATATGGATCTTGGAGAGTCTGCCGCTGACTGCTTCAGTGATGGATCTATCATTGCAAAGTTCACTGATGTCCGAAGCCGTGGTCCATTCTAAATCATAGTCCCGCTTCTCCCTGTACTGTCCGTACTGTGGCTCAATAAAATAACACGCTGTACAGGACTGGAGCTAGATTCAGACAACTGAGGCTGGGTCAATTAAGATTGTTGGCTGAGGCCTTATCAGCAAGAGGGGGGTGTTGGGAAGAGCAGTGTTGGGAGGCTGGAAACTTGATCAGCCGGGGCAGCCACCGGAGTTTGTGGTAGAAAGAGCGCAAATAAGGAAGACCGCTAACACTCCTCCTTCCCTCAAGGCAACAACGCACTTACCTCACTGTTAGTGTTTTAGGAGAATAATTCAGTGCCACAAAAAGGTTTTCTACGGCAGAGAGAGATATCCCATTTTTCTGCAGACTGGAAAACAAACAGTAACGTTCTAAATTCTGCACTCAACATGAGGGGGAGCATAATAATCTGTTTCACAGCACTTTTATACATCCTACACTAAGCTATTACCAAGCTGTAACCATGGCATGTTCCTGAAACTTAACCATGTGCCATGAACCTTTATTTGGATGGATGTAACACTGTTTTGCAATCTGCATTGAGTGTACCAGCTCTGAAATTCCATCAGATTCCCGTCAAATACCGTGTATGAAGGCCCTGCAAATGCTGGTTTACACTGAAGATAGACACAAAATGCTGGAGTAACTCCGTGAGCAGGCAGCATCTCTGGAGAGAAGGAATGGGTGATGTTTGAAAGTCTGAAGGAGGGTCTTGAAACATCTTCTTCCATCCAGTCTCGCTGTGTTACTCCAGCATTTTGTGTCCCTTCAAATACTCCTGTACAGAAGCAGCAGAAAGCATGGCATTATTGGCTAATGATAGTTGACTATCTTGTGTCCTCACGATTTCTCCCGGTTTCTAAATGGAGCCACATTAGGTTTAGGTTTATTATTGTCACACAGCAGGAAAACTGCAGGTCACGTAAAAAAAAAAAAGAGAGAACATTTCTGATCAATGATTTGTTATTATGTCAGGATCTGATGCAAAGTCATCAATCTCTCTGTTAACTCTCTTGACAGACATTAACTCTATTTGTCTCTCCACAGATCCAGACAACTATTTCCAGCAATTTCCGTTTTTGTTGCAGTCGGAACTTGCATTGATTAGCAACCAGAATTGTGTGGATTACTTGTGTTTGCACTTTGAACTTAAATCAATCTCTACTTAATAATAAGATTTAGCCTGACAAACAGAAATCGCGGCACTTACCATGCCGATATTGGCACCATCAGCATTGTTAACATATGCACTACACTAATTTTGCAGGAAAATGGCAGAGAAACGGTCAGTGTTCACAAACCTGACAGCAACGTCATGCAAGTGCAGAAATCTGGAAGTTGCTGTCAATGACTCGAGGACATGTCACAGGATGCAACAAAACAATGGACGCCTTTCACAGTTCAAGAACCGAAAGATGAATCTGCAATAATCGTCCAACAATTACATTACAAACTCGCTGGAGATTACCTGCACAAGGGAAGTATTAGTTTTAAATATTCTTTAATTTTTTTTCCAAGGATTTTAAAATGTCTAATGACTTGTTAATTTGTAGTTAAATGTTTAGAGGGTTTTGAAGTGTTTATTTTTTTTAAAGTTTGTTCATTCTAATTGATTAATGGTTCAACGGAGTGTTTATTGTCACGCAGGCTGAAATTATTTTATTACATAAGGTCTGGAACAGTATTCTCGATTAGCAAGTGTACAGAAATAGTTGACAGAGCGCGTTTAGACGCCATTTTCATTTGTGGTGCCGTTTTCTGATATGATTTTCTGAACTGATATGATTGAGTCCTTGCAGTTTGTACTGTGCTACGTGGAATGGCACTCACTCGAGTTCCTCCAAGTGTCTGAGATTGCCCATGACCTCCACTAAGCTTCTCATGTCTTCGTCCCCCATTGCGTTGCTGGTGAGCCTGTGATTAAAAAGTAAAAGTTCATAAGGTCACATGGGACCATTCGGCCCATCAATTTCTGGCCCGCCCATTCAGCTTCATTTTGCCTTGTGTGTAAGACACACTTTCATTATTCTCTCCACCAGCTACAAAGGTAACTTACAAATGGAAGCAACGATACCTTTGCTGCAACTGTGCAAACTCATATATATTAATAGCAATGTAATAATATGGTGCCCACCACAGGAAGTCACACTTCTTGCAAAGAGCACAGGTTCAATTGCACTGTCTAGAAAACTGCACACAATACTCCAGGTGTGGTCTCACTAGGGCTCTGTACAACTGCAGAAGGACCTCTTTGCTCCTTCTGATAATTCACCCGAGGAGGCTTAATAAACATATTACTGGAACAATATAAATGACAGCTGGTGTTGTTAAAAGAAACTCTTGAGAATGGTGGTAAAGATATACTGTGATGATCATTCAACCGTAACCAGGAACTAAAGATCTTCCTCTACTCGGTCCGCAATAACCAACCCGACCTCCCGGTGGCTCAGCACTTCAACTCCCCCTCCCATTCCACATCCGACCTCTCGGTCCTGGGCCTCCTCCACGGCCAGAGTGAGCAACACCGCAAGCTGGAGGAACAGCACCTCATATTCCGCTTGGGGAGTCTGCATCCTTTGGGCTTGAATATTGAATTTTCTCAATTCTGTTAACCCTTGCTGTCTCCTCCCCTTCCCACCTCTCCCTCAGCCCTCGGGCCCTGGCATTCCCTCTATCTCTATCTCCCTCCCCCACCCCAGTCGCACCAGCTTCTCATTTTCACACCACAAACAGCTTACAATGGCTTGTTCCCTTTATCACCAATACTTTTTTGCATATCTTTCACTCATTGTTCCTTATCTCTCCACATGACCGTCTATATCTCTCGTTTCCCTGATCCCTGACCAGTCTGAAGAAGGGTCTCGACCCGAAACGTCGCCTATCTCCTTTGCTCCTTAGATGCTGCTGCACCCGCTGAGTTTCTCCAGCTTTTTGTGTACCCTCGATTCTCCAGCATCTGCAGTTCCTTCTTTAAATCTTCCTCTACTCATTTGTTTTCTGCATAACCACCAGGTGGCGCTATACGATGGCAGGCTCGCCAACAGTCTGTCTTGTCCCTATCTTCTCTTGCTTTTAGTCTCTTGTCAAATGTATGTTTTAGAGTATCTTTAGTTTTGTACTATGTGGGGGGGTTGTGGGAAACTTTTTTAATCTCTTTCCTCAACGGAGATGCGACTTTTTCCGTGTCGTATCTCAGTCTGCACTGTGGCCTAACATCGTGGAGCTGGCGGCCTCTTAGGATCGGCCTTAGGAGCTCCAACGTGGGAGCCTGCGGACTTAACATCGTGGAACTCTCGGTGCCTTGGTTTGGGACCAACTTTGGGAGCTTCAACCGCCCCGATCGCGGGAGCTTCGATCGCCGGCTGCGCGGGTTTCGATTGCTCTGACAGCGGATGGTTCGATTGCTCTGACAGCGGGAGAAAAGGAGGGAAGAAGATAAGACTCTATTGCCTTCTATCACAGTGCGCTGTGGTGGATGTTTATGTAAAATTTTATGTAGTTGAGTGTCTTGTTGCTTTTTCTTGGTATGACTGAAAATGGCAAATCAAATTCTTTGTATGTTCTACTTATATACTTGGCTAATAAATTTGCTTGTAATCGACCTACCAGCAAGTGGTGATCTGCAAGTGGGAGCCTGTGAGAGACTTTGCAGTTCTCACTTGACTTTTTTTTAATGTTGCATTGCCTTGGCAACGTGAGATGGTCTGGGCTGCTTCTACTACGCTATGCAATTTATTGCAGTCTTGAATGGAGCTGTTCCCAAACCATGCTGTAATGCAGCCTGATAAAATCCTTTCTACAGTGCGTAACTGATCTAATTAGACAGCATACAAAACTGTACCTCAGTACATATGTGCCATGATCATATTGAATGGCAGTGTTGGCTCGAAGGGCCGAATGGGCTACTCCAGCACATACTATCTACGTAACAATAATAAACCTAAACCTGACAGATTTGTATGGACAGTCATCAAAATATTTGGGTTTGCTCTCCTTTGGAGACTGCTCTCTTCGAATAAGGAGAATCGAGTTCACTCAAAATTATATATTGCAGAACAATTAGGATAAGATCTCAGGAGAAGAAGTACTCACTTTAGCTCTGTCAAATGGGTGCACCGTTCAGCAATGGAGAATAATTTCAACAGGTCTTTCCCTTTCAAGTTGCATTCCTTCACGCTATACAAAGATGGCAACAGAGAAAAATAGTTGAAAATCAACAAACTGCAGATGCTGAAAACTGGAAATATGAGCATAATGTGCTGGAAACACACAGCAAGTCAAGAAACGTCTGTGGAAAGAACAACTTAATTTTCTCAATTCTGTTAATCCTTGCTGTCTCCTCCCCTTCCCACCTCTCCCTCAGCCCTCGGGCCCTGGCATTCCCTCTCTCTCTATCTCTCCCCCACCCTAGTCGCACTAGCTTCTCATTTTCACACCGCAAACAGCTTACAATGACTTGTTCCCCTTATCATCGATACTTTTTTGCCTATCTTTCATTCATTGTTCTTTATCTCTCCACATCACCGTCTATATCTCTCGTTTCCCTGATCCCTGACCAGTCTGAAGAAGGGTCTCGACCCGAAACGTCGCCCATTTCCTTCGCTCCTTAGATGCTGCTGCACCCGCTGAGTTTCTCCAGCCTTTTGTGTACCAACAGAACAAACATTTCAGGTCAATAACTTTTCTTCAACCAGAAATGTCTGTTGTTCGTTTTGCTTCACAGAAAATTAGTTCACATCCTGGCAATGCTCTCGTCTCACTACTATCATCGAGAAGAAGGTACAGGAGCCCAAGACACATAACCTGCCCGTTTCAAGAATAGCTCCTTCTCATCAACCATCACTGACTGCACACCCCTAACCACAACCCTACCTCAACAACAAACTGCAACAAGCCTTTTTATACGTTGCACAACATACTTCGCCTTGCATTATTATGGTCTGGTTACCCAACAGAATGGATAATTTATTCTATTATTGTTGATTCTATATTTATTTGTTGTGTCGTTGGGCTGCTGCAAAAAATAAAATTGTTCTGTTCCAGTGGTGGTTAAAGACTCTTCTCTCTTCAACTCTTTGTAGGAGTTTCATACTACAGATTTGTAACTGGGAATCGTTAGGAAGCAAATTAAGCAGAATGAAGAACTGTAATAAACAACCAATGGGGATGGATGGAAGGAAGAAGAGTTAAAACCAACATGACAAATGGAAATTCATGTGCCATAGGCAAAATTAATAAACACATATAGATGGATATGTATTCTCTGGAGTTTAGAAGGATGAGGGGGGGATCTTATAGAAACATATAATATTATATAGTCTTACAATAAAGGGGAGGTCATTTAAGACTGAGGTGAGAAAAAACTTTTTCACCCAGAGAGTTGTGAATTTATGGAATTCCATGCCACAGAGGGCAGTAGAGGCCAAGTCACTGGATGGATTTAAGAGAGAGTTAGATAGAGCTCTAGGGGCCAGTGGAGTCAAGGGATATGGGGAGAAGGCAGGCACAGGTTATTGATAGCGGACGATCAGCCATGATCACAGTGAATGGCGGTGCTGGCTCGAAGGGCCGAAGGGCCGAATGGCCTCCTCCTGCACCTATTTTCTATGTTTCTATGATATAGTGAAATGACTAATAGCTGATATTTTCCCTTATGGAAACATTGCCCCTACTGATGGAAATAAGTAAGGAAACTACTTCATATTAATCATAAAAATCAGTAGATGAATTGGAATGAAATGTAACTTTCCAGATATAAAGTACTATAATTATTAAAACATATCTGACAGTTCCTGTGGGCGTATTTTCCCCCGTGGAAAGGATTCACAACCTCTGGAGGACTGTAACAACCTTGTGACCTTTGGTGGTGTAATTTCGCAATTGTTTTTTTAGAAATTGCCCAGTTTCAACCCAATAAATATGATCTCTTGTTATGAATGTGTAGCCTAGCCGACATATTGGGTCTGTGACAATGAATAATTGTGGGCGGCTGTGAGAGTTGACATTTCCAGCGTCGTTATACAACAGCAAGCTGACGTTAAGGTGGAAAACTTAATAAACAATATACTCACTCACCTGCACACCTTCTTTTCGCATCTCGTTGCAAATTTTATAAAAGATCTTCCATTTAACGCCAAGCTACAGAAGCAAATGAAGATAAGAAATAAATGTCATTCACATTAGTAATTTTTACCATGTTATTTAAAGTCAAGCAGGTACAGCCAAGATCCAACAATTGCCTGCTCAGTCTTTTATACAGTTATATTAACACTAAATGGCAGGTTGTGGATGGAATTCTAACTCACTCTCTGCAGCCTCACAATTTATATCGTTTAGTTTAGGGATAAAGCGTCTAAACATGCCCTTCAGCCCACCTAGCTATTTGAGAGTTGCTAAGTGGGTGTCTAGGAAACCATAATAAAGCACAGCTCATGATAGGAGACATGTTTCCGGGGAAGATTTTTTTCCCCGCAGATTTCAATTGTGCCAACACTTACGGGAGAGTCTAGAACTAGAGGTCATAGCCTCAGAATTAAAGGACGTTCTTCTGGGGAGGAGGAGTCGTTTCTTTAGTCAGAGGGCGGTGAATATGTGGAATTCTTTGCCACAGTAAGCTGTAGAGGCCTTATGTCAGTGGATATTTCTAAAGCAGAAATAGACAGATTCTGGATTAGTATGGGTGTCTGAGGTTATGGGGAGAAGGCAGGAGAATGGGGTTAGGAGGAAGAGATATATCAGCCATGATTAAATGACAGAGTAGACTTGATAGGCTGAATGGCCAAATTCTGCTCCTATTGCTTATGACCTTGTAAAAAAAAAAAAAACCTGCTTTTGCTCCTTATCGATACTAAGTAACCTGCTGTATATATCCAGGATTTTCAGTTTTAATCCGTGCTTTCCAACCTTCCCACTATAGGACTGAGGATGACTAACCTCTGCTCCAGCTCTGTGGGTTCTGAGGGGGGCAATGAGACCAATATGGGAATCGCAAACTCTTACACAGAAGTGAAGGAGATTGTCAATGGGTGGGTGGGTGGGTAGTTTGTGGTGGCGTACACTCCTCCCACTGCTTACAATGGGTCTCCAGGTGCTATTACTCCACTTTGAACAGTCATGGTCCAGAGATTTTCACAAGCCAGTGAGGAACGTTGCAATTTTTCCAAAGATGTTGTGAGCTTTGAACATTTTCCTCTGACTATCTGTTAATATCTGCCTATGGCTGAGCTTGGAAACAGCAACGGTGTCGCCATAGGTAGGGTTAAGAATGTGGTTAGATGTGTTGCCATTGCCGTGGTATTGGGAAAGTAGTTTTGTTTTCTTTATGAATCTAAAAAGATTCAACTCACAACCTCAGGATCATGCTACATTTGGTTAGGTCACTACTAATCAATCTATGAGGCAGCAGTATAGTTACTGCCCTAAAGAGCCAGATATTCAGGGTTGATACTGACTAGGGATGCTGCCTGTACTGAGTTTGTACGTTCCCTCTGTGACCATGTGGGTTTTCTCCGGGTGCTCCAGTTTCCTCCCACACTCCACAGACATGCAGGTTTGTAGGTTAATTGGCTTTGGTAAAATCATAACATTGTCCCAAGTATGCAGGACAGTGTTAGTGTTTGAGGAGATTGCTGATCGGCACGCACTTGATGGGCCAAAGGGCCTGTTTCCGCACTGTAATTTAATCGATGTTCCTTGTGACAGAATGTAGATAATCCAAATATTAACTCAATGAATGGAATTCATACTTCAAATTGTTCGTGAAAAGAAATGTGCATTTTAATAATCAAATAAATTATTTGATTGTCTGTAGCATAAGCTCCACCTTGAAAACAAATTGCTTGCTGTGTTTAATCCAGCAAACCCAATGCCAGCAGGGAAATTTAATGAGTAGGAATAGGAAATACAAACTGCTCTTCACCGAGCAAAGCTACTGACCCAATTCACCCCCACAAACGATCAGAATTTCCACATATGAAAGAAATAAGTGATCTGTCAAGGACATTTTGGCTTGTTCTACAAGAGCAAGAATATGGACTCTTTCATATGCTAGAATGGGAGGAGGGTGAAGGACTTGCCTTTGGATTTCCTTTAAGCAAACAAGGTCACAGTTGTAGCAAAAACGTTATTTAAATGGATCAAACTTTCTAAAACTGTGACAAAGCTGAATAGTTTCACAAATCCATTACAGAAGCAGACCACAACAACATGTCTTCACAATCATTGCATCCGTCGTCAACATTTGATTCTTTCATTTTAGACATTCTTCCAATGTGAGCGTCACTTTAGTGAACGACAAACAGTTCTCTGGTGAAGTCGTTTGAACACTTGAAGATTTTGTCGCAACTTAATCTTTTCAGAGCGTGTAACCTGCCTCTGGACCAATTTCGATGCAACACATTTCCTTTTACAGATGCATCAAAGCCTGCTTTAGACAAGGAGCTATACAGAACTGAAACAGACCCTTTGGCCCACCACGACTTGGAGCTCTTCTACCGTCGCCTCCGCCTCACAGCGTTCTTCCACGGGAAGAAGCCCTCGCCCCCCACTGATGATCCCTTTTCCTGTCTCCAACGTAACCCCTCCACTTGGACCCCCCCTCGTAGCTTTCCGGCTCTAGAACTATTTATCCAGAACTGCCGTCGGGACATCAACCGCCTCGACTTCTCCACTCCCCTGTCTCACTCCAATCTCTCCGCCCCCGAACGTACTGCCATCGACTCACTCTGTAACAACCCAGACTGGGTTATCAAACCCGCCGACAAGGGAGGTGCCGTGGTAGTCTGGCGTGTCGATCTCTACAAAGCAGAGGCCGCGAGCCAACTCTCGGACACCTCCTCCTACTTACCCCTGGACCATGACCCCACTGACGAACACCAGGCCACCATCTCGAGCACCATAACCGACTTCATCAGCTCCGGCTCCCTACCCCCCCCGAGCCTCCAACCTCATCGTTTCCCAGCCCCGCACGGCCCGATTTTACCTTCTCCCCAAAATCCACAAACCCGACTGCCCTGGCAGACCCATTGTCTCTGCCTGTTCGTGCCCCACCGAACACATTTCCACATACCTTGACGCCATCCTATCCCCCTTTGTTAAATCCCTCCCTAAGTTCAAGACACCTCAGACACTCTCCGTCGGCTCCGCGCATTCCATTCTCCAGGCCCCCATCCTCTCATCTTTACCATGGACGTCCAGTCACTCTACACCTCCATCCCCCACCAGGACGGTCTCAAAGCCCTCCGGTTCTTCCTCGACCAGAGGAGCAACCCATACCCGTCCACTGACACCCTCCTCCGCCTAGCGGAGTTGGTCCTTACCCTCAATAACATCTCTTTTGACTCCTCCCATTTCCTCCAAACACAAGGCGTAGCTATGGGCACATGCATGGGCCCCAGCTACGCTTGCCTCTTTGTTGGGTACGTCGAATAATCCTTGTTCTCGGCGTACCAGGGCCCCATCCCCGACCTCTACCTCCGTTACATCGACGACTGCTTTGGTGTCACCCCCTGCACCCACACACAACTGACTGACTTCATCCATTTCACCACCAACTTCCATCCAGCACTCAAATACACTTGGACCATTTCCGACATTTCCCTACCATTCCTTGACCTCACCATCTCTATTGCAGGTGATACACTCCTGACCGACATCCACTACAAACCAACTGACTCCCACAGCTACCTGGACTACTCTTCCTCCCACCCTGCTTCCTGTAAGGACTCCATCCCCTATTCCCAATTCCTCCGTCTATGCCGCATCTGCTCCCAGGATGAGGTGTTCCACACCAGGTCATCACAAATGGCCTCATTCTTCAGAGAACGGGGATTCCCCTCCCCCACTATAGATGAGGCTCGCACCAGGGTCTCCTCCATACCCCGACACACTGCCCTCTCTCCCCATTCCCCCACTCGCAAACAGGGCAGAGTCCCCCTGGTCCTCACCTTTCACCCCACCAGCCGGCAAATACAACACATAGTCCTCCGCCCGTTTCGCCACTTCCAACGTGACCCCTCCACCCGCCACATCTTCCCATCTCCCCCCGTCTGCCTTCCGCAAAGACCGCTCCCTCCGCAACTCCCTTGTCAATTCTTCCCTTCCCTCCCGCTCTACCCCTTCCCCGGGCACTTTCCCTTGCAACCGCAAGAAATGCTACACTTGTCCCTTCACCTCCCCCCTCCACTCCTTTCAGTCCTTCCAGGTCCGACAGAGGTTCACCTGCACCTCCTCCAACCTCATCTACTGCATCCGCTGCTCCAGATGCCAGATGATCTATATCGGTGAGACCAAGCGGAGGCTTGGCGATCGTTTCGCCGAACACCTCCGCTCGGTCCGCAATAACCAAGCCGACCTCCCGGTGGCTCAGCACTTCAACTCCCCCTCCCATTCCGTATCCGACCTCTCGGTCCTGGGCCTCCTCCACGGCCAGAGTGAGCAACACCGCAAGTTGGAGGAACAGCACCTCATATTCCGCTTGGGGAGTCTGCATCCTTTGGGCTTGAACATTGAATTTTCTCAATTCTGTTAACCCTTGCTGTCTCCTCCCCTTCCCACCTCTCCCTCAGCCCTCGGGCCCTGGCATTCCCTCTATCTCTATCTCCCTCCCCCACCCTAGTCGCACTAGCTTCTCATTTTCACACCACAATCAGCTTACAATGGCTTGTTCCCTTTATCATCGATACTTTTTTGCATAGCTTTCATTCATTGTTCTTTATCTCTCCACATCACCGTCTATATCTCTCGTTTCCCTGATCCCTGACCAGTCTGAAGAAGGGTCTCGACCCGAAACGTCGCCCATCTCCTTCGCTCCTTAGATGCTGCTGCACCCGCTGAGTTTCTCCAGCCTTTTGTGTACCCTTGTCCATGCTAACCATGTTTACATTCTGGGCTTGTCCCATTTGCTTGCATGTGACCCATATCCCCCTAAACCCTTCCTATCCATATATCTGTCTAGATATCTTCTGAGATTCGTAATCGTATCCAGTTCTTTAGCTTCTTCTGGCGGGTCATACTGGATATGGACAACCCGCTGAGTGATAAAGTTGCCCCTTAATCCTACGCCCTTTGGTTTTAGATTCCTCTACTCTGGGGAAAAAATGCAAAGTACCATGTCCTTCATGATATTGTACATTTCAATAAGTCACCCCTCAGCCTCTCATGTCCTAAACAAAGCCCCAACTATCGAATCTCTCCCTATAACTGAAGCCTACAAGTCCAGGTAACATCCTGGTGATTCTTTTCCGCACATTTCCAAATCAACATGATCCTTCAGGTGATTAACATTAATTCCCAGCTCTTCTTCCTTCTTACTAGTGGAGGAATGAGGTCAGTGAATGATCATGTTTGACCATATTCCTGAGGGGGCAACATTATTCTATATAGAGGAAGCTACCCCCCACTATTAAATGTATATCCATATCATTCACAAGTCATTCAACAAGTGCTCCATTGTGCTTCACCTGACACTCACCCACATTGTAATCTGCCCGTTGTACTTCTGCCTGTCTCCATTTCTTCCATTTGGCCATTTCTGGATATATTCAGAATTTAACAAACCAAAATGGCCAGCTGACCTATTGAGTGGCGACACTCGTGATCCCAGAAATCATGTTCTGTACAACTGCATATTCATCCCAAACAAACAATACGCTCGTTACCAACTCCTAAAATAGAAATCGTAGGCATCAGAGTGAAGAAGAACAGACCTGCTCACCTCACTTCAACCTCAACCACATTCCAGCACGTATTGAGAGATTCCACCAGGTACAGGACGCCAGTTGGGGAAATTCTGTTGTTGCTAACGCTGTATGATCAGAATAAAATAATGGATTAATTAAATTGTTGCATGCAAGTAGGACTACCGATGACAATAGACAATAAACAATAGGTGCAGGAGTAGGCCATTCAGCCCTTCAAGCCAGCACCGCCATTCACTGTTATCATGGCTGATCATCCCCAATCAGTAACCCGTTCCTGCCATCTCCCCATATCCCTTAATTCCACTATATTTAAAAGCTCTACCTAACTCTCTCTTGAAAGCATCCGGAGAATTGGCCTCCACTGTCATCTGAGGCAGAGAATTCCACAGATTCACAACTCTGGGTAAAAAAGTGTTTCCTCATCTCCGCTCCAATTGGCCTAACCCTTATTCTTAAACTGTGGTCCCTGGTTCTGGACTTCCCCAACATCGGGAATATGTTTCCTGCCTCTAGCATGTCCAATCCCAAAATAATCTTATATGTTTCAATAAGATCTCCTCTCATCCTAAATTCCAGTGTATACAAGCCCAGTCGCTCCATTCTTTCAACATTTGACAGTGCCCACCATCCTTGGAATTAACCTGGTGAACCTACACTGCACTCCCTCAATAGCAAAAATGGCCTTCCTCAAATTTGGAGACAAAAACTACACACAATACTCCAGGTGTGGTCTCACTAGGGCCCTGTTCAACTGCAGTAGGACTTCTTTGCTCCTTTACTCTATTACTCTTGTTATGAAGGCCAACATGCCATTCGCTTTCTTCACTGCCTGCTGTACTTGCATGCTTACTTTCAATGACTGGTGAACAAGGACACCCAGATCTCGTTGTACTTCCTCTTTTCCTAACTTGAATCCATTCAGATAATAATCTGCCTTCCCGTTCTTGCCACCAAAATGGATAACCTTACATTTATCCACATTAAACTGCATCTGCCATGCATCTGCCCACTCACCCAACCTGTCCAAGTCACTCTGCATCCTCATAGCATCCTCCTCACAGTTCACACTGCCACCCAAGTTTGTGTCATCTGCAAATTTGCTGATGTTTTAATCCCTTCATCAAAATCATTGATGTATATTGTAAATAGCTGCGGTCCCAGCACCAAGCCTTGCGATACCCCACTAGTTACTGCCTGCCATTCTCAAAGGGACCCGTTAATCCCTACTCTTTGTTTCCTGTCTGCCAACCAATTTTCTATTCATACCCCCATTACCATGTGCTCTAATTTTGCCTACTAATCTCCTATGTGGGACCTTATCAAAGGCTTTCTGAAAGTCCAGGTACACTACATCCACAGGCTCTCCCTTGGCCATTTTCCGAGTTACATCCTCAAAACATTCCAGAAGATTAGTCAAGCGTGATTTCCCCTTCGTAAATCCATGCCGACTCGGACCGATCCTTTTACTGCTCTCCAAATGTGCTGCTATTTCATCTTTTATAATTGACTCCAGCATCTTCCCCACCACCGATGACAAGGAAGATTTCCGTTGCTTGGGAAATAACCTATTTGAACTGTGGTACTGGGTAATGTTGACGTGAAAGGCATTTAGGACAGATTTTCACGTTGTCCTACAACTTTAGGCTGTGCGCGCCATATGCAAGAAGAAGAAGGACAGATTTTGAGAACATACAGGAAAAACACATCGAAACTGGCCAGTGTTCATCAGGGTTTTGACTATTTTGCTCAGTTCGCTCTTCCATAAAGCACTAGGCAGAATCAGAAAAGGGCTACCTCAATGATCATTGTTCTGATATAATTTATTCATAGATTCATAGAGTTTTACAGAAGAGAAACAGAACCTTTGGTCCAACTCATCCACTATGACTAAGATACCTGGTCCCATTTACCTGTATTTGGTCCGTATACCTATGAACCTTTCTATACATGTACCTTTCCAAATGATTTTTAAGTGCTGTTATTGTACCTGTCTCATCAGCTCTGGAGGCTTGATCCACATATCCATCACCCTTTGTGTGAACACTTGCCCTGTAGGTCCCCATTACAAAATGTTTTGTTCTCATCTTAAAGCTTTGACCTCCATTTTTACACTCCTACCGCATCTATGCCTTTCATAATTTTATAAACCTCTATAAGGTCACCCCTCAACTTCCTTTACTCCAAGGTAAGCAGATTCAGCATATCCAGTCTCTCCTTACAACTCAAGCCCTCAAGTACACGCAACATCTGTGTGAAGTTTCTGTGCACACACACTATCTTAATCACATCCTTCCTGTCGCGTGATGACCTGAATTGCACTCCAACTGCAACCTAACCAACATTTTGTACAATGATATACCAACCCTCTTTTACTCAACGATATACTAACCCCCTTTTACTCAATGTCACAGCCAAATAAGGTAAGCATGCCAAACACCCTCTTCACCATATTGTCCTCTTGTATTGCCACTTTCAGAGAACTATGTACTTGTATTCTTCAGTCTTTCTGTTCACTGACACTTCCCAGGGCTCTGCCATTCTTTGTGTACATCCTGGCCTAGTTTAACTTGCCAAAATGCATCACTGAATTAAATCATGGAATCATGGAAATCATGGAAAACTTTATTGCCATTCAGACCTTGCGGTCTGAACGAAATTTCGTTGAATGTTGAACGAACTGAATGCAGTATCATTGCAAGAGTCATTTTAATTGCAACTAAAATTGAAACTCAATGTGGTTTAAGACGGTTTTGTGCAGACATTCTTTCACTTTTAGTATTCTAAAGGTTTCAGCAGGATGGGATTAGATACTCACTCTATTAGCTTCAAAACGTGCAGCTTTGGTAAGAAATCTCGCAGACTCAGCAATCCTTCATCTTCGAGAAAGTTGCAGGACAGACTAAAAAAAAATCAATAAAGCTTACTTCATTACAAATAAATAATTTACGACAGCATTGAGCTAAGTCACTAACAATAGACAACAGGTGCAGGAGGAGGCCATTCGGCCCTTCAACCAGCAATGCCATTCAATGAGATCATGGCTGATCATCCCCAATCAAAGCCCCATTCCTGCCTTCACCCCATATCCCCTGACTCCGCTATCTTTAAGAGCCCCATCTAGCTCTCTCTTGAAAGTATCCAGAGAACCGGCCTCCACCGCGCTCTGAGGCAGAGAATTCCACAGACTCACCACTCTCTGTGAAAAAGACAACACTACTTTGAAATTTAACTTCCAGAGGGAGGCTGAAATCATATATTTTCATTCAATACACTAATTTATTTTTGCACACATGGATTTCAAGCTAACATCTTGTTCTGACAATTAAACTAGGCTCAGAATCTTTAAAGGTTGTAAGTAATATTCTCAGCTGTATTTTATACACCACTCGAAGATACCCTTTCATACAATGAAACCCATGCAAATAGATAGACATTAAGATATGGACACCTACTCATAACTAATCTGGATACTCATTTGGTGATTAATCATAGAGAGATACTACATGGAAATAAGCCCTGAAACTCAATGGGTCGGTGCCAGCCGCCAAGTATCTTGCGCTAACCCGTTTTATTCGCCCCACATTCCCGTTATTTAACCCCACCCACGACCAATATTCCACCATTTGTCATGAAACCCAAGGGCAATAACTTACGGAACCACACATCTCTGGGATAGGAGAGAAAACCGGAGCACCCAGAGGAAACACACGTGGTCACAGGAGGAGCATGCAAACTCCACACAAACAGCACCATAGCTCAGGATTGAACCTTGGGTTAGGTCATAAGGAATAAGAGTAGAATTAGGCCATTCAGCCCATCAAATTTACTCCATCATTCAACCACGGCTGATCTATCTTTCCCTCCCAACCCAATTCTCCTGCCTTCTCCTCATAACCTCTTGACACCTGTACTAATCAAGAATCTATCTATCTCTGCTTTAAAAATTAAAAAAAACAGCCTTCTGTGGCAAATAATTCCACAGATTCACCACCCTCTAAATACATTTCTCCTCATCTCCTTCCTAAAAGAACACCCTTTAATTCTGACCTCTAGTCCAAGACTCTCCCACTAGTGGAAATATCCTCTCCACATCCACTCTATCCAAGCCTTCCACTATACTTCCTAGAGATGTTTTGAGGTCCCCCCCCCTCTGTTATGTTCCGATCAAGAGTGTACTTACTCTACTTCTGCCAGGTTCTTGCAGCGTTCAAGAATCTTGAAGAGTTTTTCCACACTCGTTTTATGCAGATGGCACTCCCTCAGGCTGTGAACCACAAGACAGGATGTTAATTTACCAGCACCATTACTTAAATTCCTGCCTTTTGAAACTTTGTCGGTGCCAGTAACATGCGGCACTTTGCGTAATGCTTAGGTGAAGTCTGCTGTTCTGATTTTAGAAGATTGTATGCAAAGAAAAAATAATTTCACTGTACACTTCAAGTGACAATAACATATCATTAAATCATTGAATCCCTCCACGAGGCAAAAGATCACCTGAGAATCCTCGAGCATGGACGTCCTGCTTTCTTCCTGTTTCCAAGCCTGTTGAGAAATGGGGAACATCAAAAACAAGAACAAAGATCGCATAAAATGGGATTTATACCAATACAGCTACAACGCAATTTCACCCAACAAAACACTGACAAAAAAATAACTTGAGGCAGGTTCTTCTCTGATAGCATTATTGTTTAAAGGCAGTACCAAATGGGCAAAAAAACCCAGCAGATTGTTTGCGATCCACATGTTAGTTAGTCTGTATTATATCATTTTCATATAATGATTCGGATAATAGAACCAAATGTGATATTTTTTCAGTTTGCCAATAACAATAAACGTACAAAATTATGAAATACATTTTTGCAATTCATGAATTGTGAGGATGCAAAGAGGCTTGGAGGTAATTTGGATATATTGAGCAAAGGGATACAATTGTCACAAATGCGGTGTAATATGGATAAATGTGAAGTTTTCCACACGCTGGGGAAAGCAGAGGCAGTTGATGTCCAATGGTGTCAGATTGTGAAGTGTTCATGCGCAAAGTGACTTGTATGCCCGTTTACACCAGTCACTGAAAGCAAACCTGAAAGCAAACACCTAAGGAGTCAGTGTGCTGGATTTCATCGTGGAAGGTTTTGAAAAATAGAGCCAAGATTTCCTGCTTCAGTTATGTTAGGGCCTGGTAAAACACACACTTGGATCATCATGAGCAGCTTTGCTCTCTTCAACCATGAAAGGGTACACTGGTCCTGGAGGGAGCACAATGAACGATCACCATCTTGATTTCTGGAATGGTGGGACTGTGGTATGAAGAGAGATCAAAATGACTGGGTTTGTATTTGATGGAACCAAGAATAATAAGAGAGGGATCACTTGGACAGGCTAGATGCAGGAAGATTGTTCCCAATGTTGTGGAAGTCCAGAACAAGGGGTCACAGTTTAAGGATAAGGGGGAAGTCTTTTAGGGACAGAGATGAGAAAAACATTTTTCACACAGAGAGTGGTGAGTCTCTGGAATTCTCTGCCACAGAAGGTAGTTGAGGCCAGTTCATTGACTATATTTAAGAGGGAGTTAGATGTGGCCCTTGTGGCTAAAGGGATCAGTGGGTATGGAGAGAAGGCAGGTACAGGATACCGAGTTGGATGATCAACCATGATCATATTGAATGGCGGTGCAGGCTCGAAGGGCCGAATGGCCTACTCCTGCACCTATTTTCTATGTTTCTATCTGATAGATCGAGGCAGACTGGATATGGGGAGGATGTTTCCCCTGGCCGGGGATCTAGAATGAGGGATAACCATCTCAGACTACGGAGCAAGATGTTTTGTACTGAGATGAGAAGAAATTACTTCACACAGATGTTGATAGCCCATGGAATTCGCTACCACACGACCGTAGAGGTCAAGATGCTAAATATTCGCAAGTGCAATCAATTTGTACACATAAAAGCATTAAGGGGTGGGAGGACAGAAGGAAGATATGGCACTGGCATAGATGATCAGGCATTATCGTGTTGAATGGCAGAAGAGCCATGAATGGTTGGTTGATTCCTTCTCCTCTTCCCTGTTTCTATGTCTCTTAACAGATTTGGCAGCACAGTGCCACAAATAGTAGAGGTCCTACCTCATAAACCCTGTCCTAGGTTGAATCATGGCCTCTGGTGATAGCTTTGTGGAGTTTCCACCTTCTGCCCGAGTCCACGAGTTTTCCCAGCTACTCCTATTTCCCCCCACATCCCAAAGATACATCGGTGCATAACTTGACTACTGTAAATTGCTCCGAGTGTAGGTGGGTGATAGAAATGATGGAACTGGGGTGTGAATAGGTTAGAGAGAAAATTAGCTGGGAAATTGGATTGCTTTGTGAGCCAACATAGACCTTCTGGGCCGAATGGCCTCCTTCTATATCAGAACATCCTCATACTCGGTACTATGTAAAGATCGCTGAAAATGGGGAAGAGGTATTGGGAACTGTTACTTTTATTATCATTTCTGCATAACAATGATCTGTACCTAACCCTGCAAAGAAACGAAGCCTTGGAAAACCCTCAATGCCACAGAACAAGGAGCTTGGCTTAGACGGCTAAATGGAATGGGATCTTACAAGCCAGGAGTAAACTTTAGAGAAATATTGAAACCTTTACCTGCCACCTTTCTTTGCAAAGTTTATTGAAGCTCTTCCACTTGATCTATAACAGAAACCAAGTGAACATGTTAAGACTTTCTTACTCCCTGTTATATCAATGGAGCGGAGATGCCTTGACATAAACTTACCATGCCTGAAAATTCTCAGTGCTCTCGGAGTTCTGAGCTAATTTGTCCAGTTTCCTGCTGGTTACCATGGGAGATCAGCAATCAAACTATGGAAGTCCTGGTGGTCCTTTCAAAGGGCACTTACAACATCACAAGGCAGTGTCCAAAGCAGTTCTTGTCACTGGCTCAAGTCCAACAATGTGATGGAAAGCAAATGATTGTCAAAACCTTCTCTAAACGTATTCCTTTTGATGATGTGGGTGTGCCTGGCGAGGCTAGTATTTATCACTTGACTCTAACTGCTCTTGATAAAATTACAGTCCTCTGGTGAAGATACTTTATAGAGAACGCTCGTCACACATTAGACCTTTCCCGGTGTTAGGAGTTGACTGCTGGCTACCCATACCACCACCCTACCCTATTCCATGCCCCACCAATCAAAGGCCATGCAATGGCTGCATCCAGTGTCCATCGCGCAACCTTCCATTCACCCATCACCGCCATGGTTACCATTCAATCATTGATATCAAATTAAGCTAAGTCTTAATTGCAAATTCTTATCCATCCCTTCAAGTCCTCTTCATGGCTTAGCTCTCCCTCAGTCTGTGCATCCCTCCAAAGCTGCAGGATATCTACACAGCTCCAGTTATGGCCATTTATTATCCCAAAGTTTCACAGTTTCATCCCCGAGAGGTGAACCTCATGCTGCTAAGGGTATAACACTGAAATTAAACAAATTACTTTAATAAATTACCCCAACTGCCTCCGTTCCAAATAAAATGATCTTTATTCCGCCAACATCCTAAAACTTCAGCCTATCAATTTAAGTATGTCCACTGTTACTTTCAACGGAGAGCACCAGGAGTGAGGGTTGGTCTTGGGGTTTTGGTAAGAATGGCTTTGTGAATCGCCTGCCGCATGTTTGATCAGAATCCCCACAAAACTGATGTGGATGATGTCCATTTTGAAGCAACTGTCAGTGGCTGAGAGGACCAGGAGATGGTGCTCCCCTGACGCAGCGAACAGGTCCTCAATGGGGCTCTTCAGTGGATATTTGGCACTTTCTCCCCAATCCAAGGTCAACTGAAACCTCCAGAAGAGAGACTGGAGGTTTCAGTTGTTTCAGTTCAGTTGTTTGCAGGTGTTAGCAGATACGTCGCTGAGATCATGACACAGCTTAACCACTGTGTGATTAAAGGGAGATGCAACTTCAAAGTGTCAACTCTTCTTGTTTCTACTTCCTTTAAGATATACCACATCCCATAGCGTTACTACTAGCGCACAGACTTGGCCTCAAACTTTGTAGACTAGTAGTACCACAAAGCACATTTCTTTGTTTTCAGTACACACTATTCATTCTATTTCAGTACACACTCACCTCACTTCAACTTCCTGAGCATTTTCGCAGAAGTTCAGAGACTCTGCCAGCAGAAGAACAGTGTCTGATGGGATGCTGTTATCCGTGATACTGAGGTAAAGAACAGGAAAAAAAAAAAAAGTATGACCATGGTTACACAATGAGAATAGCTGCCCTTGGATACATTACCACACCACTTCATCTGACCATGAAAATATCTAACTTTTCAGTCTATAAAACTGCCTGTCAGGCAATTATATAAATGAATGAATGAATGAATGAGTTTATTGGCCAAATATTCACATACAAGGAATTTGCCTTGGTGCAACAGCAAGGAGCAGTACACCGTGGCAGCCATCGTCAGCGCCAGCAGCAGCTACACTGCAACTACATTGTGCTTACATACTCTGGCTAGATACTACAAGAGGAAACTATAATAAAAACATTATTTTTTATGTGATGGCACCTTGCCCGGACCTAGTACGGGGCAACTCCAAAATGTTAAACGTCATTATTTTGTTTTCTGGCTATGTGGCACCCATGTTTGTGAAAACTGCCACCTTTCTCTCTGCAGAAAAAGCACTGATTGAAAGCATCTCTGACACGATGCACAAACCTGTACCCTACAATAGAGCAAAGTCTGCAAACCTGAACTGGAAGCTCTGCTGCATTTTTAGATCCAAATGCAAGTAATCTCCTGCTATTTGGTCTTGGATGAACCAAGTCATTCAAATCTGGTTGTATCTGGCAATTATAAGATGTCCAAGTATGATCTTGGCGAGGTCATTAAGAAAGAGAAGAAACACTTTTGGTCTAAAATGGGGAATCGGAGAGAAGTGTGGCAGTTGTGGCAGGGCTTACATGCCATTACTTCCTATAGGGATGAACCACAGTAAGTAGCTCAAATGACACTGATGCATCATGGATATTGACCACCATTGAGGGATCTACAGGAGGAGCTGCCACAAAAAGGCAGCTGGCATCATCAAAGACCAAACCACCCTGGGCTCACACTCATCTCGCTACTACCATCAGGAAGAAGATACAGAAGCCTGAGAAACATGAGCTGCAGGTTCAAGAACAGCTTCATCCCCTCACCCATCAGGCTCTTGAACCACATTACACAAGCCTAACCACAATCCGACCTCAGCAACGATCCACAATGAACTTTGTTCTGATTGCACTTCATACTTTGGATTGCACTGTTTGTAATCTGACTTCTCCGTATTACTGAACTTATTATATTATTGATCATTCTATATTTATTCTTGAGTTATCGCATTCATGGGTCTGTCAGGCTACTGCATACAAGAATGTAATTTTTCCCTTCCGTAGCCGGAGACTTGGTGTCAAGTATCCCGACAGGTTTTGTGAGGTTACCGCTAGCTGGAGAGAGACAGAGAGAAGTGCTGGGACCACGAACCAAAAGAAGCTCTGTGGAAACAGTCACGTGACTGACGTCTGCTGAGAGCATTGCTGAAGATAACTTCTCATGGCTATGTAGTGTGGCCTTCAGACGGTGTCTGGGAATAGCCACGTTGCAAATGGATTATATGATGAGAAGGAAAAGATGAACAGGCAACACAACTAAGAACTCTTTAGCCTGATAAGAAATGAAGATGTGTTTTGTTTATACAGCCCTTGATTGACATCAAAGTCATGGGGACCTTGGGTCAGAACAATGGCTTGAATGGAAGATTGAAGGAAAAAAAAAAATCGTATAAAAGAACGGCAGTCCGAAACATCGGTGGTGACGACCTGGGAACAACCATTGCAAGGAGGTACATGATTGAAGCTCAGACAAGACTACCCCCTATCACCAGAGTGCAACTGGCCAATTTATTCATACAAGTAATATCTCATTCCAAGTCATGAGTCTTGCGATTTAGGGTAAGAAATGATAAGCTGGAATAGTAAACCAAATGAGAAGTTATCTGATAGTTATTACTATCGCAACGTTTAAGAAACATTGAGACAGGTACATGAATAGGACAGGTTTAGAGGGATATGGGCCATGCAGGTAGGTGGGACTAGTGTTGATGGGACATGTTGGCTGGTGTGGGCAAGTTGGGCCGAAGGACCTATTTCCATGCAGTAAGTCTCTATGACACTAAGTCAATGGTTTGCATGCTTGCTTAAGTAACTTGAGTTAAAACAGGTTAAGTTGTACTAAGCCTTGGTTTAGAGTCTTTTAAATGACGACACGTCAGTTGATATACTATAGAGCCAATAGTGTCAACAGTTCCCAATGCATATCACATTTAAACTCAAAATGAAAAAATATCTAGCCTGGCCTAGCATGCAGTAAACAAACAAATGCTCAAAAGGACTCTCCAACCAATCCATCTGTAATAAAGTGGTTGTCTTATAGCATTCCATTGAAGCTAGATTTTCTCAAAATCAGTTACTGTCTTCATAAAATGCACGAAGCACACTATTCTTTGGATGTCTTCGCAATGTAATCTCACTGCATGGCAACAATTAATCCCATTTCAGATGTATAGGATGACTTACTTCAAACTCTCCAAGTCTTGTAGATCTGGTAGGTGATGTAGCAACTCAGCAATGGCCTCGTTACTCAGTGCGTTATTTGATAAGCTGCAAGAAATAAATGGTGCAAATCAAGCTATGGGAAATATTTGGAGACACAAGAGCCTGTAGATGCTGGAATCTTGAGCAAAGCACTGGAGGAGCTCTGTGAGTTAGGCAGCATCTGGGAAGGGATTGGACGCCTTGGGTCGCAACCTTCTTCTGAAGTAGGTCCATTCCCTCCACAGATGCTGCCTGGCCTATTGTATTCCTCCAGTCACGGTGTAGTGCAGCCTTCAGGTACCTCATCCAAGTGCACTTTACCCAATCCCATCAGCTCTAAAGGAAAGTTTCCAAATTCAAAACAGATTTCAAAATTGCGGCACATCCTGACAAACAGATGAGCGTACCCCTCCCCTCCCCCCATGCCCACAATTTTGCCAATGTTACCAACATGCCCTCTGGTTTACCAAGTACATGTACCCGAACCAATCTGGTGATAACCATGCTTTTCACACACAGATTTCCGTTTACCTTTGGACATGCCTTATTAACTGGACACTGCTGCAACTCAATTATTCAACTGCTTTCCCTCAATAAAATACTCAACTAATGCAGCCCCTTCCAACTACTGATGCCAAGCTGATTACAAAACATCAAATCTGACCTTTGGTTTCTTTATGCACTTCAAGGTTTCAAGGCCAGTTTATTGTCACATGTACCAATTAAGGTGCAGTGAAATTCAATTTACCATATAGCTATACTAAACCAAAAGCAACAAGACACACAACTACATAAAAGTTGCCACAAACTTCCTCTAGCCCGTTTTCTATCACTATCTTGTACTTACTCGAAGGTAGACAAAATTGCTGGAGAAACTCAGCGGGTGAGGCAGCATCTATGGAGCGAAGGAATAGGTGACGCAGATGCTGCCTCACCCGCTGAGTATTTCCAGCATTTTTATCTACCTTTGATTTTTCCAGCATCTGCAGTTCCTTCTTAAACATTTGTACTTACTCAAGCTCTGTAAGTGCAGAACATGTTCTAAGGATCACGCAGAGCTGCCTCATGGTCTCACCATCTATTTCACACTTTTCGAGGCTGCAATAGAAAGTGCAAAATGAAGCTTGAAGAGTGGCCGAAGACACCAATTCCAGAAGCCTTTAAAATCCAGAGCTTAGAAGAATGATAGTTGATCTCAGAGATTATTAACATTCTTACATTCCTTGACAGTCTAGATCCTGGCAGGTATATTGGATGCAGGTTGAAAGTCTCAAGATAAGGGGCCAGTCATTCAAGGCAGACATGAAGTACCTTCACCCAGAGGGCAGCGAATCTTTATAATTTACCACCAAAGACAGCTGGAGAGGCTCAGCTATTGAGTATATACTGGACAGAGATTGACAGTCTTTTGGATAATGAGGGATATGGGGTTTGACCAGGAAAAGTGACATTGTAACCAAAGACAGGTTGTGGTCTCATTGAATGGTGGAGAAAGCTGGCGGGCTAAATGGCCTTCCCCTGCTTCTTTCTCTTTACGTTCTTATGCTGGAATTTAGAACGATGAGGGGAGACCATCTTGAAACTCTCCGAATAGTGAATGGCCTGGATAGAGCGGATGCGGAGAGGACGTTCCCACTAGTGGGAGAGTCCTTGACCAGAGGGCAAGGGTTATAGGGAGAAGAGGGGAGAATGGGGTTGAGAGTGAAAGATAGATCAGCCATGATAGAATGGCGGAGTAGACTTAATGGACATTGAAATGAACCTCTTATAAGCTCTACTTAAATAAGTAATTCCCCCCAATCTTTTAAATGTCATTAAAAGATCCTGTGATAGATTCTTACCTTATTTTCTTCGGAAGACATAAGCCTTGTTTTCCATCTTTCCTTTCCTTTTGAAATCTAAAGTAGTTGAAAGAGATGATTTGACAATGCTGTGTTCATTTTCACATTGAATAGTGGAATAAAAGCAGACATGGTGACATTTTGGTTATGGGTGGGAAAAGTTTAATAAGGCTCTACTCTGAAGTAACTAGATTGCAGAAACAGACAAAACACACCACTGAGACTATAAAGCGAACTTAATCTCCTGACTAGGGACAACACAGCACAGAAGCATCCCATAGCATCCATCTTCTCAGAGTTTATGTTATGCGTCTCACCCATTTTCATCTAATCCTATCAGTGAAATATTTTGTTCATTACAGTTATCTAGTTTTCCTTTAGGTCTCAGTGACATCCATGACGATCGGTTTTATTTACATTTCACATTCAGTCTCCTTCGGTGAGGATTCTTCCTCCCTTGTATTTCAGAATAGCCTCACAAGGGATGATTGTTTATTTGTGTATTCTAGTTTTGGATTCCCATCTGTGAAAGTATCTACCCTTTCCAAACCCTTTCATAATCTTAGAAACCAAATACATGTCAGCCCTCGGACTTAGTTATTTTAGAGCAAGGTGCCCTAGTCTCCCCTAATGAGCACAATACATCTTTGCTAAATGCCAAGGATGGTCTTTGCCTTGCGAGACAGAGATTACTGACATCCCTCTCACTCGCTCTTTCTTTATTTTCTTCTTTGTCCAATTTGGCTCTTTTTCCATCTGTTTCTCTCTCTGGTTTTCACATTTCTTCCTCAGTCTTTAAAATACCTTGGCTTACATTGCAAGACTGTATAATCCCCACATTCAGCAAGGTCTCATATGATCTATTGCATTTCCACTTGTGAAGAAAATACTTTTCTTTGTTAATACGCTCGATGGCCCATCTGAGCAATTGTTCCCCGTCACAGTTTCACACAAGAATGAATTCCACACCAAATGGAGCCTTCCTTATGTTCCTTTTTCAATCTTGCCAGAAAGGACTTAATGTCAATTATAAAAGGTTGATTGCAAGTTGACGGCAGAATGCAAGATTCTCGCACTTTTTCTGCGCTCAGTAATGTTTTGATACAAAGCGCGAGAAACACTATAATGTGAAGAAAATAAGCCATTGAAAACATTATCAATATCAAAAATGGCATAAGTACCTATGATCCCCATGGAACTTGATGAATCCTTTTCCACTCTTCCCCAAACTGAAATGGAAATGAATCGGTGGTTAATTAAACATCAAGCCACAAAGCTGTTATAATGAGCGTATTACTCCAAAGTTTGCTCTTTCAAGTCGTACACCATTCCCATTTGGAAATATGAATCTAAAATGTCAACTCTTTGCCTATTGGCGCTGTGGCATGACGCTTACCCCCTGACCTCCAGCGGTTCAAGGCGGCTAGCCTCTGCCTCTCAAGAGGAACTAGGAAGGCACAACAAATGCTGGTTTGGCTGGTGATGCTCACATCCTGAGAGCAAATAAAAAATATTGAACCCGATGTGCGGGTGGTGTTTGGGCACAACCGGGTTTTTAAAATGTCGCCGCCTTTAGTTCTCCAGTGACATCCCACTGTTCAGAGGCATTAAGCAGCCCATCTGCCCTATGAAACAGCAGGCTGTTGTCCTTCTAGTGCAAAACAATGATTGAACTTTACTAATTCACCCATGCGTATACACAACACGGTATGACATTGTGTAGACATAACAGGTTGATCCTGCCTTCCAACTGCCTTATGTTCCCTTTTTTTATGTAAAAAAAATGCCCTGAAACGTTTTCCATTATGTTAGTGTGAACAGTAATCTTCCTTGGATCTGATGCCACAATACAGGCAGAGTGGAACAGCTGCTATTTACAGTACACAGATTGTAGGTGGGGCCAGTCCCAGCAAGTTTCCTGAGCGGCCGGTTTACCATACACAGGACATCCGGCAACTGTCTGCAGAATTACAGCAGCTAACAACCTGACCATCTATCTCCTTCCCACCCCTCTCGCAGAACTTACCTCCATCACCCCACCTGCATCCTTAAATAATTTTGTGGCCTAACACTAATGGAGCACTTAATTCCAATTTTGGTGATTCAGAGGAGTTTTTAAAAAATATATCAATTGAGACAATATATTCTCCATATAATCTTGGTTCCCCATCAAGCTCTGAATGAGGTGTAATGATGGAGCAACTGTTGGTGCTGCTGCCTCTCTAGCTCAGTGACCCCGGTTCGATCCTGACTTTGGATGTGCTTTGTGTGGGGTTTGCAGGTTCTCCCTGTAACTGCGTGGGTAGTTCTGCCTTCCCCCCAGATCCCAAAGGCATGTTGCTAGGGTAACTGCCTGCTGTAAATTACCACTTGTTCTTGTTATGGCAAAGGAATCAAAGAGGCATGGATGGCCATGTGTGAGAGAGAATAACACGCAAGTGTACAGGGACAAAAGGAGAAGGGGGGTAGGATTAATGAATTGTTGCTCCAGGAGTGCACCCAATGGGACAAACAACCTCCGTTGGCATTAAGTATAAGGCAGCGTCATATTGGAGAATAATGCAGAAAAACTGCAGAGGGAGGCAGAGGACATTGTGGAAGTGGCATTCAGAAAATCAAACAATGGACATAAATGGACATAAATGGACAAGGGATTTGGTATGTGAAAGAAAAGGGAACTGAACTTTTTCGTAAACTAGTTATGACTCTTTACTTAGTGGTTGGCTCTAGATTATAAACTCTCCCTATTGTAGAATTGAATTAAGAAGTTAAACACAGATATAAGGTGTGAAACAAAAAAAGGTATCACCGGCTGAGATCTGGGAAGCATCACATGAGGGAAATCAGAGATCTTCCTGGGGAGTTAAATGTTTGCGATAAAGTTTCTCCGAACCCAGGAAATGGGACAAACCTCTTTTCCCCTCGGTATTTTCTTGTGAAATGTTTCGGATATTTTTCTCAAAGACATCTTATTCTCAAACAGAAATTGCACTTCAAATAATTTTGCTATGGGATAAACATCCTAACAGAAACCAGCCACGCAACTGGATAACCAGGTTCTTTGCTTGTAGTGGAAATTATAATACAGGTATCTGCTATTATCATGTCATCCTCTTTTGTAATTTCAGCTTACCTTATTGCCACCTCTGTTAGGTTTCTGATCTTGTTCATGCATTTAGCCAAGCAAAAGACACTAGCCATTGTGATGGAGTTATTGCTGACACTGCAGTGAGGAAAAAAAAGTTATTTTAGTCTTAGAATCATACAGCATTGGAAACGGGCCCTTTAGGCCTACTCGTCCACACCAACCAAAATGTCCCATCTAAGCTAGACCCATTTGTCTGCATTTGGCCCATTCCCCAATTTATTTAGAAGCCCATTTCCCTCTAAACCCTTCCTTCCATGTACGAATGTTTTTTAAACGGTGTTATTGTACCTGCGCCTGGCAGCTTGTTCCATACACCCACCACACTCTGTGATAAAGTATCCTTTTATATATCCCCATTTATGGCTTGCTGAGAGCAGTTGCCATTGTTATCAAACAATTTGTAGGTATTGGGAATATTCCTCCCCTAGCAAACATCAGCAGCATTGTTAAAAGACCGAAGTGCAATTTATTGTCATGTTATTCAACATTTTTCACTAACACCTGTAACAATTTCCAAAAGACCGCATCAGTTCTTGAATCCTTTCCTTAATCACAGTCCTCTCTAAGATCTGCATGCATTAGTTTATAACAAGACTGCGCTTTGCACTAATTATTAGGGGACAATAGTAGGCATCGTGCATCAATAATCAGGGTTGCACAGCGGTAGAGTGGCTACCTTACAAAGGCCCGGAGGAATTCTTCGATCCTGACCAAACATGCTGTCTGTACAGAGTATGTACCTTCTCCCTGCTCACATCATAAAATGCTGCTTGCTCTCCACCGACTCCACCTCTCTCTAGTAACTAGGACTTAACCAGACTGGTCTCAGACTGCCATAGGTGTAGTGAAGGAAAGCCTCAAAAAACTTGAGAACTATGATACTAAGACCGCACATTTCCATCTCTAAAATAATTCCCATCTCCGCCCAGCCCCAGCTCAGCTGCTGCCGAGAGACTATTCTGTGCCAATTGTAACCCCTGCACTTGACTACCTGAGATAGGCCCCAGAATCCCACATTTGTTCAGTCCTCTGCAAATGTTGGGTCATCCAAAGATACCGTCCCATAACTCACATCCAGTCCTTTGGATCCATCACCTCTGCCCTCATTTGAATACATCGGCTTCTGGGTTTGATCTTTGAGCTTACACCCCAATTCCCAAATTATTTCTAGGTGTCTTCCTTCCATGGTTCTCTGTTCTCCAATGCAACACTCCTTGAATTCTGCCCTCTTGAATGAGCTTCTGCTTATGCCCATGAGGAGACACTCCTGAATCCGATGCCATAATTCCTCAGTGCCAAGGCCATCAACTCATTACAGACAATAAGAACATCAGAAACAGCAACAAGAGATAAGTCAGACGCAAAAAGCTGGAGTAACTCAGCGGGACAGCATCTCTGGGGAGAAGGAATGGGTGACGTTTCGGGTCGAGACCCTTATTCAAACTAGTTAGGGAAAAGCGGAATGAACAATATAGACGATGATGCAGAGAGATAAAGAATAATGGATGTGCTGAACTCTTGTCAGAGAATAGGTAGTTGCATCATGGTGGATGTGAATTTGCCTCAATTCCACTTTCTGGCCCGTTCCTCATAATGTTCCTACTTGATAACCTTTTTTTGTTAAATATTTTTATTAGACGTAAGTACATATTAATAGAATATACTTCTCACATACATTCGTAATATTATTAATATTAACAATTATGTCTTATTTGTATTTCTATACATTTTTTTTTGCAGGTAGGAAAAGATAGAGAAAAAAAAAGTAAAAGTAGGAAATCAAAAATAAAGAAATGGAGTATTAAAAAAGTTATCCATCATTGGAGAAATATCCATGATTTGTTATACATGATTCTTCATCCATTCCATTATTCAGGCTTCAGTCAGGCTCTCGTACCGAGCCATTTTGACCCTTTAGATATTCAATAAATGGAGACCATATCCCTCTGAAAAGATCCAACTTGTCCAGTAGGACAAGCCTTAATCTTTCCAGATGAAGTGTCTCCGACATTCCTGTAATCCACATTTTGATTGTGGGGGATGTCCTACTTGATAACTTGGCTACCATACGTCTCTGAGCAGAGTATTCCCACCTCTCAAAATCTTTTAAATGGGTGATACTTTAATTATTCAGTAGTTATGCCCCATCAGTCTGCATACCCTGACAAGAAAAAAGCCATCCTCAATATTAACCCTGTGGATCTCCTAGAGATACATAAGTATTAATGGACCACCTCTCATTCTTCTAAATTCCTGTAGGTATTGGCCAATTCTGTCTAGTTATAAGAGGAGGTCTTCATCCCAGGAACTAACCTAGTTTTCTATCTGCATTAAACTACTTCTTAAACCTTATTGCCTCGACCAAGTCTTTGGTTATCATCCATGATATCTCCTTCTATGTCAGGATTTGTTTGATGATATGCCTGTTAAAGCCCGTTTCCAGCAATATTGTAATGTGCATTAATAGTCAGAGTGAATGCCTCTGATACAAAGCACTGTGGAGATAGATGGTAGTCCAGTTGACAGTGGGGATTCTGATCACAATATCTGTTATTTCAATTTCAGTAACAAAGCAATGTATAAGCCTTGCACAACATTTTATCGTCTCTTGATATTTCATAAGTGATAGGAGCAGTATTAGGCCATTCGGCCCATCAAGTCTACTCCGCCATTCAATCATGGCTGATCTATTTCTCCCTCTCAACCTCATTCTCCTGTCTTTTCCCTGTAACCCCCGAAACCCGTACTGATCAATTTCCTGCTCCATATCGACGTTGGGACAGGGAAGGATCTCACAATCGTGCCTATGAAGTACAATTTAAAAAAAATTGATATAGTAGTACAAATTGGTGAGCCTCAGATCAGCCTTTGCAGGTGTACTAGCACACATTTCAGGACATTAAACCTAATTTATAATCTGCATTTCAATCCACTTATTCTATAAAGCACATTCTCTGAAAGCAGAATAAAATGTCAAGGAATAAAGTAACATTTTATAATGTATCTGACAGTGTCTCAATTAGATTTCCACAACGACTTACTTGATGAGTCTTCCAACATGCAGCTTTGGTAGCAACTCAACTAACTTGCTGAACCCTCTATCTCCAAGTGAGTTATCAGATAAACTGCAAAGATAAATGAGTTGTGTGGGTACAGGTTCGTTGATATGCAGGGCAAGAAAAGACACACACAGCATTTAAGTTAAGCTTTTTCTCCCCCAGCTTGTCGGGTTCGCAATCCTACCGTTTGTTGCCTCGAAATATTTCCACATGCTGCCAGTTGCCTTGGCCCACCTCCTTAAATCCATCACCTCGGGTTGCCAATATTTTTTAATTGAAATATATTATATTGAAATATTTTTCTTCAATTATGCAAAATCGTTCTTCCACCATTGGTCTCAGCCCACCATTGATCTCAGCCAATTCACAAGGAAGCATCAGCGACCCGTAATTTGGCAACCAGCCACCAATTAATCATAATGCGTTGGTTGTGCAGAGAAACAAATCTCACATGGTTCTCTTTAAGCAAACTGTGCGCACTGTTGTCGAAGCCTAAAGCTTTACTCTTTCTTTTCTTGGTGTGACACACCCTGAGTCAGGAGTGAGAGTGCCTGGATAAGTACAGTTGTGACTCAGTCGGGAGAATGGCCAGATTGGTAATCATTCAGCCATGGGGCCATAGGCAGTCCACGGAAGGTGTAATCAGAGACATCTGCATCAAAAATCTTGACAGCTTGCAAAGCTGGGACCAGGAACATAGACCTTTTGTCCCTGGTTAAATAAATGTCGATATGGATGATATGGTGGCAGGTGTTTGCAGCAAAATCTATAAAGTAGAATATAAAATCATCCCCATATCAGAATTTCCCACCGTCACAATGTTCACGCAACAATTGGAAATGTACTTGTTTTATCGTGGAGATGGTTCATTTTCCGAGACTTGAGGCATTTATTGTTATCATGAAATAACTAAATAGGTGATGTTGTGTTGCGACTTCTCACCATGAATAAATACAACATTTAAAGTAAAGTTGCTCACCAAAAGATAAGCAGAATACTATAAGGGCACAGTAGAAATTTTTAATTTGCTATTACTTACTCTAGTTCTGAAAGATCACTGCAATCCTCAAGTGTGCTGATCAATTCCTCCAAATGCTCTGGTTTCAAGCAACAGCTGGTCAGACTGCAAAGGGAGATCATGAAGAGATTAATTGAATGTTTGTGCACAGAGAGTCCAGTGTACGCCAACCCACTGGCTCAAACAACTCACACATAGGTCCTTACACTTGGAAGCAATACCCAAGGGCCTCAAACAGACCAGGCTAAATGATACCGATTGTAATTGTTCAGGCTTGGGAAGGTTGTTTTTGTATTGCTTGTTCTAATCTTTGTAAGCTGTCTCTGTATTGCTTATTCTCATAAGTTCATTAGTTATAGACAATAGACAATAGGTGCAGGAGTAGGCCATTCGGCCCATTAAGTCTACTCCGCTAGTCAATCATTGCTGACCTATCTTTCCCTCTCAACCCCATTCTCCTGCCTTCTCCCCATAACCCAAGACACCCTTATTAATCAAGATTCTGTCAATCTGCGCCTTAATGACTTGGACTCCACAGCCGTCTTGGACAAATTATTTCATAGATTTATCACCCTCTAACTAAAGAAATTCCTCCTCATCTCCTTTCTAAAGGTGTGTCCTTTTATTTTGAGGCTATGGCCTTTGGTCCGAGACTCTCCCATTAGTGGAAACATCCTCTCCACATCCATTCTATCCTAGCCTTTCACTACTCGGTGTGTTTCTCCGACCTGCGCGAGATAACCACTGATGAGGTGTTTGCACAGTAATCAACCAGAACCAGAACCAATGAGGTGTCCCCTCATCCTTCTGATTTGATTTCCTCACGTTTTCTGTGGGCACGAATCAAAGTAGCACTATTATCGATGCAAAATTCCTCTTACCAATTTGACTGTGGACAGCAAACAAAAATTGCATAGGGAATGATCGATCATAAAAATAAATGTTATTCCTTAAACTAATAATCCTCCTTTCTTCACGGTTGGCATCAAGGGAGTTAAATATAATTGTGCATTATGCAGATGCTGGTTTAACCAAAGATAGACACAAAAGCTGGAGTAACTCAGCGGGACAGGCAGCATCTCTGGAGAGAAGGAATGGGTGACATTTTGGGTCGAGACCCTTCCTCAGACTCAAATGTAATTGCCTTGGCTGACAGCATGTAACATACAGTATATATTGTAGACAATACTCAATATTCACAACTGAACCAGATATAGTGGAAGAGGCTGAACAATTTAAGTAAAATAATGCTGAAGACATTTGTCGCCCAAACGATTAACAGATAATTCAAAGACTTTAAAAATTGATAAAATATTTATGTTTTGTGCAAAATGCCATAAATCTGAAACAAAGTCACAAAATGCTAAAATATTCGGCAGATGTGGAGAGTGAAACAAAGATAACGACAAAAATACCACCATCTGATAAAAAGCCACTGATCTGAAACATCAACCATGTTTCCCGACCCACAACTGTTTCCAGATTTGCTGAGTATTTCTTTAAAGTAAATGATCATTTTTATTATATGAGGATTTGGTGCCCATAGCTCATCCCCCTGATGGAATTAAATCCCCGGGTTCAATATCACTTTGCAGGCCTGTCCATTGCAGCACTGGGATAGCACTCTCTGCCCATTGCTTGCCTGCTTTGGGCTGTGCTGGATCTTTGCTCATATTCATAATAGACAATGAACAATTTTAATAAATCATTTGTATTGGGATAAAATTATCATGTAGTAAGATGTCGGGATAAGTAGTCATCAACGATCTAATTCATTGGTCAAGAAGCAATTTGGGCTATTTGCAGGCTGGTCCTTTCTTAGATTATTTACCCGAGCTAAACTAATAGAGTCAACAACTTCATGTTCCTGGGCATGCATAACTGAAGGTCTGTCCTGGATCCAGCACATTGATTAGGTATGTTACAAAACTTACCTTTAGCAGTGCTGCAATTCTGACACTGGCTGTGCGCGCGACTTTGGCGCCTTTGGGGGGTGGGGAGGGGTTAAAATGCGGTTTTTCCCTTGGCATCCGGAATTATATTTTCTCGGAGTGTGAAGCTTTTTCTGGAGATTCGTTCCCACTGCCGGTAAGTGAATTTCATGTTGCGAAATGGTGATCTTATTCCCATATGAACCCGCAGAATTTTTCCTGTCGATATTGGGTTTAAATTCACCGCAACCGCAACGTTCCAATCCATTCCATTCCAGAAAATCCCACTCGCAAGCTGTTTAAAATGCCCATTAATTTACGGGCATGAAACACTAAATTTCTTCAATTTAGCCCATAAATTCATAACAATGAGATTTAAAAATCATGTTATATTGTGAATTCTTGTGTGAATGTTATTTGGACACTTAGGCTTTTAAAAAAATGTTAATATTTTCTTAAGAAATGGATAGATGTTTAGATCTAGTAATTGAATTTTGTAATTAGCTACAATTGGGTAACTAACTAATTATATGCTTTAATTTCAGGTCATCCAAGTAAGATTGTTTCATATTAGTTTCAGAATGCTTCAGTCTATAATAACTGAACATTTCTTTCAGTTCTCTTAATTTTTAAGATAGTTATAGGCTTTTGACTGTCCTCGATCACAACGTTTGTGTTAAGTCAATGGAAAAGCAATGGGGAACAAGATGCTAATTCCCGAGTATGAAAATGGCCATAACCTTTTTAATACTGAAGGTATGAAAGTGAATTAGGTGTAAAATTAAATTTATTTTTATGCTTTATCTGATGGGATAAATTGTAGACTTGATTTTTTAAATCTCAACATTTTGTAACATTGCTACATTGATACAATCATAAAGAAAGTCTATCAACACATCTACTTCCTTAGAAGATTGAGAAGATTGAGAATGTAGACGAATATTCTCTTGAAGCTCTACAGATGTACAGTAGAGAGTGTATTGACTGGTTGCATCATGGCCTTGTTCGGCAACTCGAACACCCAGGGATGAAGGAGATTACGGAAAGTGGTGAACACTGCCCAGTCCATCATGACCACCCCACCATCAAAGGGATTTATAGAAGGCTCAAAAAGGTAGCCAGCATCATCAAGGACCTTCACCACACTCAGTCCACTCCTGTCATTGGGAAGAAGGTACAGGAGTCTGACAACTAACAACCAGGTTCAGAAACAGCTTCATCCCAACAACCATCAGGCTAATGAACACTACGAACTCCAACAAAACTCCGAACTACGAACTGCCTTGGTTGCTCCAGTGACTTCAGTTTTTGTTTTCTTTTTGCACGATATCGATTTTAAAATTCATTTAACATCTTTTTATTTTTTGTTTGTTTATGTAATATATTGAGTACTCTGCAAACCTGTTGTGCTGCTGCTACAAGTACGAATTTTATTGTTCAGTTTTGATACACAAAACTATAAAAGAGTCAAGACTCTTGACTTTTGGGTTTCACAGCTTCTTTAGACCAATTTACCTTAATTTTCTCAACCATGTTGGTTTGCTCCTTGAATCTCCAGTGCTGCTCAATCTAAAATCCATCAGCTGGACAATTGGTTCATCTCTGCACAAAAAATAAACAGATTGGATAATAAAAAGAAATGCCCATCCTAAACGATACATGTCTTTACAAACAGGAGAGAATCAACAATGACAACCCAGAGATCGACACAAAGTGCTGGAGTAGTTCAGCGGGTCGGGCAGTGTCTCTGGTGAAAAATGCTGGGCAACCTTCTGGAGGCGAAAAATGACCAGGACCGATCAGAGCCAACCATAAATGATTCAGGCAGGGTGTTGCCTGCTGGACACATTGTTGGCTAGGGAAGATAAACAATGTGGAGGATCGTGGAACCGGTAAAACGACTAGGGAAGAGGAAGGGAATGAGGAGGGAGGGGAGAATGAGATGAGGGTACTTAAAATTAGAGAATTCAATGTCCACATTGCAAGGTTGTAAGCTACCCAAGTGAAACAGGAGGTGCTACTCCTCCAGTTTGCGTGTGGACGCACCCTGGCAATGGAGGAGGCCCATTACAGAAAGGTCAGTATGTGAATGGAAAGGCGAGTTGGAATTGTTAGCAACTGGCAAACAACCCAACATCTAGGACAGAGGGATGAGGGAAGGATACAATATCAACTGAAAACTCTTCCAGACCCGATGAGAGTAGATAAGATGTATGAGGGGCACAGGTAAAGTAGATGGTAGGAAACCTTTCCCCATATGAGAAGAATCTAAAACTAGAGTGCACAAGTTCAGAATAAAGGACAAGAAATTTAGAGGAGATGTGAAAATTCTTTTCACTCCAAGAGTGATATGTTCTGACTGAGCGGAGGTACGTACTTTTACACCATTTAACAAATATCTAGACAAGCTCATTAATTGTTCAGAACACCAAAGACCAAGTGTTGGTAAAAGGGATTAGTACAGATTAGTACTTGAGGGAGAGCATGGATGCTTTGGGTCGAAGGGCCAATTTCAGTGGTGTACAATTTGATGACTCGGACTTGGATTTCTCTGACTGCTTGACAGTTTATCCCTGGTTTCAATTATTTCCCTCATATTCAAAGCTCATGTTGACTGGTTAAATGTCCAAGTAATTCAAAAATAGTCATCGCCAAGTTTGTCCAAGTATTTTTTTTTTGTTTGCATCTTGAAGGGATGAATCGTGATAAATGAAATGCAGGTAAAAGGCCACACAATCACTACACACCGCGAGCTTTTTTTAAAAATTGACAACAAAATTTCAGTATGATTTCTACTGGAAAAAAAAGGATTGTATCATGGAATACAAACCTTGGAAACATTAAAACATCTCTGCAATCCATTGTAATGAAACTAGAATTATGTTTCGTTATTTACACCAACCGGTGCTTCAAATACAAGCTGGCCGTCAGAAAGCGCACATTCCGAAACACTAGCTTCAGCCTCAGGGTCTCATGTAATGCAGTTGGAAAAATCATCTACTCCCGTCACCAAAAATCAGTGATTCTGATTTAGTTACTGAATGGACAACATGAAAGAGATCTGCAAACTAGGGTCCGGCACTGGAGTGTACATGCGACTGAAATTTGATTTAAATGAATCTCTTCTCTACAGAATTTCTTACCTGCAGTCAGTGCCTTCACGGTGCTCTGTAAACTTAATTAGTACAGTCTGGGGACATTTCAGGCTGTGAGAAATTACAAACAAAGTGTTAAACTTGAATGCAGATTGCTCAACCTTTCGCGACTGAAGTCTAGGAAACTGATTACCTGGTTCCAACAAGCCTTTAGAATGACCACTCATTTAATTTGATGTTGAAGCAGGAACTATTTACACATAGCCTCGATCTTAATAGAGAAATTGTGACATTTACGTAAATGGATTTATTTGTCATGAGGACTGGTCCATATATGGCTTAAAGCAAAATACTAATAGTTTTTCTTATCTCCCAATGGAACCTGCTGTATAACTTTATCATTCACACTAAAATACTACTTGTCATGATTCGTTTCAATTACCCCTCACCCCTTCCCACACTCTCCCTCCCCCTCAACACAGGCCCCCAGCCTAACCAATGGGCGGCACAGCGCCAGAGACCTGGGTTCAATCCTGACTACGGGTGCTGTCCGTACGGAGTTTGTACGTTCTCCCTGCGACCGTGTGGGTTTTCTCTGGCTGCTCCGGTTTCCTCCCACACTCCAAAGGCGCGCAGGTTTGCAGGTTAATTGGCTTCGGAACAAACTGTAAATTGTCCCTAGAGTGTGGGATAGTGTTAGTGTGGGGGGGGATCGCTGGTTGCCCATGGACTCAGTGGGCCGAAAGGCCTGTTTCCCCCCTGTATCTCTAAAGTCTAAACAAGCATGAGCTGTCTACCAGTGGCAAGTACATGCAAAAGTAGTTTATCACAGTCATCATCATGAATCCAGTTGGATTTTGAAAGACATTCATGAATGCGACACATCACTTCTGCACGTGACTTGGCAACCAGTGCAATGTGGGAACAGGAGGGAGAGGAGAGAGCGCAGTCAGCAGTGGTTCACATTCCTGGTGGCTGCAGTAATACTGGAAACTGCACACAGAGTATTTGTAGACAGCCAGAGGACTAACCGTCGCTACGTGGGCTGTTGTGAGAAAAACGACTGCTCATTCCCAAGGGACAAATACAGTCATGCTGACTTTCACATACTGAGGGGAAGCCAGAGTCTTGTTCACGTGACCATTTACTCTGCATGTGAAGACCATTCTCAAATGGCCCACAACTCTCAGCAAACCTGCTATAAGCCTGGTTCTGAATGGCCTTACTTTATACGGAAACCACAGGGTAGAAACAGGCTGCTTGGCTTAACTAGGCTGCGCCAGGTTTATTCCCACGGTGACCATACTTCAGTATAGTTTGTCACTGAAACTGGAGGATCAAACACTAAGAACTATTTCCAGTAGGTTTGGAGTAGCCAATGAAGATATAAAATAACTAGTTCTTGACCTGGGGTGGGACAGTGGCACAGTGGTAAGGTTGCTGCCTTACACACCAGGCACCCAGGTTCGATCCTGACTATGGATGCTGTCAGTACACCGTTTGTATATCCTCCCTGTGACTGCGTGGGTTTTCTCTGGGAGTTCTGCTTTCCTCCCACACTCCAAAGGCGTACAGGTTTGTAGGTTAATTGGCTCCGGTAAAATTGTCCCTAGTGTGTAGGATGGTGCTAGTATATGGAGTGATCGCTGGTCGGCACGGACTCAGTGGGCCCAAGGGCCTATTTCAGCGCTGTATCTCAAAAATCTAAAGACCTAATTCTGGAAGAAAACCTATTCTCACTGCAATACCTACAATGATACCCTGAACCTCCATATGGCATTCGCCCGCTGGAAATATCAAAGTAAGTTGATCTTGCCGGTGAGATGACTGTGCTACCTCGGCTGACTATATGAATAAAACAGCTTTATTTTGTTGGTCGGAAGCTACAGCTGTTTGTGGTGTTGCATTCTGCCTGAATAACCACAATGAGTGTACTGTCTCAGCTCATTGTAAAGAGCCGGCCTGTTGGTTAAGGCAACAGCTGTCGCCTACGTCTGTGCTGTCTGCATGAATGGCCACAATTAATGGAGATGGAGTAAGGTACAGATAAAGAAAATAAGAACATAAAAACCATAATAAAAATAACAGGAGGAGGCCACTCAGTCCCAAAGTCTCTGAGCTCTACCGGGGGAGGCTGCGGACTTTAACATCGTGAAGCTCGTGGTCGCAGGTCAGACTTTGGGAACTCCAAGCCTCGGGAGCACCGATCGCCCCGACGTGGGAGCTTCGACTACCCTGATGC
This sequence comes from Okamejei kenojei, assembly GCA_035221665.1. Lineage (NCBI taxonomy): Eukaryota > Metazoa > Chordata > Chondrichthyes > Rajiformes > Rajidae > Okamejei > Okamejei kenojei. Next base: position 15,377,003 of record CM069147.1, read on the forward strand.
AGAGGCTTCGACCGGCGGCGGCGGGAGCATCGATCGCACCGACTGCGGACGGTTCGACTGCCCCGACAACGGGAGAATAAAAGAGGAAGAAGATTGGACTTTGTTGCCTTCCATCACAGTGAGGAACGTGGGGAATCTGCTGTGGTGGATGTTTATGTTAGCTTTTATGTAATTGTGTGTCTTGCTGCTTTTTTCAGCTGTGTGATAATTCGAATTTCACTGTACCTCAGTTGGTACATGTGACAATAAACTGACCTTGAAACCTTTCAATATGCTCATACCTAATCTGCCTCATCTCATTTTCTGTCTCAGTTCCCCAGTCCCTTTCATTCCTCCATGTTTCAAAACAATTGCCATCTTCCTCTCTAATTATTTTAGACGATTCAGCCTCCACAATACTCTGCGATGGAGAATTCCACCATCCTCTGCGAGAAGCCATCATGCACCTCGATATTATATGGCTGCCCACTTATATTGTAGCTATGTCCACTTGTTTGGGATTCTCCCACCAGTAGAAACATCTCAACATCAGATTGGGACGAGAACAAGCCCAAGTACGTGACAAAGAAGATTCACACAATTTCCATGTCAATTCTTTGATGACATTCTCCTTTGATTAGATAATGAAACTAAGATGATGTACAAGCCCAATAACTGGCCCGTGGAATTTGATGGGTTCTTCAAAAGGAAGGTGTACAGTTGGCTCATTTCATTCCTATAAACAAATTTGTTGTGGCATTTTGGAGTAAATGGAGCGAGATGCTCTTAACAGAGGCCGCTGCACCCCTGACCCTCATTTTAAGCTTAACATGTTGCATGTTATTAATACAGTTGAAAAAAGTTCCCTTGCTTACCTCACTTCTATTTCCAGCACGTTGGGGTTTTCCTTCAGCACTGTCACCAAGCAGAGAATGCAATTTTCAGAGAAATCATTGTTGCTGAGGCTAAGATAGAAAGTAATTTTAAAACGTTTGAAAATTAGTACATTACATTTCTCAAGACATCAAGGCCCAAATACCAACTGACACAGTGAATGGTGCTCACTAATGAATATGTGGCACCTAATTTAATCTTGATTTGATGAAAATGGTATTCTTTAACCTAAATTACTCTTTCCTTAGAATATCCTTGTTTCACAGTTGTTGGCTCTGTCTCAATTCATTGGGAATGTTGCTCACACGTTATCCTTCTACGGGGATCTTAGTGACGTGTAATGTGACACTGATAGTTTTATATGACAAAGTGAAGAAAATATTTAATTATGTAATACCATCTAAACTTCAAATGGAAACGCTTCAATATGTGCATTGACATTTTGCCTGAAAATCTTCTCAGCCATTTATTTAATTTAACCTATAACTGTTATTGTGTTCACAATATGTTGGCTTATTGTTGAAGGCAGAGCTGTAGATGTTGTGTACATGGACTTCAGGAAGGCGTTCAACAAGGTTCTGCATGGTAGGCTGCTCTGGAAGGTTAGATCACATGGGATCCAAGGAGAGATAGCTGAATGGATAACAAATTGGCTCCATGGAAGGAAGCAGAGGGTAATGGTGGAAGGTTGCTTCTCAGACTGGATGCCTGTGACTAGTGGTGTGCCTCAGGGTTCGGTGCTGGGCCCGTTACTGTTTATCATCAACATCAATGATTTGGATGAGAACATACAGGGCAAGATTAGCAAGTTTGCTGATGATACAAGGGTTAGTGGTTTTGCAGACAGCGAAGATGGTTGTGAACGATTGCAGGAGAATCTAGATCTATTTCCCAGGTGGGCGGAAGAATTGTTGATGGAATTTAATACAGAGAAGTGTGAGGTGTTGCATTTTGGGACCTACACAGTAAATGTTTGGCCTCTGGGTAGTGTGGTGCAGCAGAGGGATCTAAGAGTACAGGTGCATAGTTCCTTGAAGGTCGAGTCGCAGGTTGATAAGGTGGTGAAAAAGGCTTTTGACACTTTGACCTTCATCAGTCAGAGTATTGAGCATAAAAGTTGGGAGGTCATGTCGCAGTTGTATAAGACGTTGGTGAGACCACATTTAGAATATTGTGTTCAGTTCTGGGCACCATGTTAGAGGAAAGATATTGTCAAGCTTGAAAGGGTTCAGAAAAGATTTACGAGGATGTTGCCAGGATTAGAGGGTATGAGCTAAAGGGAGGTTGAGTAGGCTGGCTCTCTATTCCATGGAGCGCAGGAGGATAAGGGGTGATCTTATAGAGGTATACAAAATAACGAGAGGAAAAGATCGGGTAGATGTACAGTCTTTTGTCCAGAGTTGGGGAATCGAGGACTAGAGGACAAGAGGACATAGGTTCAAGGTGAAGGGGAAAAGATTTAATAGGAATCCGAGGGGTAACTATTTCACACAAAGGTGGTGGGTGTATGGAACAAGCTGCCAGAGGAGGTAGTAGAGGCTGGGACTATCCCATTATTTAAGAAACAGTTAGATGGGATAGTCCCAGCCTCACATGGATAGTTCACAGTAACAGGTAACAAATTGCATTCCTCCCCGAACATACTCACTTGGGATATGGCCTGCGCACCAAGCGGGCTGTCGCGGGCGGGTGCGGCAAGCGCACTGAGGTTGCCACTAGTGGGGGTGGGGGGAGGCCCGGTGGGACATTGATTGGCCGGGCGTGGCTGCGATTGCCGGTGTGGGCGAGTTAGGCTGAAGGGCCTGTTCCAACCCTGTATCACTCTATGACTATTACTAATTCACCATGAGTTGCATGAACACCTAACTATTAACAACAAACGATTTGCAGACTTACTTAATTAATTTAGAAATACGAAACTCTGGAAGGAATTCAACAAGTTTTCTTAAGCCGTTGTCCTTCAATTCGTTGCGAGACAAACTAAAGAAAAACATAGGAAGTTGATATTTGTGAGTGAAAATTCATCAAGACCCTGTATACTCACAGATGCAGCCTCAACAAGACCCCATGCGTCTAGCCACAGGCGCTGGACTCTCTACAGCTTTCAGTTGCCAATGTGCCCACTTTGTGGCAGTCAAAGCTCTGCCATGTCCTACAATCCCAGCAGTGACGACCTCAACTGGGGGAATAGTGAAAGGCAGGCAAGGGCCATGGGCACTCGTCAGAGGAGTTCCTTGTTCTGATAAGTGATATCGTTTAAAATACCTCAATGTCTATTCAATACAGAAAGTATTTTGTTTTCCATTCCCATCTAACATAGATGGAGGCCATTCAGTACCTGAAGTCTGTGCCAACTTACATTGCCCCATTATTCCCATCAAATCCCTCTGCCTAGATTCCACCATTCACCTGCACACCTACGACATCTACCATGGCCAATAAACCTACCAATTTGCATGTCTTTGCGATGCGGCAGGAAACCAGAGTATTGAGGGATTGATTGAAAGATACAGCATGGAAATAGGCCCTTCCACCCACCGTATCCATGGCGACCATTGATCATCTGTTCACACTAGTTCTAGGTTATCCCACTTTCGTATCCACTCGTTACACACAAGGAGTAATTTACAGAGATCAATTACCTACAAACCCGGATATATTTGGGATGGAGGAGGAAATTGGAGCACCCGGAGGAAACCCATGCGGACAGGATGAACGTGCAAACTCCACACAGACAGCGTCTGAGGTCAGGATCAAACCAGGGTCTCGGGCGCTGTGGGGCAACAGCTTCACAAGTTGTGCTTAGAAATTTATATTATCTTTTCAAAAGTACTCCCAACTCTTATTCGAGTTGAATCAAGGGATATGGAGAAAAATCAGGAATGGGGTATTGATTTTAGATGATCAGCAATGATCATATTAAATGGCGGTGCTGGCTCGAAGGGCCAAATGGCCTGTTCCTGCACCTATTTTACTGTTTCTATTTCTAAGTTTGTAAAATCAATGTTATGGTGTAAGTGAGCAAATTGATGATAAAAACATAGAAAACAGGTGCAGGAGTAGGCCATTCGGCCCTTCGAGCCTGCACCGCCATTCAATATGATCATGGCTGATCATCCAACTCAGTATCCCGTACCTGCCTTCTCTCCATACCCCCTGATCCCTTTAACCACAAGGGCCACATCTCCCTCTTAAATATAGCCAATGAAGTGGCCTCAACTTTCTTCTGTGGCAGAGAATTCCAGAGATTCACCACTCTCTGTGTGAAAAATGTTTTTCTCATCTCGGTCCTAAACGATTTCCCCCTTATCCTTAAACTGTGACCCCTTGTTCTGGATATATTCACAAGGTGATTTCTACAAAAGCAGACAATTAATGTGCACTTGATCATGACTCTAGTGTATTGCGAGTTCCTTGGGGGAAAACGCACACAATCACTGGGGAATGTGAAACTTCCATATTGACAACATGGTTGAACGCAGGCAGCTGGGGTTATGAGGCAGCATTGTGACTCAGTGCGCTTCTGAATCACCCTTACTACAAACTGGAGACATCTCTGGCTGCAAACAGATCCTGCAAACTAGCTTCCTAATCTTCAAAAAGGAGGACCAGGAGAGATGAACACTTGATCACGTGTCTACAGTACTGATACTGACTGATAATACGGTTAAATTCTAAACTGATGTGCAGTGACAGGCTTTGACAGGGTCACTTCTCGGAAATGTTTTAAGTAAAGAATTAATGTGAAGAGCTGTGGAGAATCAATTCCATCTGACTGGGGTAATCCAAAATAAATTGTTTGCATTCTTTGTGTCCAAGGAGACTGAATTGGCATTAGGGAATTAGCTGTTTCTTGTTTTAACTCCTCAACATCATTCTTACAAGTACACTAAGTGCAGTACTTAAATACCCCGTGAGATCCTCCAGCAATTTGAGCTTTACTCTAGACTCCAAGATCTACAATGTCTCATTGGGGAGGAAGGGTTCTGACCCGAAACGTCATCTATTCTTTTTCTCCAAAGATGCTGCCTGACCCGCTGAGTTACTATCTATTCGGTTGGATTCCTCTTCCTTCCATAATTTCACATTCCAGCTCTTTGAAGACTGCCAGTAAGTAGCTCAGGCACATTGACGTTCCGTCAGTGTGGACGTTCTTGGTTTCTAAACCAATGAACCTTCCTTCAACATCTCCCCTTTGTGAACATCATTCATTTGAGAAAACTAAACAACCGCAGATGCTGAAAATCTGATACACAAAACTGAAACATGGGCAATATTCAGCAAGCTGCAAGCAACTGTGGGGGGAGAAACACATCTGAAGAAAAGTCTTTACCCTGAAAGGTTAACTCTGCTTCTCATTCCAAAGATGCTCCACTTATGGTCTTGCCTGATCCTTATTTCTCATCAACAGAGCACATTATCACAAACACATTGCTTTTTTGGGGAGTTTGCTACGTACAAATTGGCTGCCAAATTTTCTACATTGTCCCTGTGACCCACTTCAAAGTTTTACATCTGGAAACAATTTTCAAAGTGGAACGTGAAAGGTGCTAAGAATCCACCTTTTGCTAAGAAGATAAATGAACCGTTGTGAATCAAAGACGCACTTGCAGAGAGTAAGAGGAAGTCTGAATGGGGTGCTTGGAACCGTTGAGAGAGAGAGATTGACCTTTAATCTGATTCTGCTCTTCTCTGCACAATTTGCTTGTTGCAGTTGGTTTGCACATCTGAGGGCAAGTGAGTCTTGTACAGGGCTCTAGTGAGACAACACCTGGAGTATTGTGTGCAGTTTTGGTCCCCTAATTTGAGGAAGGACATTCTTGCTATTGAGGGAGTGCAACGTAGGTTTACAAGGTTAATTCCTGGGATGGCGGGACTGTCATATGCTGAGAGAATGGAGCGGCTGGACTTGTACACTCTGGAGTTAAGAAGGATGAGAGGATATCTCATTAAAACATATAAGACTGTTAATGGCTTGGACATGCTAGAGGCAGGAAACATGTTCCTGATGTTGGGGGAGACCAGAACCATGGGCCACAGTTTAAGAATAAGGGGTAAGTCATTTAGAACGGAGACGAGGAAACACTTTTTCTTACAGAGAGCTGTGAGTCTGTGGAATTCTCTGCCTCAGAGGGCGATGGAGGCAGGTTCTCTGGATGCTTTCAAGAGAGAGCTAGATAGGGCTCTTAAAGATAGCGGAGTCAGGGGATATGGGGAGAAGGCAGGAACAGGGAACTGATTGGGGATGATCAGCCATGATCACATCGAATGGCGGTGCTGTCTTGAAGGGCCAAATGGCCTACTCCTGTACCTATTGTCTATTGTCAATGCATTACAAATAAGTTGTTAGACTTACTTGAGACATGCCAGCTGAGGACCGTGTTGCAAGATTGTGCAGAGAATGTGCACATGCATTTCTGTTAATTCACACTTCACAAGACTGCAAAAGAAGGATAAACATCAGCTCATGCACGTTGAATAGCATTGATCCCACACACCTTTTAAACAATTATTTTTGCCCCACCCCCTCAAAACCAGATGATGCACGGTTCTCCTTTTATAGCCACAAAAAGCTGGAGTAACTCAGCAGGACAGGCAGCATCTCTGGAGAGAAGGAATGGGTGACGTTTCAGGTCGTGACTTGAAGAAGGGTCTCGTCCCGAAACGTCACCCATTCCTTCTCTCCAGAGATGCTGCCTGTCCCGCCGAGTTACTCCAGATTTTGGTGTCTATCTTCGGTTTAAACCGGCATCTGCCATTCCTTCTGACACAGCCTTTCTGTTTAGTTGGAAGGTTGTGAATTTAAGTCCTCGTTCAGTGATATAATCAATGCTGAATCTCTGTGGCACTGTAGAGGGATTGCTGGGCTGTTGTGAGATATTAAATCAGGTGAGATATTTAATCTCAGGTAGATATAAATAATTGCATTTATTAAAAAGTATATCCCAGCTAATATTCATCCCTCAATTAACATCATGAATAAAACGGGTTACATGATTAATAACGCAATGCTATCTGAGTGATTTGGTTGCAATATTCCCTGCGTTAACAGTAACTGCATTCCAAAATATCTGATGTTCTACTACAAGCACATTGATTCCCCTTAAAGAAGCACTGGTTGACATTAGGTGCTATGAGGCACGGGAAACTGGGTCAAAAGTACAGTGCAGTTAGTATGTCCGCACCCATGCAGTACAAAGATAGTGTGTGCACAAGGTCAATGCCCCATCCTTTCTCTGAATCTATCTAATTCACCAATGTCTGTTTTTCTCAGATAATATTTTGGTATAGATGGTACCATGACTGGCATGGACGTGGTGGGCCGAAGGGCCTGTTTCCATGCTGCACGTCTCTCTGATGCTGTTTCACAGCAAGCCCTGTCATTTGTCAGAGCAGGAGATGGGAATTATTCAATGGAATGGTCATCGCTGCGACATCTCAATAGTGCAGGCCTGGTTCTTTGTATTTATCATGCTATCATTCGTTACGGAGCTGGAGCTGCCGTCTGTGAGGGAATCCCCGTTCCAGCGCAGGTCCGCAGAAACAGCAGGTACAGTCAACCCAGTGCCTGGAAACAAAGGGGAAGCCTCCATTGTGTCCGGAAACGTGGCCGGCTGGCAGGACTTCAGGTCAGACTGAAGCACAGGGGACTTCGACCCCCTCTCCCTACTATCCTACTGGCCAATGTACAGTCCCTTGAAAATAAAGTGGAGGACTTAAGGGCAGGGCTGCTCTATCAAAGGGAGCTGAGGGAATGCTCTGTGTTCTGTTTCACAGAGACATGGCTCACCCCCAGGTCCCCAGACTCAGCGGTCCAGCCTGAAGGGTTCTCCATCCACCGCATGAACCGTACACTGGCATCGGGGAAAGGGAGAGGAGGGGGCGTCTGCCTCATGGTCAACTCTGCGTGGTGCTCAGACGTGGCAGTCCTGTCCAACTCCTGCTCTCCACATCTCGAACATCTAGCGGTGAAGTGCCGTCCCTTCTACCTTCCGAGGGAATTCACCTCCATCATCCTGACCGCGGTCTACATCCCACCCCAGGCAGACGTCCGTCTGGCGCTGGAGGAGCTGCATGCCATGGTCAACAAACACCAGATGTCTTACCCCGAGGCATTTACCATCATTGCTGGGGACTTCAATAAGGCAAACCTAAAGAAATCACTCCCCAACTTCCACCAACATGTCTCCTGCTGCACCAGAGGACCAAACACCCTCGACCACTGCTACACCACCATCAAGAATGCTTACCGCTCTATCCCTCGCCCTCACTTTGGTAAATCCGACCATACCGTGTGCTGCTTCTCCCTGCCTACAGGCAGCAATTAAAGAGCGCACGCCCAGAGGTGAGGACAGTACAGAGCTAGTCGGGGGGGGGGGGGGGGGGGGGGGGGGGGGGGGGGGGCAGAGGAACAACTACAGGACTGTTTGGAGTCTGTAGACTGGGCAATGTTCAAGGACTCGGCAACGGACTTGAACGAATACGCCACAGTCTTCATTAAGAAATGTGTGGAGGACTGCATCCCCACCAAAACCTACCAAGTGTTTCCCAATCAGAAACCTTGGATGAACTGTGAGATCCGCACTCTTCTGAAGACCAGAAACCAGACATTCATGTCTGATGATACAGTGGTCTACACAAAGTCCAGATACGACCTTGGTAAGGCCATCAAAAAGGCCAAAAGGGAGTTCTGCTCCAAACTGGAGGATGAGACAGATGTTCGGCAGCTGTGGCGGGGACTGAATGCAATCACCTCCTACAAGGCAAAACCAGGAGGCAGCTCGAATGTCGGCGAAACATCACTCCCTGATGAGCTCAATGCGTTTTACGCACGCTTTGATAGGGAGAACACCGATGTGCCTTCCCGAGCCCCCATTCGCTGAGATGGTATTTCAGTCTCAGTCACAGAGGCCGACGTCAGGAAATCCTTCAGAGGGGTGAACCCTCGAAAAGCACCTGGACCTGATGGTATACCTGGTCGTGTTCTAAAAACCTGTGCGGACCAACTGGCTGGAGGTTTTACGGACATTTTCAACCTGTCACTTCTGAGGTCTGAGGTTCCACCCTGCCTCAAAAGGGCATCAATAATACCGGTGCCCAAGAAGAGCAAGGTGACGTGCCTCAATGACTATCGACCTGTGGCACTAACGCCTGTGGTGATGAAGTGCTTCAAGAGGTTGATCATGGTGCAAATCAACTCCTACCTCGACAAAAACCTGGACCCACTGCAGTTCGCTTACCGCCACAACAGATCAACGGTGGATGCGATCTCACTGGCCCTCCACTCCGCTCTGGACCACTTGGACAACAAAAACTCATATGTCAGGCTGTTATTCATCGATTACAGCTCGGCATTTAACACAATCATCCCCTCCAAGCTGGTTACCAAACTCGCAGAACTGGGTCTCTGTGCATCCCTCTGCAATTGGATCCTCGACTTCCTCATTCACAGACCACAGTCTGTTCGTATTGGTGGAAATGTGTCAGACTCGATAACAATCAGCATGGGAGCACCTCAAGGCTGCGTACTCAGCCCCCTGCTGTACTCACTCTATACTCATGACTGCGTAGCCGGTCATAGTGCGAACTCCATCATCAAGTTCGCTGACGACACCACTGTTGTGGGACGTATCACTGATGGGGATGAGTCAGAGTATAGAAGAGAGATCGAGCGACTGTCCATATGGTGCCAGCACAATAACCTGGCCCTCAACACCAGCAAAACCAAGGAACTGATTGTGGACTGTGGAAGGAGTAGGATGGGGACCCACAGTCCTGTTTATATCCTGATGGTTGAAAGGGTCAAGAGCTTCAAATTCCTGGGCGTGCACATCTGTGAAGATCTTTCCTGGTCAGAGAACACAGATGCAATTATTAAGAAAGCTCATCAGCACCTCTACTTCCTGAGAAGATTACGGAGAGTCGGTCTGTCAAGGAGGACTCTCTCTAACTTCTACAGGTGCACAGTAGAGAGCTTGCTGACCGGTTGCATCGTGGCTTGGTTCGGCAACTTGAGTGCCCTGGAGAGGAAAAGACTACAAAAAGTAATAAACACTGCCCAGTCCATCATCGGCTCTGACCTTCCTTCCATCGAGGGGATCTACCACAGTCGCTGCCTCAAAAAGGCTGGCAGCATCATCAAGGACACACACCACCCTGGCCACACACTCATCTCCCCGCTACCTTCAGGTAGAAGGTACAGGAGCCTGAGGACTGCAACGACCCGGTTCAGGAATAGCTACTTCCCCACAGCCATCAGGCTATTAAACTTGGCTCGGACAAAACTCTGAGCATTAATACCCTTCCATCTGTTATTTGCACTTTAAATTTATTTAATTCATGCGTAGTAATACCTACTATTAAACTTTGTGCTATGCAAAGAAAGAATTTCATTGTCCTGTCAGGGACACATGACAATAAACTCTTTTGACTTTGACTTGACTTGAATCTATTGGCAACGCACAACTCCTGACAGAGAACTTTGCCCCCTCTTTTGGAGGTACTGCCACATACCGGATGTAAGCAGCTGCCATGGGCTTGTCTGTGCCATTGGTGATTGTTGATAATGACCATTATCTGATGACAGGTCGGAAAACATTCAGAAGCTGCTGCTTGGACTTTCTATTGCCACTCACTTGTTTACTCTCCTGCCTCCTCTGAATAGTTGCGCACACAATTGGGAAACAAAATTGCTGGAAAGTCCCTGTGCTGAGAATAAAAAGAAAACAGTTTCTTCCATTTTCAGTGAGATGTTTTCCACCTTTCTGGAATTGTGCCAATATGCAAAAGCCTCAGAGCTCGAACAATAGGGTATTCACCAGTTTTGTTTAATGGCAGCAGTTACCAATGTAACGAATAAAGCTGACTAACTAAATGACTGTCATTCTCATCCCATAGATTACTAGTGTCCAATTCTGCTAATGGATTTACACAGAGAAAGCAGCTTCACAATGCCCGGGCTCTGGTTCCATGACATCTTTGCAATGGTACTGTATTTCAGTGCGAGTTATGTCGTTACTCTAGTCCAGGCAAACAACTGCACTCACACATTCAGGAACTCCTGCATGCCGTGTTGATTTGGACCGATGTTACCCATGATGGAACACATCCGCTTTTAATTCACATTGAAATGTCAAAACCACTTCAAGAAATGGCAGCAAATAATTGATGTGTCCTTGTATCGCAAGGGCAGAAAAGAGGAAAGAGTATTTTTTTAAGTATTTCGTGTCTTTCACGCACACTGTTGCCATGGGATGCACTGTGCCTGTGAACTGAACTCTCAAGCCTCATTCTGTGGCTTGTGTTCACAGCCAATGCTGCCGTAGTACAGGCTTCATATAGTCAAGACATCACTGAAATGCAAGGGCTTAACATCACCATTATACGCTCCCGAGAGTAATGTAGTTAGCACATGCAAGGGCACTATTTAAAACAGAAGATGTGTTTGTTCAGATTGATATGTCCAGTTAGAATTGGAAACAAAATACTGGAGAGAATGAGTACATCTGGAGGGATCTGCTTAAGTTCACTGTAGACTTCCTGGGAACACTGTACAAGGCCAATGGTGGACAAACTGAAGATAAACACAAATTGGTGGAGTTACTCAGCGGGTCAGGCAGCATCTCTGGAGAGAAAGGATGGGTGACATTTAAGGTCATAGCCCTTCTTCAGGACTGGACAGACCAAAGTGAGAGTGGGACGGAAGTATTTTGCAAAGTGGTCATTCAATCTGAAATCGATTTCCCTAACATAGAAAAGACCACATCCTGAGCACCGAATGCAGTATGTTAAACTGGCTGTGCAAAAATGAATTACCAGGAAAGAATCCTTGGGTACACAAAAGGCTGGAGAAACTCAGCGGGTGCAGCAGCATCTAAGGAGCAAAGGAGATAGACGACGTTTCGGGTCGAGGCCCTTCTTCAGACTGGTCAGGGATCAGGGAAACGAGAGACATAGACGGTGAACGTGGAGAGATAAAGAACAATGAATGAAAGATATGCAAAAAAGTATCGATGATACAGGGAACAAGCCAATGTAAGCTGTTTGTGGTGTGAAAATGAGAAGCTAGTGCGACTAGGGTGGGGGAGAGATAGAGAGAGAGGGAATGCCAGGGCCCGAGGGCTGAGGGAGAGGTGGGAAGGGGAGGAGACAACAAGGGTTAACAGAATTGAGAACAATTCAATGTTCAAGCCCAGAGGATGCAGACTCCCCAAGCGGACTCCCCAGAGGATCCAGGCACCCAAGGATCCAGAATCCTTGGGTGCCTGGATGGTTTTTAAGCCAGCTTTATTAATTGATAAAAAACCATGTTGGTTGTACTTTGTGTTGTCAGATGCAGTAGTTGCATCAGCTTCTACTAAAATAAACCTCACCCTTCATTGTCAGTGATATCCCACCTTCTGCAAATCAAAACATTTGTCCTACAACAGGAGTTTGTAAAGGAAGTGATTGCAGTGTGAAAGAACACACAGAGGCTAGCATGAAGGATGAGAATACAGCTGAGCAGATTTGCAAAAATAGTTGGCCATTTATGCAGGTATATAGATTCCAGGTCAAGAAGAAGGCAATCACAATTCAAAACATGAATTAAATGCAAATGCAACCTCTGGAGACTTTGCGCCCCACCCAAGGTTTCCGTGCGGCTCCCGGAGGTTTTTGTCAGTCTCCCTAATGGTCGAAAGTGGTTTCTGTTTTAAAAATCGGTAATTTTCTAGTCGAAGCCGGTTGCGACACTAGTTGAAGGTGGTTGCCGGAGGACAAAAACCTCCGGGAACCTTGGGTGGGGCGCAAAGTCTCCAGAGGTTTCTGTTCAGGTTTCCTAAGTGGGACAGGGGCATAATTCAGAGATCTTGCACACACACAATGCTCAGATAGTTTTTTTTTTTTACATAGACACATGAACGAAAATGGGCCAAATGCAGGAAGCGGCCCCAGTGTTGCAACTTGGACGGTGTGGTCAATGTAGACCAAACGGCTTGTTTCTGTGCTTAATAACTCTATGATTCCATGCAACTCGTCTTATCACATGCAAGCAATCCATTATACACACCAATATAGCATATGCTGTGGAATGACTGGCAAGTTGGAGCAGTGTTGGATCAATTGATTCAGTAGCATTGGAACTTCCAATCTGAACACGTCTTGCAACCTTACACCAAGGATTTTGGACCCAAAGTGTTCCGATTACATACAAAGAACTGATACTATGCATACAATTGGAACATTTCAAAAGGCATAGTCTTAGCATGTAAAGTTCAGACATCAGCTGTTTCATCTGATCCAAAGCCATGGGTATACATATTGTTACCTGTCAGAGCCCATCTTTCAAGCTTTCAGTCAGAGGTAGTGGATGGGACCAATAAAGGACATTCAGCACAAACTGTGTCTTACCTGCCATGGCTAATACCAACTGGCTCAAATGGAACCCGCCTGTAGCCACCACAAATTCCTGGCCACATGTCTAGAGCAACCTGCAAGGCTTCACTGCACTGATACCACAATTACTCTCCTTTTCCCATTACCTTCACACTGGTATTGTTATTATCTTAGTGTGGATAATTTCCCTTCCTGTTTAACACTCACCGCTGTAGCTTACTGTAGTCAGTGCTGCAATCATTCTGAAATATTTCAGCTGGCACTGGGCAACATTCCTTACAGTCTGCATGCATTGAGAAAGATGAAGTACCAGGAGAGAACCTTTTGTTGAATGCAACCCATTACCTGAGATTGCTTGGAACTGTCTCTTGACTGCCTTCGTGTTCCACTGGAGACACAGACTTTGGAGGCCTGATAGATCAAAATAAAATGAAGGAATCATTTCTGAAACTCTGGAGCCAACAGAACAAATGTTCTAGCATTTTAAAAACTACAAATTTAATTTAAAATACCTGTCCATTGGGATGGCTGTTGAGTCCGTTAAAAATCTAATTGTTGCCACAAAACCATTGTCACTAGGAAAAAATTCAATTTACAGATTAGTTTCAATTCATCACTTTTACTTCAGGAACTCCCTGCCATTTAGTTACATTGATTGGACCATGATACACCAAAGTACTTCCAATTAATAACAGCTGCTAAAGTTAAAGTTATCCCACAACTGCGACAAGGAGCAGACAATTAATGCAGTCTTCAGCTGATGTACTACTGCCGTGCCATTACAGAACAGTGGTTAAGGATGGGGTTAGTTTCCCTAGGACTACAGGGAAGGGATCTCAAGCTGACCCTGGCATCTCAGCCTTGACCATACACCCAAAGAGCATGCATAGCAGTCAGAGGCAGAGAATTCCAGAGATGTGGGCAGTGTGAGCAAAATGAATCTCATTGCTAAATTGCTGCTACTCTACTAGTGAGACTGCTTCTGGTTCCAGACTCATCAGCCCAAAGAAATGTTGCATTTATCCTGCCGATGCCTTTGAAAGTCTTATAGGCATCAAATCATATAACCTTTCTCTTTTCCACCCCCATTTAATACTAGTCCAACCTGCTCAAGTTCTCCCCAACCGACAAAGCCCACATTGCTGGAATCAACCTAGTGAATTCATATTGCACCACCTCAAAATGTTTCCTTTAGATTGGAGATCAGATGCAGTCTATACAATTACATAAGATGCACCCCAGCGATATAAACATTGACTTTTCTAACTTCAAGTAACCCTTGCTCTCCCTCTCTCTCCATCCCCTTTCCTTCCCAGTTCTCCAATCAGGCTTACTGTCTCCGACTTACCTTCTCCAAATTAACAATGCCCAGAAGTCAGAACAAATCTACATTTGCCTTGATCTCCATTCCCTTTGTCCTGTTTTCATACCTTACACTTCCTTATCTAGAGGCGTCCTTATATATGTACCTCCCATTCCCCTGACATCAGTCTGAAGAAGGGTCTCGACCCGAAACGTTACCCATTCCTTCTCTCCAGAGACACTGCCGGTCCCGCTGAATTATCCCAGTATTTTGTGTATCTTCAATTTAAACTAAACCTCCCCTACCTGACTTGGATATCCAGGATGTTGGAGCAGGTCCTTAAAACATTTGCAATATGAAGAACCCCCTCAATGCTGGAGTTATTGTAACCCAACCTGCAATAAAAGAAGCTGTTAATCTACAACTTCAGAGTTGATATTTCTTATAAACGTACAAAAATAAAGTAGTGGAGGAGCAAATGATCCACTTAGACTCTACTAAATTGATAATTTCGCACACACATGCTCACTGACACACTTGTGCATTCTCACACTCACTTGCACAAGTACATTTGTGTTCACCTACACATGCACCAACTCACACACACAATTATTCATACATGTGCACGTACACTTCCTCACGCCCTACTGGGGGAAGGAATAAACAATAAATAAAGTTGAATTTAGGAAAGGTGCAACCACTTGATTGTAGTTATTCAAATTCTAGGGGACCCTAGTGATTGGAAGACACTTCTCCCATTGTTATTAGGTAGAAAAATGGAGGCAGATCAAACTGCAACACAACCACCAGGAAATATCAAAAGCAAAATACAGAATCTGCTCAGAATCTGAAATAAGATCATGAAATGCTGGAAATACTCTGCAGCCTGTATTTGTTCAGAAAGAGATGGAAAGCTAATAGAGTCATAGAGTGACACAGTGTGGAAACAGGTCCTTCGGCCCAACTTGCCCACACTGGCCAACATGCCCCAGCTACACAAGTCCCACCTGCCTACGCTTGGTCCATATCCCTCCAACTTGTCCTATCCATGTACCAGGCACGTGCCGTCAGGGTAGGCAAGGTAGGCAGTGCCTACCCTGACTAAAATTATAAAATGGTCATTATTTTATATATATAAAATATATATTAAAATATATATTAAATGGTCACAAATAGTAAAGGCACAGGAGAATTATGCTTCGCTAAGAGATCTATCACTTAGGGAGGCATAGTGCTCCCGTGCCTTTCATCCGCAGTATATTTAAAATGCGGGAGTATGTGCTACTCACATGCCATTGACCCTGCTTCAGCTGAAATTCTGCCTTTACAACATGGACTGCGTGCATGTGCTGCGCACTGCGCATGAACACCAGCCTACTGCGCATGCGCAAGTTTTTCAAAGATGGATAGTGATTACCTGAAGAGTTTCTCGAAGCAAACTTACGAGGAAAAGACCAAAATAATTAAAAATGGCAGACCAACGCCAGAACTTAAAGAACTTCAACAGCACAAAGGAACAAAAATAACTAGAACATTTAAAACAGCTTGGTACAACAGGAAACAAAGAGCGGAGAATGGATTTTGTGTACAAATAATATGGAAAGTAAATTTCTTTGAGCTATATGTTTTTAAATACTTTATTAAGAGATAGGACCTATTGAAGACAAATTACTCGATCAAAGTCGAGAGAACAATCTGCCATGCACGGTTTCCATGATTTTTAAAAAAGCCAACTGACAGCTCGCCGGGGAGAGAACAATCTGCGCATGCGCAGTTCAAGATTTTTAAAAGCCACTGCCTACCCTGACTAATTATTCACGCCACATGCCTGCCATGTACCAATATTTCAAATCACACCTTGATTTGAAAAGCTAACTGCATTGATGCTAAGAGACCTGCTGATCATTTCCAGCTTTTATGTTCACAAAGAAAGTGCTTTGAAATTTGGGTCCAGAGGAGGTTTACGTGCTTTATCCCAGGAATGATTGGGTAAACATATGATAAGTGCTAGACTGCACTGGGCCTCTATTCCCTGGAGATTAAAAAGATGTGGGGGGGGGAATCTCATTGAAACGTACCAAATAGTGAAAGGCCTGATGTGAGGAGGATTTTCCACTAGTGGGAGAATCTAGGACCAGAGGCCATAGCCTCAGAATAAAAGGACATACCTTTAGAAAGGAGATAAGGAGGCATTTTGTTAGCTAGAGGGTGGTGAATCTGTGGAATTCATTGCCACAAACTGCTGTGGAGGCCAAGTAAATGGTTATTTTTAAGGCAAAGATTGACAGGTTCTTGCTTAGTATGGGAGTTAAGGGGAAAAGACAGGAGAATGGGGTTGAGAGGGAAAGATAGATTAGCCATGATGGTATGGCAGAGTAGACTTGATGGGCCGAATGGCCTAATTCTGCTCCTCTAAATCATCAACCTATGAACCCCAGAGAGTTGACCGTCTTCTTCACTGCCTGCAATGCAATTAAAAAAAATGCCAAGAAATACTCGTCCTTCCTTGTCACCTCTTTATATCGTCTATCTCACCTCTGCTCTTTCAGTCCTGATGAAGAGGCATTGATCCAGCAAATGAGAAAATGTGGATCTTCCTCGCCAATAAAACATGAACTTTGTGGGATCTTTCCAGATGGGCTTGACAGATGGTGCAGCGGTAGAGACCCGGTTCAATCCTGACTACCGGTGCTGCCTGCACGGAGTTTGTACGTTCTCCCCTTGACCGCGTGGGCTTTCCCCCGCGCTCCGGTTTCCTCCCACACTCCAAAGACCAACAAGTTGGCAGGTTCCCCGCTGCACTTTCTTTCCCCCACCCAGGTGGCTGGATGGATGAGTTATGACAGCTTCATTCACCCACCTGTAACGTGCAATCTTGAAAATGCCACTTACTCGATTTTTCTCAGGTTTCTCATTTCAGGAAGCACATTAACGATCATCTCTATCCCTGCTTCCTCCAGCTCATTGTCATGCAAGCTGGAAAGAAACAGAAGTAGGCAAGAGTGAGCACAATGGTGCCAAGCAGACTAATGTTGAATAACTTGGTGTATTTGAGATACTCGCTTTATTTCTTCCAACTGCTGGCAGAATCGTAGTGCAGAAGACAAGAGGCCTGCTCCCTTCACACCTATGCTGCAAGATGTAAGGCTGGAATCACAAGTTTATTTTCCATTAGTACCTTCAAATTAAAGCTATAGTTTTGACCACAGGTGACACCACTGCAATGGATAGATACTTTACTCTAGAAAGTTCTACGTGAAGCAGGCACTGAACATTAGGCTCCATGGGTCACTACCACAAAGTAAGCTTCACAAGCACTGCAGTTTCTGAATGCGTGCCAACAAGATCCATGCATGGATTGCATGCAGTTCGTGGCCAATGCGCTTGAACAGGCTCAAGCATGCACAAGTGCATCAACTGCGTTAAGGCATGCAAGCCACAGACTTCATGGAACTTGCAACAAGGTTCCAATTTTCCTTTACATTTGATGTTTATCAGGTACACAAAAGCATATGCTGAGAAATTGGATTGCACCCACTTTTGGCACACTAAATGCGTGTTCAGGTTTGCGCTAATGCTAAATTGGAACACCTTGCTATCGGACATCATTGTAAAGCTTTTAAGGAGACAGTAAAACCAAGTTGTCCCTTTTCATAAGTGCTGATGCTTATTAGACGGAGCGCAGCGATGACAATTGAATGCTGGATCGGCAGATAAGGAGTGAGAAGGGAGGGGAATGCTGGATAGCAAGTAGCTCCGAGGTCTTCGGGAGAGCATCTCATACCAAAGACAGACCAAAGGGTCTGTAAACTGCAGACAACAGTCCACAGATGCAACAACCTGCTGTGATATTTTATGGAAATAAATGTTACAGGGGATAATTTTCCACACATAAACTCAAAATGTCCAGGAGAATGAATGCCAAATGACATACTCTCCCCTACATTCAGCGTAATGTACACCTTGTTGAACTATGATCTAACATCTGCTGTTAAGCAAATCACCTATCCTTGGTAATTTGATTGGTAGTAAGGAAATAAAATGAAGTGCCCAATCCAGTTCACTGAAAGGCAGTACTTCCTTTGGAAACACATGCAAATGTGCCCAAACGCACGTGATATGTTACTTAGGCATAAAATATGGGTGCATATTGATGTCATATACTCCCATATCCAAGTGGCAGTTCTATGCAATCCAATTTAATTGTCGACAATTATAAAATCATAATGTTAGTCAATTCTTACATTAGCTTCTTCAAGCCGCTGATTTGGGGAATAACTTCAGATAACGTTTGAGCAAATGTGTCCCCATATTTTCTGCATTTGAACCTACAATTGAAAAGGTATTTTAATACATTTTTGTACAGGTTTATAAATACATGCAATATTATCCTCCGAACTTGATACGATCACAGAATTTGCTGTTCCTCACTGAAATGCCAAGGATAAACATTTAGGAGAGCGCATTCTTCAATTCAATTCAATTCAATTCAATTCAATCTTTAATTGTCATTGTGCAGTGTACAGTACAGAGACAACGAAATGCAGTTAGCATCTCCCCAGAAGAGCGAACTTAGAATAATGAACGGTAAAATATATATATATGTACAAACTGTATCAGTAGTGCAATTACACTGTGGGAGGGAGTGTCCGGGGGGGTGGCTGGCAATCACCGAGGTGCAGAGTTAAGTATTGTAACAGCCGCAGGGAAGAAGTTGTTCACCGGTTCACCCTAGTCACAGGTGGACACAACTGCTGGATTGGGCAAGGTGGTGGGATGGATAGGTGGGGACGCAGTGGTTGATGTGAAAGGAGTAGAAAGGAATTACTCGCCTCGTATTGTTCAGGTTGAGATTTCATAACACTCCAAGATCACGTACGTTTTAAATATGAACAGTAATTTCCTTACAGATAGTAGCTTTGTAACATGTACATAAAACAGACATCTAATATCATAAGGAATCTAGCAAATGAAGGATGAAATCAGACTGTCAGTGCACCAAGGCTGTCTGGGAGACTGGAGTTAATGAGCGCCTTCACCAGTCTCTCAAAGTATTTCATGATGTCAAAGTCACTGGGCTGCAGTCATTAAGGCATGCTACCTTGCTTTTCTTTGGCACCAGTATGACAGCGGTCTTCATAAAGCAGGTGTGTACATCAGAATGGAGTAGAGAGAGGTTGAAGATGTTTGTGAATACACATGCCAGCTGGTCCACACAGGTCCCGAGGGCACGGCTGGGGACTCGATCCAGGCCAGTTGTTTTTCACGGGTTCACTCTCAGGAAGGCTGATCCGACACCTGTGACAGTGACCACCGGTACAGGCACATCCGATGCTATTGCCGCAGATAACATAATTCCACCAACCCTCTGTTCAAAGAGAGTACAGTTTCATTGACCTGGTCAGAAGGGCCCCAAGTGGCTAACAATACTGACCGACTTCACTTTGTAGCCCATTATAGCATGCAAGCCACACCAGAATTGACAACTGTATATCTTGCATTGGGTTCAGCCAGAGGCAGCTCTCAGGACTCCATCAATCCTGGTCTTATCAGGCCAATAGCAAAAAAGTTACAAAGTGCTGGAGTAACTTGGTGGGCCAGGTAACATCCCTGAAGAACAAAGATAGTGATGTTTCAGGTCGGGGCCCTTCTCCAGACTCAAGACTCTGAAGAATGGTCCTGACCCGAAACGTCACCTATCCATGTTTTCCAGGGATATTGCCTGACCTACTCTAGAACTTTGTGTCTTTTTTTTTCTGAAGCAGCATCTGCAGTTCCTTGTTTTTACAATAAAACAAAGTTGTCCAGAAATCTTGCCTTCTACTTTCTTTCCTGTGTTCCATTTATCTACCCAAAGATCCAGCTATTCTCAATGCCATGAGCTGTCGTGTGGCTGAAATGCCATTATGTTGTTGTGAAACAACTCATTCAACAACACCGGAATTAGGCAGCAGAAAGAGGAAAATGGACATCGCATGCCAGCTGGTGTTCTGCCCTGTGACTCTTTGAAGAAAAAATTAACATTAATTTCCTTAAAGGTCAGAATCAGAATCACACTTTATACGCTAAGTATGTTTTGCAACATACGAGGAATTTCATTGGCCAGGTCAGTCATAACAATTAAAAGCAACAGATCACTCAAACAAACACATTTTAACATGAACATCCAGCACGGTGACTCCTACACATTCCTCATTGTGATGGAAGGCAAAATAAAGTTCAAGTCTCTTCCTTCTGTTCTTCCTTGGTCGTGGGCCTCGACCCCCGTTGACGGGATGATATTCACTCCCGTAGCCAGTGGCGTTCGGGCCCTCCGCGTCGAGGCGATCAGCTCCCGCATCGGGAGGATGTCAGCTCCCCCGCGGCGGGCGATCGAACCTCGCGTCCGGGCTGATTGAACCTTCCGCGACGTTGGAGCTCCCGACTAGCTTCTCCCGAAGACTGTGAGCTATTGATGTTAAGCCCACGGTGGTCGTGGTGGGAGCGATCCAAGGCAAAGGATCAGCTCCGATGTTAAGTCCGTGCCATGCGGTGGGGCTCACGACAGTCCGAGGAGGCTTCCAGCTCCATCGATCGAAGGCCGCAGAGCCCGGAGAATGTGATCTGAAAATTGATCACATCTCTGGGGAGGTAAGAGCATGAAAAAAAAGTTTCCCCACCGATCCCCTCCCCCCCTTCTCCCACATAAAACAAACCAAAGAACATTAAAACAAACTTTTAACAAACTAAAAAATAACAAAAAGAAAGAAAATACAAACAGACTGCCGGCAGGACAGCCATCTCCCACCAACTTACTTCAGCACTTTGTAACTTTTTTGCTATTGGCCTGCAAAGATAGTAGGTTTGTGAAATGTACCTAAAAAATCAGTTTTATACAAACCAGAAATGAAAAGGTAAAAAGTTAAAGTTAAATGTCATATGATGTTATACCACAAATATCAACTATTGGGTTGGAGAGCAAGTAAAATGTGGGGACAATCCAACTAAACACAAACCCCAGTCTGTTAGGCTACCATTTTGCAGCAGGTATTCGCTTAATAACCTGAGCATCCGGTGGACAGAGGGAAGAGTGGGCCCAATGACGTCACTGTGCTGAGGGAGGACAATATGATAAAAAAGCTGCCTTTGTCAATAACCTTAACCTCTGTGTCACAATCCTCGCCACAGATTTCATGGAGGTGTAAAGTATGGGTAATGAAAGTTGAGTGAAATGGGGAACGGATCTGACTGACATTTTATGATGGTTTTGATATGCTTATAACGAGCTAAAGGAAAGCCCCGGCCGGAAGTCAAGGACAGGGAAACCTACCATCTGAAAAAGTGGTTTCACACTGCAAACTGCACATCACTGAATCTGGTACTTGGGGTTTCGAATGTTCTATACAATTTGGCATGGGGTGCAATGAAAAGGATCACAGAGCCTGTGTAAACTTCCCCTTCAATTGCTTTGGCTATAGTTCTTTTAAGGTGTTGCAATACTGGCCATTCACTGACACCACAAATCCAGGATGAATGCCAGGTCCTTCTAATAGTTTTGATCCAGGGTCATGCTGGGCATGTAGGGCAGCAGGGTGGAGCAGCGGTAGAGTTGCTGCCTTACAGTGCCAGAGACCTGGGTTGGGTCCTGACTACCAGTGCTGTCTGTACAGAGTTTCTACGTTCTCCCTGTGACTGCGTGGGTTTTCTCCGGGTGCTCGGGTTTCCTCCCACGTTCCAAGACACATGCAGGTTTGCAGGTTAATTGGCTACTGTAAATTGTCCCTAGTGCGTAGGATAGAACTGGTGTAAGGGTGATCGCTGGTCAGCATCGAATCGGTGGGCCAAAGACCCTGTTTCTACGCTGTATCTCTAAACGTAACGCAGGCCCGAGTCTAGATTCAGCTCCAAACTAGGAGTGTAATCCGCAGGAAATTCATCCATTTTAATGGTAGCATTGAACACACAGCCAACAAGGAGATAAATTCAGAGCAGAATTGCTGTTTGCCGTTCTGTCGTCCTGCTGCCCTGTACGGTGGCAGGCAGTACACGGTTTGGTGAACTTATGTAGTTTTGTTGGTGCCAAAACATGATGACACTTGTGTACAGCCTAGGTGAGGTCTGCTATATGATTTTACTGGGTTGTATGCAAAGCAAAGCATTTAATTGTAGTTAGGTACACATGACAACAAAGTATCATTGAACTATAAAAACCGTGCTGCAGGTTGCATGCATTTACTTACACTAAAATTTCTAAGTTCTTGCAAGTGCCCAAGACAGAGATGCATTCTAGATCCAGGGCACAGCCTCCAATATCCACAGAGGCGGAGCTGGTTCCGCTATCTATAATGAAAGTTAGGGCGGTCATGTCCACTGGAGTGAGCCTGAAGTTGCGCAGCTCAAACTTGTACCTTAACTGTGTGGCAATGTCACGTGCCAGCTGATGGTCCTGTGTCTCGTACACACAGTGGCACAGCTCAATGATTTTTGGCCCGGTTAGGTTGGTGGTGGCCAACTTGCGCAGGTTCAGCAAGATAGCCTTCTGCTTTTGCTGAACCCACGCTTCATTCTTGTTTGCCAGGATGCTGAGGAACTCCGCGCACCTTTGTGAAGCTAAGCCAGACATGAAGACGTGGACAGCATCCGTAAACTCATGCTTCACATCGATCTTCCATGCCCATTTTGATTTGAGGTAAAACCTGCTTTTCAACATTTGATGCGTCGTCTGGCTGTCAATGAGATGGTGAAGAGCGGCGAGGAACTCCTGAAGTGTCAAGTGGACGAAGGCGTATCCATTCTCTTGGCTATGGTCAATAGTTTTCACTTCGAAAGTTGAAAGAAATCCAAATGAGGAAGCAAACTTGGAGACCTTTTCAGAAAGCAGATCTTTTAAATAAAACAAATATTTACTCTCCCGGAGTCCTTTCACAGCAAGGTTGCACAGACCATGAATCTCATCCCTGTATTTGTTTAGCTGCAAGTTTTCAACGTGTCCCGGGGCCCCTGTAATCTTGGCACCCTTGCTTAAAAATATTGTGAGCATCTTGATGTAGTATTGAGTCATTGTATGAGGTAGCTTGGGTTCCAAGTGAATTTGAGATAACAAGTGTTCAAGACTCAGGAAAACAACCCAGCATAAGACAGGGATGTAGCACATGTTTAAAATGTTCCTATTCTTTTCCAAGTGTGAAATGGCCTTACAACGGTGTTCAGTGCTTTCGAAGAAATGGCTGGCATATTCTTCAATTTTATATTGGTTAAACCCCGAGACTTCCCCCACATAACCCACATCATCCAAAGGCAAGCTGAGGATGCCTTTGGGCCTGGAAGTTATCAGAACTGTACATCCAGGGAGCATCATCCCGTTAAACAAGCTGGAAAATAATTGTCCCACTGACAGTAGTGCATTGGGATCGCTAGAAACAGCGGAGGTGCTGACAGAAGCTTTCCACGCAAACTCATCAAATCCATCGAAAATAATTAAAACCTGCCGTGGGTTTCCTACTATATATCTAAACACAGCATGGGCGTTCCTTTCTGGTTTGAGAAACAAGTCAAATAACATGGTCTTCAGGTCAATTTTCTTATTGATTAAGTTCAGTTGACGAAACTCAAACAAGAATACATACTGGAACTGGCTGACAGCTCCTTTAGTCCACTCATAACAAATTTTGTGTACCAACTTGGTCTTCCCAGTTCCCGCTTTTCCAAGTAGGATATTGATTTTGCAAGTAGTAATGCGATTTTTGTCGAGAAACTCTGCTAGGTTTGCAAGGATGTCCTCATTCTCCTCAACCCCAGGTGAACTAAGCACATCGTCCCGGCTGGCGTCTATTCTCTCCTTGAGTTTGTTCATGCTTAGACTCCGTAACGTCTGGGCAATCGTTACTTGTTTCATTTTCTCATCTTTTGAGGCTCTGGCTACGTATTTCTGAGAGATGGTCCGTATCATAAATGCTCTGTAGTCCTCTGCAGAATCTGTCAATGCAAAGCAAGATGGGTTTTAGAGCTCAATGACTGTGAAATTGGCCCATGATTATGAAAATACTTATCCAGGATGTTAAACTGATCGAGTAAATGTGAATGATGTACCAGCAAGCAGAAAACCTCGAGTAATCAAAACCCGTTTGTTTTTTGAAAGCTAACAATCTCTACGTGGGAAATCAAACCAGTTTAGCAGGTACTGCAACCTTTAAGAAGCATGGATAGGACAGGGTTAGAGGGATCTGGGCCCTAGGCAGGCAGGTGGGACTAGTGTAGATGGGACATGGTGGCTTGTTGCGGGCATGTTGGGCCGAAGGGCCTATTTCCATGCTGTAACACACTGATTTCAACAAGACGATTGTTTCAATTGTTATTTCATCTTTTCCCCTGGCTGCAACTCTGCTTAAAAGTTACATTACTGTGCTAGAAATTGGCTTCCTTTTTCCGCTCATGACTCTCCATTTACAGAGGGGGCAAATCCCTGGAAATTACCCCTCTGAGCAATTTACTCCCGATGAACATAACCTGGAACTCATTCTGGTGTTTGAATGACTGCATGCTTGCAAGAAAACATCCGAGTTGGATGATAGACACGTCTCTGGAGAAAAGGAGGAAGTGACTTCTCGGGTCAAGACCCTTCTTCAGCCTGGATAGTCTGGGTCTGGTTAGAAGGGTCTCGACCTGAAACATCCCCTATTCTTTTTCTCCAGAGAGACCCATTGAGTTACTCCAGCATTTTGTGCCTGTCATCGGTATAAAGCAGCAATTGTAGCTCCTTCCAACATATCAGAGTTGGATGGATGGGTATGTAGCACACCACAGGTGGGATAAATGCAAGAAAGTGACTTTGTTGACAATTCTGTCATTGTCTTGCATCACCCAGATTGCCAATAATCTGGTGTTAATCATGGAAGGCACTTGCACGCTACCCGTTTGCCCCAAATGCAGGATTAAATCCTTTCCCCATCTCATGAATACTACCACAGATTAGTATTCTGTGGTAGAGGATACAAATTCTGGGAGCTGGGAAATCGTTTAACACACCGGGAAACTTGGTTATAACAACTAGAGATGCAACTTCCGCCGCTCTGCAAGGCTTGTTGTTAGTAAATCCTGCCTCGTTCCTCTTCTTCTCAACAATGGGAACTTGTAAATGCTTATGCGTCTTCTTGTGTACTTGTGCTGTCACTATCACATGTTGGTTGCCATTTAACGCAGGCCTGCTCAGATTACAAAAGAGTTGAATAATGCACCCGTCTGACACCAAAATACATTGTGCCTCATGTGGTATAAACCTGATGATTCACATGACATCATTACAATACTATGCGTCACAAATTTATCAGCCAAATTTTAAAATGCAAACTGAGCTGCAATCTGTATATGCTGGCAATACTCAACAGGACAAGCCTTCTCCACCTTCTCTTGGCCAACTTCACCACCACTTGTCTCAGTCTCTCCTGATCTTCCTCTATTACAGACATTCCCTTTGGACTTTCCATCCCTCCCCAACACTACAACTTAAAACGTTTCTGTAATGTTTGCAATTCTGAAGAAAAGTAAATGGCCTGAAAGGTTAACTCTATTTCTTCATCCACAGATGCTACATGACTTGCTGGGTATTTCCAACATTTTCCCTTTTTATGCAATGTTCTCCATATGGTCAACTCTCACCTTACCTCATCTGCCTCATCTGCTCTCCAAAGTCTCACTTCTCACTTTGTTTCCTCCACTTTGTTTAACCATTATAATGCACAGCTAGACGATCTCCCTCTTTCTGGCCACGGTGAACTCAGCCATCCCAATCCTAACTTGTTCCACTTCATTCTGCCATCACTGTTGCGTATGCTGACAGAAGATAGACACGTAGTTAGGCACTCAAGGCAGCAGAAGTGTCCTGTCACGAAACGTCACCCATCCTTTCTCCAGAGAGGCCGCCTGAACAGCTGAGTTACTCCAGCACTTTGTGCCTATCTTGGACATAAACCAGCATCTGCAGTTCTTTGTTTCTACACTATGTTCGCTGACATACTGGTTAATTGACCCTTCAGTTTTAAAATCTTGAACTTGCTTCCCATAACCCTCTAATCTCTCCCATCTGTATTACCATTTCTGATATGGAATTCAGGACTATTGTTAATATTTAAGAATGTTTATTGGACTGTGCCCTCAGCAGCTTAGATCCAAGCTCTGGAATTCATTTCCAAAATCTCCTGTTTTCCTTTTCGTCTCTAAGACACTGGTCAAACTGTTTCACTTTGACCAAGCCTCTGGTTATCTGTGCCAACATCACCTCATGTGGCATGGAGTTATTTGGTAACACCACAGTCATGTGCCTTGCAATGCTTTGTTCTTGTTAAAAACATGATATAAATGCAATTTACTGTTAATTATTGGATTATCTCTCCACCTGGATTATCTCAAAATAAACTCAGATTAAGAATATCCACTAAAATCAATTTAAATATAGCACTGAAATAATACGTGTGCACCTGACCCCACCTCAGGATGGAGCGATGCAGAGTGAGATTGGATTGCACTCTGTGAACCAACTAGTCACAAAGCTATGACACAATCTATACTTTCGGAAAGGATCAGAAATAGCAAGCACATAGCAAGAAATAGCCGAGATAGCGAGTCGACTCACTATGTGCTGCAGGTTTGTGCATTCTATCTTAAGACAGTCCATCATAACCTAATTGCTGGTTACTGGCTGTCCCCCTGGGTTATGAGCGCCCCACTTATGGACACCCCTACATACAAGTGAGCTCCCAGAATATTATTAAACTCAAAACTCCAACAGGAGTACATATGCCCATTCTTACTTGCACTCAACATTATTCCCTCATCCTGTATCTGTACACTGTAAATGGCTCGATTGTAATCATGTATTGTCTTTCCGCTGATCGGTTAAACTAAACTGAACTGAATGCTTACAAATGGCAAAGCTAATTTCCTCACAATCGTTAACTTGTATTCTCTAGATATTGGATCTTCTTAGACTGAAAACAATTTCTTCATATCAATTTCATCATACTATAATAAAGCATTTTTTTTTAATTTTGAATTCATCTATTAAAACTCCTCTAAACCTTCTTGATTCTGAACAACCCAATTTCCCCATACACTGGGATTACTTCCCCTGATAGCAGCCTGGTAAGCACTTTACAAGGTTCCGACATCCATCTTAAAGTGCAGTGACCAGAATTAGACGGCGTCCTCCAGCTGAGGCCTAAACTGGTGCTTTGTAAATGTAAAGCATCATTTCCCACCCACACTAAGCTGTTAATAAAAAAAGACAAATTGACTTTAAAAGAATATGTTGTATGTTGACCTGAAATTGCTGGCAAGTTCAAATATTCATCTCCTGATTGATGCAGTGTTTGGTCTGTTTCTTCAGGGTCTGGGGTTAATGCGTTTTGGGTTGACTTGGTTGTAGAACGTGATTTCAGTGCTGTTACTTTCCTATGTTTACCTAAAAACAGAACATAGAATTTAGAACAGTACAACACAGGAACGGGCCCTACGATCCACAATGTGTGTGTCGAACATGATGCCAAGTTAAACAGATATTATCTGTCTGTACATGATCCATATCCTCTATTCCCTGCACTTCCATGTACCCATCCAACAGCCTCTTAAATGCCACTCACAACTGCCCCCCACACTCTCTGTGTAAAACACCTGCCCCGCACATTCCCAATGAACGTTCGTCCTCTCTCGTTATAGCTGTACCCTCTAGTTTTGGACTTTTCCGCCCTGGGAAAGACGTTCTGACTGTCGACCCTATCTATACCTCTCATCATTTTATATAATTCTATCAAGTCTCCCCTCAACCACCGAAGTTCCAGGGAAAACAACCCAAGTCTATCCAACCTCTCCCCCGATGCTGAAACCCTCTAATCCAGGCAACATTCTGGTAAACCTCTTCCGCACTCTCAATCATTTTGAAAACTGATGTCAGACTTATATTCAAAAATGCAGATCAATTCTCCTGTCATTTCCATGCACACAGGTAATGTCCAAAACATCATAGCTACCTGCGACCCAGTATCTGGCACCAGCCTCTGTAATGCATTCCATTGACTATTTACTGTAATTACGTTCACCAGAGTTGAACCGGATCAACCAGGTATGAATATCCAGCCAATAAACTAGAAAATTCCTTTTTGATTCGTTGGAATTAATCCAGGAGATCACATTTGACAGCGAGACAAGCAAACTAAAATTTACTACACAATGGCGCAGCGGTAGAGTGGCTACCTTACAGCGGGACCCGGGTACAATCCTGACTAGGGGTGCTGCCTGTACGGAGTTCGTAAACTCTTCCTGTGACCGCCTGTATTTTCTCCGGGTGCTCTGGTTTCCTCGCACATTCCCAAGATGTGCAGGTTTGTAGGTTAATTGGCTTAAGTACATTGCCCCTGGAGTGTAGCATGCAGAACTGGGATAACATAGAACTAGTGTGAATGGATGATCGCTGGTCGGCATGGACTCGATGGGCTGAAGGGTGTGTTTCCACACTGTATCTCTAAAACTAAGACGACCAGGCTCATCTACACACAGGCTCTGAGCTCAGGTGTTCATCCAGCCTTGTCTATGCTGATTATATTCCTTGCTGATCCTCTAACTCACAGCATGCATCCAAACTGGGTGCTTTATTGCCCTGGGGATTTGTGCTACATTTTCAGGGCAGGCAATGAATGAAGTGTAGTCACAATGCCCATATCACACAAAAAAAACAAACAGCTGACTTAGAAACATAGAAACATAGAAATTAGGTGCAGGAGCAGGCCATTCGGCCCTTCGAGCCTGCACCGCCATTCAATATGATCATGGCTGATCATCCAACTCAGTATCCTGTACCTGCCTTCTCTCCATACCCCCTGATCCCTTCAGCCACAAGGGCCACATCCAACTCCCTCTTAAATATAGCCAATGAACTGGCCTCAACTACCTTCTGTGGCAGAGAATTCCACAGATTCACCACTCTCTGTGACTTCTAGTGGCTCCTGATCATAGCGAGACTCTAGATGAAGCCACAAGGCCCATTATAACCTAGGCATGAAGCAATAGGCCCATAATCACTTCCTCACAATGAAACTCATAGTTGCCACTTCTCACTTTAACTTTGGCTGTTATTTACCAGTTTTTCTCTTTTTCACGGCAACACCATGCGGGCTCTCGACACGTCTTGGAGATCGTTTCCTTCCTTTCCCCAAAGTGACTGAAGAGATATAAAGAAGTTAATCACAGCACAGAGTGCACAACAATAAGTTCAATATCGGATTATCAAATAGATATATCCGATAATATCTCAAAAACTGCCGTGTAGCCCTAATGTGATAGGAAGGAACTGCAGTGGCAGGTTTATACCAAAGATAGACACAAAGTGCTGGAGTAACTCAGCGTGACAGGCAGCATTTCTGGAGTAAAGGATAGGTGACGTTTCAGGTAGGAACCCTTCGCCAGACTCGAATTAGTCTGAAGAAGGGTCCCCAACCCAAAACATCACCATTCCTTTTTCTCCATTGATGCTGCCAGACCCACTGAGTTACTCCAGCACTTTGTGCCTACCATGTAGCTGTGTTTTGCATTGTTATCAAGCATTTCTACAGTAATGTATACTTCACAGTTCATAATTACCGTATTTCCAGGCAATGAAGACGCTATTTGTTACCTAAAAATAAGGCATGAAAAGTAACCTGCGTCTTGGAGGCCGAAGGTTAGGTTATTAGCCAAGAAATATAGACTTGGCTATCCCTCAGTTCAGCAATATCAAGAACCAAGTTGCTGTACTGAGGGACAGCTGAGTCCATCCCTCATTGCTGGCAGCTGATGGGAAGCGGCTGCAAAGTGGGAGGCGGCTGTAAAAGGACAGCGCCACTGGGGGGGGGGGGGGGGGAGTTCCTTTCACATCGTGTGGAGAGCCTGGCCAGGGTAATCACCAGCAGGAGCGTTGAGAAGGAGGGGGTCAGGGATCATGCCAGCAACTCACTCACTCACCGCTGCCGCAGCGCTCCGGAGCATCCGCATTGTGGCCGGCGAGGGAAGTAACTCGGGTGGCTACGAGCAGCCGCCAGGACCAGACAGCGGAACCGGCCGCCACCTCAGCGCCTTTAGCCGGCATGCCCACCTCTGGCAGTGCTCTTCGTCTGAACACCTCTCTCCTGCCGTTCACCAGCCTCGCTCATGTCAGCCGCTTCCCGCAATTCCTTAAATTCAGACTGCCGCCGGGAGCAGGACATGGACTCACTTGCTGCGCTGGGTGACACTGCATGGCACAGTCTGTGTCTTTCAATGTAGACCACACAATGAGGGGACCAGCTCAAGAGCAAAGATCATAGAGCAGAGCGGGTCAGCGGGCGATGGATAACTGGGCAGCGGGCGGTGGAGCTTACTTCTGTGTCAGCGTGAGTAACCTCAATTGGTCCCTTGCTTGCACTGACACAGGAGTAGGCTCACCTCAGCCACAACAAAAAAGCTTTTCACTATACTTTATTTCAGTACATGTGACAATAAACGAAACTAAACTAAACTAAACATAACATAACTACTTTATTGAGTGGCCACAAACACCAGAATGGTTCAGCCAAACCAATCAATGATAAACTTCCGCCATAATTGTCTAATTTCCTTTCTTTCTTCTATAGGCTCAAACAGTTTGGGGAGATTCAAACGGTTACAAGGTCAATGCAGCAGAGAATTAGCAAAATCATTCTCAAAGAATAACAATCATTAATGCTTAAGATAGTCATAAAATGCTGGAGTAACTTAACGGGTCAGGCAGCATCTCTGGAGAAAAGGAATAGGTGGCGTTTCGGGTCGAGACCCTTCTTCAATAATACTTATAGGGGAACAAGAATTTTACTTCGGAGTCACGCGAGTGACTTTGTGAAGACCCCGCCAGCACGCATGTGCGACATATCGTTGCTCGCAATTGCAGTCGCCAGCTGGAGGGGGGGGGAGTGCGCTCCCCCAACGGCACCTTCAAAAAGGCCTCAAGGTAAGTTTAAACTAACCTTGAGTTGGTTAGTTCCTGCGAGAAAATTATTTTACTTACAGGAACGATGGAGTCGAAGAAAGAAAAGGCATTGAAGCATGCCTCCAAGGGCCGCGGGACTTCGGACGGGAGTCAGCGGCCGCAATCCCCGGAGCTGCCCGCAACACCGGCAGCACCCGCACCGCGGGCCGGGAAAAGATGGCGGAAGTCGGGGAGCCCTGTTCAGTCGGCAGGGCCCGACTCTCCACCACAGCAGGCTAGGGACTGCACGTTGGTCGGAGCACCGCGCGGGAGCAGGGTAGGCAAGACCCTGACTCCCTACCGCTATCGCCCAAACATCAACGGGCTAGCGGGAAACAGGTGCGTAAAACCGTGCCACGTTCAACAGCACGTTACAGGTCTCCAGAGGGCAGACCAGGGGGAGAGCCGCACCCAGGTCGAGCCCCGCTGCATCGACTTGCCACCGGAGAAGTCTGCCAGATCGCGGAGCGGTGATGTACCTACTGGGAAGCCCCGCAGGAGCGGGAGGCACCGGCTCACCACCGGGGCAGGCTGCCAGATCGCAGGCCGGTGCCAGTGTATTTCGGTCGTGTGGCCCCGCTGAGGCGGCTGGCAGCGACTATGCGCCGTTTCAGTCCCGTATAACCGGGTCTGGCGGTAAGCCCGCGCGGATGTCGGGGAGCCCCGCTGCGGCGGCCGGCACCGACTCGTCTCCGCTGCTGTCGTACCAGACAGGCGGGCCGCTACAGTCCGGAAGACGGCGGACTAGCGGCATGTCTGCGCGGGAGTCGTGTAGCCCCGCAGGAGCGGCAGGCAGCGACTACCTGCCAACGTACCCTAGACATCACCTCGACGAGGTGCGGTCCGATGGCAGAAGCTCCAGCAGTTCTCCAGAACCTGGGGAAGCCGACTTGTCGTCCGCAGATAGCGGCGGCGGTCGCATGGCCCGGATGGAGCGTATGATGGAGCAGCTGCTCGAGCGGGACCTGCAACAACAAGAACAATGGTCCCGACGATCTAGGAGCTACCCAGCAGGTCCACCGAGTATTTCTCCTTTGTCCGTGGGCAGTGCCAGGAGTCAGCGGTTAGCTGACTTTGAAGAGGGGTTGGGGCAGGAACCAGCATTACCAGAAATCCCTGAGAAAGAGCTACTGGAGGTAGTTTCTAAATTTGCCCAACCAGGGCATTCAGGGCAACCGCTACAGGCCAAACTAGCGGCGAGCATTAATTACCTTACAACTCACCAGCTGCAGGAACAGGTGTTGACGGAGGCTATCAATAAATACAAAGCCCCATGTAATTGTGTATCACTGAATGTCCCAACTGTCAACGCCCATCTGGGGGAACATTAGTCCCGGGATCAGGGCCCAGGAGTTGAAAATTCAAAAAAATCTTCAAACTGTTGACATCAGGCATCACGGCATTTGCCAGAACCCTAGATGGGACAGATGACGGAGGAGCAACAGGGTGCTCTGGCTCTACTGTGTAACACACAGTATGAGATCAACTGTTTCCGCAAAAGCTCCATCCGCCCCACACTCAACCCTAAATTTGCGAGGTTGTGTAAAGCCTCTGCAACGCCGCCAGCGAGACAGTTGTTCGGGGAAGACCTGCCTAAACAGGTGAAAGACCTGGATGAGGAGGCGAAAGCAATGGGCTTAATGAAACCACCGTCCTCGAGCAGGCCACAGGCGTATCGGAGGCACCATCCGTACGTAACTACCAGGCCTCGGGGACAACCCGACAGGGCACCGAGAGCCTATCCACTGGCCGCACCCTACCAGCAGAAGCCTTTTTTTAGGGCAGGGCCAACAGCGACCAGCGTGGAAGATGAGCCAACCCCCCAACACAGTGTCCCACAAAAGCCCAGAACATCAAGTCCCCCCGATAACCATGGAGGTAAGAGGGTCTGGTTCTCTTGAGAGTGCTGCATGCATAACCTCACAAGTAGGAGGGAGATTGCATGCATTCTGGGATGCATGGGGGACTATAACTTTGGATACCTTTATTTTACAAAGTATTCAGGGTTATGAGATTGAATTCATAAATGGGCATCTTCCCCCAACTCAACATGTACCTGACCGGAAATTTGCACTTTCTCAAAAAGAGAAATAGGAAGGACATGGAGAAATATTAAGGCTATACGCCAAGGGGGTAATAGAGAAAACGACACATGAACCTCTTGAGTTTGTGTCTAACATCTTTACCAAAACCAAAAAAGATAGTGGATGTCGAATTATCATTGATTTAACCCACTTGAATACCTTTGTACAATATACCCATTTCAAAATGGAGACATTTGAAACGGCTAAACAGCTGATTTCCCGAGGGTGCTTCATGGCCTGCATCGATTTAAAAGATGCATACTATTCAGTACCTATAAGGGAACATCACCGGAAATTCTTAAAATTTGTCTGGATGGGGCAACTATGGCAATACAATGCCCTACCCAATGGGCTTACCACAGCCCCTAGGTTATTTACCAAAAATTTTAAACCAATATTGGCATTTCTCAGACAACAAAATCACATAGTCATGACATATTTAGATGACATCTTAATTGTGTGAAAAACTATTGAAATAGCTGAACTAGCAGTAACAGCTACCAAAACATTATTCCAGAAACTAGGGTTTGTTAGCCATCCAGACAAATCTAAGTTCAACCCATCTGTGGTTATGGACTATCTGGGATTCACAATTAACACCAATCATATGATTGTCACTATCCCAGCCAGCAAAGCAATAGACATAATAGAGGCATGTAACAGCCTTGCTTGCGCTAGGAAACCGACTATTAGACCTGCTGCTAAGGTAATTGGAAAGCTTACATGTAGCTACATTTCCAGCTGCGCGATTTGGCCCATTACACTATCAAAACTTGCAAAGAGCAAAAATCTCAGCATTAAAAGCAAATGCTGGACATTTTGACACGCCTATGCAGCTGCCGATCAAGGCAAAAATTGAGCTACAATGGTGGGTTAGCAATATTAGTGATTGTTTTAATCCCATCATTATATCCAACCCATCAGTCGTGTTACAAACCGACGCAAGCACTCGAGGCTGGTGAGCTACCGACACCACTTCATGTTGTGGCGGCAGATGGGATTCGCACGAGTCTACACTTCTTCAGTCACAAGGTATAAACTATTTGGAAATGCTGGGAGCATTTCACGGGCTGCGGGCTTACTGCAATAATTTACATCATACGCATGTCTGTCTTCAAATAGATAATACCACTGTGGTGGCTTATTTAAACCATATGGGTGGTATCAAATCAATATCTTGTGATGAATTGGCAAATACAATTTGGCTCTGGTGCATTGAAAGAAATATTTGGATATCAGCTACTGACCTTCCGGGTAAGCTTAATACAGTGGCGGACACCAGGTCACGAGTATTCAATGACGACATCGAGTGGATGTTGAACCCCAAATATTTGCTAAAATTATAGCTAAATTTGGAAGACCATGTATCGACCTTTTTGCATCCAGGTTGAACCATCAGATACCAACATATGTATCTTGGGAACCAGATTCTGGGGCAGTGGCGATGGATGCATTCTCGCTACATTGGGGGAAATGGTTCTTCTATGCATTTCCCCGTTCTGCCTCATCAGTTGGGTATTGCAGAAAATTTAACTGGATTCTGCAACAGGCATTCTGATAATACCTGACTGGCCTACATAACCATGGTACCTGGTGGTCCTCAATATGCTAAAAGTACCATGGGCACAAATTACCAAATGCCCAAATTTGGTCACCAACCCCATCACTGGGAGTATCATCCATGCCATGGTCATCTGAACCTGTTGGCTTGCAGGTTCTGAAGAGGCCACTGCTGGAGCTCGGACTGCCATCCAGGACCATGGACATCATAATGGCGTCATGCAGAGAGTCCACTAGGAAGCAGTACCTAACCCACATAAGGAAATGGGAAGCCTACTGCAGTCGGACCAAGACCACCTACAACTCTGCCACGATCTCTAACGTGCTGGAATTCCTCGCGGGCCGTCATTTTGATGAGGGACTCAGCTACAGTGCCATAAATAGTGCCAGGAGTGCACTGTCGTCCTACCTCAATATAGGAGTGGGATCGCACCAGCTGGTATCAAAACTAATGAGGAGTATTTTCAATACTAACCCTCCTCGACCAAGATACAACATTACCTGGGATGTAGGGGTGGTGTTGACCCTGCTCAGGAGCTGGTCGCCTATGATGGGGTTACTGCTGGATAGACTCACCTACAAAGTGGTGATATTGATGGCACTGACATCTGCACAATGGGTCCAGACTCTGCAGAAACTGAGATTGGACAGTATGGTCTCGACCCCTGACAAAGTAACCTTCTTTATAGAGGAGTTGCTTAAGCAGCACATACCTGGATCTACAGGGCTGCAATTGGAATTCCGAGCATACCCCGTTGATGCTACACTCTGTATAGCCACCCATCTCCGATATTATATTAAAGTCACACACACCATCAGGAAGATGGAGCAGGGTCTGTTCATCAGCCACAAGAACCCACAACACCGGGTGATGGTGCAGACTATCTACAGGTGGCTCAGGGTGGTATTGGGTGCAGCAGATATCGACACTAACGTTTTTAAATCTCATTCTACCAGGGCTGCATCCACATCAGCGGCGAGGACCATGGAGGTTCCCATGGATCACGTCCTCGCAACCGTGGGCTGGGCCAGTGAGACATCCTTCAGCGGTTTTATAATAAGCCTGTGGCAGCTCCTGCAACGTTTGCGGAGTCAGTTTTAAGCACTGTTCCATAAAATGTTTATCCCCAAGTTAGGGGTTTATTGTTTGTATTTTAATAAATACGTTAATATTTTTCAGCTTGTTCAAGTCTGAAACACGTTAACATACTTCCTCCATCAGTAATTGCGGCAGTGTGTGAGCATGGACGTGGTCCAGGACATGAAATCACAGAGCATTGAAATCTTCACGAAGTCACTCACGTGACTCCGAAGTAAAATAGTAAGATTAAACGAGAACTTACCAGTTTGGAGCTTGATCTTTATTTTATGAGGAGTTGCGATGAGGGATTTTGTGCCATCCGCTCCCAACCCTCTACTATAAGGTCAACTGGTATATAGAGTCTCTTCAATCTTACTATCTTCAGTCATTGTTGTTATCTGTGATTCCACACCGCTGCTTTGAAGAATGTCGCGCATGCGTGCTGGCGGGGTCTTCACGAAATCCCTCATCGCAACTCCTCATAAAATAAAGATCAAACTCCAAACTGGTAAGTTCTCATTTAATCTTACTATTAAATAGCATACAGCCATTATAACATCACAATTCTAATTCAAATCCCAGGTTAGAAGGGATAACAAGGTATACTTTCCAATTAATCATCCATTATTTCGTTCTGTTTTAAATACCTTTTCTTTGCTTTCCACCAATTCCTTTTACACCTGATTTTGCTTCAGAGTGCTGTGTAAAATCAGAACTGTTTTCCGTCTGTTCCAGGTGGTACAAATCTAACAAAACAAAAGCAGAGATGTGCTGGGAGTTACCTACTTCATAAGCTGAAGGAATCAAAGGACTATTCATGCTGAAGTGACTGCCAGACACAGCGAGGCATACAGTGGCTTGCAAAAGTATTCATACCCGTTGAACTTTTCCACATTTTGTCACATTACAACCACAAACGTAAATGTATATTATTGGGATTTTATGTGATAGACCAACACAAAGTGGTGCATAATTGTGAAATGGAAGGTAAATGATACATGGTTTCCAAATTTTCTTATAAATAAAAAACTGAAAAGTGTGGCATGCAAAAGTATTCAGCCCCCCTGAGTCAATAGTTTGCAGAACCACCTTTCGCTGCAATTA
The DNA here is from genome assembly GCA_035221665.1 of Okamejei kenojei. Classification (NCBI taxonomy): domain Eukaryota; kingdom Metazoa; phylum Chordata; class Chondrichthyes; order Rajiformes; family Rajidae; genus Okamejei; species Okamejei kenojei. The sequence goes on from CM069147.1 coordinate 15,414,367, forward strand.
CAGCTGCAACTCTTTTGGGGTATGTCTCTACCAGCTTTGCACACCTAGAGACTGAAATTTTTGCCCATTCTTCTTTGCAAAATAGCTCAAGCTCAGTCAGATTGGATGGAGAGCGTCTGTGAACAGCAATTTTCAAGTGTTGCCAGAGATTCTCAATTGGATTTAGGTCTGGACATTGACTGGGCCATTCTAACACATGAATATGCTTTGATCTAAACCATTCCATTGTAACTGTATGTTTAGGGTCGTTGTTCTGCTGGAATGTGAACCTCCACCCCAGTCTCAGGTCTTTTGCAGACTCTAACAGGTTTTCTTCCAAGATTGCCCTGTATTTGGCTCCATCCATCTTCCCACCAACTCCGAACAGCTTCCCTGTACCTGCTGAAGAAAAACATCCCCACAGCATGATGCTACCACCACCACCATGTTTCACAGTGGGGACGGTGTGTTCAGGGTGATGTGCAGTGTTAGTTTTCCACCACACATAGCGTTTTGCATTCAGGCCAAAACATTCAATTTTGGTCTCATCAGACCAGAGCACCTTCCTCCACATGTTTGTTGTGTCCCCCACATGGCTTGTGGCAAACTGCAAACGGGACTTCTTATGGCTTTGTTTCAACAATGGCTTTCTTCTTGCCACTCTTCCATAAAGGCCCGATTTGTGGAGTGCACGACTAATAGTTGTCCTGTGGACAGATTCTCCCACCTGAGCTGTAGATCTCTGCAGCTCCTCCAGTTACCATGGGCCTCTTGGCTGCTTCTCTGATCAATGTTCTCCTTGTCCGGCCTGTCAGTTTAGGTGGATGGCCATGTCTTGGTAGGTTTGCAGTTGTGCCATACTCTTTCCATTTTCGGATGATGGATTGAACAGTGCTCCGTGAGATGTTCAAAGCTTGGGATATTTTTTTATAACCTAACCCTGCTTTAAACTTATCTACAACTTTATCCCTGACCTGTCTGGTGTGTTCCTTGGGCTTCATGATGCTGTTTATTCACTAATGTTCTCTAACAAACTTCTGAGGCCTTCACAGAACAGCTGTATTTATACTGAGATTAGATTACACACAAATGGATTCTATTTACTAATTAGGTGACTTCTGAAGGCAATTGGTTACACTGGATTTTATTAAGGGGTATCAGAGTAAAGGGGGCTGAATACTTTTGCACGCCACACTTTTCAGTTTTTTTATTTGTAAAAAAATTTGAAAACCATGTATCATTTTCCTTCCACTCACAGTTATGCGCCATTTTGTGTTGGTCTATCACATAAAATCCCAATAAAATACATTTACGTTTGTGGTTGTAACGTGACAAAATGTGGAAAAGTTCAAGGGGTATGAATACTTTTGCAAGCCACTGTAACACAGCCTCGGGAACAGCTGCACAGAATGGTATCTGTGCCCTTCAAATTTTGCCCAAGGTAGACGCGTCCCAATATGTACGTTCGTACCAGGACAATTCCATAAGGTACATGAGAGCAAAATGGCCCCAGTCAGTTTCAATATAGACCAGGGCCAGGGATCACATCAAACAGTTCATTAGCTCATAGGAGCAGAATTAGGCCATTCGGCCCATCAAGTCTACTCCGCCATTCAATCATGACTGATCTATCTTTCCCTCTCAACCCCATAACCCCTGACATCCTTACTAATCAATAATCTGTCAATCTTCACCTTAAATATATCCATTGAATTGGCCTTCAGCCATCTGTGGCAATGAATTCCACAGACTCACCACCCTCTGAGCAAATAAATTCCTCCTCGTCTCCTTTCTAAAGGTACGTCTATTTTTTCTGAGGCGATGACCTCTGGTCCTACATTCTCCCACTAGTGCAAATATCCTCTGCACACTCACTCTATCCAGGCCTTTCACTATTAATTGCTATAGACGAAGTAACAATTTTTGGAAGAGTAAATAAGCACCTCTTTTGGTTGCATTTTATTTTATTTAATAAGTTCTAGTTCCTTATTAAGTTTTCCTGCTAGGCATTGAGCACTGTCTTTTTTATGCAAAATGTCAGTGATGTGAATTATGATCAAACCTAGATACCAGCACACAAGTCTCTTTGTTGACTTTCGGGAAAATGCACGTCAGGGTATTTAATTTGCATCAAAAGCTGGCTTAACTGAATACTTGGTAACAGCTGAAAATATAAAGGGCACAAAATTGGGTATTTGGAGATGACTTTCTAACGCTGAGAATGAAACTTTTTCAAGTTTAGTCTCTGGTGGGCCGTCCTGTACGGGTATGGCTGCCCAGCCTGCAGCTGTCCATCTTTTCTCTATTTTTTTATTTTTAGTTAGTTGAGTTTTCAGTTTTTCCGGAGTCCTAGCCTTTTTTATGTGGGGGTGGGGGAGGGGAAGGGGGAAACTGCTTTCTAGGGTCCCTGCCTGGTCGGAGAGGCAGCTTTTCTCCGGGCTGCACCGTCGACCTGTCCTCGCGGCCTACCAGCGGGCCTGGAGCGGCGTTTCCTCGGGGGACCGCCCAGAATCACGGCTTCGGCAGCAGCGCAGCGCTGGAGCGCCATCGGGGAACGAAGCGGGCGATCCCTTGCCTGGGTCGCCGCGCTGGAGCTCCGGTGAGCTGAAGACCGCAGGTGAACATTGCGGAGCTGCGGGACTGTGGGGCAGCCGGCCGCGGGCGGCGGCGCGAGCCTGGGATCTCTCGGCGAGATCGCCAGTTGTGGAGCTCCATCCAGCGCGGCCTGTTGGCGTCGGAAGCCGCGGTCTCCAGCAAGGAAGCGGCCGTTACAGGCACCCCGAGCCGCTGAGAGGGTTCTCCCGTCGCCGGAGCACCATCACCCGGCGAAGAAGGGCCTGGAACATCGGCCCCTGTAGTGGCGATTGTGGAGGCCTCAATAGGCCTGACTATGGGTGAACTTGGGGATGGGGCCTGGACTTTGTGCCTTCCCTCATAATGGGAACCATTGTGGGGGGATGTTTTTTATGTTTTATGTTAAATTCTCTAATGTTATGTCTTATCTTTATCTGTGTGCTGCATGGCAAGACAAATTTCACTACACCAATTGGTGTATGTGACAATAAATGTCCTTTGTCCTTTGTCCTTTGGTTTTGGAAAGCTAAGCTGCCCTATTTGAGGCAGAACAAACTGAACAAAAACAGGGCAGCAAATTAGTAGAAGTGTCAGGGGTTATGGGGAGAAAGCAGGAGAATGGGAGAAATAGTGTTAAAGAAGGAACTGCAGATGCTGGAGAATCGAGAGTACACAAAAGGCTGGAGAAACTCAGCGGGTGCAGCAGCATCTAAGGAGCGAAGGAGATAGGCGACGTTTCGGGTCGAGACCCTTCTTCAGACTGGTTAGGGATCGGGGAAATGAGAGATATAGACGGTGATGTGGAGAGATAAAGAACAATGAATGAAAGATATGCAAAAAAGTATCGATGATAAAGGGAACAAGCCATTGTAAGCTGTTTGTAGTGTGAAAATGAGAAGCTAGTGCGACTAGGGTGGGGGAGAGATAGAGAGAGAGGGAATGCCAGGGCCCGAGGGCTGAGGGAGAGGTGGGAAGGGGAGGAGACAGCAAGGGTTAACAGAATTGAGAAAATTCAATGTTCAAGCCCAGAGGATGCAGACTCCCCAAGCGGAATATGAGGTGCTGTTCCTCCAACTTGCGGTGTTGCTCACTCTGGCCGTGGAGGAGGCCCAGGGCCGAGAGGTCGGATACGGAATGGAAGGGGGAGTTGAAGTGCTGAGCCACCGGGAGGTCGGGTTAGTTATTGCGGACCGAGCGGAGGTGTTCGGCGAAACGATCACCAAGCCTCCGCTTGGTCTCACCGATATAGATCATCTGGTATCTGGGAGAGATAGATCAGCCATGATTGAATGGCGGAGTAGACTTGATGGGCCAAATAGTCTCATTCTGCTCCTATCACTTATGAACTTATGACCAAAGACTCAGGAGTTAATATTTTGTGGCAAAGTTCTTTTGTTCATTTGAGGAGAGTGAATCAGGGCTTGGCCTGCCACTCCCTCAAGTTCTTCTGCGCGAGGCTGCCCCAGGGCACAAAGGTGGACGATTGGGGAGAGGGATGTCTGTTCGCTGGACGATCCAGACGTCCAGGAAAGGAGACAGCTGGAGGCCCCACTGCAGCCTGGGGCTCGCTTGGATCAAGCGCCGCTCATAAGACCTGGAGCATGGACTGAACTCTGAAAATGGCGCCAATACTTGGCGGCTCTTGCATGAAGTCTCAGTTGACTACTACTGTACACTTTGCTATCAGGAATGTGGTTAGGTATAGCAATGTTTTGCTGATGTGAGAATAAAGCACAATTAACCATTGACAGTGGGAGACATAATGCATGTTGAATGTTACATATGGGAGAAATATTACTATGGCTTTTAAAGCTTCCTACCAGTGTGTTCTGTTCAGATTATGGCTGGATCTTTGAAAAACAATTATAAGAAACTGATGACTGTGTTGAGTCATTAACAATATCATTGCAACTACCAGAAGGACAGAAGGCAATTAGGTGAACCTTATTTTTTTAATCATCTGGGAATCCTTATGTTGGACCAATCTCACTAACGTTAGGTCAATGTTTAAACATTCCCAAATACATTCTAACTCACACTTCCCCTTTACCAATGCTGTAGATTCTTGAGTACTATAGCTTGCAATCCATTTCAGAGCACCAGAAATTACCGTGCGTGGCGTCTTCTCCAGCTGCCATTAGTGAGTTCTCCAGACACATGGGGAACGAGTTACAGGGCATCGTGATGATCAGCATTTCAATGAAATTCTTGCAGGTGTCATTATCTTTCGTAGCCAGTCTCTTCAGCAACGTTGAAATTTTGTCCTTGTCGGTTCCTCGGGTGTCAACAAACTCTTGCTCCTCCATGTTCAAGATGGTCTTGGCCTTTTCAATCACACTGTTCGCATGTTGACTGAGAGACTCCACCAACAGACCATGGTTGCTCTCCAGGACATCCTTGATTCCACTGCTGCTCATCCTGCCAAAGCTATATTGGTAAGAGGGCCAAATATTCCATCAAATATCAAAATAACACGTTTAACATTTGCACTTACAGGTACATGAAAAATAGTCAACTTGCTTTTCTGCAGGCTGATTGCAGTTGTAAAGCATCTGTACGACAACAGAACATCCTAAAATATAGTGTTACGAACTTTGTTTTAGACTGAATTTGGTGGGGATTTTCACAAGCCACACAATTTTACCCGCACTGAAACTCCTCGCACTGCTTACTGAAAGGGAACTCAATTTGAACCCATTCTCTGCCAATGTTAACCGTCTCATGATCAAAGGATCTAATAAACCACCTCTCACCTTTTGGATTTCCAGTCAAAGACGCTGCTTTTCTCTCTGCATTTGCCACATTATTATTTTTTATATGTGAGATGCGAACAGTTGAAAATTGTAAAGCTTGAGGTACATGCATTGGCTAGCTGTTAACTCCAAAAACCAAAACAGACCCTAATCTTGGAGCAATACCCTTTCCTCTCAAGAGATGATTTTGCACTATACAACACTGAACTGAATTACATAATAGAGATAATGCTAAATTTGCATATATAATATTGTTCAAAATGATGATGAACCAGATAACAAGCTCTATTTTCAAATTCGGATTGGTTTTGCTTCCTCTTTCAATTGCTCCTCATTACTTTCCTCAGTGCAGTTCAAACCTGATTCTCCTAACAATATTATCAATTTCAATTCAATGGGATTATATTCCCAGAGGGAGGCTGTGGATCAAGAACTGGTAAATGGAATTAATACAGGTAGGTTTTTGATGATATAGGGATAGACTTGATGGGCTGAAGGGCCCATTTCTGCACTGCAGCGCACTATAACTTGATATGGAAACACGACCGTTGCAAAGAAGCCTATAGTAGCAGCAATGGCTGACCAAAGAACTGCATTATAAGAGTTTCAATCACAACAATATTCTGGAGCATGTGTGTAAAAATGTAACGTACAAACGTTGTTTCCATGTTCCACCTTATTGAACCTTACCACCTTCTCAGGCTGAGTAATTTCAGTAGTGTCATAGTGTTAGTCACACTTCACCACTATGGAATTTGAGTGTTTAGACCTGCTCTTGGCCGCAAAATAAAAAGACAAAACTAATGTAATATTGGAAAACTAAATCTAAAAATTAAAAAATTAAAATCTGCCATCTATCTCATTGGAGACCTTTGAATTTTCTTGAATCGGACTTTATCGGACTTCCCATTGGGGACCAGGTGAGTAGGGGGGGTTGGGGAGGGGGCGAAACCTGGAGTGGGGCCGCTGACATCAAAGGGGGTCCCTGTGGGTGCCACCAAAAATGAAACGGGGGCCTGTTGGGGGAGGGGGGGGAGAGAGAGAGGAGGGAACCACTGAGAACGAAGGGGGGGCCTGGTTGGGTGTAAAGGGTCACCGAGATCGAAGGGGGTTCCAGCTAGAGGCCACCTACTGCCACATGCGGCGGCAGGCCTGCACTCACCACTGCGAGCAGAAGGTGAGACTATTTGATGAACTTTTTGTAACTTTGTCGGTGCCAGAAACAAGGCGACTCTTGCATCCTGTCTAGACGAGGTCTGCGGTAGGATTTTAACAGGTTGTGTGCAAAAACAAAGCATTTCACTGTACCTAGGTACATTGACTTCAATGTTTTTTTCTTTTTTTTTAAATATATTTTTATTAGAAGCAAACACATATTATGGTAACAACATTTAATGTGTATCAATCAATCATACATTATTAACATTATCAATTGAGGATTCATTCTGCTTTTATTTATTTTTTAATATAGATAGAAAGTAAGAGACAGAAAAAAACCCCATAAATGTCAAAATAAAAAAAAGAATGGAATGATTTACTAATAATACATCATTGGAGATAGGTTCGAAGATTATAAAGTATTTCACTGTACCTAGGTACATTGACTTCAATATTTTTTTCTTCTGCACCAAGTGTAGCACCCTTTATCCTTTATCTTTGCACTGTGTACAGCTAGATTCTATTCATGTATATATATGGGGGGTCTTGACAGGATAGCATGCAAACAAAAGCTTTTCACTGTATCAAGGTACATGTGATAATAATAAACTAAACTACATCTAATGGTGAAAGAAAGTTTGCAATGGAATCGATCACTCATCCACATACCTTCCTACAGAGATGGGAACTGAAGGAAACATTAAGTCAAATCTCTGAAATGAGTGAAGAATAACCATGGGGGGGGGGGGGGGCTTTACCAGCTCTGAAATAAAACTGGGAAGGAGAAGTCGACGGAGGAAAGACCATGGAGATTTCGCAATGTGTTCATAACAACTAGTGACACAAGGATAGTTCTTCTGCGTTCCTGCTCTGAAAAGTATTGGCATGAAAAGTACTTTTTTAAAGTCACGAGTAGGCACCTCGTTTGTATTCACCTCAAGTCCTCAAATAATTCTGCATTTGGGTTTGCAGAAATGCTCCAGAGTGCCTGAGTCCTAACTGCACCCCGAGCCTGAGCATTTAAAAGATATTTGGACAGCTGCATGGATAGGAAAGGTTTAGAGGGATATGGGCCGAGCATGTGCAGGTGGGTCTGGCGTAGATGGGGCATCTTGGTTGGCAGGAGGTGCAGCAGTAGAGTTACTGCCTTACAGCACCAGACACCAATTTCCCTCCTGGGTGCTGTCTGTATGGAGTTTGCCCATTCTCCCTGTGACTGTGTGGGTTTTCTCCAGATGCTCTGGTTTCCTTCCACACTCCAAAGACATATAGGGTTGTGGGTTAATTAGTTTCAGTAAGTTGTAAAATAGTAAGATTAAATGAGAACTTACCAGTTTGAAGTTTGATCTTGATTTTATGAGGAGTTACGTTGGTGATTACGTGAAGAAGGCCCGCCAGGCCGCATGCGCAGCAAACTTCAAAGCAGCGGTATGAAATCACAAATAAACAACACCGAAGTAAACAGTAAGATCAGTGACTCGAGAACTACCAGATGATCTTTCATGAGAGCGGGTTGGGCGTGGACTTCTGGTCTACACCCAGAAGTGGGGCGTGGGGGGCACGTAATCACCAACGTAACTCCTCATAAAATCAAGATCAAACTTCAAACTGGTAAGTTCTCGTTTAATCTTACTATTTTACTTCGGAATCACGTGAGTGATTCCGTGAAGATTTCAAAGCTTTGTGATTTCATGCCGCAGATTACAATCTCGGCATCCCACTGCATTTGATTGACTCGGAAGAGAAATAAATGCATTAGTAATAACATTGTATTCAATGTAATGATAGGGTTTATTTAACAATGTAAACAAACGACAGTACCCCTAAAATTTAGGTACTTAAAAAGTCATTGGCAAACAGTCCTGGATTGACAATCGGCCGATGATAAAAATTCTGAAACATCAGCTTATTTGCCCATCCAGCGGCCGCTAAAATTTGGTCGAAGGACACATACCTCACTTTGGCCGCCAACATAGCTGCTGCCCTAGTGTAATGAGATGTAAACAGACTATCTAAATGATATACTGACGTTGATGCTTGATAAAATAAAAGTGAGACCATAGGGTATTCGAAATGATGCTTAAAAAATCATGCCAGCCCTGGTCTGCTCTGCTTGTGTAGACCAGAATGTAAAATGTAATGGCATAAACAGCCAATACCATCCAGACCAGCCACAGCGTTTGCAATGTTTGCCATCATTGTGCTGATATTAGAGCTAAGACTAAGGATGTAGCTGGAACCCCTTGGTGAAGTAATGTTTACACATTTACAATAACCAACTGCATAATCTTGCGATGTGAGAACTTGTATCAAAATCTTTTTAACAACTTGATATCCAGGTTGGACCCGACAACGTAGTTCCCTAATGTTACAGCTGTAGTTTCTCTATAACTGAATTATTGTCAATATCAGTTAAAATGAACTGAAAATGTCAGTAATTTGTATCGTTTTAAATGTAACATTAATATTTAACAAGCACTTCTGATCCCCTAGAGATGAACTGCTTTTTTGGATGCTATCCATGCATACTGCTGTGAGCACCCTCATGGCTAGAATTGGCAACCTGAGGCATAAGTCAATGTATTGAAAATGTGTAAGTCACTAATCGTTTTACTGTGTAAAGGCCGGTCTCGTGAACCACAGTTTAAAAACAGCAAATTCTTGCTTTTTTGGCATAACTGTATACCGTTGTGCCATAATGCCTGATGAAGCAGGCAACCTGGACGCTTGCCCAGTCCGATAGTACGAATCCAAATGAGGTCTTGCTGACTGTTTTAAGACCCAGCTAATAAGGAAGACATAAAGTCCATTCCTCCTATTGAAGCGAGAATGTATTTCTCCACACTGTTGTGCCACATATTTTTGCAAACAATGGAAACATGCACAAACATGACGAACATTTGATGAAGTATTGAATCATACTTTCATCATACTTTGAGATCCAACACTTATTCTGTGTTATCATCAATCTAAACTGGATGATACACCAGTGGCAAGGATATTAATTGCAGGATACACTTCCTTAATTACCATGTACTAACATATGTCACCATCGTAGAGTAGCATCTTAAATTTGAGCATGAAGAATATGTATATTCACTCAAAACCATAATCAAAGGTGCATTTAGCATATATATTTAGTTGATACTAACAACTGAAGAATTGGTAACTCATGCAATCTCCAATACATCTGAGTAGGTGATGGTATTTGGAACTTCTTATCTGGAGTTCTAAACATCAGTTCATAATAACTGAATTTAACCAACCACACTACTGCAGTGAGTTTCAAATTCAAGTTCAATGATTAATTTTCATATTTAGCAATGGTAAAACTGTTACTTCATCATAGTGGCTGATAACAGATTCAGCTGATAACAGCACAAAGTTGTTAACAGCGCTCTAATTGCTACTACACGTTATCAGTTCCTTGATTTGCTCAGCTGCAACACAGCTGCAATATTGCCAATACTCTTAATGAAAAACTCCAATCCATTGCCATAAAGCGGAGAAATTAAATAATTAAAGGTAAATTCCAATGACTAACGACAGTTTATCCCATACATAAGCTTTACTGTAATAGTACCGTTATATTATCTTAGATAACCTTTGTAATGGGATTTGTATAACATGTATCTCTTACCTATAAATCTGTTGTAGTCAGAAAATAAGTTTTATATTGGAACGTTCCTATGCCACTCCAGACTTAATACATGGGTGGTTTGCATGAGAACTTTTGCCCAATTTCCAACCTTGGCCATAATCCAAACCCTTAGTGTGTTGTACAAACAAATGTAGATATTACAACTTGTGAATGGTGCACTACCCATTTTTAAAGTGCTAGGATTTCTGAGCTATTGTGCTGCTCAATTGCTGTGAACCGCTACTGCCAATGAACATCCTGAGTGCGTTCTGAATGATAATTTAAACCCGTTGATGGCCTATTTAAATCGTCTGCCAAGGTTCTCCTGTAGAATGGACCTACCTGAATAACAGATTCAGCGGTTGGCTCTCACATCCCTCTGTAGCGCTGTTCACTGACGGCACATATGTGCTTGAGTATGTTTTTAATGACATCTTAGAGCCCGGAGTCATCTTGACCTTTTGCTCTTCCCTCCTCACAGAGGGTGATTCGTAGGCAACCCTAACAGGCATAGCCGCAGGCCACAGGATACAAATACGGATACAATCCATTGGCCTTAACCCAATAGAATATTCTACTGGGATGGAACTTTGTTGTCAGGAAAATACCTCTGACACGTGCCCTTCAATTCTTGGAGTATGCCCTTCGGCCATACCCCGAGACTCAGTGTCAGCAGGATACTGACCCATCTTAGTCTATATCTTTTGAAATGGGTAAACCCAGCTCGTCCTCCCATGCTCGCCTATAAATCTCAGATAGTGGGGTGTCAATATTTAGAAGAGTGTTATAAATGTAATATATCAATTTACTTGTATAGGCAGGGTTACACAAGAAGCTGGAGAAACTCAGCTGGTGCAGCAGCATCTAAGGAGCGAAGGAGATAGGCGACGTTTCTTTCTCCAGCTTCTTGTGTAACCCTCAATTCTCCAGCATCTGCAGTTCCTTCTTTAATACTTGTATAGGCATGTCTATTCAAACAATTGTCTAATACATCTGGACCCATAAGAGGACAGTCTTGTGTATATGTTTTCACGTAATCTCGGATTTGAAGGTATTAAAAAAAATTATTGTCATTCAAATTATATTTCTCCTGTAGTTCTTGAAAAGAAGAGAGAGTCCCCTTCTTGCAGAGGTCTCCCACAGTATTGATTCCCAGGTTCTTCCATTGAACAAACACCGTATCTAAAGTAGACGGTTTAAACAAGGGATTATTTGCAATAGGAAGAAGGAGAGACATATTTCTCAGTTTAAGACTGAATTTCAGCTGTTTCCAGATACGGATAGTACTATGTATTATCGGACTTTGCTCATACGTTGACATTCAAATGTATTGGAGATAGGAGGATCGAGCCTATATTAAAAGGCAAACAATCTTCCCTCTCCATTTTTAACATGTAGACATGTATCGTCCAACCAAAAAGTTATATCTAACCACTTATTCTTAAACTATGGCCCCTGGTTCTGGACTCCCCCAACATCGGGAACATGTTTCCTGCCTCTAGCATGTCCAAACCCTTAACAATCTTATATGTTTCAATGAGATACCCTCTCATCCTTCTAAACTCCAGAGTGTACAAGCCCAGCCGCTCCATTCTCTCAGCATATGACAGTCCCACCATCCTGGGAATTAATCTTGTAAACCTACGCTGCACTCCCTCAATAACAAGAATGTCCTTCCTCAAATTAGGGGACCAAAACTGCACATAATACTCCAGGTGTGGTCTCACTAGGACTCTGTACATCTGCAGAAAGACCTCTTTGCTCCTATATTCGACTCCTCTTGTTATAAAGGCCAACATGCCATTCGCTTTCTTCACTGCCTGCTGTACCTGCATGCTTACTTTCATAGACTGATGAACAAGGACCCCCAGATCCGATTGTACTTCTGCATTTTCCCAACTTGATGACATTTAGATAGTAATCTGCCTTCATGTTTTTGCTAGCAAAGTGGTTAACCTCACATTTATCCGCATTAAACGCCCACTCCCCCAACCTGTCCAGGTCACCCTGCATTCTCATAGCATCGTCCTCACAGTTCACACTGCCACCCAGCTTTGTGTCATCTGCAAATTTGCTAATGTTACTTTGAATCCCTTCATCCAAATCATGATGTATAATTAGCTGCTGTCCCTGCACTGAGCCTTGCGGTACCCCACTAGTCACTGCCTGCCATTCTGAAAGGGACCCGTTAATCCCTACTCTTTGTTTCCTGTCTGCCAAGCAATTTTCTATCCATGTCAGCACTCTACCCCTAATACCATGTGCCCTAATGTTTGCCCACTAATCTCCTATATGGGACCTTATCAAATGCTTTCTGGAAGTCCAGGTACACTACATCCACTGGCTCAAGAGCTGATCTTGCTGTCAAAACTTGGAGGAGACGGGGGACACAATTTTTTGGCGGCCGCGCGCACTTGCGCACACTCACCCACACATTCGGAGGCTCAATCCAGCGCTAAATGCAGCTCAACTCTGCCTGTCTCGCCGGGTTAACTACAGCTCTGCCTGGACTGACGGGACACCAGCGCTGCTTCTCTGCGCTGCCCATATTTCCCGCAAGTCCAGGCAGGTTCACCTGGCGGGACAGGCATAGCGAGCTGGGTTTAGCGCTGGCTGTGGGCCTGGGGGTACAGCTTGCGTCTGACTCACGACCAAAGGCTCCTGTACGATCTTTGCTCCCGACGTCCCTGGCCACCCGTGGGCGGGGGGGGGGGGGGTTACTCGGGTGGGGACGGGACAGCACCGGAGACCCGGCCGGTCTCTCTCGTCCAATCGGCGCCCTCGATCAGCAGTCCCACCTCCACTCTCGCGGAAAGCAGAGATTTTTAAATCCGGCTGACAAAAACTTGGGGGGATATGTCCCCCACCTCTCAAAACATGGAGGGGACGTGTCCCCTATGCCCCCCCCCCCCCCCTCCCCCGTGTTTTCTGCCCCTGCACTGGCTCTCCCTTGTCCATTTTCCTAGTTACATCTTCAAAAAATTCCAGAAGATTAGTCAAGCATGATTTCCCCTTCGTAAATCCATGCTGACTCGGACCGATCCTGTTACTGCTATCCAAATGTTCGGCTATTTCATCTTTTATAATTTACTCCAGCATCTTCCCCACCACCGATGTCAGGCTAACTGGTCTATAATTCCCTGTTTTCTCTCACCCGCCTTTCTTAAAAAGTGGGATAACATTAGCTACCCTCCAATCCACAGGAACTGATCCTGAGTCTATAACACATTGGAAAATTATCACCAATGCATCCACGATTTCTAGAGCCACTTCCTTAAGTACCCTGGGATGCAGACCATCAGGCCCTGGGGATTTATCAGCCTTCAGTCCCATCAGTCTATCCAACACCATTTCCTGCCTAATGTGGATTTCCTTCAGTTCCTCCGTCACCCCAGATCCTCTGGCCACTACGATATCAGGCAGATTGTTTGTGTCCTCCTTAGTGAAGACAGATCCAAAGTACCTGTTCAACTCATTTGCCATTTCCTTGTTCCCCATAATAAATTCAACTTTTTCGGTCTTCAAGGGTCCAACTTTAGTCTTAACTAATTTTTTCCTCTTCATATACCTAAAGAAGCTTTTACTATCCTCCTTTATATTCTTGGCTAGCCTACTTTCGTACCTCATCTTTTCTCCCCGTATTGTCTTTTTAGTTATCTTCTGTTGCTCTTGAAACATTACCCAATCCTCTTGCTTCCCGCTCATCTTTGCTACGTTGTACTTCTTCGCTTTAATTTTTATACTGTCCCTGACGTCCCTTGTCAGCCATGGTCATCCCTTTCTCCCCTTGGAATCTTTCTTCCTCCTAAGAATGAACTGATCCTGCACCTTCTGTATTATTCCTAGAAACACCTGCCATTTTTGTGCCACTGTCATCCATGCTAGTGTATCTTTCCAGTCAACATTGGCCAGCTCCTCCCTCATGGTCCCAAAGTCCCCTTTATTCAACTGTAACACTGACACCTCCGATCTACCCTTCTCCCTCTCCAATTGTAGATTAAACCTGACCATATTATGGTCACTGCCTCCTAATGACTCATTAACCTCGAGGTCCTTTATCAAATTCCAGTTCATTACATAACACTAAATCCAGAATTGCCTTCTCCCTGGTAGGCTGTTCTAAGAACAAGCTGTTCTAAGAATCCATCACGAAGGCACTCCACAAACTCCTTTTCTTGGGGTCCAGTAACAACCTCATTTTCCCAGTCTACCTGCATGTTGAAATCTCCCATAACAACCACAGCATTTCCTTTGCTATATGCCAATTTTAACTGCTGAATCAACTTGCGCCCATTTTGCCCGACTTGGCACGCAAATACTGGTTTATACCGATAGACACAAAATACTGGAGTAACTCCGCGGGTCAGGCAGCATCTCTGGAGAATTGGAACGTGACGTTTCGTGTCGGCAGCGGCTGTGCGGGGCAAAGATACTTGGTGCGTGGTGACGAAGGGTCAGGGCGAATGACGGGCCCCGAAAAGCGGCAACAACGGCTCCACTGCCTCCTCCCGCACCCCGCCCGGCGGAAGGAGGCCTCCCTCTCCCCTCCCTCCCTCGCCCCCTTGGCGTGCGAGAGGGGTTGTTTTGAAAGTGCCGTTGGCGGATTTGCAAGCAGTGGCCGCTATCGCCCTGATAAATGCCTGCAAATCGTTAACGGAGGTTTCAAAACAACCCCTCTCGCACGCTGAGGCCGGGAGGAGGGAGGGAGGGAGGGAGGAAGGGAGAGAGGGAGGGGGAGGCATCCTTCCGCCGTCTGAAGCAGCTGCACCAAAGGTCCTATAGCTATAGGATCTTTGAGCTGCTCCGTGGCGAGGAGTTCCCAACCGCCTCCTCTTTTGGCAGCGGCACTTTGGCATTGGACAGGGACGGCCAAGGCAGCGGGGCAATGTTGTCCGAGGAACGCTGACCTTCCTTCCTCACCACCTCCTCTGCCCCTTCCCCCCCTTTGTCTCTCTCTCTTGTACACCCCCCTCCACCCATCTTATCCTGGGACCCCTCCTCTCCATCCCGCACTGATCCCCATTCCTCCCTCTATTCAGTCCTTACTGACATCCCCTGTGCTCCCCTCCCCATCTACCCCCCCCCCCCCCCCCCCAATTTATTCATCACCCTACCCATCTCGCATTGATTCTCCTGCCACCTCCCCCCCCCCCCATCCATCCTACACTGGTCCCCCAATTCATCCTGTACTGACCCCCTTCCCATCCATCCTGCACTTCTCCCCCCATTCATACTATACTGATCCTCCCATTCATCCCGTACTGACCCACCCTCCATTTACCCTGCACCAAACTCCCCATCCATCCTGTAGTGATCTCCGCATTCATCTTTTACTGATCCCCCCCATTCATCCTGTACTGAATCTCTCATGCATCCTGTACTGATCCCCTCATGCATCCTGTACTGATCCCATCATTCATCCCATACTGATCCTCCATTCATCCTATACTGATCCCCTCATTCATCCTGTAGTGATCTCCATTCATCCTGCACAGACCCTCCAATCCACACTGTCCTGACCCCCCCCCCATTCATCCTGTACTGATCCCTTCATTCAAGGAGAATGGGAGGAACAGTCTGAAGAAGGGTCTCGACCCGAAACGTTGCCTATTTCCTTCGCTCCATAGATGCTGCCTCACCCGCTGAGTTTCTCCAGCATTTTTGTCTACCCCCATTCATCCTGTACTGATCCCCCCCCATCCATCCCGTACTGAACCCACCATTCAACACCACAGACATCCCCCGTGCTCTCCCCTCACAATTTTACATACCCCAACCAACACGTACTAATTCACCTGCCTCAATCCATCCATTCCGCACCGATTGCCTTCTCAACCACCCCCCCCCCCCCCCGCCATCTATCCACCCCGCACTGATTCACACACCCCCTGACCCTATTGCGCTTCATGGTCTTCAGAGCGAACATTGACTATGTTTGATAACGGAATGCAATCAAATGTGTTTTAATTCCCAGTGTTATTATTTGTTTTGACACCTTTAAACATATTACCAAAAGAACATTTGCTGCAGTTATGTCCTTTGGCCATCTCTTGTCAGTTAGTGTAATGTTTAACCTGTCAGATGGGTACAGTCGGTTTTCACAGCTATTATCATAAAATGCCTTTAGAAATTTCCTTGCAACCTGTATATTTTGTTATGGATAAATTTTGTGGGAAGCCAGAGTGTTTCTGTACCAGTAGCGATAACGACCCATGCTAAGGCCATGTCATGATAATTTTCGGTCCTTCACAGAGAACATGCTTGCATCAATCTGTAGTGTGCATATATGTTACCATGGTCCAGGATTTTTTGACACAGGTTGTCATATGCTGAATAATCCAACCACATTTTTGTTTGGAAGTGGAAAGAACTAATAGAAATTGCACTAATTGCAATGTATACAAAGAGTTGAGATATTGTATTATAATTTTGCTGCATGTCATTGTGGTATATATCATGTCTTGATTGGTGAATATGTTTAGTTTGTGAGTTATTTGAAGCAGAAATAATATGTGAATGTAGACAAAAGTGCTGGAGAAACTCAGCGGATGCGGCAGCATCTATGGAGCGAAGGAAATAGGCAACGTTTCGGGCCGAACCCCTTCTTCAGACTGATGGGTTTCGGCCTGAAACATTGCCTATTTCCTTCGCTCCATAGATGCTGCTGCACCCGCTGAGTTTCTCCAGCACTTTTGTCTACCTTCGATTTTCCAGCATCTGCAGTTCCTTCTTGAACATAATATGTGAATGCTTCATTGAGCATAATTCCGACTGGTAACTACGCACTTCGTCCGAGCACATTATCACACGCATCATGCAAACCGTCTTAAATGACCACCTAAACTGTCATTTGGCAACCTAAAAAGCTGTCAAGGTTGCCCGGCTGGCAACAGGGAAAAAAACTTAAGTGAGAGCCCTGATTACTAATCCCCAAGTTAGTATTCCAAATGTTCTAAACATTATAGAACAATTTGGTTCTTTTTCTGGATACAGAGTAAACTGGAATAAAAGTGAAATCATGCCAATAAAAGAACAAGACTTCTCAACTCCAACAATTTCCTTTCAGAATCGTTACTGAAAAGCTCAGATATCTTGGAATTTACGTGACTAGAAAGTATTCCTCTTTGTTTAAAATAAACTTCCCACCATTAATCACTACATCCTATTTTCCAATTTTGGAAAACACTTCCTATCTCCCTTATTGGTAGATTAAATGCCATAAAGATGATCTTCCTTCCGCAACTTTTATGTTTATTTCAATCAATACCGATATTTCTCCCTAAAAGCTTTTTTTTTTAAATTGACCCTATTGTTACTAACTTTATTTGGGACTACAAAACCCACAGAATACACAAAAGACATTCGTGCAAATCCAAAGAAAGTGGAGAATTAGCTCTACCGAATTTTATTTTTTACTACTGGGCAGCTAATATTAAAGATATAACTTTTTGGTTGGACGATACATGTCTACATGTAAATTGGTTAAAAATGGAGAGGGAAGATTGTTTGCCTTTTAGTATAGGCTCGATCCTCCTATCTCCAATACATTTGAGTGTCAACGTATGAGCAAAGTCCGATAATACAT
The DNA here is from genome assembly GCA_035221665.1 of Okamejei kenojei. Classification (NCBI taxonomy): domain Eukaryota; kingdom Metazoa; phylum Chordata; class Chondrichthyes; order Rajiformes; family Rajidae; genus Okamejei; species Okamejei kenojei. The sequence continues at coordinate 15,432,056 of CM069147.1, forward strand.
AGTACTATCCATATCTGGAAACAGCTGCAATTCAGTCTTAAACTGAGAAATATGTCTCTCCTTCTTCCTATTGCAAATAATCCCTTGTTTAAACCGTCTACTTTAGATACGGTGTTTGTTCAATGGAAGAACCTGGGAATCAATACTGTGGGAGACCTCTGCAAGAAGGGGACTCTCTCTTCTTTTCAAGAACTACAGGAGAAATATAATTTGAATGCCAATATTTTTTTTTAATACCTTCAAATCCGAGATTACGTGAAAACATATACACGAAGACTGTCCTCTTATGGGTCCAGATGTATTAGACAATTGTTTGAATAGACATGCCTATACAAGTAAATTGATATCTTACATTTATAACACTCTTCTAAATATTGACACCCCACTATCTGAGATTTATAGGCGAGCATGGGAGGACGAGCTGGGTTTACCCATTTCAAAAGATATATGGGAGGAAAGCCTACAATACATACACCACTGTTCTTTAAATGCCAGGCATTGCCTGATACAATTTAAAGCATTGCATAGGTTATACTACTCAAAGACCAAATTGAACAAAATCTTCCCAACTGTCTCCCCTCTCTGTGATGAATGTCACTTCCAAGAAGCTACCCTAACCCATTCTTTTGTATCCTGTAAAAAAATACAAAACTTCTGAGCGGGAATATTCAATATCATTTCAAAAACACTTAAAATTTAATTGGAGTCAGATTCAAAATAAATAATATTAGGAATGTCAGAGGGCTGCCCTAATTTAACGATATCTCAAAGACGCCTCCTTGACTATGGTTTAATAACTGTGAAAAAACATACTTAAATTCTGGAAAAAGATAACAGTTCCCACAGTGAAGATGTGGATCACAGAAATGACCGTGACACTACATTTAGAAAAAATAAGGCTTGTTTTGTCTGACAAACAAGATCAATTTTCAAAAATATGGTCTCCTTTCATTGAATTTCTTCAACAACATAATGGTTGAACACAAACTCAAAACCAACGCTAGGGTGGGGTGAGCAGGCGTAGGGAAGATAGTGGGGTATATCTCCGCTGCTTTCACTTCTTCGTTAGTTCTGGGTTTTTTTTTCTCTTTTTCGTGTCTTTTTCGAAATTCTTTCTTTTCTATTTCTTTTCTTCTTTGCTTCCCTTTTTTCCGATTTAGTTATTAGTTTATAAAATGTTAAAACTGAAGCTCTACGAAAATTGTATAATTGTTATGCCGATTACTTTCTCCTTGTACAATTGCTCCTAATAAAATTAATATATATTTTTTTAAATAATTTTATACTGTCTCTGACATCCCTGGTCAGCCAGCCATGGTCGTCCCTTTCTCCCCTTGGAATCTTTCTTCCTCCTAGGAATGAACTGATCCTGCACCTTCTGTATTATTCCTAGAAATACCTGCCATTTTTGTTCCACTGTCATCCCTGCTAGTGTATCTTTCCAGTCAACATTGGCCAGCTCCTCCCTCATGGCCCCATAGTCCCCTTTATTCAACTGTAAAACTGACACCTCCGATCTACCCTTCTCCCTCTCCAATTGTAGATTAAACCTGACCATATTATGGTCACTGCCTCCTAATGACTCATTAACCTCGAGGTCCTTTATCAAATCCAGTTCATTACATAACACTAAATCCAGAATTGCCTTCTCCCTGGTAGGCTGTTCTAAGAACAAGCTGTTCTAAGAATCCATCACGAAGGCACTCCACAAACTCCTTTTCTTGGGGTCCAGTAACAACCTCATTTTCCCAGTCTACCTGCATGTTGAAATCTCCCATAACAACCACAGCATTTCCTTTGCTATTTGCCAATTTTAACTGCTGATTCAACTTGCGCCCATTTTGCCCGACTTGGCACGCAAATACTGGTTTATACCGATAGACACAAAATACTGGAGTAACTCCGCGGGTCAGGCAGCATCTCTGGAGAATTGGAACGTGACGTTTCGTGTCGGCAGCGGCTGTGCGGGGCAAAGATACTTGGTGCGTGGTGACGAAGGGTCAGAGCGAATGACGGGCCCCGAAAAGCGGCAACAACGGCTCCACTGCCTCCTCCCGCACCCCGCCCGGCGGAAGGAGGCCTCCCTCTCCCCTCCCTCCCTCGCCCCCTTGGCGTGCGAGAGGGGTTGTTTTGAAAGTGCCGTTGGCGGATTTGCAAGCAGCAGCCGCTATCGCCCTGATAACAGCCGCTACCTGCAAATCCGTTAACGGAGGTTTCAAAACAACCCCTCTCGCACGCTGAGGCCGGGAGGAGGGAGGGAGGGAGGGAGGGAGGGAGAGAGGGAGGGGGAGGCATCCTTCCGCCGTCTGAAGCAGCTGCACCAAAGGTCCTATAGCTATAGGATCTTTGAGCTGCTCCGTGGCGAGGAGTTCCCAACCGCCTCCTCTTTTGGCGGCGGCACTTTGGCGTTGGACAGGGATGGCCAAGGTAGCGGGGCAATGTTGTCCGAGGAACGCTGACCTTCCTTCCTCACCACCTCCTCTGCCCCTTCCCCCCCTTTGTCTCTCTCTCTTGTACGCTCCCCTCCACCCATCTTATCCTGGGACCCCTCCTCTCCATCCCGCACTGATCCCCATTCCCTCCTCTATTCAGTCCTTACTGACATCCCCTGTGCTCCCCTCCCCATCTACCCCCCCCCCCCCCAATTTATTCATCACCCTACCCATCTCGCATTGATTCTCCTGCCACCCTCCCCCTCCCATCCATCCTACACTGGTCCTTCAATTCATCCTGTACTGACCCCCTTCCCATCCATCCTGCACTTCTCCCCCCATTCATACTATACTGATCCTCCCATTCATCCCGTACTGACCCACCCTCCATTTACCCTGCACCAAACTCCCCATCCATCCTGTAGTGATCTCCGCATTCATCTTTTACTGATCCCCCCCATTCATCCTGTACTGAATCTCTCATGCATCCTGTACTGATCCCCTCATGCATCCTGTACTGATCCCATCATTCATCCCATACTGATCCTCCATTCATCCTATACTGATCCCCTCATTCATCCTGTAGTGATCTCCATTCATCCTGCACAGACCCTCCGATCCACACTGTCCTGACCCCCCCCATTCATCCTGTACTGATCCCTTCATTCAAGGAGAATGGGAGGAACAGTCTGAAGAAGGGTCTCGACCCGAAACGTTGCCTATTTCCTTCGCTCCATAGATGCTGCCTCACCCGCTGAGTTTCTCCAGCATTTTTGTCTACCCCCATTCATCCTGTACTGATCCCCCCCCCATCCATCCCGTACTGAACCCACCATTCAACACCACAGACATCCCCCGTGCTCTCCCCCTCACAATTTTACATACTCCAACCAACACGTACTAATTCACCTGCCTCAATCCATCCATTCCGCACCGATTGCCTTCTCAACCCCCCCCCCCCCCCCCCCCCGCCATCTATCCACCCCGCACTGATTCACACACCCCCTGACCCTATTGCGCTTCATGGTCTTCAGAGCGAACATTGACTATGTTTGATAACGGAATGCAATCAAATGTGTTTTAATTCCCAGTGTTATTATTTGTTTTGACACCTTTAAACATATTACCAAAAGAACATTTGCTGCAGTTATGTCCTTTGGCCATCTCTTGTCAGTTAGTGTAATGTTTAACCTGTCAGATGGGTACAGTCGGTTTTCACAGCTATTATCATAAAATGCCTTTAGAAATTTCCTTGCAACCTGTATATTTTGTTATGGATAAATTTTGTGGGAAGCCAGAGTGTTTCTGTACCAGTAGCGATAACGACCCATGCTAAGGCCATGTCATGATAATTTTCGGTCCTTCACAGAGAACATGCTTGCATCAATCTGTAGTGTGCATATATGTTACCATGGTCCAGGATTTTTTGACACAGGTTGTCATATGCTGAATAATCCAACCACATTTTTGTTTGGAAGTGGAAAGAACTAATAGAAATTGCACTAATTGCAATGTATACAAAGAGTTGAGATATTGTATTATAATTTTGCTGCATGTCATTGTGGTATATATCATGTCTTGATTGGTGAATATGTTTAGTTTGTGAGTTATTTGAAGCAGAAATAATATGTGAATGTAGACAAAAGTGCTGGAGAAACTCAGCGGATGCGGCAGCATCTATGGAGCGAAGGAAATAGGCAACGTTTCGGGCCGAACCCCTTCTTCAGACTGATGGGTTTCGGCCTGAAACATTGCCTATTTCCTTCGCTCCATAGATGCTGCTGCACCCGCTGAGTTTCTCCCAGCACTTTTGTCTACCTTCGATTTTCCAGCATCTGCAGTTCCTTCTTGAACATAATATGTGAATGCTTCATTGAGCATAATTCCGACTGGTAACTACGCACTTCGTCCCGAGCACATTATCACACGCATCATGCAAACCGTCTTAAATGACCACCTAAACTGTCATTTGGCAACCTAAAAAGCTGTCAAGGTTGCCCGGCTGGCAACAGGGAAAAAAACTTAAGTGAGAGCCCTGATTACTAATCCCCAAGTTAGTATTCCAAATGTTCTAAACATTATAGAACAATTTGGTTCTTTTTCTGGATACAGAGTAAACTGGAATAAAAGTGAAATCATGCCAATAAAAGAACAAGACTTCTCAACTCCAACAATTTCCTTTCAGAATCGTTACTAAAAAGCTCAGATATCTTGGAATTTACGTGACTAGAAAGTATTCCTCTTTGTTTAAAATAAACTTCCCACCATTAATCGCTACATCCTATTTTCCAATATTGGGAAACACTTCCTATCTCCCTTATTGGTAGATTAAATGCCATAAAGATGATCTTCCTTCCGCAACTTTTATGTTTATTTCAATCAATACCGATATTTCTCCCTAAAAGCTTTTTTTTTTTTAATTTACCCTATTGTTACTAACTTTATTTGGGACTACAAAACCCACAGAATACACAAAAGACATTCGTGCAAATCCAAAGAAAGTGGAGAATTAGCTCTACCAAATTTTATTTTTTACTACTGGGCAGCTAATATTAAAGATATAACTTTTTGGTTGGACGATACATGTCTACATGTAAATTGGTTAAAAATGGAGAGGGAAGATTGTTTGCCTTTTAGTATAGGCTCGATCCTCCTATCTCCAATACATTTGAATGTCAATGTATGAGCAAAGTCCGATAATACATAGTACTATCCGTATCTGGAATAGCTGAAATTCAGTCTTAAACTGAGAAATATGTCTCTCCTTCTTCCTATTGCAAATAATCCCTTGTTTAAACCGTCTACTTTAGATACGGTGTTTGTTCAATGGAAGAACCTGGGAATCAATACTGTGGGAGATCTCTGCAAGAAGGGGACTCTCTCTTCTTTTCAAGAACTACAGGAGAAATATAATTTGAATGCCAATAATTTTTTTTAATACCTTCAAATCCGAGATTACGTGAAAACATATACACGAAGAATGTCCTCTTATGGGTCCAGATGTATTAGACAATTGTTTGAATAGACATGCCTATACAAGTAAATTGATATCTTACATTTATAACACTCTTCTAAATAAATGACACCCCACTAATCTGAGATTTATAGGCGAGCATGGAGGACGAGCTGGGTTTACCCATTTCAAAAGATATATGGGAGGAAAGCCTACAATACATACACCACTGTTCTTTAAATGCCAGGCATTGCCTGATACAATTTAAAGCATTGCATAGGTTATACTACTCAAAAACCAAATTGAACAATATCTTCCCAACTGTCTCCCCTCTCTGTGATGAATGTCACTTCCAAGAAGCTACCCTAACCCATTCTTTTGTATCCTGTATAAAAAAATACAAACTTCTGAGCGGGAATATTCAATGTCATTTCAAAAACACTTAAAATTTAATTGGAGTCAGATTCAAAATAAATAATACTAGGAATGTCAGAGGGCTGCCCTAAATTAACAATATCTCAAAGACGCCTCCTTGACTATGGTTTAATAACTGTGAAAAAACATACTTAAATTCTGGAAAAAGATAACAGTTCCCACAGTGAAGATGTGGATCACAGAAATGACCGTGACACTACATTTAGAAAAAATAAGGCTTGTTTTGTCTGACAAACCAGATCAATTTTCAAAAATATGGTCTCCTTTCATTGAATTTCTTCAACAACATAATGGTTGAACACAAACTCAAAACCAACGCTAGGGTGGGGTGAGCAGGCGTAGGGAAGATAGTGGGGTATATCTCCGCTGCTTTCACTTCTTCGTTAGTTCTGGGGGTTTTTTTCTCTTTTTCGTGTCTTTTTCGAAATTCTTTCTTTTCTATTTATTTTCTTCTTTGCTTCCCTTTTTTCCGATTTAGTTATTAGTTTATAAAATGTTAAAACTGAAGCTCTACGAAAATTGTATAATTGTTATGCCGATTACTTTCTCCTTGTACAATTGCTCCTAATAAAATTAATATATATTTTTTTTAAATAATTTTATACTGTCTCTGACATCCCTGGTCAGCCGGCCATGGTCGTCCCTTTCTCGCCTTGGAATCTTTCTTCCTCCTAGGAATGAACTGATCCTGCACCTTCTGTATTATTCCTAGAAAAACCTGCCATTTTTGTTCCACTGTCATCCCTGCTAGTGTATCTTTCCAGTCAACATTGGCCAGCTCCTCCCTCATGGCCCCATAGTCCCCTTTATTCAACTGTAAAACTGACACCTCCGATCTACCCTTCTCCCTCTCCAATTGTAGATTAAACCTGACCATGTTATGGTCACTACCTCTTAATGGCTCATTAACCACAAGATCTTTTGTCAAATCCGGTTCATTACATAACACTAAATCCAGAATTGCCTTCTCCCTGGTAGGCTCCAATACAAGCTGTTCTAAGAATCCATCATGAAGGCACTCTACAAAGTCCCTTTCTTGGGGTCCAATACCAACCTCATTTTCCCAGTCTACCTGCATGTTGAAATCTCCCATAACAACCACAGCATTACTTTTGCTACATGCCAATTTTAACTCCTGATTCAATTTGCACCCTATGTCCAGGATACTGTTTGGGGGCCCGTAGATTAGTCCCATTAGGGTCTTTTAACCCGTACAATTCCTTAGTTCTACCCATACTGACTCCACATCTCCTGTTTCAATGTCACCCCTTGCAAGGGACTGAATTTCATTCCTCACCAACAGAGCAACCCCACCCCCTCTGCCCACCTGTCTGTCTTTTCGACAGGAGGTATCCCCTTGAATATTCAGTTCCCAGCCCTGGCCCTCTTGCAGCCATGTCTCTGTAATTTTCACAACATCATACTTGCCAATTTCTAACTGAGCCTCAAGCTCGTCCACTTTATTTCTTATACTTCACGCATTCATATACACTTTGACCTCCGTATTCACGTCCCCCCTCGCACCGCTCGCAATTGGCCCTGACCGTACTCTTTTATCCCTTCTCGAACTTTCCTTCCCATTAATTCCAGAATCTTTTGTAATTTTTCCTGTAGTCACTTCCCCTTCAACTCCATCTTTATACTCCCAATTTGTCAATCCCTCCCCCCCCCCACTATTAGTTTAAACCCACACGTGTAGCCCTAGCAAACCTGCCTGCCAGAATGTCGGTCCCCTTACCAGTTAAGGTGAAACCCATCCCTTTTGTACAGGTCACCACTGCCCCAGAAAAGATCCAGTGGTCTATAAATCTAAATCCTTGCTCCCTTCTAAAGCCCCTCAGCCACACATTCAGATCCCCTATTTCCCTGTTGCTGTCCTCACTAGCACGAGGTACTGGATTCAGAATATGTTTTGAGGGTGTTAGTGTATGGGATGCTAAATTGTCCACTATTTTGCCTAATGAATAGTTGAATCTGATTATATTTATTATCTTATGAAGAATTAACTCCTAAGATTGAAGGCTCAATTGGAATATTGTAATCTGCATCCATGTGCATACATCAATGTCACACTTTAGAGATACAGCGTGGAAACAGGCCTTCAGCCCAATGAGTCCGCACCGACCAGCGATCACCCCATACACTAGCACCATCCTACACACTAGGGACAATTTACAGAAGTCAAATAACCTGCAAAGATTAGACGTCTTTGGAGTGTGGGAAGTAACAGGAGCACCTGGAGAAAACCCACTTGGTCACAGGGAGCGTGTGCAAACAGCACCCATAGTCAGGATCAAACCCCGAGTCTCTGGCGCTGTAATGCAGCAACTCTACCGCTGTGCCACTGTGCCACCCTTGAAAATATTTTGTGAGAATCAATTACTTCTTTGAGGATGTCTCCACAGAAATTGTCAGATATGAGGGGTGAAATGGAGTAAATCTGGGTCAAACTAGTCTACTGTACGTCAAGTGTTTCATCTTATTCCTGGAGGAGCCAAATGGAAAAATGAGTTTATGGAACTAGAAAGAAATGGCTTCCCAGCCAAAAAAAAAATCACAATAAGTGGACAAAGCTGAGAGTAGGTTTTCTCCAGATGGATGTGACAGTATGATTTTGCAGTGAATACAAAGTAATAGAGACACAAAACGTGGAAACAGACCCTTCGGCCAAAATTGCCCATTAGTCCCTGAGCAGCAGACTGGGGTATAATCACAACCCAACAAAGAGTTTAAAAATATCATTTTAAAAAAATGTCAGAAACTAGCAAGAAATGTGAAATAAAAGTTAATAAAAAGGACCTGAAGAGCCTGAGGCTGAGGAAATAGTCAATGGGAACAGAAGAGTTAAATGGACATCTTGTCATTATTTATTAATAATGATATCACAAACATTTCCTTAATGCTGAATAATTCTGGGGAGGAACTAAATACATCATAGGATATTATGTTGTGTATTAGGACAGGCAGATTGTGCGCAAGTATCTTGTTAAAAAATGACTGTCGATATAGTAGGCGCATTGATGGTAATTTTGCAAACAATCTTAGATCCTGGAGAAGTGTCAGAGTATTGAAAAACTGTTTACAGTCATTCTTAAGGGGCATCATAACGAAGATATCAAGAAGTCCTAACATCTATTGTTGGAAAAATATTGGAATCAATTATTAAGGAATAGAGGGTGGCACGGTGGCGCAGCAGTAGAGTTACTACCATACACTGTCAGAGTCCTGGGTTCAATCTTGACTACGGGTGCTGTCTGTACGGAGTTTGCACGTTCTCCCCATGACCTGCGTGGGTTTTCTCTGGGATCTCCGGTTTCCTCCCACATTCCAAAGCCATACAGGTTTGTAGGTTAATTGGCTTGGTATAATTGTAAATTGTCCCAAGTGTGCAGAGAATAGTTAGTGTGTGGGGATCGCTGGTTGGCGTGAACTCAGTGGGCCGAAGGGCCTGTTTCTGCGTTTTATCTCTAAGCTAATCTATACTAAGCAGCACATTTGGAAAATTGTAGGCTAATTATGCAAAATCAGCATGGCATCTTGAAGGAGGAACCATGTCAGACAAATTTACTAAAGTTTTGTGAGGTAATAGATGACGCAGTAGATAAAAATGCTGGAGAAACTCAGCGGGTGAGGCAGCATCTATGGAGCGAAGGAATAGGAGACGTTTCGGGTCAAGACACTTCTTCAGACTGATGTGGGGGTGGGTGGGGCGGGAAGAAGAAAGGAAGAGGTGGAAACAGTGGGCTGTGGGAGAGCTGGGAAGGGGAGGGGAAAGATGGAGAAAGCAAGGACAGCCGAGAATGAAAACCCAACAGCGCTGTGTGGGGGAATCTCGGAGCCTGGAAGACCAGACTGTCAAGGAGAGAGCTCCTAGCGGCGACAGATGCGCGGAGTGGGCTGGAAGCAGGGGGAATGGGCTATTACCTCCAACGCCTTCAAGATCGGCTGCAGGAGGCACCTCCTGGGACACAAGCGGAGGTCCGCAGAGGTGAGGGATCTTGGGTCAGGATAACCTAGACTTACCTGGATCAGGGGCGCTCCAGGATTCCAACACATGGACTGGACTGGACTCTGCACTTTGGACTGTGTGTGTTTTCAGTGTTTTTTTTCTTCTTTTTATTTTTAAAAATGTTGTTAAAATTGTGGCGACTGTGCATTTGAGGTTATGCAAAAGAATTTCACTCTGCAGACGTGACAATAAAGAACCGCCGACGCCTGCTCTGTCTTAATGCTGGCTGGTTCTATGGGGAGGTTGCACGCAGTCGAGGTCACGACCCGTGACCCGTACTGTTGCCATGCAACGCCAACTGGAGTACACGCGATGAACTGCAGGTAAGCATTTACTATGGTTGCCAGCACAGTGGGCCCTTCTTCTGGCCCAGCATCCGGACTGGTTGCACACTATCGCAGACCCCGGACACGTCTATCCTTGTGGCCGGGGGTTGGAGGTGGGGGGGGGGGGGTGTGGAGTAGGGGGTCGAGGGGGGTGAAGGAAGAGGTTGGGGTGTCGGTGCAGCGCGGTCAGTGACTCTGGGCTAGGCGGAGGGAGCAGACCGTCCCCAACTTTGCTGCAGCTGATGTTGCCCAGAGTCGCGGCCCCACCTCACCCAACCCGGCTCCACCCGCCCTCGAGTATGGGCGCTGCCGACCCACAGCCCCCGACAGTGCGGCCCACAGGGGGAGACGGGGCGGAGGGCGGCCGTGGCCGGACAGCGCTGACCCAGGGAGGGAGAGTGGGGGCTGTCCCGAGGGATGCGCTCCTTCGGCTCCTTACACCTTAGTGCTCGGGTTCAGAACAATGATACGAGAGCACTTGGTTCTGAGCGCTCAGTCACCGGAAAAAATAACCCCACAATATTGCAATGAAATTGCTCAGACTTTGAGTTCACTTTACTTAGCGAAGGTTTATCGAGAAGGTGCTGTCTCTCTGGACACGACAATGAATGCGGCTATTAGTCGCGGATTGTAACAGATGCTACACCATGAGATAACACCAGTTTAAACATGATACCTTCCCGCTTTCAATGACAGTACCCACAATTATTTACAGCGCAAAAAATGATCATTTCGGCTGTTTTTAACAGGAAAGTACGTGTTTCATGTGTTAACAGTGTATACCGAGGCCGCCATGTCCTCCACATGAATTGACCTGCTCCATGCGTCACGCCCTTTGACCCAATGACCTTACGTGCAACCCCGCTGTATTATCCATGGATCCCTCTCTGTACTTCCATGCCTTTCTCAGTGAACGCAAATGAGAACTATCAGACCTCACCCTATTCACACAGAGATTACACCTTGCATCTCTAAAGGGGATTTGTGCTTTCTCAGTCTTCCTCTGGCTCAGGCTCTCGCTACAAGATGCAGCTATCATGCAAGCTGTGAATCAGCTTTTCTTAAAGCTTCTTCACACTGCAATATCTAGGCTCAAAATGACCAATTCATCTGCTCATAGCTTGTAGTTAAGCACCAATTTACAGACCGACAATATATCCTAAACTCCTCTTATCCAATTAAGTAATTTTTAAATGCAGGAATTGTGCAATCATATTGTACATACCAGATAATATAATAACACTGTAGAAACAAGGAACTGCAGATGCTGGTTTACAAATAAAAAACACAGAGTGCTGGACAAACTCAGCAGACCAGGCAGCATCTCTGGAGAACATGGATTGGTGACATTTGGGTTGGGACCATTCTTCAGACTGTAAATGATACTGGTTGTGAGATTAATATTGGCTGTTAAACTGGGCTCAAACCTGGCTTCTTTGAGAACGTGTCATGGAACATCTGGATCACTGTTTGAAATATAATCACAACAACCAACTTCCCAATGCAGTAGCAATCTCATAATAAACCCCGGAATGGCGACCTCGATTTTAAACTTCCTGCACCAGAGCAGTTACCCGTTTCACCATCATCCGCTTCATCTGAACTGTACCCACGTCGGTCGCCCTCTTCCCTTTGGCCACTTCCATGTGCGGCTGCATCAAGCTGTATGTACCACCAGAATATTTAAACAGTACATGCCACTATAGGCTGAGGTTTCTACCTGTCATCGGTGTTGCAAAAATGGAATCTGGCCTCATTATTCAGTTGCACGACCTGCTTTAATGGTAAAGTTTCCGTGAAAGAACCCCTTTGACCTAAATCCATTAGGAAGTGGTCGGCATGGAATCTCATGGAGGACCCATGGCATGGTTATGAGGGAGGTCCTGCCTGTCAGATCTTCATGCACAGTTGAGGATTCAACCACACCACCCTCAAGTTGGCTGTGGTGCGAATGGACAATGGTCCACCTTCTCCTGGACAGCGTTTGAAAAGATCACAAGCAGCTGCATAATGTGGGATATTGTGCTCCACAGCTGTCCCCAGAGATCCATCCCCCCCCATCCCAGCACAGACATCAACTCTGGCCCCTGGATCAGCTCGGTGGAAGAAGATCTGCCCACAACAGGTCATCTTTTGTGCGAGGGCATCCATGAGTGAAAGCGACACAAAGTGCTGGAGTAACTCAGCGGTCAGACCAGCAACTCTGGACCCCACCCTATCATTCATTCCCTCCACAGATGCTGACTGAACCGCCGAGTTAACCCAGCACTTTGTGTTTCACTCAAGAATCTGCGATTCCTTATGTCTCCCAAACACTTTATGAATGCATTATTCAAGAAGGAGGGGATAGATTCCGGATTCGCCGAGATGCCGTCAAGTTACCCGCTCCTTTTAACTCGGCGATGAGCCCTGGCTTAAAAAAAGTTGTTCTGCGTGGAAGGTGAAGAAATAACCCGCAATTCTCCTCACAACTTGCCGGCCTTACCTCATCACCCGGACTTCAAATAATACATGTGTTGAAGCCCGAAGAAGGGTTTCGGCCCGAAACGTCGCCTATCCCCTTCGCTCCACAGATGCTGCCGCGGCCGCTGAGTGTCTCCAGCACTGCTCGTCCACCTTCAAGTAACACAGCCGTGCCTTGTCCCGTTGTCAACCGGGCCACCAATTTGACCATTTCAAATTGGAAGAAGGGTCACCCATTCACCTGGAATACTGCGCTGCCAATTGCCACTTGCCCGGGAGAGGGTGGCAGCTGCCCGGCGGAGCCCTCTACCCTCTCCTCCCTCCCTCTGCCCTCCGCCTCCCAGTTGCGGGACTCTGCACACACACACACACACACCACACACACACACACACAAACACACCACACACACACTACACACACACACAACCCACACCACACCCACCACACACACCACACACACACACCCACACACACCCCCCCACACCACACCCACACACACACCCACACTACACACACCCCACACCCACACACACACACAACACACACACACACACACACCCACACACACACACACACACACACACACACACACACACACACACACACACACACACACACACACACACACACACACACACATCTACCCACCCAGTACTCGGCGGCTCGCCGCCCCGCGGCCAGCAGCGGGAACACCACGCTTCATCACCCACCACCAGCATAAACCGAAAATGAAACCTAGGAGCTGCTCGCTGCTGAACCAGCGTCTGATTTACAGAAAATCACGTGTCGCGGTCCAGTTTCCGAGGTGCGCTGGGTTCAAATAACACTGTTGGCAACATGTCATTAGACCATCGCCTTGTGACTCAACTAAACCTGCGGGCGGCTTCATTGCGGGAAGCTCTTCGTCCCATAGAGACAGCTGGACACAAAGTGCTGGAGTAACTCAGCGGGACAGGCAGCGAAGGAACCAGACTGGATGCTCCTGACTCTCACCCATTCCTTCTCTCCAGAGATGCTGCCTGTCCCGCTGAGTTACTCCGGCACTTTGTTTCTAGCTTCGATTTAAACCAGCATCTGCAGTTCTTTCCTAGCCAAATGGTTATCTGTGTCCCATCGAGTCCATTCAGCCCCTGGAGTCACCTTAAGACCATTGAGTCACTTTAGCCCGTCGACTCCCTTCGGCCCCATAGTCCCTTCTGCCCCCTTGGTCCCTTCAGCCTCCCGCACCAAGCCCTTCCAACCCATCGAGTCCCATCAACCCACCAAGTGCCAACAAGTCAGCACTGACAACCAACACCCATTCACACCAACTTCATTTCATTCTCTCAATCCCACCGACTCCAACCCCCACCAGATCCCTCCGGCATTAGTCACTCCGGGGGCAAATGACCGTGGCCGGTTAATTTAGCAGCATGTATTCAGGATGGAGAAGGAAACTAGTGCATTCGGGGGAAACCCATGCCGTCAAATTAAGAACATGCAAAGCAATTGATGCAAAAATCCACGGTCTGCATCGAACCCGGGTTGCCGGAGCTGTGAGGCGGCTGCTTCACTCAGTCACGGATCCACTTCGTAATTATTTGTTGAGCTCTGTGCGTTTTATTAAAGTCGCACTCGTCCAGGAGAACAAATCTCAATCTAATCCTGATGGAGAGATTCACACTTTTATCTCTCATTGTTACTTTTTCTCTAACCCTCTCTCTTCTCCCCTTCTCTCTCTCGCACCTCTTCTCTCTCTCTCTCTCTCTCTCTCTCATCCTCATGCTATTTTCCTCTGCTCCCCCCCCCCCCCCCCCCTCCTGCCCTCTCTCTCTCCTCTCCCTCTCTCTCAGTGGCCACTCTCCAGAGACGTCTATTGAAAGCAGGTGTACCACAGGGGACTGTCATGGGTCCATTGCTCTTCCTACTGTAACTCAATGACATTCCAAATGCAGCTTCATCCAGAGTTCGACTCTTGGCAAATGATACCATCATTTATAGAGAGATTAAAACAGCGGGAGCCAGCATGTCCTTACAGAAGGACCTGGATGTTCTCTGTGCGCGGGGCACACGTGTGGGTGTGGTTGTGTGTGGTTGTGTGTGTGTGTGTGTGTGTGTGTGTGTGTGTGTGTTGGTGTGTGTGTGTGTGTGGTGTGTGTGTGGTGGTGTGTGTGTGTGTGTGTGTGGTGGTGTGTGTGTGTGTGGTGGTGGTGTGTGTGGTGGTGTGTGTGCGTGTGTGGGTGTGTGGGTGTGGTGTGTGGTGTGTTTGTGTGTGTGGGGTGTGTTGGATGGTGTGTGCGTGTGTGGTTGCGGTGTGGGTGTGGTACGTGTGTGTGTAGGTGTGTGTGGTGGGTGGTGGGTGTGTGTTGTGTGTGTGGTGTGTGTGTGGAGTGTGTGTGTGGTGGTGTGTGGTGGTGTGTGTTGTGGTGTGGTGGTGTTTGGGTGGTTGTGTGTGTGTGTGTGTGGTGGTGTGGTGGTGTGTGGGTGTGTGGTGTGTGTGTGCGTGTGTGGTGGGGTGGGTGTGTGTGGTGTGTGTGTGGTGGTCGTGTGTTGGTGTGTGGTGTGGTGTGTGTGGGTGGTGTGTGTGTGTGTTGCGTGGGCATGTGGTGTGTGGGTGTGTGTATGTGGTTGTGGTGTGTGTGTGTGTGTGGTGTTTAGTGGTGTGGTGTGTGTGGGTGTGTGTGGTGTGGTGTGTGGGTGTGTGTGTGTGGTGTGTGTGTGGTGGTGTGTGTGTGGTGTGTGTGTGTGTGGTGTGGTGTGTGTGTGTGTGGTGTGTGTGTGTACGTGTGTGGTGTGTGTGGTGGTGGTGTGTGGTGTGTGGTGTATGTGGTGTGTGTGTGTGTGTGTGTGTGGTGGTGTGTTTTGTAGTGGGTTTGTGTGTGTGTGTGTGTGTGTGGTGGTTGTTGTGTGTGTGGTTTGTAGTGTGTGTGTGTGTGTGTGTGTGTGGTGTTGCGTTGTGGCGTGTGTGTGTGGTGTGTGTGTGTTGTGTGTGGTGTGTTGTGTGGGTGTGTGTGTGTGTGTGTGTGTGTGTGTGGTGTTAGGTGGATGTGGGTGTGTGTGTGTGTGTGGCGGGTGTGGCTGGTGTGGTGTTGTGTGTGTGGTGTGTAGGTGTGTGTGGGGGGGGTGTGTGTGTGTGGTGTGGTGTGTGTAGTGTGTGTGGGGGTGTGTGGTGACTGTGTATGTGGTGGTGTGGGTGGTGTGTTGTGTCCGTGGGTGGCTAGGGTGTGTGTTGTGTGTGTGGGGTGTGGGGGTGTGTGTGTGTGTCGTTGTGTGTGGTGTGTGTGTGTGGCGGTGGGGCGTGTGGGGGGGGTGTTGTTAGGTGTGTGGGGGTGTGTGGGGGGTTGTGCGTGTGGTGTTGTGGGTGTGGTGTGTGTGTGGGTGGTGTGTGTGTGTGTGGTGTGTGGTGTTTGTTGGGTGGTGCCTGTGGTGTGTGTGTGTGTGTGTGTGTGTGTGTGGTGTGTGTGTGTGTTGTGTGTGGTGTGTGTGTGGTGCTATTGTGGTGTGTGGGGGTGTGTGTGGGGTTGTGTGGTCGGTGGTGTGTTGTGTGTGTGTGGTGTGTGTGGGGGTGTGTGTGTTGTTGGTGGTGTGTGTGGGTGTGTGTGTGGTGGTGTGTGGTGTGGTGTGTGTGTGTTTGGTCTGTGGGTTGTGTGTGTGTGGTGTGTGTGTGGTTGTGTGTGTGTGTGTGTGTGTGTGTTGTGTGTGTGTGTGTGTGTGTGTGTGTGTGTGTGTGTGTGGTGTGTGTGCGTCTCGCGCGTGTTTATCGCTGAACGGTTTTTGTTTTTTTTCGATCCAGCTCGAGGTTATTCAGGCAAGTGCCCTCGAGCTTGAAGGTCGAAGACACTCTTGTGTATTTGCGGAGTAGGTCGCCGCAGTGGGACATCCCCTTTACTAGCCTATAGTTTCCCTGGATTGCCTTTACCTCTCTTCTTAAACAAAAGAACAACATTGGCCACTCTCCAGTCCTCTCGAACCTCACCTGTGGCTAGAGAGAAACAAAGATCCTCGTCAAAGCCCCAACAATCTACTCTCTTGCCCCCCTCAATAATCTGGGATAGATCCCACCAAGCTTATGCTCTTCCAGAGCCTCAGCACCATCTCCTTCTTGATCTCAAACTACCCCAGCATATTTGTATTCTCCACACTGAACTCGCGTCTACAATATTTAGCTTTTTTGAGTTCCTCCTGGAGTCTTCCCTATGGTTAAATGGCCATATCTTTGTTCAGGTTTAGGATTAGGTTTATTAATATCACGTCACGGAGGTACAACAAAAAGCTATGTTATGCAACAGATCAGATGTACCGTAAATAAATACAATTAAGCCAAGCCCAAGTACAATTGATAGAGCAGAGGGGAAGAAGCAGAGTGCCGAATATCCTGCTCAGCTTTAAGGCACATGGTAGATATACTACTGAAACTTGAAAACCAGCCGTCAGTTTAAGCACAAAAATGGCCTTTGCAGTTGTTGAATGATAAATCAAAAGAAACCTGCTTCAATCAATAACCATTAGACCTTCGTTCAATGACTCAATAGTAACGTAGCGCGCCACCTTTAATCAGAAATCAAGCACCTCATCGACCCCAACATCCTCCAAGTTCCCAGTTCGAAAACTCAACACTCCGCCTGGGTTCAAGGATAAAGTGCTACTCTGAATACATCTCAAAATGCTCCATGCATGTGAACAGGTATTTTAATGAGAGTACTATCTAGCTAGTACTATCGTGATTGAGCAAAAGAGGTTCCTGTTTCGAAGCAGTCACTTATATCAATATTGCCCATCAATCGGAATCTCACTAACAGATTACAAAGCAAGCATTCTAATTCTCTAACCCATGTTAATGTATTTTCCCGCTACTATACTTCGCATGAACGGCCTCTTCAAATAAGCTTTTTTAAGTGTAAAATTAAACGAACACGACAAAACAGCAAAGGTGGAGAGAGAATTGATGTCCATCTGATAACTTTAAAATGTGGAGGTAATAGTAGATATAGTCACAACATCAAAGGCAATGCATAGAGATTAAATGCAGCAGTGAATAAATTAGACCATTATACATCCCCAGATAACGTAATGGATGTATAACAAATATACAGTAAATGTAAGTTCAACTTTTAAAGGATATTTAAAATTAGGTTTTTTTTACTAATAAAACAAAACCATTTTGGTGTTATACAGTTGGAAAGAGATAACATTATATATTTTGTTACCGAAAAGCCACTCACTCATAAGAAAACAAAACAAGCACTTGTATAGGTCATGTTAAACCCGAACCATTACCCTCTCACCAGGATCTGAAGAACAGTCACAACTCGAAACGTCGCCCATTCCTTCTCTCCAGAGATGCTGCCTGTCCCGCTGAGTTACTCCAGCATTTTGTGTCTATCTGCAGTTCCTTCCTACCCTATTTTCCCATGGTACAGAGAGTAATGGTGGATGGCTTGTTTGTCAGGTTGGAAGCCGGTGACCAGTGGGGTGCCTCAGGGATCTGTGTTGGGTCCACTGTTGTTTGTCATGTACATCAATGATCTGGCTGATGGGGTGGAAAAATTGGATAAGTAAGTATGCAGATGGATACTAAGATAGGTGGTGTTGTGGATTAATGAAGTAGATTTTCAAAGTCTACAGAGAGATTTGGGCCATTTGGAAAAGTGGGCTGAAAGATGGCAGATGGAGTTTAATGCTGATAAGTGTGAAAGTGCTACATCTTGGCAGGACAAATCAAAATAGGACGTACATGGTAAATGGTAGGGAATTGAGGAATGCTGTGGAACAGAGGGATCTAGGAATAACTGTGCATAGTTCCCTGAAGGTGGAATCGCATGTAGATAGGGTGGTAAAGAAAGCCCTTTGGTGTGCTGGCCTTTATAAATCAGAGCATTGAATATAGGAGTAGGGAAGTAATGTTTTTAAAATTGTACAAGGCATTGGTAAGACCAATTCTGGAGTATGGTGTACAATTTTGGTCGCCTAGTTATAGGAAGGATGTCAACAAAATAGAGAGAGTACAGAGGAGATTTACTAGAATGTTGCCAGGGTTCCAGCAACTATGTTACAGAGAAAGGTTGAAGATCAAGTTAGGTCTTTATTCTTTGGAGCGCTGAAGGTTAAGGGGGGACTTGATTGAGGTATTTAAAATGATGAAAGGGATAGACAGAGTTGACGTGGATACGTTTTTCCCATTGAGGGTAGGGAAGTTTCAAACAAGAGGGCATGACATGAGAATTAAGGAGACAGAGGTTTCGGGGTAACGTGAGGGGGAACTTCTTTACTCAGAGGGTGGTGGCTGTGTGGAATCAGCTTCCAGCAGAAGTGGTGGAGGCAGGATCGATTTTAACATTTAAGAGTAAAGTGGATAGGATAGGACGTGAAGGGAATGGAGGGGTATGGTCTGAGTGCAGGTAGATGGGACTAGGGGAAACAAATGGTCGGCACGGACTGGAAGGGCCGAGAGGGCCTGTTTCCGTGCTGTAATTGTTTTATGGTTATATGGTTATATGGTTATTTACCAGTTCAACTCCACCGCTAATCCCTCAAGGACAGGTGAGTCCGGTATCTGCAATTCACCACCGGACAACAATAGAGCGATGTGTAAGGAGAACGAGCGATTGATTCTTCGTAAAATCAAAGATTCAGTGAGACCAATACCACTCTGACAATCCAAGAAGCAAACTCACGATCTTCCAGATAAAAATGTAAAACCTTGTGAAAAATTCTGAATTGCAATCTTGTCAGAAGTTTCCATTTACAGCAGAGTGCTGGTGGCTAATAAAGGCACAAGTGTAGTAACAAGGTGACACAGAGTGCTGGATTAACTCAACGGGTCAGGCAGCATCTCTGGAGAACATGGATAGGCGATATTGCGAGCCGGGAACTTTTTTTCAGACTCACCCGGCCTTGAAGAATTAGAGTTGGGGTTGAATTGTTAATAGTATAATGGTCTGAAGAAGGGTCACCTCCTTCACGACCCGTAACATCACATTTCCACGTAGAAACAAAGAACAACTGGTGCTGATTTATACCAAAGATGGACACAAAGTGCTGGAGTCAGGCAGCAGCTCTGGGGAAAAAGGATAGGATACGTTTAGGTGAAGAAGGGGCCCGACCCGACCCGTATCATTTTACTCCAGAGATGCTGCCTGACCCACTGAATTACTCCTGCACTTTGTGTCTTCGAGGGAACAAAAGTGACTCCCAGCAGGAGAGCAATAGGAGTCTTGAGTGGACTTGAGTAAGGACGGGTAAAAGCAGCCTGTTTTTTTCGCGAGTGGCGGTTACTTCGATGTTTGATTATCAAGTGTTTAAAATGTTTTTGAGCTTTAATGTTAATGTTAATCGTTTAATGTTTTAAAGTTTAGAGTATGGTACCCGTAGCATAATGTAGAGATGGGATGAGGCCGAGGGTTTCAAAGGCAAACGGTTCCACTGAAATATATCTCAGAATCCAAAATTAAACAGAGAGACAAGTGAAACTTGTTTAAGTGAAACTATAAATGAACAAATATCATTTTAGAGACCAATCTGATTTGCCATGAGAGTGGCCTTGCTTTTGAACTATTGAGTTTTCATTGATTTTAATAAAGGTTTTTTCAGTCTTTTTAATGTTCAGTAATGTGTTCCTGCTTTTATATTCGTGTCCATGTTCCCTTAGATCAGACAGAGGGGGATGTTATCATCCACTCAGTTTGCAGAGACTTGTCTGTAGAGAGCTGATTAAAGGAGTATGTGGAGCCCTGTAGTAAGGTGTCTGCAGAGACTGGTTTAAGATGTATGTAGAGACCAGTGTAACTAATACAAAGAGACCTGTGGTAAGGAGTGTGGAGATCTGTTGTAAGGAGTATCTAGACCTGATTTTATTCCCTTAACAATAAACTTCGAGTTCGATTCTGACCTCAGTTCCAAGTGTCACAGTTGTAGTAAAGGAGTGTCCTTAATATCTAACAACATGGTTATCATGCAAATCTCTGATGCTTTAATATCTTTGATAAGTAACATTCTTTATGTGTTTATCCGATCTCATATGAAGCTTGTTTTAATAATTTGATTAAATCCTATTTACATTTAGAGCCACAATTTAGTCTTCATCCTTATTTTCTGAATTTACCTCCTTTTTGTGCTGAAGGTTTCTTGCTCATGTTGCTTCAGTGAGATACATACTCTTTAGACTTTAGAATCATTGAATTTAAACATGTCATTGGTTTTACACTGCACCTCGACATAGGCCATTTGAATGTTTTACCACGAGCAATATGGGGGTGGAGGGATTGCTATTAATGAAGGTGCGAGATGAGGATCAGTTACTGGGTAGAAACCTTAGCTAAACTGCGGGCAACTGGAGAGAAGAGAGCCCAGTGGCGCACAATAGAGCGGCTGTTTCACAGCGCCAGAGACCCGGTTCGATCCTGACCCCGGGTGCTGTCTAAATGGATAGGTGTAGGAAGGAACTGCAGATGCTGGTTTAAAACGAAGATAGACTCAAAAGCTGGAGTAACTCAGCGTTGCGTGACTGTCTACTGTCTAAACGGAGTTTGCATGTTCTTTCTGTGACCGCGTGGGTTTCCTTTGGATGCTCCGGTTTCTTCCCACATCCCAATGAAGTGCGTGTTTGTAGACAGTAAATGGTCTCTGTAAATTGCCCCTAGCGTGTAGGGAGTGAATGCGAAATTAGGATGATCATGCGAACGGGCGATAGATTCGGTGGGGCTAAGTGCCCGTTTATATGATGAATCTCCAAAAATAAGTTTGTTTTAAAACTGGAGGGATCTGTGCTGGTACCGCCGTCTTTCCGATGATTTGGACTTTGGTGTACAAAGGCAACATCTGTAGAAGATGTAAACATTTGGAAATGTAGTGAACTCTGAAAAGAATAGCAATAGACTTGTAGGAAACTTAAGCCGACTGAGAGGACGGGCAAAGAGTTAACTGGTTAAAGTTAATGCTGAGAAATGTGAAGTCTTACATCTTGCTGTTAACTATTGGAAGGTGCCACATATGCGAGAGAGCACAACTGTAACATTGATACAAGAGCAGAATCCTGGGGGGTCAGTGTGCATAGTTCACGGATGTAGCTGGAAAAGTTGAGAAAGTAGTTAAAATGCAACATTCTGAGTCTGAAGAAGGGTTTCGGCACGAAACGTTGCCTATTTCTATCGCTCCAGAGACGCTGCCGCATCCACTGAGTTTCTCCAACATTTTTGTCTACCTTCGATTTTCCAGCATCTGCAGTTCCTTCTGGAATATTTTTTTATAAAATACTTTTATAACTATGAAATAGGTGAAGTTATAGTTTTATACAACATGTTGGATCTGCCGCACTGCCTGCGTTGGATGAGTATCTGTATTTGCGAGAAGAGGAGGGTGAGAGAATGGGAACAGCGAGGTGGCTCCTTTGTAACCCAATAGCGCCCATTTTCTCCTCTGACCTTGCAGACACAAGGATCTGCTGGAAATGTTACGTGGAACACAAAGTGCTGGAGTAACTCGACGGGTCTCCGTCCGGCAATATCTGTGGAGGACACGGAAAGGCGAGGTTTCGGTTCTGATGAAGGCCCGTGACCCGAAACCTCGCCTGTGACTGTCTTCCCAAGATGCTGGCTGGCCGTCCCGCTGAGTTACTCCAGTACTCCGTGTCCCTGTGGGCTGTGGCTCTTTGCCTACTCTGCTGGGACAGTGCGGTAGCGGGCACAAAGGCACGGGAGAGGGAGAGGGCGAGGGAGTCTGGTCCAACACGGCCGGGTCTCCAGCTTGGCTGCCAACTCACAACCATTGGACCTCTAGGAGATAGGGTTAACTTTATTCCTTTTGCTCGCATATCCACCCATTCCATCCGCTTCATGTCAAACCACAACGCAGAAATAACCCTTTACATTTAAAACGCCCGAATGCCGCATCTCACCCCCTGCCCATGAACACTGCCATAAGTTCCCACACCACCTCCCGCTACCGCCTCGTCAAGAGCCCAGGGGCCAGGGCTGTTATTCACTTGTTAACATGATAATAACTCTTACCAGGGAACGCATAGCAATTCCAGATCCCGCACAACAAGGCGAGAGAACAAACGATGCAAAATGAAAACGAAACTTAAACCCATTGGGTACCGGAGGGTGTGTCAACAATTGCTCTTACGTTACCTTTCTCATGGGGGGTTACACAAAAAGCTGGAGAAACTCAGCGGGTGCAGCAGCAGCTAAGGAGCGAAGGAGAAAGGCGACGTTTCGGGTCGAGACCCTTCTTCGTCTGAAGGTGCTGCTGCACCCGCTGAGTTTCTCCAGCGTTTTGTGTAACCCTCGATTCTCCAGCATCTGCAGTTTCTTCGTTAACACCTTTCTCATGGGGTTGTCCACTGTTATCTCCAGGTGGACGGGATCCACACTGAGGAGGTTTCCTGGGTTTCCACGGGTTTCCCTGTAGCTGTCAGCTCACAGGTCCCCGGTTCCATTTATTCCTGACCCAGGCATTCCAGGAGACATCTTCCACCCCCCCTCACCCCACCCCCCACTTTTTCCCAAGTATGGGTGAAGATTTGTGATCGAAGTTCTTTGCTGTCAAACTTGACAACCGCAGCAAGCATATCTTCAGCTCAGAGACCTTGTTTTTTGTTGACCAACGCCCTTCTATCGAGCATGAAGTAAGACTGAACCCATTGGGTTGCTCGGGCTTGGAGTGGAGTTGGGGCTTACAATGTTGAAGAGGTCTTTTGAGTGTTCCTTCCTGAGCAGCCACTGACTGCCTTTCTACCCTTGCCTTTGGGCATTGGACCAAAACATAGCAAGCATCTCAGGACTAAAAAGACATTAGCTGCCCATCTGTGCAAAATCCTCCATAGACGCTGGCAGGACAAAGAAACCAACATCCGCATCTTCTCCCAGGCCAACAGTCCAAGTATCCAAGCCCAAAATTATACTCAAGGGGGACATAGTGCTGGAGTAACGCAACTCATCTGGTCAGGCAGCATCTCTGGAGAACATGGATAGGTGATATTTTGAGTTTGGACACTTCATCTGTCTGAAGACCAGTCTCGACCAAAAACATCACCTGTCCATATTCTCTGGAGATGCTGCCTGACCCGCTGAGTTGAGTTACTCCAGCACTTTGTTCCCCAGAGTTTAATTAGGCCTTGGATGCATGGACTCTTGGCCAGGGAGAAGATGCTGGTGTTGGTTTGCATAACCTGGTGTAAACCAGCAGCTGCAGTTCCTTGTTCCTATTCATTACACCCAGTTTGCTCCTGTGGACAGGTCTGAAACCAATATCCTCAGTTACAGCCAAGATACCACGTGGACAGAGAAAAGGATCCAAGGATGTTCCAGAACCTTCTTGCAAAAAAATTACTCCCGAATCCCAATGACTTTGTGGACCATAACTGTTCTAGGAGGAGAAGGAGCTTTCAAGATGGCATTGAACACCCCCTGTGCAAACTTCGGGACTTGCAAAAGCTTGCAGAATAACCCTCGGAAGGACCATATCACCTCCCACATTCTGTGGCTATCATAAGCCTTTTCATTAACCTGCACCTAACCTTTCCCTTTTACTTATTAAACATTTATTTCTCTACTCTACTCAACCTTCCCCCACAATTATGTACAGTGCTAGTTACTCAATTCACTAGATCATCAGCTCGACATTGATTCCAGTGAAGCCCAGGCCCAGAAAACAGTGCCCTCTTTCCCCAGCACTGGTGCCAGTGCTCAATGAAGTGAAATCCATTTTCCCCACAACTCACATTCAATTCTCTGATCTTCTTAATTTTACATCAATTTGTAAAGGACTCAGTGCAACAGGGAAAGTATTTGTTTTCAAAAGTTAAGGGCTACAGGAACTCTTCTCTATTTCATTCCAAGCTTGGTTTTGTGATGAAGTGGTGAGAAATAAGCAGTCCCAGCCATCAACTGACCTATATCTGATATTAGGTAGACATAGTATCATATATTTAAGAAAGAACTGCAGATGCTGGAAACATCGAAGGTAGACAAAAAAAGCTGGTGAAACTCAGCGGGTGAGGCAGCATCTATGGAGTGAAGGACTAGGTGATGTCTCAGGTCACCTCACCCGCTGAGTTTCTCCAGCTTTTTTGTCTACCTTCGATGTTTCCAGCATCTGCAGTTATTTCTTAAATATATGATACTATGATACTATGTCACTCAGCAGACGACAGCTGATAACTATCCCAATCCCCAGAATGGAGGTTCATCCAGTATAGTTCCTCACATTTCAGATCCATTCACAAACTATGTTGTCGGTACATATGACAATTCAACACTCGAGACACTTCATCTTGAACTTACAGAGTTTACTAGAAAATGTATTGTGCCATTGCAAAACATCCAAAAGAGAAATGGAAGTGTATTTTTGTTTTAATGGAACGAACATTCATTAGTCTAGAATATGTTATAGTCCTGCACTGCCAAATACCCAAGGGTGCCTGATTATTGGACTCTTAATGTAGATCCATGTCATCTTCCTTCCATGAATGAACACCAACTTTATTGGCCCTCTGTGGAATTCTCTATGGAATTCTCTGCCTCAGAGGTGGAGGCCGATTCTCTGGATGGTTTCAAGGGAGAGCTAGATAGGGCTCATAAAAATAGCGGAATCGGGGGATATGGGGAGAAGGCAGGAACGGGGTACTGATTGGGGATGATCAGCCATGATCTCATTGAATGGCGGTGCTGGCTCAGAGGGCCGAATGGCCTACTCCTGCTTCTATTGTTCCATTCTCTCTTCTGCTCTATTCCCATGGAAATGTTCAAAATATGAAGGACACAATCTTGCAATTATCCCAGCCAGAGCAAGCAGAGGTTCCCTTTATCCTTACCTTGCAACCTACCAGTCTCCATATTAAATGGTATGCCTTACTGTAGAAACAGTTAAAATAAATCAACTGACAACTATGTTCCAATGAATTACCTTCACACTTATTCTATTAATTAACATTAAAAATAGGTTGGTCAGGGAAATACAAAATAGAATATCAATAACCAAAAATATGGTGTTTTACTGGTGTTTCTCACACAGATATTCAAACAACACCACTCAATAAATCAATCTTTTTATAGTACCTTTCAGTATTAATTACTATGTGGGCCCACACACTCACACACACAAGCCGGCAACATGAAAACAAAACAAGAATAACCCCACGTTGCAGGGCTGACAAGCCAACAAGTGCACAATGCAGAAGCTCACAAGATGGCGGGTGAATGGCGAGTTGCTGGCGAGTTGGCTGACCAGAGAGGACCCCATGTGGCAGAAGTCTTCCTTCTCCCTCGGTGTCTCCCGGGCTCAGCTAGCCGTTGCTCCCACTCTCCCCGCAATCACAAAGTCCAGACAGCGACAGTCTTTATTAAAGTCTTAATCTTACCTCACCACGAGGAAAGATATTTAAGCTGTTTACTGACCGAGTAGGACAGTCAAAACTTAGTTTTCTCAGTCTCTGTTCTTCACATGTCTCTCTTCCCTCCTGCCCAGGACTTCTTCTGTCCTTCTTCTCCTCACCAAATCACCCACAATTCCTAAGCTCCCGCCCCCAACCAATCACCACACAGGAAAAATTATCTAACTCATTAACAACAAATCAAATGCATTGAAATCCATCCACACAGGCTGCACGCTGGTCACCACACATGTTCACCAGGTACACCGCAGAAAAATATTTAAAGGGGCAGTAGCACATATCAATGTGAACCAGCTAATGACATCACAGCAAACTTATATAAACTTCATTAATCATCTTCCACTATTTTCTCTACCATCACCTCAATGGCACCTCATGACACATCTCTCATTCCCTTTGTGCATTCCTCATGCTCTCCATAACTCTCCTGCACACTCCCATCTTCACCAACAACCACCTCATAGAGTCATAGTCAGGCTGCATGAAAACAGACCCTTCGGTCCAACTTGCCCACGCCGACCAAGATGACCCATCTAGGCTAGTCCTGTCTGCCTGCATTTAGCCCATGTTCTTCACAGCATCTTCCTATGCAACCACACTGGATGCAACCCTTGCCCTCTTCCTACCATCCAAGGACCCCAAAAGCCTCTTCCATGTGAAGCAATGATTTGCTTCAACCTTTCAGTTTAGTGTAGAGTGTTCACTGCTCACAAAATGGTCTCCTCTACATTGGAGATACCAACCACAGATTTAGATGACTGCTTTTCAAAATGTTTCCCTTCAATCTGCGTGGACAATCTGCTTGAACTCCCAGTTTCATGTTACTCCAATTCTTCATTGACTCACAGCCACTCCTCTCTTTCATTGCATTCATATGCCTTTCAATAAACCCAACATAAGCTTGAGAAACAACACTTCATTTTCAATTTAGCACATTGCAGTCCTCAGAACACAATCTTGAATTCAACAATTTCAGATATCCAGCCTTATATGTGCATGCCAGAACCAGCCAGTTGTAATGAAAAGTCATTGACCTGAAACCTTAACTCATTTTCCCTCTCCACTGAAGCTGCCTGAGCTGTTGAACATCCCCAACACATTGTGTTATTAATTTTTTTATTTTATTTTATTTTATTTTTTTAATTAGAAATACATAATAAAAAACATTTTGTTTATTATAGTCATACATTATTAATATTATTTATATTAACAATTGTATAGTAATTGTACTTCTTTATATTTTTTTAATTTTTATATAGAAAAGAAAAGAGAGAAATAAAAACATTAAAACAAAAAAAAGTGAATGGAGTATTCGACTGATTATGCATCCTTGGAGCTATATCCGTGGATTATAAAATATAATTCTTCATCTATTCCTTAATTCAGGTTTCAGTCAGGTTTTCGTGCCGAACCAATTTGCCCCTTAAAATATTCAATAAATGGAGACCACATTCTTATAAATAGTTCTTGTTTGTCCATTAAGACGAATCTTAATCTTTCCAAATGTAGGGTCTCCAACATTTCCATTGTCCACATTTTAATTGTGGGAGTTATAGGGCCTTTCCAGAATTTTAATATTAATTTTTTCCCAATTATTAAACTATAATCGATAAAAGTTCTTTGGTTAGTTGTGAATAATTGATTTGGTTCTAGTATTCCTAATATTATTAATTTTGAATCAGGGACCAAATTGGTATTGACAACTTCCGAAATTATCTTAAAAATTTCCGCCCAAAAATTAGTAATTTTTATACAGCTTACAAATTTATGCGTAAGATTAGCCTCTAAGTGTTGACATTTATCACAAATAGCGGATACACTAGGAAAAATTCTGTTTAATTTGGTTTTTGAATAGTGCAATCTATGTAAAACTTTAAATTGTATTAAAGAATGTCTAGCATTTAACGAACAATGGTGTATATGTTGTAAGCTTTCATCCCATATTTCTGGCCCTATTATTTGGCCGAGTTCGTTTTCCCATGATTGCCTATATATTTCCGTCATGGGTGCATCATTATCCAATAAAATATTATAAATATAAGATATCAATTTTTCTGTGTTCGGGTGCTTATTCAAACATTCATCAAGAGTTTCTCTCTTTCTATTTCTGTAATCCTGTGTATTTGACTTAGCATAGTCTCTGATTTGTAGATATCTAAAGTAGTCTTTTGAGTGAAGCCCATAAATTTATTGTAATTCCTGAAATGAAAGAAAGGAATTCTTCCTATAGAGATCACCCATCTTAATAATTCCATGATTTTTCCATTGTAAAAAACCTTTATCCATCATTGAGGGTTTAAATGTAGCATTGTTTACAATGGGAAACAATCTAATTTTAGCGTCTTCTTTAATTGTTTCCAAATACATATTCCACTGTCTATGATTGGGTTTTCTTTATAGATTTTTTTGCTTAATTTAGTATTAGCAAATAGTATCGGTCCAATTTCAAAGGGTAAACAATCTTCCTTTTCCATTTTTAAACAATCTGGTTGTTTGTCCAGTTCTTCCAACCAAAAATTCATATTTTTAATATTAACTGCCCAATAATAAAACAAAAAATTTGGTAATGCTAAACCTCCATTTATTTTTGATTTACATAAGTGTTTTTTATTTATTCTGTGGTTATTATTATCCCAGATAAAGTTGGTAACTATAGAGTCAACCTTCTTAAAAAAAATGTTTGAGAGGTATATCGGGATTAACTGAAAAAGGTACAGTAATTACGGAAGAAAAATCATTTTTATCGCATTAATTCTACCCAACATCGAAATAGGTAATGTTTTCCAGTATAAAATATTCTTATGTAATTTGTTCAATAAAGGCGGAAAATTAGATTTAAACAAAGAAATATATCTCTTTGTTACATAGATTCCAAGATATTTAAGTTTTTCATTTACTATTTTAAAAGGGAACTGTTGTAGCATATGTGGATTACTTTCCATTATTGGCATAATTTCACTTTTATTCCAATTAATTCTGTATCCTGAAAACAAACCATATTGAGTTATTAAATTTATTAAGTTAGGTATACTAACTTCAGGTTTTGTGATGTACATTAATACAACATCTGCGTATAAGGAGATTTTATTTTCAGTATCTTTAGTTTTTTACCCATATATTTCTGGATTTAACCTCACGCTTTGTGCTAATGGTTCTATTACAAGTGCAAATAATAGCGGTGATAACGGACATCCTTGTCTGCAGCCCCGAGATAAACTAAATTTAGTTGATAACATGTGATTTGTTAATATTCGAGCCATTGGATTAGTATATAATAATTTTACCCATGTGTTAAATTTCTCGCCCAGTTGAAAAGTTTCCATAACCGAAAATAAATAGGGCCATTCCACCTGGTCAAAGCTTTCTCTGCATCTAACGAAATAATTGCTAAGTCTTTATTATTACTTCTTTTTGAGTATATAATATTGAATAATCTTCTCAGGTTATATGAAGAATATCGTTTTGGTATAAATCCTGTTTGATCCGGGTGTATTAGTTTATTAATCACTGTACTTAATCTTTGTGCTAGTATTTTAGTTAATATTTTTTGGTCAGTATTTAGAAGAGCTATAGCTCTATATGATCCTGGGTCATCCAGATCTTTATCTATTTTTGGTATAAGTGTTATAATAGATTAGTTTAGCGTTTCTGGAATTTCTGTTCGGTATAAATGTGTTCATACAGTGTCTTTAAAAGCGGGACAATCAGATCATAGAATATTTTATAAAATTCCGAGCCAATGTTATCTGGTCCCGGAGATTTACCATTTTTTAGTGATCTGATAGATTCTTCAATTTCTTTTACTGTTAATTCAGCGTTTAATAATTCTCTATCTTTCAAATCTAACCTTTTAAGATTACATTTTTGTAAGAAAGCTTCTATCCCTGTCCGGTGATCTATCTTTTTGGCAGAATAAAGGTTTTGATAATATTGCAGAAATCTCTCATTAATGTCCTTAGGTTGTACTAGTGGTTTTCCTTTGTCTGATGTAATCCTATGAATTGTTTTTTCCCCGTCCAGTTTCCGTAATTGACGAGCAAGTAATTTTTGAGGTTTATCTCCAAATTCAAAATGTAATTGTTTAGTATATTGATAAATAAATTCATTTATTTCGAAGAACGTATTAAACTGTTTAGTAAGATATTCCTGCGATGCTTTTTCCTTTAAAATTTGTGGGTTAGGTCTCCATTGTGCATGTTTCTCCGTCTTACCATTTGTTTTAATCATAAATGTTAAAGGGGCATGGTCCGAAATTATAATATTATGGTATTTTGAATTATAAGTAAATGGAATAAGCTTTGAGTCCACCAAAAAATAATCTATTCTTGAGTACGTTTTATGTACCGGTGAATAAAATGAATATTCTCGTCCAGTTGGATTTTCTATTCTCCAAACATCTTTGATACTACTAATATCTATATATGCATTTAATAAATCACTGGAATGCGATGTTATTTTCCGTTGTCTTGATGATCTATCTAAATAGGAATCTAATGTACAATTTAGGTCTCCTCCAATTATTAAATTATGTTGTGCTAATTCCAGAATTGTATTAAATATTTTCTTAAAAAACAAAGGACTATCAAAATTTGGTCCATAAACATTAATAAGAGTCAATTTTTGTGCATATAATTCACCTATTAATATAATGTATCTACCATCACTATCCGTTAAAGTTGATGTATGTTTAAAAGGTATCCCTTTACGGATTAATATTGCCACAGCTCTGGATTTGTGTGTAAATGAAGAGTGATACGCTTTATCAATCCATTTAGCTTTCAATCTATGCTCTGCGTCCTTTTTTAGGCGTGTTTCTTGGAGAAATATTACATCTGTTTTAAGTGCTTTTAAGTGTGCTAATACTTTACCTCTCTTAATTGGTTCATTTATACCCTTAACATTCCAGCTACAAAATGTTATTCCATTACCCCCTGTGTTATTAATTTTAACTAGGCAGAGGTGTGTCTGGTTGTAACTGTAATTCATGCATATAGGTTTCCTCAGCAAACTTTTACACAAATTAAAGAAGCTTTGGAAAACAAACTACATATTATGACCAAGCATTGTTACAGCTCAATCTGTACCTTCAGAGCTGGAAATATACTGGCAGTGCATTCATTCTGCAACGGAAATACTATCTTTCCATGTCATTGCATTTTCAGTCCTCCTACAATATAGCTAAACAATTAATAGTTATCATTCAACTTTACAAATGTACACATATCATTTGCTATTGAGCTCCCCCCCCCCCCCCCCAATCGCCGGAGGATATAATTATTTTTTTTCTGTTGCTTTACTAACAGATAATTTTACCCATTGATCAAGACTTGAGATTAGTTCTAATTTAAAACAAAATCAAATGTATGCCCTATCTTGATTCTCTACCTAAAATAGTTTCTATGAACAGACATACATTAATTAAGAGACAGATAAACAAGTGGCCCTCTCACACTTACTCTGACAATTAATGATCATTTTGATCCATTTGTACTCAGCTCGGGATTCTAATCCTTTCACCCCTTTTTTAAATCTATTATTCATTTACCTCTGCATTAAAAATAGTCAATGATGCTGCTTCCACTGCCTTTGAGGACAAACATTAAGAGTGTTCTAAAGGGACTTTCGGTAGGCGGCAGAGCATGGTGGCTGATTAGACAGAGAGCTCCGTACAGTCGGATAAATAAACCTCCCCTCAATTCAAAGTAAGCAAGTATTTAAGTTTTAATGAGTACAGTATGAGTGGGGGAGTCAAAACAAAGAGCAGAAAGTTGCAAGAAAAGATGCTAGAAACGCAAGAAACAGAAGGTCAGGCCCAAAGCAACACAGACGAAGCCAAAGCAAACAGGCTGGTGGAGACGATGCAACAGAGGCCCTCCATGAGGGATTAACAAGCATAAGTACACAACTCAGCAACTTGAGAAGAGAATTAAAAGCGGACTTCACATCATTCAAAGACGATTTCAAGCGGGATATGAGAGAAGAGCTGGCCGAATTTAAACATGAAATGAATCTTCAGATGGCAGCGAATGCACAAGCAATACATGACCAAAAAAAAACGGAAGAAGCCGCCACCCGAATAGAGGAGCTGGAAACGTGGAGTGTCGCTGCAAACACCATTCTCCACGAAACACTGAAAGACCAGAAGTTACTTGTCGACAAATTGAATGATCTGGAGTCCAGATCCCGAAGAAATAATCTGCGGATGTACGGTGTGCCAGAGGGTGCGGAAGGCAGCTCAGTACCTCAGTTTGTAGAGAAACTGCTCAGAAGTGAAATGTCAATCCCTGAAATGACAGATTTACAGAATCAACGAGCACACAGATCCCTGGCAAAGAAACCAAGCCCCAGTTCCCCTCCAAGATCCATAATTGTCCACTTTCTCCAGTTTAAAGTTAAAGAGATGGTTCTCAAACAGGCATGGCAAAAGACGATCCAACTTGGAGAACGAATGCTGTCTTTTGACCATGACTATACTACCGCTGTAGTACAACAACGCAAGGCATACAAACATATCAAACGCTTCTTAAAAGAGGAAGGAATCCGCTTTCAGACACCATTTACCAAGATACGTATTCACTGGGAGAGCGGACACCAAACCTACAACAACGCAAGGGAAGCCGTGCGAGAGATACAACGGAGAGGCTATAAAGTGGAAGAGCTGCGGGAAGACACGGACATGTCTCCACTGCGTGAACAACTCCACCAAACAGTGCGGGTGGCAACTCGTCGAGAGACACGGAGAATCAGAGACAGTCAGACGGGCATGGGAGCGCCTTCAAGTATTCCAACAAAAGACTCATGCTTGAAATGAGATATGATTATGAAGGTACGCACAGACATGGATAACACAATGGCTTCTCCACAATATGTTAGAATACTGAGTTCTTATGGAATCCTAAGTTTATAAATATGTGTATAGATATGTATATTCATAGAGAAATCTGTTTATAAGCCTGGTTCTAAAAATATCACCAAGCATCACAGACCTCATGTGAGTGTAATTAATGTTGATTTAATACAACTTTCTGTATTAGATAAATCCGACTGTTAGGGAGATTAGCGAAATATTAGAGCTAGAATGAATGGAGGGACCCATAGAGGGTTACCCCCCTTATCTAGGAGAGGGCCCTTTCTTAGTGTTAGGCTTCCCCTCTCAATTTACAAAGAGATTCTGGATCTATGGAGGAGAGAGAATACCCTTTTTTTGGGAGTCCATATATGTTTTGATGTTTTGTTTTGTTTTGCCAGGTAAAACACCTTTGTTTGTTCATATGTTTTGGTTTGTCGTTCAGAATGGTTCTGGTGTTGAGTTGAGGGGATACAGTGAAATCAATCACATTAAGTGTAATGATGCAATGTCAAGGACTTAAGCTGATGTCTCTAAATGTTAATGGTTTGGGTAATCCAATTAAGAGGGCTAAATTCATGACTAAATTGAAAAAAGTGAAGATGCATATTATTTTCTTACAAGAAACCCATTTATCATGACAAGAGCATGAGAAGCTGAAAAATTTGGATATAAAAACACATATTATAGCTCACATACTTGTAGTCATAAAAGAGGAGTGGCAATCTTGATATCAAACTCAGTTAAATTCGAAATGTTTAAAGAAATAAAAGACAAAGAAGGGAGGTATATCATAGTAAAGGGTAAAGTTAATAATAATATCCTGACACTGGTGAATATCTATGCTCCCCCAGATAGTGATAAACATTTTTTTCAAATCCCTATTTGATATTATTGCAATGGAAGCAGAATGAATTTGTATATGTGGGGGGGATCTGAATGTTGTACTGAATCATACACTTGATACGACAAGTAAAAAGAAGAATAAGAACCAGTTAACAAAACTACTAAACACCACCTGTGAAGAACTTGGTTTTCTTGATGCCTGGCGGAATTTTCACCCTCTAGAAAGAGACTATACACATTACTCAATACCGCACTCAGTTTACTCCAGAATAGACTATTTGTTAATGCAGAAAGAAGACTGTTATATGGTAACGGATTGCAGATTGGTGTGGCAGATGTATCAGACCATAATGCCATATACTTAACAATTCAAATGGACAGTAGAAGGAAAAGCACAGTGTGGCGATTAAATGTTGGAATACTGAATGATAAAACAACTGTTAATGATATTAAATTGGAAATCAAAACTTATCTAGAGGAGAATGACAATGGGGAGGTGGACCCATCCATACTATGGGACTCATTGAAGGCTGTAATACGAGGTAGGTTAATAGCGAGGGCATCACATATTAAAAAGACCAGAATGAAAACATATAATAAGTTGATAACTGACCTGAAGGATTTAGAACAGAAGTACAAAAATAATAAGGACCAGAGAACTTATAAGCAAATAGAAGATTTGAGGGGACAAATGGATGGAATATTGGGTCAAAAGGTGGAGAAAAAAGCAAGATTTGTAAAACAGGCACATTATGAGCTGGGCCCTAAACCCACTAAAATACTTGCCCGAAGGCTACGCAAACAACAGGCTGACAACACCATACACAAAATTAAGGACCCCTGTACACAGAATTTGAAGAGTGATCCAAAAGAAATAGAATATATCTTCCAGGAATATTATAAAGAATTATATACACAAACATCTACAGTAGATGGGGAATCAATGAGGACTTTTTTAAGTACAATAGATCTGCCCTGTATTGGAGAGACACAAAATAAAATAATCACAGCAGAAATATCACTGGAGGAGATAGAGAAGACAATTGGTGGGATGAAATCAAACAAGGCCCCAGGCAGCGACGGTTTCCCTATAGAATGGTATAAAATATTTCGGAATGAGCTGAACCCACTTCTTCTGAGAACCTTTAACTGGATTATCAAAGAAGGCAAGACACCCCCGTCATGGAAAGAGGCAATTATAACATTAATCCCCAAAGAGAACAAGACAAGGAAAATTGTACCAACTACAGACCGATATCAATTCTAAATGTGGACTATAAATTACATTCTTCAATTATCTCCAAACTATTCGAAAAATTCATGCCAGATTGAATTGATGAAGACCAGACTGGTTTTATAATAGGCAGACAAACACAGGACAGCATTAGAAGAACTCTACATATAATACACAAGATTCAAAAGGAAAGCACACGTGCTATCCTGATAAGTCTTGACGCAAACAGGCTTTTGATAGGGTTAATTGGGAATTCTTATATCAAACACTAGAAAGATTTGGTTTTACCGAAGAGTCAATTCAAGTTATTAAAGCAATTTACCAGCAACCTACTGCAAGAGTAAAGATGAATGGGTCCTTAACTGAGAGATTTGTGTTAGGAAGAGGAACGAGACAGGGATGTTGTCTTAGCCCTACCCTGTTTGCTATATATATTGAACCATTGGCTCAAGCAATTCGTCAAGATAGGGAACTGGGGGGAGTAACTATATGAGACAGAGAACATAAAATTGGCCTTT
Organism: Okamejei kenojei; assembly: GCA_035221665.1. Taxonomy (NCBI): domain Eukaryota; kingdom Metazoa; phylum Chordata; class Chondrichthyes; order Rajiformes; family Rajidae; genus Okamejei; species Okamejei kenojei. The sequence continues at coordinate 15,467,489 of CM069147.1, forward strand.
TCGCAGATGATGTAATGATGTATCTCACGGAAGTAAACACCTCCTTTCCAAGGATGATGGGGATCATAGATAAATTTAATTTTTATGCAGGATATAAAGTTAATATTTCAAAAACTCAAATCCTCCTATTTAATTGTCCTCCAGAAGAAATCAAACAAAATTATAATATTAAATGGGATTCAAAATCAATCAAAAAATATATCAATGTTGTATGGGGCCAATTATAATCACATCAACCAAAACATAAGAAAGGATATAGAAAGATGGTCCACCTACCCAATGGATTTTAGTAGTAAGATAAATGTGGTGAAAATGAATATTTTGTCAAGGCTATTGTACTTGTTTCAATCTCTGCCAATAGAGGTACCATTAAAACAATTCACGGAATGGGATAAATTAATATCTAGATTTATTTGGGGAGGAAAGAAGGCCAGAATTCGATACACTACACTACAGTTGCCAAAGGACAAAGGTGGAATGGCACTTCCAAATTTTAGGATATATTTCTATGCAGCCCAACTTCGACCACTAATTAATTGGTGTGAGGACAGCTATATAGCTAGGTGGAAAGAGATTGAGACATATATCCCTGACTTCCACATCCAAACACTTTTGGGAGAAAAAGCGCTTCCTGGACATATCAGGAGTATAATAGATCCAATAACGATATTTACTTTAGAAACTGGTTCACTCTTACCAGACAACTTAAACTGAATAAACGACAAAAAGTTTTAAGATGGATAGCTTTGGATAATGAATTTAAACCAGGGATGTATGACTCAACATTTAAAGAGTGGATGAAGAAAGGAACGACTGCATTTTGTACTGTTATTGAAAATGGAGACCTAATAGGTTTTCAAGATTTGATGGATAGATTGGCACTTCGGAACCAAGACTTGTTTAGATACCTCCAACTGAGAGATTATTACAATAAAAAGGTAAAAAGGGAGGCACTAGAAGAAAAGTATCCAGTGATAGGTGATAGTGTGTATCATCAAAAGCATTAAGGATTATTTCTAAATTTTATCATAGTTTAATGGAATGTCAAGCTAAAACTACATGTTATGTAAAATTTAAGTGGGAAAAGGAGTTAAACATTACAATCTTAGAAGAAGAATGGCATCACATGTGTGTAACACTACAGACATCCACTAATTCACAAAATTGGAGAGAATTTAATTAGAAAAAATTGATTTGTGTCTTTATTATGCCTAACATTAAAAGCAAGCAAATTCTAAGGCAGCAAACATGCTGGAGGCAATGTGGTCAAACAGACGCAAATCATGCACATATCTTCTGGAGTTGCCCAAAAATAAAACCATTTTGGGACAGAGTGAATTCAGAATTAACGGAGGTATTAGGATATATAGTCTGCAAGAAGTGTTCCATTTTATACCTGGGTAATATAACTACAGTGGTGCTGAAGGAAGACCATTACTTGGTTAAAATCCCACTCACAGCTGGCAGAAAGGCCATTACAACAAACTGGCTTGCAGCAGACACACCCGGACTTCGACAATGGTTAGACATAGTACAGGAAATATTTGTCACGGAGAAAATGACATACTCTCTAAGAGTGAAAGAAGACGAGTTTAACAGAAAATGGGAAAAAATGGATTAGGTATAGAAATAAAGACTGTATAATTTTATAGACAATAATGTAAGTTATTGGAAAATGTTTTAATATGAAAATAGTTCTGTATACTGCATCATTAATTGTAAACTGAACCCCCGCTACACTGTTGTACGTTTCATTGTAATGTTGTATGTTTCGTTGTTATATTTGTGTTTTATTTGTGTATACATAAAAGCAATAAAAACTAAAGTGGAAAAAATGAGTGTCCTTAAGACCTACGACACACCTACGAGCAATGAAAATTCCTCTTTGTCTTAAAAGGGCGTTGTCATATTTTAAAACAGTGACATAATATTTTAAAATTCTCTCAAGAGAAGACATCACCTTCATATGCACCGTTTAAATCTCCCAGGACCATATATTTTTCAATCAATGCCATGGGGCATTTTAATCTTACATGTAATTTAAAATATTGGCCATTTTCTCCATGCTGCAACCTTGAATCTTCTCACTTTCTGCCGACCCACCAATATTTATCTGGAACACATGTTGCTCCGTTGTTTTTGCACAGAGCTTAAGCTTATGATGTTTGACATGAGTACCAGGAGTCTCTAGCTATCTGTTGTCGATATTTAACCCTCTCTGTTGTGTGGCTGTCAGAACAGAGCAGCACGATACACTGAAATCTCCAACGGTCGAAAGGTGACCACCATACAAAGGAATAATGTCCAAAGAAACAGCAAGAGTTTAAATGCTTTCACCACACCTGTATCTACGGTGGTATATTCTGGTCAAGCTTTAAAAAAAAAATGTTTTAGTCAACTTACCGAATGAGGAAATATCGCAGCAGTTGACAAAGAGCGGGGTTTGAACTTAGTGAAAATGAAACCTAAAGCTCTAGCACGTTGGCACTGGATCAAATCTTTTAATTTGAATATACCCCCCCCCCCTTTATTTGAATCTATGCGTAGTGAAGAAGATATTGTTCTAATGCCAGTTGATTCATTTCGAATATTAATGAAAAGTGACTTTCCTTAAAAACATGCTTCTAGGCTGGGCATCAAACGAACTCGGCAAACCATTTCCCTACAAAATTACTTGAAGTTCATTTCACTTGAGAGTGATGTTTTGTCCTCGCCTAGTGGCTGCTGCTGGTATAAGCAGAGACAAACCAGTGCAAGGATTTTTTTAATCCCAAAATAATTTTTTTTCAAACTAAAAAATATGTAGAAAACAAAAACTCTTCATGCATTCTCAGTGTCTCGATATTTAATAGTGTCATGCTCAGTAACATTCGAACCTATCTTTAGCTAAAACACCCCTGCCACTCGGGTGATATCCCTTCCCCTGTTTTGAGGAGCATCTTCACCACTCCCTACCCCCCAAAGTCCAGCAGCAGAAGGACCCTAGGCTGTGGTTCTCCCCCATAGAGCCTTGTTCCGACAGTATAGAGTCTGGAATGGGCCAGTCGACAACATCTCGCTATGCAGGGAGACCAAAATGGTTTCAGCAGACCAAAGAGTGTCTTTCACTGAGTTGATGATCTTCCAGCAGCAATTGATGTTGTCCCTGAGAGCAGCTGTTAATCGGAGGGTCCTCTGTGATGGAGTTGTTTAGGATGAACGGTGACAAGGACCCTTGCATTATTCTCCAGACCCTCTTCACAAATCAGCACTCTGTGAAGATGTGGGCAGCCATCTGCTCAATAGCGACTGTCCGGAGGGCGGCGTGATACCTGTAGTACGACTCCGACAGTACAGAGAGGATCTGACTGTCTCTCCCACCCAAGCAAGATCCTGATGCTTGCCAGTGAGTTCTGGCAATGAGGCATCTAGCCAGGGAACTACACCACAGGATTCATCGTCCTTGTCCTGCAATGTCTGCACGATGTTCTGTGCTGACCACTGCCCTAGTGACTAGTGGTCAAAGTTATTGATCCAGAAGAGCGTTTCCGAAAGGACAGGTGGCGTGGCAATGTCCAGCTGACTGCGTAGGTTGGTGCCAGACCCATCCTTCACAACAGCAGGGACAGGTAGAACCTCAGCGGGTAATAACACTTAGTGCCCAAATGCTTTTGCACTACGCACCAGGGATGACGACTGTGAAAGCTCAGACCTGACACTGGCTCAATGGTTCTTTATTGTCACATATGCACTGTAGTGTAATTTGACTGAAAGTGTAATTTGTGCATTGCTCATGCATGCACAAATTGCCATATTTTGGCTCCATTTACACAAGAAAAGGTCCAAGAGGGATTGATATATATTGTGAATCCTTCACACAAGAATTCACAATATAACATTATTTTTAAATCTCATTTTCATGAATTTATAGGCCAAATGGAAGGAATTTAGTGTTTAATTCCCGTAAATTAATGGCCATTTAAATCAACTTGCGAGTGGGTTTTAGTGGAATGCGGTGGATTGGAACGTTGCAGTTTGCGGTGAATTTAACCCCCAGTCAGCAGGAAAAACACTGCCGGTTCGTATATATTTTTTGTCCCCTTTTCGCAACAGGAAGAATTGATTAAATGCTTCCTAAGAAGCACGTTTTTATGTAAAAATAAACTGTGTACTTTATTTTATCCCCTACGTAAAATCCTCCCCGTTGTCGGTGTTCACGGCTTTAGAAGATGATTTTTAAATTACTCTAGCTAATAAATGATCTAGCGTAGTTTAAAAATACTTTCGTAAAACAAATGTCGGAGCAACAAATGTCTCTTCAGCAACGAAATCCCCTGAGATGGATCGATTTGCCCTGTCTGGAGAAAAACGGCACTTTAAACCCGCCCCCCTCCGAAAGGCGCCAAAGTCGCGCACACGGGGAGCGGCAGAACTGCAGCGCCGCTCAAGGTAAGTTTTGTAACTTTACCTAAACTTTGGATTCAAAGTCGAATCTCTTTTCCAATTATAAATCCCAGTGAATCCGCAGTGAGATATCTCTCCAAATCTAAATAGATGTAGGAATAGAATTCCTATTAATATAGACAGAATTAAAGCAAAACCTCCAATTTTAAACAAATAAGCTAAATAATTACTTATAGAAGCCTCTCTAGGAATTAGGAACATAATCATTCTTTTCCCCAATTTCCACGGATCATGAAGTATTTAACATGAAGCTACCATTAGCCCACACAAGCAGCACAAAGGACAAATGAAAATATACAGCAAATGAAAATAAAATATAAAAAATACACAAGATCACAACCACAGTTAATATTACTAAAAAAAGGGAAATTCTCAGCAACAGAGGAATAAATCGGGCAGATGCACAGAATCTCTTGCCCTGAGTAGGGGAATAGAGGACCAGAGGACATTGGTTTAAGGTGAAGGGGAAAAGATTTAATAAGAATCTGAGGGGTAACCTTTTCTCAGAAAGGGTGGTGGGTGTATGGAACAAGCTGCCAGGGGAGGCAGTCGAGGCTGGGACTACCGCAACTTTTAAGAAACAGTTAGACAGGCACATGGATAGGACAAGTTTAGAGGGATAGTGACCAAACGCAGGCAGGTGGGACAAGTGTAGCTGGGACGTGTTGGCCGGTGTGGGCAGGTTGGGCCAAAGAGCCTGTTTCCTCACTGTAACTCTATGATACAAATAGCATGGAACATCTTCAATTCAATTCAATTCAATCGCCCTTTATTGTCATTCAAACAAGCAAAGTTTGAACAAAATTTCATTCCTGCAGTCATAGCAGCAAAAATAGACCAAAACACACAAATTGCACAATTCCACATAAACATCCATCACAGTGAATCTCCAAACACCTGCTCACTGTGATATAATCTCCTCCCTGTCCTTTGTTCTTCTCCCGCGGTCAGGCAGCCAAACTGCAACGTCGAGGTGACCAGGGCTCCCGATGTTAAAGCCGCCGGCGGGCGATGGTAAGTCCCGCGACCATTTAAGCCGTACCGGGCGATGTAAGGCCCTGCTCCGGGCCGATTCAAACCCTCGATTCGGGCGTGAGAAGTTATCGTTGCGGGAGCTCCGAAAATCGGTCTCCCACCAGGAACACGCGAGCTCCCGACTCCCCCGTCCGCAGGGCCCGCAGCCGAAGCCCCGAAGTCGGGTCGCAGCCACAACCGCAGCGCCACCACAGCTCCGACGTCAGCCCGCTCTGTGATGGGGAGTCCGCAGGCTCTACGGCTGGAGCCCTTAGGTCGATCCCGGTTGGAGGCCGCCAGCTCCGCGATGTTAGGCCCAACGACAACGGAGACACGACAAGGGAAATGTCACGCCCCCCGTTCAGGGAAGAGACTAAAGGTTTCCCCCACCCCCACCCCCCCATATATACACAGCTAAAATAAAAACAAAAACAAACTCCTAACAAGACAAAATAAAGAAAAAAAAACAGACGGACTGCAGGCAGCCACTGCCACTTCTTGTGGTTTGTTAAAGTACCAAGTTCATCCAACACATGGAATCCTCTTAATAAATTTGGTACTTAGTTTATAGTCAATAGACAACAGACAATAGGTGAAGGAGGAGGCCATTTGGCCCTTCGAGCCAGCACCGCCATTCAATGTGATCATGGCTGATCATCCCCAATCAGTACCCCGTTCCTGCCTTCTCCCCATATCCCCTGACACCGCTATTTTTAAGAGCCCTATCTAGCTCTCTCTTGAAAGCATCCAGAGAACCTGCCTCCACCGCCCTCTGAGGCAGAGAATTCCACAGACTCGCCACTCTCTGTGAGAAAAAGTGTTTCCTCGTCTCCGTTCTAAATGGCTTACTCTTTATTCTTAAACTGTGGCCCCTGGTTCTGGACTCCCCCAACATCGGGAACATGATTCCTGCCTCTAGCGTGTCCAAGCCCTTAATAATCTTATATGTTTCAATGAGATTCCCGCTCATCCTTCTAAACTCCAGAGTGTACATGCCCAGCCGTTCCATTCTCTCAGCATATGACAGTCCCGCCATCCCGGGAATTAACCTTGTAAACCTACGCTGCACTCCCTCAATAGCAAGAATGTCCTTCCTCAAATTTGGTCAGTCTGAACCAAAGGCATGCAGAAGTAATGAAGCCATTTCAGTTCATGCCAGCTCTTTTAAACTTGCCAAATTTGTACCCACAACTCAATTTTTCTACTCAAATGCAAATGTGCCTGGCCAGCTGTTTGTCAAACGTGTTTGCTTTTCTGAGCTCCCTGATCCCTGATATTATCCTGATAAGCCTCCACTGCATCCTCTCCAGTAACTTGCAGCCATTCCTGCCACGATAACATTATAAAAACGGGCAAAATTCTTCAGCCAAAGCTGAAGTAAAGTGGTCCCATCTACAAATCCAAGTAGTCCACATATTTTCTTAACCATCCTCTCTCTGTTTCTTCAAAGATTTTTTTTTAAATAACCACCTCCAATGCTCCACTGCCTTCACAAGTTGTGCGAAGTAATACATGGATACATTAAAATTGCCCTTCTGCATTATATCTCTCAGAATGTGCTGCTGCCTCTTTGAATTACATCTTCTTAGAGACATTTCACCACTCTGTGGTCCACAGAGGTATGTCCCCATAGTGCTGCTATTAACTGTATTACCAAATTCTATAAGCTTTGTTCCTTCATTATTCTGATCCATACCATTTATAAAAAATTAGAATTGCGATTGTCCTTTGACTTTTGCCAACCCTATTTAGCAACCTGTTCCGTCCATTTTTACCACATTTTACCAAGACCACATCTCATATCTATGTTACACAAGAACTTCATCCGCTGGTGCTTCAACTGAAAAATATCAATGTTTTTGCTTTTCATCTTAATAAAAGCCCTCTTCATTAACCTGCTTTTTTTCTCATATTCTCACTGTTCTTTTTACACTTTTGTCTCTATCCTGCCGTTATTCATATCTTAATGGAAGATGACGTAACGTGTGATTGCCTAAAGATGTCATCAAGCCAGTGATGAAACAAAACATAGATAACAACACCTATTCTCATTTCTACTGCTCTAATCTCCTCTCATTCGTTTAGCGAAATTCATTCTCAGTACTATTATTATAGAAAACACATTTTTAGTCCATGTCGAAAAACAATAGGTTTTTTTCTAAAATTGAAAGTCAGGTGAAAGTATTACATCTCATTATTTCCCAAATTGCTGCTGGTGAACCTCAGCTTCCAGAAGAAACAGACTGCAATAGAAAGCCTCGCTGGAGGTCAGTAGATGGTAAATATTCAGATGCTGCCCCTATTGGAACTCCAGTTTATCTTGGCATCATGTTCAGCACATACATTGTGGGCCGAAGGGTCTGTTCCTGTGCTGTATTTTCTACAGTCTATATTCTTTCAATTCATCTGCATCTCTGGTTAAACATTTGCATTGGCCCAGATCTTGCAAAAGGATAATGCTGAATCTAAATGTGTTCACAGTTGTAAGCCAGCTTCAGCATGTTGTAGGAATAAATCAGGAAAGCTGCAGGCTGGTTTTCACTGTACCAGCCCAGGCTTCATCTGCTGCAACCTTGCTGGTTCAGCATTAAATCACACAAAGAGATTAAAGACACTACCTCACTTGATAGCCACTAAACATGGTAGCAAAAAAAAAAAGTGAAATTTCACTTCAACAGTATGGGACCCTATTAATTGTTGGAAGTACAACAGTTAAAATAGTAAGATTAAACGAGAACTTACCAAGTTCGAAGGTTGATCTTTATTTTATGAGGAGTTGCGGTGAGGGATTTCGTGAAGACCCCGCCAGCACGCATGCGTGACATTCTTCAAAGCAGCGGTGTGGAATCACAGAACGCACCATGACTGGAAATAGTAAGATTAATGACGTAGAACATACCAGTTGACCTTATGATAGAGGGTGGGAGCGAAGGGCACGAAATCCCTCACCACAACTCCTCATAAAATAAAGATCAACCTTCGAACTTGGTAAGTTCTCGTTTAATCTTACTATTTTACTTCGGAGTCATGTGAGTGACTTTGTGAAGATTTCAGAACTCTGTGATTTCACGCCCTGGACATCGTCCCTGCTATCACACTGCCGCAATACTGATGGAGGAAGGTAGTTAATGCATTCCAGACTGAACAGGCTGAGAAATAATGTACAGTTATTAACACAAATAATAACAAAGCAAAAGACCCCTAATTCGGGGACAAATCATTGACGGAGCGGCTCCCAGCACGGCTTCTGCGAACGTTGCGGGGTCAACCAGCGTATTGTAGAAGCGCTGGAAGGTTGCTTCACTGGCCCAGCCCGCGGTGGCGAGGATGTGGTCCATGGGCACCTCCATGGCCCTCACCGCTGATGTGGATGCAGCCCTGGTAGAGTGAGATTTTAAAATGTTAGTACCTATTCCTGCGGTTCCCAACACTGCCCTGAGCCACCTTGCGACAGTCTGCACAGTCACCCGGTGATGTGGAGAGTTGTGGCTGATGAGGAGTCCCTGCTCCATCTTCCGGATGGGTCCTGTAGTGCGGATGTAGAGGCGGAGATGGGGGACTATGCAGAGGATGGCAGCAGTGGGGTACGCCCAAAACTCCAACTGCAGCCCACGATCCCCAGGTCTGTGCTGCTTCAATAGGTCCTGGACAAAGAAATTCACCTTTGCAGGGGTGGGGACCATGCTATCCAGCCGCAGCTTTTGTAGTGCCTGGACTTGTTGAGCTGTAGGCAGTGCCATCAGCATCACCACTTTGAGGGTGAGCTTTTAGAGTGGTAACTCTGTCATAGGAGACCAGCTCCTCAGTAGGGTCAGAACGATCCCTACGTCCCAGGTGATGTTGTATCTGGGTCGTGGAGGGTTGGTGTTGAACACTCCCCTCATGAATGTAGACACCAGGTGGATGGAGCCTATACCGATGTCTAGGTATGAGGATAGTGCACTCCTGGCGCTGTTGATGGCACTGGAGCTAAGGCCTGCATCGTAATGAAGGCCCGCTAGGAATTCCAGGACGTCAGGGATCGTAGCCGAGTTGTAGGTCGTGTTGGTACGGGAGCAGAATGCCTCCCACTTCCTGACCTGGGTGAGGTACTGCCTCCTGGTTGATGCTCGGCATGACGCTGAGATGAGGTCCATCGTGCTTGGTGATATGCCGGCCTTGACGAGCGGCCTCTTTAGAACCTGCAGGCCAACATGTTTAGGTGCCCAAGGCACGGGTGACTGTCCCCCGTAATGGGGTTAGTAATCAATGTGGGATTTTTACCAAACTGAAAATAGGTGCAGGTGGAGGCCATTTGGCCTTCGAGCCAACACCACCATTCATTGTGATCATGGCTGATCGTCTCCAATCAATAACCCGTGCCTGCCTTCTCCCCGTATCCTTGATTCCACTAGCCCCTAGAGCTCTATCTAACTCTCTTTTAAATCCATCCAGTGATTTGGCCTCCACTGCCCTCTGTGGCAGGGAATTCCATAAATTCACAACTCTCTGGGTGAAAAAGTTT